>CM065589.1:138581076-139181076 GCA_033119425.1 Bufotes viridis
TCAATGTCCCTTCTGACAGCCAAGAGGAAAGTTTCTACTGCTGGATGATCAATTACAGGATTAAAATTACTCTTTAGATACAGTCCTGTGTTATGTAAGGACAATTCAGAATGTCTCTCATCACCTACATTTGCATTTGGTGTTGTGAGGAAAACCAAATTTTCAACTTTATGGCCCGCAGGCAATCTATGAAGGTCTATTTCAGTATTAAACCAGTCTGTTTTAGAGACTGGACAAAATGAAAGTCCCTTATCCAAAACAGAGCATTGTGCATCATTTAATGTAATAGAGGAAATATTTACCACTGTGTCTTCTTTTGGATCAATGTTCTCTGGCATTGAGGCCTCTGGGTCCTTGTCTTGTCGTATGCATTTGTGATGGCGTTTGCCTCCCCGGCTGGTTCGGGTAAATCCGAACCGTGCTCTAAAAAAGACTATGTAGGTGCGTCATGTGGAGCATCATCCGGTCCGCAATTTGTATTAGTTGGGGGTCGGCTCTGTGATCCCCTTTTATCCGGTTGATTAGAGTATCTCTTATCCTCACCTCTACAGCTCTTTTTAAGATCCCGTTGCCACATGTAAATACATCCCCGTGTATAGTCTTCTTCTCCTGTAACTCAGTTTTCAATTTCTCAAAGTGTGGAGTGCATGAAGATAAATATGCAGCAAGATCATCAGCAGGCAGCAATTGTAGCAAATCTGTATTTTTTCGGATATTGTCATGTATCAGAGTTATTTCTTTTTGTAGAAACTCCACATTCAATAGAATCATATCAAATGCAAATTTGTTACAAATTTGAGTAAATCTGGTGCATAATTCAGCATTGTTGGTATCAGGTGACTTGTGATCACATGACTCCTTTGACAGATAATGAATGCCCAGACATGCGCAGATGCACTGATCTTCGATATTGGCCATCTTGGATTAGGTCTATGTAGATTTTGCCTTGCGCTTGAAATATCGCGAGATTGCCTAGATCCCTCGCATGCACACAAGCTGAGTGGGGACGCACTCAGGACCCTGATGCTCCATTACTGCTGATAAGTGAATGTAACACGGGCTTCTATTGTTTTTAATCAACACAGTATATTGATAACATATGTGAACCCTTAATTCATTATTAGGTATGCAGATGCACTGTACCATGCACTATGTATTTCACAACAGGCACTTGCACTTTATTTTTTAATATACTATGACAAATGTGTATTGATGATACTGACACAATTAACTGATATATGTTTGTAATGAAATATGACGTTTTTATGATAATTGGATGATGTGCTGTGATGAATTGCCAACCCTTTTTATATCACTGTGTAACACATGTCTGTATAGCTTGAGAAAGACCGCAACAAGCGATTGAAACGTCACTGCTATTTGACACTGGGCGAATAAACCACAATTACGTTTTGACTACAACAGAGTGCTGCTAGCTTTTTACTTCTTCTACTGAATTGAACCCTGGTGCCAGTTCGTTGTCCTGATTTTGCACCCAACCACTAGTGTGCTGCGTCCTGCTTTCTATATATATATATATATATATATATATATATATATATATATCCATTATAATATACATATATACATATGTATTAGGCCTGCATGGCCAGTGGGGCATTGTATATATATGTCCCCTGTATATGGGCCCAATGTATATGTGTATATATAAACATGCATATATGCCCCTGTAATTCATATGCATGGCTATATATACTTTAGTGATGCGCCCATGTTGTGTATGTATATATGTATATAGATGTGTCACTGCGGGTATATATATATATATATATATATATTTATTATTCCAAAAATGACTCCAATCATGGGTGCCCCCCCTAGCTGATCAATCCCTCTGCAAGTGCATGCAGGGGGAGGGGATTCCACCCGAATGACTGGACAATTATCCAGTTGCGGGCATATCAAAAGTCAGAGGATCAAAGTGCTGTGGAATTACTTTTACTATATTTTTGTGGACATAGGGGACTGTCCATATAGCCATTGGCACTCCAGTTTTTTTCAGTTTTGAACCTGCTGTGCGATCTACTGCATTTGTTCTATAAATATATATAGATATAGCGATAATAATAGACTGTAGACTTGCATTTGTTAATAAATTATTTTATTGCTCAGAGCGCAGTTCATAGTCTTTTGTAGTCGCTGCTAGTCAATGTACGTAGTTCAGGAAAATAGGTAAAGCAACAGGTAGTTTCTATTTATAGTATAAATAGGCATCAATAGACGAATCACACTTATTTATGAATATTAATTATTGATATTAACCCAAAATATGAATAATTAATATTTCCCTTAACACCATTTTAATATACATTTGGTACGGAAGTAATGAAACCTAGTTAACCTTGGTATCCTGCTTATTTACAGAAAATATTGTTTGAAACAATAAAACATATGTAACTTGCAAATCATGCAAATTACTGGAAGTAACTAAAAGCATAAGCAGTACACCGACCTTCTGCTAAATTTTCTGTAAATGTAAACGCAAGAGGGTCAGAAAAGGACATGAACCTGGATCCCATTGTTTTGGGTTTTGATGCAAAATATGTTCAAATTGTCCGTCATGTAATATAATTCTGAAAATGTTTTTACCACAACTGAGAGAAGAGTTGATCTACTAAAATCAATTTAAACATCTCTTGATGTTGAGAAAATCCTGTGGTGATCTTTTTGTCCAAGAATGATTCATGCCACATACAGAAGTCCAGAACCATTTACACTGAAACATTCCCCTTATCCAGACAAGGTTCATGTGACTGGTTTTCAGTTTTTATCATATACTATTTATCCTGATCTTCTTTGAGTGGACCACCAGTATAGAAGACAACTTTTAGTGCAAATGTAGGTGGTCAGGGGCGGATTGAGAACCGAAAGTGGCCCTGGAAAACATACCTAAAAATGGCCCCATATTGTAGGAGGGTCTAATATGAAAGGAGACAGGGCAACAAAAGTAGGGGGGGGGGGGGGTCAGCAATACTATAGCAAAATACCACATACCAAAGTACTGCACAATATATTGTTGCAAAAACTGTCCCTCTGAGTTGGCCTTTTCCAGTTTTCACTGATTAAGATATGGAGAAGGGTGCTTAGGAGTTGAGATGGGGGACATAGTTTAAATTAGGAGGGCATGTCGCTGTCCGGGTACATAATTACCTGATTCTGTTACCTGATAGCGTTTTATGTACCAGGCCAGCAGCAGAGATGGGGGCTTTGGTGACCCCCTGAGCATCGGCCCACTGGGAAATTTCCCTGTAAGGTCTATAGCCAATCCACCACTGTAGGTGGTCATCTCAAAGAAGTCTTGCTTGTACATGGATTTATCGGTGTATGAATGAGAGTAAGCATTTAAAGGGTAAGGCCCATGAACAACATTTATCACTAGGGATGAGCAAATCGAAGTTGAAGAAGTGGAATTCTATTCAAATTTCAGGAAAAATTTGATTCAGACCAAATCCGAATTTCCTCACGCTTTGTGGTACCGAATCCTATTTTTCCCTAAAATCCGCATGTGTTAGGACATGAAGCAAAGAACTCTGGGAACAAGGGATCACCCACAATGCCATGCCATGCATGCAGCCAATCAGCAGCCAGCCAGCCTCTGTGATATCACATCCCTATAAATAACCTCAGCCATTTTGGATTCAGCCATTTTCCAGTGTACTTATTGCAGGGAGAGATGTCAGCAGGCGCTAGGGACAGTGCTAGGAAAGACTTTATTGTGCTGAAAATATGATTTACAAGTTCAGGGAAAGATTAGTAGGGTACCACTTGGAACTGAACCTTAGTTCGGGAAATGTTTTTTTTTACAGTGCAAATAAATTTATGAAGTTATTACCTAAAGTCTCCCGAGACTTCCCTAAGCAATAACTTCAGCTCATCAGAGCCAATACATTCTAATACTGTATGGAGTTTTATGCAAATCCACTTTGGGTGTTTCATCTGAAGTCGATACACTCATCCATAATTGTTATATTTCTTATTTGGGGGTGTAGAACTAGGAAAAGGAATATGTCTTAATTGCCGTTCTAAGGTGAATTGTGATCATTTTTTGGGGGGTGTGTGGAGAGCTTATTAATCAGAAAAAAAAAAAAAATATATATATATATATATATATATGTATATATAAATATATGTGTTAATTGTCGTTCAGTGGTGAAGTAACATTGTACTACAGCCATTTACATGGTGTAGAAAAGGGAAATATACATACGTCCAATTAGCTGTTCTACAGTGAATTGTGATTGTTATATTTTTTGGGGGGTGTAGAAATAGGCAAAAAAAGTAAAAAATATATGTCATAATTGGCAGTTAGCGGTGAAGTTACATTGTACTACAGCCATTTACGTGGTGTAGAAAAAATAAATACACGTAGGTCCCATTAGCCGTTCTGCGGTGAATTGTGATTGTTATATTTCTTTTCTTGGAGTGTAGAAATAGGAAAAAATATGTCATAATCAGCATTCAGCGGGGAAGTTACATTGTACTACAACCATTTACATAGTGTAGAAAAAGGAAATAGAGGTATGTCCCATTAGCCGTTCTGCAATGAATTGTGATTGTTATATTTCTTTTTTGGGGGGTGTAGAAATAGGAAAAAAAAAGGAAAAAATATGTCATAATCGGCATTTAGCTGTGAAGTTACATTGCACTATAGCCATTTATGTGGTGTAGAAAAAGAAAATATACTTGCGTCCCATTAGCCGTTCTGCTGTGAAGTGTGATTGTTATATTTCTTTTTTGGGGGTGTATAAATAGGGGAAAAAAAGGAAAAAAATATATGTCATCATTGGCATTCAGCATTGAAGTTACATTGTACTACAGCCATTTACATGGTGTAGAAAAAGGAAATATATGTATGTCCGATTAGCAGTTTTGCAGTGAATTGTGATTGTTATATTTCTTTTTTAGTGGTGTAGAAATAGGAAAAAAATATATATATGTCATAATTGGCAGTCAGCGGTGAAGTTACATTGTACTACAGCCATTTACGTGGTGTAGAAAAAGGAAATATACATTAGTCCCATTATCTGTTCTGCGGTGAATTGTGATTGTTATGTTTCATTTTTGGGGGTGTAGTTATAAGAAAAAGAATACGTCTTAATTGACATTCTGTGGTGAATAGTGATACAAATTTTTTTTTTTGGTTGGGGGAGTTTATTAATCAGAAAAAATATATAAATATGTCTTAATTGCAGTTCAGTGGATAAGTAATATTGTACTACATCCTTTTTTGGGGGGGTATTATTTTAATTTAATTCTTTTATTATACACATGAAAGACAGACAGACAGGTGACAGGCCCTTTAAATGGAATGGGCAGTGGGGAAAATGTTTCTGTCGCCGGCAGCAGGAGAAGGGGGATGGCAACAGGATAGCAGCAAGAGGCCTGAGCTCCCGGTGTCATTTAGCGGTCATGTCTTGACCAGCAACCCAGCGGTGCTTGAATGGTTGACTCAGTCTATAACTTTGTCCAGCCAAAAGTTGCCCTGTGCCGGAGAACCGTGTCTCCGATCTAGTGGTCCAGCCTACCGCAGCAACCTCTGGATCACCCAGTGGCACGCGCCCGGTTTAAGGCAGTCAAGGCTCCACCACCTCAGCCGAAGGGAGCTGTCTGCCCATCCCATTATCTGCTAGTCCTGATGCTCCTGTCCCTCGCCCTCCTACTCCTCGTCAGTCAATCCGTCAGCAATCGATCACCCAAGTGATTGCCAAGAGACAACAGTATGCGTGCACTCATCCAATGACGCAGAAGTTGAATATGCTGCTGTCCAAGTTGCTGGTGCTGCCGTCCCTCCATTTCCAAGTGGTGGACTCTGCAACTTTCAGAGAACTGATGGCTTGTGCCGAGCCAAGGTGTAGAGTCCCAAGCAGTCATTTCTTTGCCAAAAAGGCAAAACCAACCCTGCACACATATGTAGAACAGAAGGTAGGCCAGTCCTTAAACCTGTCGGTGTCTGCCAAAGTGCACGGCAACGCCGACGTGTGGAGCTGTACAGTAACTACAGTCAAGGACAATATATGTACTTTATGGCCCACTGGGTAAATGTGGTTTCTGCCCAGCCACAACTGCAACTTTTCAAGGTGATGCCGCTTCTGCCTCCACGATCTCATGCCGTTGGTCCTGCGACAATGTCCACCTCTGTCTCCTCAGCCTCCACTGTGTCCTCAGCCTCCACTGCAGGGAAATTTCACAGTGCCCCTACAGCATACCACATGTTCAGGGCACGGTGGTGTCACCCTGTTCTGCACCTAGTTTGAATGGGGGAACAGAGTCACACAGGGGAGGCACTGTGTCCAAGAAGTCGAATCATGGCTTTCTCCTTGACAACTCAAAATCGGAACCATGGTGACCGACAACGGGAAGAACATGGTTCTTGACATGGGTCATGGTGGGCTGACTCATGCCACCTGCATGACGCACGTGATCAACCTAGTTGCAGTACCAGCTCCATCAGCAACAACTTAAGTCTAGAGTTGCTGATGAGCAGTTTTCTTCACCCACCTACTAAAGATAGAAACTACTCACCAGCAGCAGCTAGACATAGTGCAGAACCTGAACAAGCAGGTTGTGGCATACCTGCCACTCCACATCGAAGATCCCCTGGACTAGTGGGCAGCCAAACTCGATTTGTGGCCTCAACTGGCCGAGTTTGACCTGGACAAGCTTTTCTGCTCGGCTAGCTGTGTGTCATCAGAGTGGGTGTTTAGTGAGACGGGGGCTATAGTTACCCTAAGGAGAACTCGCCTGTCCACCCAAAATGTGGAGAAACTAACCTTTGGGAAGATAACTCAGGCGTGGATCAGCCAAGATTTTCAAACTCCAGTGCCTGATGCATCAGACTAGATTATCCATGGTGCCACAGCAACACTTTGACAAACGAGACCTGTTTTTACTGGCTAACCGCATCCACTACTATTCTGATGCTGCCATATGCCTTAAGCCACACCTGCTGTCAGGTGCTCTTACTGCCAGCCACCATCTTCAGCTGGCACTGGCAACTGCCTCCCAACTCTTTCACTGGGACACTCTGTGGTCTAATCATGCTGATGCCCCCTCCCCACACTATGGTCTCCTCATGCTGCTGCTACCTCAACACTATGTCACTGGGCCACTTCAGCACTCTGGGGTCTCCTCATGCTGCTGCCACATAACTACTCTGTGGTCTCCCCATGCTGCTGCCAGATCACCACTCTGTGGTCTCCTCATGCTGCTGCCATATTACCACTCTGTGGTCTCCTCATGTGGCTGCCACATCACCACTCTGTGGTCTCCTCATGCTGCTGCCACTTCAACACTGTCACTCGGCCACTTTGTGGTCTCCTCATGCTACTGCTACTACACCACTCTGCCGTCTCCACATGCTGCTGCCACATCACTACTCTGTGATCTCCTCATGCTGCTGCCAGATCCCCACTCTGTGGTCTCCTCATGCTGCTGCCACATCACCACTCTATGGTCTACTCATGCTTCTGCCACATCACCACTCTGTGGTCTCCTCATGCTGCTGTCACATCACCACTCTGTGGTCTCCTCATGCTGCTGCCACATCACCACTCTGTGGTCTCCTCATGCTACTGCCACATCATCACTCTGAGGTCTCCTCATGCTGCTGCCACCTTAACACTATGTCACTGGACCACTCTGTGGTCTCCTCATGTGGCTGCCACATCACCACTCTGTCGTCTCCTCATGCTCCTGCCGCTTCAACACTATGTCACTGGGCCACTTTGTGGTCTCCTCATGCTACTGCTACTACACCACTCTGTGGTCTCCACATGCTGCTGCCACATCACTACTCTGTGATCTCCTCATGCTGCTGCCACATAACTACTCTGTGGTCTCCCCATGCTGCTGCCAGATCACCACTCTGTGGTCTCCTCATGCTGCTGCCACATTACCACTCTGTGGTCTCCTCATGTGGCTGCCACATCACCACTCTGTGGTCTCCTCATGCTGCTGCCACTTCAACACTGTCACTGGGCCACTTTGTGGTCTCCTCATGCTACTGCTACTACACCACTCTGCCGTCTCCACATGCTGCTGACACATCACTACTCTGTGATCTCCTCATGCTGCTGCCAGATCCCCACTCTGTGGTCTTCTCATGCTGCTGCCACATCACCACTCGGTGGTCTCCTCATGCTGCTGCCACATCACCACTCTGTGGTCTCCTCATGCTGCTGTCACATCACCACTCTGTGGTCTCCTCATGCTGCTGCCACATCACCACTCTGTGGTCTCATCATGCTACTGCCACATCATCACTCTGAGGTCTCCTCATGCTGCTGCCACCTTAACACTATGTCACTGGACCACTCTGTGGTCTCCTCATGTGGCTGCCACATCACCACTCTGTCGTCTCCTCATGCTCCTGCCGCTTCAACACTATGTCACTGGGCCACTTTGTGGTCTCCTCATGCTACTGCTACTACACCACTCTGTGGTCTCCTCATGCTTCTGCCCATCACTACTCTGTGGACACCTCATGCTGCTGCCAGATCACCACTCTGTGGTCTCCTCATGCTGCTGCCACTTCACCACTCTGTGGTCTCCTCATGCGGCTGCCACATCACCACTGTGTCATTTCCTCATGCTGCTGCCACTTCAACACTATGTCACTGGGCCACTTTGTGGTCTCCGCATACTACTGCTACTACACCACTCTGTGGTCTCTACATGTTGCTGCCACATCACTACTCTTTGGACTCCTCATGCTGCTGCCACATCACCACTCTGTCGTTTCCTCATGCTGCCACTTCAACACTATGTCACTGGGCCACTTTGTGGTCACCACATACTACTGCTACTACACCACTCTGTGGTCTCCTCATGCTGCTGCCACTTCAACACTCTGTGGTCTCCTTATGCTGCTGCCACATCACCACTCTATGGTCTCCTCATGCTGCCACATCACCACTCTGTCATCTCCTCATGCTGCTGCCACATTACCACTCTGTAGTATCCTAGTGCTGCTGCTACTTTACCACTCTGTGGTCCCCTCATGCTGATGCCACCTCCCTACCAAGTCACTTCACCACTCTGTGATCTCCTCATGCTGCTGCCACTTCAACACTATGTCACTGGGTTACTTTGTGGTCTCCTCCTGCTGCTGCCACTTTACCATTCTGTGGTATCCTCATGCTGCTGCCATTTCACTACTCCGTGGACTTCTCATGCTGCTGCCACATCACTACTCTGTGGTCTCCTTATTCTGCTGCCACCTCCCCACTATGTCACTGGGCCACTCTGTGGTCTCCTCATGCTGCTACCACATCACCACTCTGTGGTCTCCTCATGCTAATGTCACATCACTACTCTGTGGTCTCCTCATGTCACCACCATGTCACTTCACTTGGCCACTCTGTGGTCTCCTCATGCTGCTGCCACATCACTACTCTGTGGTCTCCTCATGCTGCTGCTAGCTCAACACTATGTCACTGGGCCACTTTGTGGTCTCCTCATGCTGCTCCCACTTCACCACTCTGTGGTATTCTCATGCTGCTGCCACATCACTACTCTGTGTTCTCCTCATGCTGCTGCTACCCCAACACTATGTCACTGGGCAACTCTGTCATATCCTCATGCTGCTGTGACTTCACAACTTTGTAGTCTCCTCATGCTGTTGCCACATCACTACTCTCTGGTCTCTTTATGCTGCTGCCACCTCAACACTATGTTACTAGGCCTGTTTGTCCTCTTATCATGCTGCTGCCACTTCACCCCCTCTGTGGTCTCCTCATGCTGCTGCCATATCACTATTCTGTGGTCTCCTCATGGTGCTGCTACCTCAACACTATGTCGCTGGGCAACTCTGTCCTATCCTCAGGCTGCTAGCACATCACCATTTTGTGGGCTCCTCATGCTGCTGCCACATCACCATTCTGTGGTCTACTATTGCAGCTGCCACATCAATACTCTGTGGACTCCTCATGGTGCTGCCACCTCCCCACTATGTCACTTCCCCACTCAGTGGTCTCCTCATGCTGCTGCCACTTCAACAGTCTTTAGTCTCTTCATGGTGCTGCCACCTCCCCACTATGTCACTTCCCCGCTCAGTGGTCTCCTCATGCTGCTGCTACTTCAACACTATGTCACTGGGCCACTTTGTGGTCTCCTCATACTGCTGCCACTTCACCACTCTGTGGTCTACTCTTGCGGCTGCCACATCAATACTCTGTGGACTCCTCATGCTGATGCCACATCACCACTCTGTTGTCTCCTCATGCTGCTGCCACTTAACCACTCTGTGGTCTCCTCATGCTGCTGTCACCTCAAAACTATGTCACTGGGCCACTATGTGGTCTCCTCATGCTGCTGCCACGTCACCACTCTGTCATTGGGCCACTCTGTGGACTTCTCATGCTGTTCCAACCTTCCCCACTCCATGACTTGGCCACTATTTTGCCTTTTTTGCCTGGTTGACAACATCATTTATTTTACCCTTCTAATCTTTCAGAAGGAAGGAAAAATGAGATGCACAACGCATCCTGTCTATGTAGCATCTGTAAGGCCTGTATGACATGGTCGTTATTTTGCATCAGAATTGGCTTATAATTTGGTAGCCATAAGTCAGAGTGGGTACAAAACACAGAAGACATGCAAAGATTCCATTCACGTGTCATCTCTGTTTTCAATCCATTCCTGTTTTTTTTGGCCTTAACAATACTGATAGACCAAATGCTGACTGATTGAAGGTGGATGCTCAACAGACAGGATCAGTTTTTTGGGGGTTATTGTTGTAACGGATCAGAGGAAGGGCAAAATAATCAGTGACTTCAACACTTGATGTCAAACTTGACGTTTGCTGACACCCTCTCCACTCTTTACTTGTATACGTGTTTAATGGAACAGATTCTATAGACATCTATGTGCAATTAGTTGACAATGGTGTAAAAGGAGTGCGCTTTTTCTTGATGCTAACATCGACCTGTAAGGCTGAGTTCACACTTGAGTTATTTGGTCAGTTTTGGCCCTATAAATGCCCAAATAAGTGTAGTGTGCTGTGGCTTTAAGAGCAACGCCTGTCATCTGTGTGTCATACTGACTCACAGTATTGTTTCACTACCAGAGCAGACTATCTTTCACTACCATTGGAAGGCACAGTGTTCTACACCACTATACAGTCTCTCTGCAGCCATAAAATAGCTTCTTTTTAACGTGATTTTCCACAAAATTATTCAGATCGAATCAAATATTTTCGGAAAATTCGGTGAACGGACTAAATCTAATTTTTTAGAGACTCGCTCTTCTCTT
This sequence comes from Bufotes viridis, assembly GCA_033119425.1. Taxonomy (NCBI): domain Eukaryota; kingdom Metazoa; phylum Chordata; class Amphibia; order Anura; family Bufonidae; genus Bufotes; species Bufotes viridis. The sequence goes on from CM065589.1 coordinate 138,592,348, forward strand.
TTTATCACCTATCCACAGTACATTGTCAGTGTTAAATGTATGATTGCCAACACTACCCCCACTGATCACAACAATGTATGTCCTCCTGTTTCCATTGTTTGAATGGAGCAGCTATCTAAATCAACCCCAAAGAGATTGAATAGAGATTGTAGTCCTCTCATAGAATATGAACCCTATGGGGGAATTTATTTTATCTTCTTAAAAAGGGTAAAATAGGGTTAGAAAAAATAAGCATTACTTACTTCACCAATGTACTGATGCTGACGGATGTTTCCACTTTCTATTCCCAGCTCAACACACAGCTGATGATTTACTGTGTGAGCATTTTTAACCATTTCCTGTGTGTTGGGCCAGCACCAGCAAATGGAGAGCAGCACTGGCACAGCAGCAGGGGGTGAAGTAATGCATATTATATTTTTTTAAATCATTGAACTCTTTAATTACTTAACAAAAAGAAATCCCCCTAGAGAATCCTTTATAGAGGTTCTCTGGGAATTAAGAAAATGAAAATATTAAATATTACTTTATTATAAATATATTCCCATATACCTTTCATTAGTGATAATGGCTCATTTTGTCTGGGGAGAAATCATCAGAAGAAATAAAATGGCCTCAGTCCAATTAGCACACACAGAACCTGCCCTAATCACACAGGAGGACACGTTACTTCACAACACTGAGCTAAAGAGCCTCCTTATCCTCCTCTCTGCTCAACTTGTCAGGGATTATGATCCTGAATACAGTTTAATATGATCTTCAGCTGAATCTCTGCAGAAATGGTGTCCATAAGGAGACACAAAGTACAGAGAGGATGGACAGGACAGACTGTGGCAATGTGGGGCTGTGGTAATGGAGACTGCATGCAAGTGCTGCTGCTCATTCACCACATCCCCACCTCCTCTCTGTACTTCATGTCTCCTTATGAACTCCATTCCTACAGAGATTCAGCTGAAGCTCTTACCAGGTATATTCAGGATCATAAACCTTGACAAGCAAAGAGAGGAGGATGTGGCAGCTCTTTACTTCAGTGTTTTGAAGTAACTTGTCCCGTTGTGTGATTAGGACAGGTTCTGTGTTTGTTAATAGGACAGTGGCCATTTTATTTCTCCTACTGATTGCTCCCTAGACAAAATGAGCCATTATAACTAATGAACGGTATTTGAGAATGTATTTATAATAAAGTATTATTTGTATTTTCATTTTCTGAATTCATGGAGAATCCCTTTAAACTACATTTTGTAAATAAACCAACAATCAAATTACTTTAAGATATCGCGCTTAAACTTCAATAGAGATCTGACCCTGTTCACAACATAACATCTATCCTCTTTCCAACATATGTATATTAGTCCAGCCTACCTTGTGCGTCTATGTTGTATCTCTATGCTGTTGTATTCAACGCTGTCACTGTTACCTTCTTGCGGCGTTTTCTTAAGGGGAAAAAATCTTATTGAAGGTAAAAAGGTTGCCCAAAAAATATAAAATTCTAATTATTATACTAACCAATCCAAACCTCCTTCGTTGCAGGACCACCATTTCTCTGCTCCCTGCTGCTGCATAGAGTTTTGGCTGTAGCGATGACATACCGTATACTAGCACATCACTGCCGCAGTCAGAACAACGATGCCTGAAGGGGAGGATGGAGCGGAGGTGCTGGAGTGGGGTTCTGAATTGTAAGTAATTTTTATTTTTAATGTTATTTTAACGCTGTCCCGGACAATTTCTTTCTTCAAGGACAGTTAGTCGGTCCAACTCTAGCAATGCCATCCGCTTGTGGGAGATTCAGAGAAATGCTGCAAGGAGTAATTCTTCTCCAATCTGTACTGTGAATTCCAAAAGTAATGCTGTTTGGAACAATGTAATTCATGACAACTGTTTTATGGATAAAGTCTGTGGGATGCAGAAATGCAGCACAGGCCATTTTATTATTTTATTTCACTACAATGACTCTGCATTGTGTCCATGCCAGGATCTCTAAATATGCCTCTGTGTCTGATTCACCAGCTCTAAAATCTTACACTTCCCTGCAATATTTACCACTAAAAGTTAGTTGCAGTTCTCAATGTATGTTTCTCTTGAGTATAGTTATCTAAAAAACCCAACATGAAACCAATTTGTGTTTATTGTAAAATCTGGAATGGGAATTTAACACCAGCATTTTATTTTTGTCCTTACAAAAAGAACAGATTGTTTCGACAAATATCCATGAGGAATGTAATCTAGAGAAGATACACAGGAACAATGGTTTGAATCAGTGTGTACAACATAAATCAGCCCACGAGCTGTGTGAAGGCTGATGCTGTTTCAGGAAAACATTGGCTGAGGAATCTTTGATTATATCATTCAGACGCATTTGATTTAGCTCAGTTCTGAGACTTGAAACTTACAAGCGTGGGATTGACCAAATTTAAAAAAGTGTAAAGTAGATCTGTTGTTAAATAGCATCTGTCAGATAGATCAACTCAATTAGATCAAGCACACTACCTGGTAGGGTTGACCCTGCTGATTAAATTGATACCTATCTTTTCGAAAATTGTTTGTGGCATTCTTGAAAAGAAAGGCTTTCATTCTGTATGCATTTTGAGGGCTTCAGTACACAGACGGGCATGCCAATTACCAGAAAACTGAAGCTGAGGTGCACTGAAGATCTTAAGTGCCAACCTTCGGTGCACTAAAGCCCTGATTTATATAATGAATAAGATTATTTGTTCCTTGAGGAGGCTGCAAACAATTTTTATAAGACAGTTAATTAGCAGGATCAAGTCTACCAAGCAGTATGCCTGGTTAATAGCGTTGATTTTGCTGACAAGTGCTCTTCACCTTACTGAAAATGAGAAAAAGAGGTATTGGAGCACTACCAGGAGTGGACTTTGCAAGAGTGCAGCTGCACAATGGCCTATAGGCATGGGGCACTCTCTATGATGAAAAGATACATAGTTACATAGCTACATAGTTAGTACAATTGCAAAAAGACATAAGTCCACCAAGTTCAACCAAGGGATAAGATGGGTTGTGAATTTTTGGAAAGAGGAGTGAGAACAAGACTTCTAAACATTTAGATAAAAATAATTTTTTTTTTTCAAGTATTCATCTAAGCCTTTTTTTAAACTACCCTCTGTTCCTACTGCGACCACGTCCTGAGAAAGACTATTTCACAGATTTACAGTTCTTACAGTAAGTTTTTCTACTACAGTTGGAGGCAGTGCCCTATTGACTATGACAGGATTTTACATGGAACAGTTTTTCACCATATTGTTTGTACAAGCCATTTATATAGGTTAATTATGCCCCCCCCCCTTTGATACCTCTTTTCCAGACTAAATTTAATTATTTTAATCTTTCTTCATAACTAAGACCCTCTATGCCCCTTATCAGTTTAGTTGCTCTCCTTCTCCTACTTTTTTCCAGTTCCAAACCATCCTTTCTATGGACTGGTGCCCAGAACTGCACATTCCAGATGAGACCGCACCAACGCTTTGTAAAGTGTTAGTATTACATCCTCTTTCATCCTCCATGTCTCGTTTAATGCATGACAATATCCTGGTAGCCTTAGAAGCAGCTGGTTGACATTGTATGCTGTCATTCAATTTACCAACTACAAGGACACCCAAATCCTTCTCTATAAGTGAATCCCCCAGTGTTACATCCCCTAGGACAGGGATATGCAAACTGTGGCTCTCCAGCTGTTGCAAAACTATAACTCCCAGCATACAAAGACTGTTTACAGCTATCAGCCTACAGCAGGGCATGGTGGGAATTGTAGTTTTACAACAGCTGGAGAGCTGTAGTTTGCCCATCCCTGACCTAGGACATATAATGCAAAGAAATTATTACTACCAAGATGCATAACTTTACATTTATACACATTGGACATTATTTACCATGTTGATGCCCAAACACTTATAGTGTCCAAGACAGCTTGTAGTTAAAGGACGTCCGCGAAAACAGAAACAGTTAATCCCATAAATCCCATAAATAGGTGAAATAATAGGGAATCCAGCACTAAACCTTATAGTTAATAGGCCGTACTACAATATCAAATCCAGAGAGAGCCAGCAGGCTGCTCCCTGCCAGAACAGCCTGCCGGATCTCAGGAACGCTAGAGTGAAACTGGCCTTAGTTTGGACCATATCTACAGTTAGCCAATTTACAAGTATATTATTGGATGTACTAACATCCCTGACACCACCTACATCAGCTCCTTTCTCTTTTGTATATATAGTGCTCAAATAAAAAACATTTAGTAGCTTTGTTTTTTTCTGATCTTCAGTGATCATCTCCCCATTACCATTAATTTGGAGACCTACCTGCCTTGACCTTGTTTTTTTAGCATTTATATATTTAAAGAATTTGGGGGGATTTGTTTAGGTCTTTTTGGCCACATGTCATTCATTTTGTGCTTTTGCTGATCTTATCTATTTTTTTTTTACAGATTTTATTAAGCCCTTTATACATTTGACAGAATACAGCTGTCCGCCCAGACAGTGGCGTGCCTAGTTACCCCCTCACAGTAGTATTGCCCTCATTATACAACCTTCACAGTAGTTTTGTACAGATGTGTGCACCTTAACAGTAGTTATGCCCACATTGTGCCCCTTAAAGTACTTATCCCTTCATTTTGCCCCCTCACAGTAGTTATGCCCTCTCTGTGCCTTTTCACAGTATGCCCTCTTTGTGCTACTGTCACAGTAATAATCCCTATTGTGCCCCCTTCATAGTAACAATCCCCATTATGCCTCCTTCACAGTAATAATGCCCCATAATATTAGTAATGCCCATTATACCAATTCACAGTAATAATGCCCTCTGTGCCCCCTCCATAGTAGAAATCCCCATTGTGCCCCCTTCATAGTAGAAATGCACATTGTGCTACCTTCACAGTAATAATCCCCATTGTGCCCCCTTCATAGTAACAATCCCCATTATGCCTCCTTCACAGTATAAAATGCCCCATAATATTAGTAATGCCCATTATACCCCTTTCACAGTAATAATGCCCTCTGTGCCCCCTCCGTAGTAGAAATCCCCATTGTGCCCCCTTAATAGTAATAATGCCCTCTGTGCTAGTAATGCCCATTGTGTCCCCTTCACAGTAATAATGCCCTCTGTGCCCCCTCCATAGTATAAATCCCCATTGTGCCTCCTTATTAGTAGTTATGCCATCTGTGCTAGTAATGCCCATGCACACAGTTGTCGACATTCCCAGCGTCTAGATATGTTGTAATTGCCTATGGTACCTGTAATCAATGTATACAGCAGAACTGCAATCCCTTATGTCTAGTGGTGATAACATATGGTGAGTCTTCTGTTTTGTGGCTATGGCTAAATAAGGAAGTTTTAACGGCTCAGCCCCAATAGCTGTTGTCAATATTTCGAGTGATTAATGTCATTTACAGCTTCAGAATTGAGAATCTACTGCTAGGCTTCAGCTTCCAGTTTTTTTTTACCCGAAAGCTGCTGTCATGTGGAGTCTCCCAATTAAACAGCGTCCATAATATTGTCATGCAGTTTCTCCATAAGTGGTGCGCACAGTACCAGATAAATAGTGCACAGATTGTTCAGAAAAGACCAAATTTTGATCACATATATAGTGCACACAGGTAGGGTCTCTGGCCAGTCCATCCCTGGGCCTCACACAGCAACATCTACAATGGAATGGGGTCCAGGATACAATGAGACAAAAAGTATCCCTATTTTGGGAGTAACTTCAGGTTTGTTGTACTGTGCAGGGTAGGGTTTGATGGACAAGGCAGGAAATGTGCGGCTGTATACAGGTAGTAGCTAGGGATGAGCGAATCGACTTTGGATGAAACATCCAAAGTTGATTCGCATAAAACTTCATTCTAATACTGTATGGAGCAGGAGCTCCGTACAGTTTTAGAATGTATTGGCTCCGATGAGCCGAAGTTATTGCTTTGCGAAGTCTCGCGAGACTTCACGCAATAACTTCATAAATGAATCTGTACTGTAAAAAAAAACATTTCCCGAACTCGGGTTCAGTTCCAAGGTACCAATTGAAACCAAACCTGAGTTCGGGAAATGTTTTTTTACAGTACAAATTAATTTATGAAGTTATTGCACACAGTCTCGTGAGACTTCGGGAAGCAATAACTTTGGCTCATCGGAGCCAAAACATTCTAATACTGTACAGAGCTCCTGCTCCGTACAGTATTAGAACGAAGTTTTATGTGAATCGACTTTGGATGTTTCATCAAAAGTTGATTGCTCATCCCTAGTAGTAGCAGAAGCAGCAGTAGCAAAATATGGAGATTGATGGACAAGTAAGGAGATGTGCAGATGTAGTAGGTGTAGATGTAGGTAGTAGCAGCATAGTATTGAGCATGATGGACAGGAGATTTGAAGCTGTGTATGAGTAGTAATAGTGGCAGCAGTAGCAGAGTATAGAACATGATGGACAGGGCAGGAGATGTGTTGTAGTTATGTGTTGTGTTACCGTTTAAAACACGATTTTATGTTTAACATATTGTTAAAGAATTTTTAATGATGTTATTTTAATTTTTCATCTCAATACCTCTATTTAAACAAAAAACATGAAATCCTGCAGTTCTCACACGGGCCAATAAGCCTAATAATAGGCACTACTTCTTGGTCTATACAAATTACTTTAGTATGGTTACCAGCTTTATACAAACCATTAGAAAACGTGGTGTGGTGTTTAACAAGCAGGATATGCTCAACCCATATGCAGTTGTGCATGTATATAGGGGAGCACATCCTGCACTTGTAGTCCGTTGCTAGGAGCAATCAACAGCAAAAAATGCATGGGAAAGAAAGGTGTTTTAAGCAATTTTGAGCGTGGCATGGTTGTTGGTGCCAGACGGGCCGTTCTGAGTATTTCACAATCTGCTCAGTTACTGGGATATTACGCACAACCATTTCTAGGGTTTACAAAGAATGGTGTGAAAAGGGAAAAACATCCAGTATGCGGCAGTCCTGTGGGCCAAAATGCCTTGTTGATGCTAGAGGTCAGAGGAGAATGGGCCGACTGATTCAAGCTGATAGAAGAGCAACGTTGACTGAAATAGCCTCTCGTTACAACTGAGGTATGCAGCAAAGCATTTGTGAAGCCACAACATGCACAACCTTGAGGCGGATGGGCTACAACATCAGAAGACCCCATGGGTACCACTCATCTCCACTACAAATAGGAAAAAGAGGCTACAATTTGCACGAGCTCACCAAAATTGGACTGTTGAAGACTGGAAAAATGTTGACTGGTCTGATGAGTCTCGATTTCTGTTGAGACATTCAAATAGTAGAGTCTGAATTTGGCGTAAACAGAATGAGAACATGTATCCTTAATGCCTTGTTACCACTGTGCAGGATGGTGGTGGTGGTGTAATGGTGTGGGGGATGTTTTCTGGGCACACTTTAGGCCCCTTAGTGTCAATTCGCCATCGTTTAAATGCCACAGGCTACCTGAGCATTGTTTCTGACCATGTCTATCCCTTCATGACCACCATGTGCCCATCCTCTGATGGCTACTTCCAGCAGGCTAATGCACCATGTCACAAAGCTTGAATCATTTTAAATTGGTTTCTTGAACATGACAATGAGTTCACTGTACTAAAATGGCCCCCACAGTCACCAGATCTCAACCCAATAGAGCATCTTTGGGATGTGGTAGAATGGGACCTTCGTGCCCTGGATGTGCATCCCTCAAATCTCCATCAACTGCAAGATGCTATCCTATCAATATGGGCCAACATTTCGAAAGAATGCTATCAGCACCTTGTTGAATCAATGCCACATAGAATTAAGGCAGTTCTGAAGGCAAAAGGAGGTCCAACACCGTATTAGTATGGTTGTTCCTAATAATTCTTTAGGTGAGTGTATATATATATATATATGTTTATATATATATACATATATCTATATATATTACAGATAGTTAGTGGGAGATAGTCAGTGTAGGTTAGATAGTGATATAGTGTAGCTGATAGGTTCTTCTGTCCATACATACATACATAGTGCTGTGATGTCACAAGTTCACAACAATACTTAGTGCACCAAACTCTAATATGTCGTCAGACCTGTTAAAATGTGAAGTTTCACGTATTGCACCAAAATATTTGCATCATTAGTGTCTATCTACTAAAGATTCATGAAATATCGTGAATTCGAATATTGCCCCTGCTACTCAGCACTAGTAAAAATGTTATTAGCAGATGAGGCGAAATCTGAAAATGTACCTCAAAGATGGAGCAATCAGCCCAAAAAATATGTAGCATTTCTGCAGTTGTCCCACTGATCTGAACTGGGCTTGCAGACATGAGCAAATTTATAGTCGTAGAAATTTCTGCCACAAATCAAATCTGCCACACGTGAAATAACTTTAGTGTTGTGCTGTGGTTCTTAACATGTGGTTTAGCACCACATGCATTTATAGTTCTCGGCCACCTGGCAAAACAGCTGCTACATCTGATTATACCCTATAGGTATACTACACGGTGTGGTCATGACGTAAATGCGATGTGACCAGGTGCTTAAGTACTGCACAGCCATATGGGTCGCAGTAGGCTCCAATCAACTAATTAGGAGCACATGGTCTGCATTGTTAATGGCTGTGTGGCACTCGCAAGTCCCTGACAACTCCTTCAATGCAAAAAATACAACTTGAGAATTAGTTATCCAATGCAGATAACAAATTGCACTGCTTCCCATATAGTACAAGGCTTGATATTGGACCCTCCACAACACACACAAACTGAACATAGAAAATGTATAATTTGCTTCCTAATTTTCCATTGTAGATATTGTAATTTGTCAAAACAAAAGGTACAAATTCCAGTTGGTGTTAGTTTAATTAATTTAAAATAAAATACACCATTATTGTCTGCTTATTTCACTCTGGAATAATTATAGTTATAAAATTAGAGTCAAACATAGACACTGTCAATGCAGCAATTGCAGAGCAGACTGTCAAATTTTATTATTTAGTCAGATGTTTGGAACAGATTTTTTTCCTGTAAGTTTTTAGTTTTCGTTGCTATTAGTACACTAAGTTCTCCTGTTGAGCTTGAAAACAGCTGTCCGTCTCTTCCGTCATAAAGACTCTTCCAGAATAAAGACTTTGGTCTTTAACCTCCCTGGCGGTCTAATTCTTTCATGAATTTTGTACCCGAAGCGGTACATTCTTGCGGACACGCGGCCAGAAGTTTGCGCCGCGCTCCAGAAATGCGGAGCAAGCAGCACACTGTGTGCTGTCCGCATCCATTCCTGATACATTGTAATTACCCCATGGAAACCCCGAGTGTGGTTTGGGGTTACCACTGCTGGTAGTGAAAGTTAACCCAAGCCACACTCGGGTTTACCGCCAGGGAGGTTAAGGCTGTTTTTGTGCCAATTTTAAGTCTGGCTTTGCTTTGTGTGTCTGCATCAAAATTCTGGCACAGTTTGCTTAAAAATCTGAGTACATGATTTGCATCACATTTATTAAAGGTTATTGCCATCTCAGACATTGATGGGATACTGCTAGGATATTAGATCAATGTCAGATAGTTGCAAGTCTTACTTCTGGGACCTGCTCCTATCTTTAGAACAGGTTTCCCAAAGTGAAAGAGAGCGCACTGTGAAAGCGCAGCCACCCTCCATTCACTGCTATGGGAGTTCCGAAAATAGGCTAGCGCTGGCTTGACTATTTCTGACAGTCCTATAGTGGTGAATGGATAGGCGGCTGTGCATCCGCATTTAGCTATTTTCAGGATTCCCATAGCAGTAGAAAGTGAGCACTTTGCGTGTGTGGTGTGTTCTACTCACTTCAGGGGCCCTGCAGTGATATGCCATCAATGTCTGAGATAGGCAAAACTCTTTTTATGTGTTTTAGACAAAGGAACATTACTCTAGTGTTAAGTATGCCAAGTAAAAGCTGGTGTAAAATTAAACAATACAGTCTAAATGTATGCCAGATTTATAATCCAGAAGCAGCCACTGTGATAAATCTAGCAAGTTTAGATTGTGTAGTCTAAGATTACACTGTCGAAAAATTAGACAGTATTATATTCTTGACATGTATGGGAACTGTGCAATACTTTATTTCTCTTCCGCTGTGGGTATTCTGCAGGGGATTAGAATATTTTATGGCAGGTTCCCTCACATCTTATCTTATGAACTGCAAACCTACCACTATGTATGTGCCCATATATGTACATTATGGGCCAGAGTTTTCATTGAACTGGCGTGAAAAAGTTGCAAACTGCATATTTGTGACTTTTTAAACACTGCTTGCTTAAACATTTTTGCACAAGTAATATTTCTCCGCCGGCCTCACCACTTTCCCAAAAAGAGGGCGTAGCAAGGGCAGCCCTGAAACATTTATCATCTTCTACGTCAACTTTTTGATGCAGAAGAAAGGGCTGTTGCAGATATCAGTATAGGTGTACGGATTGCATGCTGCACCTAATTTATGAAAAGGTGTACACCAGCACTGAGCCGGAGGATCAAATTGGCTGTCCGTCAAGACACTGGATGATCCTCGACCCAAATTAAGGCCCCATAACCATCAGACGGTATCTGAGACTGAAGAGCTTCGAAAACAAAAAATGACTTCAAAGACCTCGTCTCCTTGAACGCCACAAAACTGCTCATTTGGACTTTGCAAGAGAGCACCAAACATGGGACATTCAAAGGTGGATGAAAGTTTTATTCTCTGATGAGAAAAAATGTAACCTTGATGGTCCGGATGATTTCCAACGTTACTGGCATGACAAGCAGATCCCACCTGAGATGTTTTCTATGCGCCACAGTGAGGGGGGCACCATAATGGTCTGGGGTGCTTTTTCCTTCAGTGGAACATCGGAGCTTCAGGAAGTGCAGGGGCGTCAAACAGCCACTGGCAATGTCCAGATGTTGTAATCACAGGGTTCCTCCTGTTATAAAACGTAGCCTTTAATATAACTTACATATAAAATAACTCCCACAAACAGAAAAAAACTGAAAAAAGAAAAAATACATGAGAACGACACATCAGGGATATGTACTATAATGCTCAATAGCAGCGTGTCTATTCCTCCGTTGTATTTGAGGACATAGTGGTTTAGGTAGGGTGTTTGCTTGTAGATTTGGGCCTGTCCCTCTATGTGGCGCTATACTGATGAACCCTGCCTATAAACAGAATAACCGCCCCAATTGGGGCGATCCCGTGTTCTGGAACCTCCTAATAGGCCCTAGGCTAACCCTTTACTGCTGTTATACCCCTAGGTGGTGGCCTATTCTAGGTACACAAAAACAACAAACTTACAGTACATAGAGCAATGGAACACCACAGCAGTGGATACCATATGTGATGATAAACACTTGCTCAAGATGTCTCGTTTTAGCGATACACCGACTATATGTATACCAGCACATAAAAATATATACTGCGATGCCAGACACATATATTGATATAAATGTGATCTAAATGTATACAAACATGGCGCTTAGATTTGCTGCCAAAAATGGTGGCATGCAGTTAACCGCCCTGGTCCCTACGCGTTTCACTCTTATTGATAACCGAGCTCTTCAGGGGACATTTAGTTTAATATCATACTCGGTATCAGTACTAGATTAAGGCCTGCAGAGCAGTCAGCAAGGCCATCAACTTTAATGACACAAATTCAGCTACTTGTAATAGGTAACCTGATAAGTCTAATGTATTTAAGAATAGCTTGTCCTGTCAGACATTAGAACCGCACATGACACCTATGTAGTAGTTTCTTACAACTGGGAAAACACTGCATGGAGCAATGACCCTATGGGGTCAAGATACCAGACCACTTCCAAGCCATGTCAAAATCAGTGATCACAGTGAATACTGTTGGTGTAGAAACCTCTAGGAAAAGTCACACATATATAATAGCATGTCTCACTTAGTACAAGTAAGGTGATACTACTTGCGTGCCCGGACCAAGCTTGGACAATCCCAAGCTGTCACTAAAATTTGCAGTGTGCCCCTGCTCATCCATTAACGGCCCATGGACAGTAATTATCGGCGCCTCACTGGGGAGAGCGTCGATGCTATCTCCTCCCACCAAGAAGTAACGCAGGCAATTTAAACCAAGCCTCACGCCATACCCGACCACCTCACACACAATTTGTGTCATTAAAGTTGATAGCCTTGCTGACTGCTCTGCCGTCCTAAATCTAGTACTGATGTCGAGTATGATATTAAACTAAATGTCCCCTGAAGAGCCTGGTTATCAATAAGGGTGAAACGCGTAGAGACCAGGGCGCTTAACTGCATGCCACCATTTTTGGCAGCAAATCTAAGCGCCATGTTTGTATATATTTAGATCACATTTATATCAATATATGTGTCTGGCATCGCAGTATATATTTTTATGTGCTGGCATACATATAGTCGGTGTATCGCTAAAACGAGACATCTTGAGCAAATGTTTATCATCACATATGGTATCCACTGCTGTGGTGTTCCATTGCTCTATGTAATGTAAGTTTGTTGTTTTTGTGTACCTAGAATAGGCCACCACCTAGGGGTATAACAGCAGTAAAGGGTTAGCCTAGGGCCTTTTGAGAGGTTCCAGAACACTGGATCGCCCCTATTGGGGTGGCTATTCTGTTTATAGGCCGGGTGCATCAGTATAGGGCCACATAGAGGGACAGGCCCAAATATACAAGCAAACACCCTACCTCAACCAATATGTCCTCAACTACAACGGAGGAATAGACACGCTGCCATTGAGCAGTATAGTACATTTCATACATGTGTCGTTCTCATGTATTTTTTCTTTTTTCTGTTTTTTTCTGTTTGTGGGAGTTATTTTATATTTAATTTATATTAAAGGCTACGTTTTATAACAGGAGGAACCCTGTGATTATAATAATTATACATATCTGCCACCTGTGGTTATCACTCCCTCTGATGGGATACTGTCTTAGCTGTATGTCCAGATGTTACAGAGAGCATTCCTCATGACTGAGGGCCCTTGTCTGTGTGATAACGACTGGGTTTTTCAACAGGACAACGCTACAGTACACAATGCCCGCAGGAAAAGGGACTTCTTCCAGGAGAATAACATTACTCTTTTGGCCCATCCTGCGTGTTCCCCTGATCTAAATCTAATTGAGAACCTTTGGGGATGGATGGCAAGGGAAGTTTATAAAAATGGACAACAGTTCCAGACATTAGATGGCCTTCGTGCGGCCGTCTTCACCACTTGGAGAAATGTTCCCACTCACCTCATGGAAACGCTTGCATCAAGCATGACGAAACGAATTTTTGAAGTGATCAACATTAACGGCAGAGCTACTCAGTACTGAGTTCATGTTTGAAAGTTTGATTTCTGTTTTGGGGGAGTTTAGTTTTTTTTTGGAGGTGTGGTCCTAAACTTTTGATCAGCTGTAAAACAGCCTGTTTCAGTTTGTTCGTTCTATCATTAAATTGAATGCTCAAAAAATGTTTTGTATCACTCCCATTTCTTCTTGTTGCATGTTAAAGCTCTACTTGGAACCTTGTTAAGATCCAGCCATAAATAAGATTTTTTGCCATTTTTCAAGTGGTCTTAAACTTTTAATAAGGACTGTATATAGAGTCTGACTTCCAGTTGACCACTAGTCAACCTGTGAAGTCACATCCATCAATATGGCCTTTCTACAGCTCAGTGCCATTCTAATAAGTGAGACTGAGCTACAATACGAACTACACCCTCTACATAATGTATACTATGCCATTGTACCCCAGTCCAACACTGGTTTACACAACAACAACAAAAAAAATTGGTATGTTATGTTTTTTTTCTGGACCAAAAAACACTATAGCCAGATGCTACATGTTGGTTAATAGAAAATTACAAAATGCCCTGCTGCATTTTATGTAATACAGTTTTAGTGTTTTTTGGTACATGGAGTTTTTTCAAATCGCATATGGTGTCTTTTCAGGCAGTTTGCCATAGAATCTGATGGTGCTTTTTACGAGCCAAAATCTGTCCAAAAAATAATATAGTGTGGCAACTACATAGGATGTCTCTGTCATAGTTCAGTTTGTACTTCCTCTTGGTGGGTGTAAAAATGGCCCCCATTCTGGACCAGTAGGAAGGGTCCAACAAGGTGTAGAGCCAGAAGTCATCCCTCTGCCGAATGGTGACAATTCGGCTGTCACTTCGCAAGCGAGCATGCATTGGGCCACTTGTGCAAGTGACTCGGAGGGACTTCCTGCCTTTATCTCCAATGCATACTGCCACGGTGTATCCGGGCCCTGTATCTCGTCTTCCTCATTGCCCTGTAGCTCCTCTGGCTGCTCCTGCTCCTCCTGTCCTGTCAGCTGAGTAGAAAAACCACCCATTTGGCTACACTTTGCCTATGCTCCAATGTCCTCCTCCACTTTCTCCTCCTCCTCTTCCAGTTTAGCCCCCACAGGGCTCATGTAGCCGTGAGACTGAAGTGCCACGTCTCCTGTCCCCTGACCTGCCATTGTTACCAGCATCTGTTCCAGAACATGAAGCAGTGGAATGACGTTTTTCATTCCGTACTCCTGGCAACTGACAAATAACGTGGCATCCTCAAAGGGCCTGAGAAAATGACAGTTGTCACGAATGAGCTGCCACTGGCTGACATCAAAGTTACAAAGGGGAGTACTGCTATCCACTTGCATCATCAAGAAATCGTTAATGGCCTTTCTCTGTTCTTATAGTCAGTCCAACATGTGGGGGGGTGGAATTCCAACGGGTGGAAACGTCGCATATCAGCCTATGTTGGCGGATGATGTTCTGCGGCTGCATCTCAAGGAGGGTGTGCTTTGTGGTAGACGAGTGGCCGGAGTGCATACAAAGTTTCCGGGCCATTTTTAGGATGTCTTGCAGATGGGTGGAAGACTTCAGGAACCCCTTTAAAACCAGATTGAACACGTGTGCCATGCAGGGCTCTTGGCTAAGCCTTCCTTGCGCAGCGCCGACACCATGTTCTTCCCATTGTCGGTCAGCATGGTTCCAATTTTCAGTTGTCGCAGAGAAAACCAGGATTCTATTTCTTGATGCATCAAACGGAGCAGTTCCTCCCGTGTGACTCTGTTTGCCAAAGCAAACCAGGTGCAGAACACCGCCGAGCCCTGCACATGGGGTATCCTGGAGGGGCACTTTAACTTGTCCCTGCAGTGGAGGCTGAGGACATGGTGGAGGATGAGGAGGCAGAGGCGGACATTGCTTCAGGACCAACAGCTTGTGAACGTGGAGAGGGAAGCAGTCTTACCTGTTCAAGTTGCTTATGTGGCTGTTCAGGAACCACATTCAGCCAGTGGGCCGTAAAGGACATGTATTTTCCCTCATGGTAATTACAGCTCCACATGACAGGCTCAAGGACTTGCCCACCTTCTGTTCTACATGTGTGTGTAGGGCTGGTACTGCCTTTTTCGCAAATAAATGACTGCTTGGGACTCTACACTTCGGTTCAGCACAAGCCATCAGTTCTCTTAATGGTGCATTGTCCACCACTTGGAAAGGGAGGGATTGAAGTACCAGCAACTTGGACAGGAGCACGTTCAGCTTCTGCGCCGTTAGATGTGTGCTTGCATACTGTTGTCTCTTGGCAATCACTTCGGTGATCAATTGATGGCGGAATAACTGACGAGGAGTAGGAGCAGGAGCATCTGGACCAGCAGAAGATGGGAATGACAGACTGCTCCCTTTGGCTGAGGTGGTGGAGCCTTGACTGGCTGAAACTGGGTGCGTGCCACTGGGTGATGTAGCGGTAGCTGCAACAGGCTAGACCACCACATCGGAGCCACGGTTCTCCCAGGCCACTTCATGGTGATGCTCCATATGTTGATGCAGCGCAGTGATGCCAACATTGGCTCCCTACCCACGCTTTACCTTCTGCCCACATATTCTACAGATGGCCATGTTGACCTCCTCCGACGGCTTCACAAAAAACTGCCACATCACCGAGTACCTGATTTTCCCCCCAACACTACTCACTGGCTGACTGCTACTGCTGCTGCTTCCGTAAACCCGCGCACCGCTCCTTTCCGGGCGAGTAGGCTGCTGCAAAGCAGGTGGTCTACCCCGTGCCCGTTTGGCTCCCGACCTCCCACTGCTCCACCCTGCTGACTCACTACCACGCTAGCGACTTGCTGGCTCCGCCGCTGCCTGACGGGCAAGCTGCCACCCACTTCTTGTGATGATAACGAAGCCCCTTCTTCACCCGGCTCCCAACTGCGATCGGTTTCATCATCATCGGGTAGTGTCTGCACATCACTGATGTCCTCCTCAACGGCCTCTGGGTCAGGAGCCTGACCACTCGCAATACAAGCTCCCGTACCACTCTCCTCATCACTGCTTGCCCGCCAAGTAGAGGAAGCGGCGGATGTCTCCTCCACATCTTTGCTAGGCAGTAGCTGCTGACTGTCCTCTCATAGCTCTTCCTCGCTGAAAAGTGAAACTGAGCCCACTGAATGTAGTACTTCTCACGGTAAGGGAACAGAAAAGGCCAGAGGCAGGTTTAGGACAGGTGAGTGTACAGAGCCTGCTCGTGGGCCATGCCAACTAAGGGTTGTGTCTGACGAACCCACCGACTGTTGGCTGGGGGTTCTGATGTCACTTTGGATGACGTGGATGACCGATTTAGCCAATCAATGACCGCTGAGTTGCTGGTTAAGACACGACCGCTAGATGACACCGGGAGCTCAGGCCTCTTGCTGCGACTACTGCTGCCACGACCCCTTACTTTGCTGCGACCTTTGCTTGCGCCAGAAACATTCAGGCCTCTGCCACTCCTCTGTGCATGGCCTGGCACTTCTCTGCCTGACATACTTGTAGCTGAACTAAACAAATTAAACGGAAATTAAAACACCCCTAAAAGCGTCGAATATATTTTTCTTTTTGTACTGAAATGGGCCACTAAACGCCTTCACCACAATTAACTGCGGAAATGCACTGAGAATATATTTTTCTTGTTGTACTAAAAAACGATCCTATACGCTTTGACCTGAAAAGAATTAAAGAGTGAAGTGCGTATATATATTTTTTGAAGTATTAAAATACGGCCGAATACGCTTTCAACAGAAATCACTGCAGCAGTGCACTAAGAATATTTATTTCTTGTTGCACTGAAATTAGCCACTATATGCTTAGACCAGAAAAAAATTTAAGATTGAAGTGTGTATATCTATTTCTTGAGGTACTGAAACACGCCCCTATACGCTTTCACCAGAAATAACTGCAACAGTGCAGTACGTATATATATTTTTCTTTTTTTACTTTAATGCGCCCCTATACTCTTTCGCCAGAAATACCTGCAGCAGTGAACTGAGAATATATATTTCTTGTTGCACTGAAATTGGCCACAATACGCTTTGACCAGAAAAAAATGTAAGATTGAAATGTGTATATATATATATTTATTGCAGTACTAAAATACACCCCTATACGCTTTAACCAGAAATAACTGCAGCAGTGAACTGAGAATATATATTTCTTGTTCGTCTGAATTAGGCGGCCACTATACGCTTTGACCAGAAAAAAAATTAAACAGTGAAGTGTGTATATATATTTCTTGAAGTACTGAAATATGCTCCTATACGCTTTTAACAGAAATCACTGCAGCAGTGCACTAAGAATATTCATTTCTTTTTGCACTGAAATTGGTCACTATACACTTTGACCAGGAAAAAATTAAAGATTGAAGTGCATATGTATATTTCTTGAAGTACTAAAATACGCCCCTATATGCTTTCAACAAAAAAAAAATGCAACAGTGCAGTGCATATATATCTTTAGTTTTTTTTACTGAAATACGCCCCTATACGCTTACGCCAGAAATAACTGCAGAAGTGACCAGAGAATATATATTTCTTGTTGGACTGAAATAGGCCACTATACACTTTGACCATAAAACAATTAAAGAGTGGTGCATATATTTTTCTTGTAGTACTACGAAGCGTTAGAGAATTCGCATTCATTGCAAATCAAATTTTTCCTGAAATTCTAAATGAATTCCACTTTGTCAGCTTTGATTTGCTCATCTCTACAAATGAGCTTTGCAAGTGCCCAAGGGCAGTGTTCGCCACTCCAAGTGCCCAGTCCCCCAGGTGTTACCCAGCAAAAACTCCTCCCCTCTATCAGAGTTAGGCTACCCAGTATTCATGTAATGTCACTCAGTGTGTGCCTGCGAAAACCAGCACCAAGCTATGCATGCGCCATACCCACTGTGGGCAGTGACATCATTAAACCAAATGCCCCACTTATTGTCCTCTGTATCACGCAGGCAGGCAGTCAGCCCCTTCCCAGTAAGTAGAGATAGCCCGAACTATCCGCCGGCGAACAGTTCCCGGCGAACATAGCTTGTTCGCGTTCGCCGAAGCGGGCGAACACATGCGATGTTCGGTCCGCCCCCTATACATCATCATTGAGCAAACTTTGACCCTGTACCTCACAGTCAGCAGACACATTCCAGCCAATCAGCAGCATACCCTCCCTCCCAGACCCTCCCATCTCCTGAACAGCATCCATTTTAGATTCATTCGGAAGCTGCAGTCTTAGTGAGAGGAGGGAGAGTGTAGTTGCTGCTGACTTAATAGGGAAATCGATAGCTAGGCTAGTGAATTCAGTGTCCACTCCAGTCCTGAAAGACTCATCTGATATCTGCTGTAAGGACAGCGTCCTGACAGCACCCCAAAAAGCCCTTTTTAGGGCTGCAACATTAGTCTGCTTTTTTTCTTTTTCTCCATATATATATTGCAGTTGCCTGGCCTGCCTGTGTGTGAGGAGCTGCAGGCCCACAGACTGTAGTGTGCCCACTGCCAGTGCCCACCCCTGTCATACCGTGTGGCACAGGACTTTGCATCAAAAAAGGCATTTCATTTTTACACTTTAGTGTAATTTCAGTTGCTTGCCTGCTAGTGTGTGTCAGGCCGACTTCCACTGACTGTAGTGTGCCCACTGCCAGTGCCCACCCCTGTCATCCCGTGTGGCACAGGACTTTGCATCAAAAAGGCATTTCATTTTTACACTTTAGTGTAATTTCAGTTGCTTTCCTGCTAGTGTGTGTCAGGCCGACTTCCACTGACTGTAGTGTGCCCACTGCCAGTGCCCACCCCTGTCATCCCGTGTGGCACAGGACTTTGCATCAAAAAAAGGCATTTCATTTTTACACTTTAGTGTAATTTCAGTTGCTTGCCTGCTAGTGTGTGTCAGGCCGACTTGCGGGTGGCACAGTAGCTTGCCGATAAATAAGGCATTTAATTTTTACACATTAGTCTAATTTCAGTTGCTTGCCTGCTGCCAGTGTGTTTCAGGCTCACTTCCACAGACTGTAGTGTGCCCACTGCCAGTGCCAACCACTGATACCGGGTGGCACAGTAGCTTGCCGATAAATAAGGCATTTAATTTTTAGACAGTAGTCTAAATTCAGTTGCTTGCCTGCTGCCAGTGTGTGTCAGGCCCACGTCCACTAACTGTAGTGTGCCCACTGCCAGTGCCCACCACTGATACCGGGTGGCAAAGTAGCTTACCGATAAATAAGGCATTTAATTTTTAGACAGTAGTCTAATTTCAGTTGCTTGCCTGCTGCCAGTGTGTGTCAGGCCCACTTCCACAGACTGTAGTGTGCCCACTGCCAGTGCCAACTGCCAACCACTGATACCGGGTGGCACAGTAGCTTGCCGATAAATAAGGCATTTCATTTTTTAGACAGTAGTAAAAAATTTTTCACAAAAGGCAATCCCTGATATGGGATGTAACAGGGATTAAACTGATGAGAATAGTACTACAGAAAATACTACTCATATAGGGTGTGAGAGTAAATTGCACGGCGCAGACGCAGTGACCGTGGATGAAAACAGAGTGGAGGGAGCCAACGTTTTTTTAACCATCTCCCCGTTCGAAAAATCAATTCAATAAATGGACCCCAGATTGGGGACGTTAGAGGGATTAAACTGATGAGAATAGTACTACAGAAAATACCACTCATATGGGGTGTGACAGTAAATTGCATGGCGCAGACGCAGTGACCGTGGATAAAAACAAAGGGGAGGGAGCCAGCGTTTTTTTTTAACCATCTCCCCGTTCGAAAAATCAATTCAATTCACCTTTCGGGGACCCTTGGTGTTGTACGTGGCTGGGTGGAGGAAGAAACCTTCAATGACATCACCGGGACATGGCTAGCTTGGTTTCCAACCTTGTGCAAATGGGGAGTTTGCGGTTGTAAAAATGAACTGTTTGCGGTTGTTTGCGGTGCATTAAAAGGGGAGTTTGGTCTGTCAATGTCTGTGAAGCGGGCGTAACCCTTATCGATACAACCCCGTAACCCTGATCGATACCTGATCGTATACACACACTAGATGTTTTAAACCACGTTGTTCAAAAAAATTTTGGATTGTTAGGTGATTTATGCCTTTAATGGATTAAAACCCAACTCTGCGTCAACTATGTAATTTTGGAAGTTTTGCCATGGATCCCCCTCTGGCATGCCACAGTCCAGGTGTTAGTCCCCTTGAAACAACTTTTCCATGACTATTGTGGCCATAAAGAGTCCCTATGGGTTTTAAAATTCGCCTGCCTATTGAAGTCTATGGCGGTTCGCCCGGTACGCCCGTTCGCGAACATTTGCGGAAGTTTGCGTTCGCCGTTCGCGAACGGAAAATTTTATGTTCGCGACATCACTACCAGTAAGTGGCGCCTGCTCATTAGGTTGAACGATGCCGAGGCCCACAGTGGGTATGATGCATGAGCAGGCTGGCGCTGGTGTTCACAGTCACAAACTGATGATAGTGGCATCATGTGGATACTGTGCAGGCTAATTGTGATAGAGGGGAGGAGTAACCCGGGCGATCTGCGCATTTGGAGCGGCAAACACTGCCCCTGAGCACTTGCAAAGTTAATTTGCATACTGCTTAAACTTCATTTTTGGAACATTTCATAAACAGAAGTGGCAAAATAAGGTACCATGTATTATCATCTGTGTGTGTGGCCCACAATGTGGTATGAGCAGTTTGACGACTGAAGTTGGTGACAGACTCTCTTTAAGGTGGGCATAAACATTAAATAGCTGTCGATTGTTCTGCTGACAGTTACCTCTCCTGGCTCCCTCTGGTTTCCCCATACACAATCAGTTTGTCTAAACGTGTATTTGTATTTATTATAGAGAGAGGAGAAAGCTGAAACCATACTTCTGGTGGCGGCTTATCATCTGAGATAACAAAAGGATCAGACGAAAAAAAAAATTTTGTCTGACCATTCTCTCCCCAGATATCATATGTCGGAGGAGGGTCATGAGCTCTGCTTATACATCTCAGCAGGTTCGGTCAGCAGCACACTTATGAGTATGGGGGCCTTTACTCTCAACCTATAATAAATGCTGTGAACAAAGTGATTCTCTTGAAATCTCATTCAGACCTTTTATAAATCCCACATGTCAAAAGCATCTCTGTTTTTTAGTATATAAATAGCCTGCATGTTCACATTTACCTTTCCCAACTCTATTTTCTTTCTGTCGTGTCTGACAGGAGATCAGACGTTCTTGTATTATGGCTTACAAAGAGCTGTTCAGGTCATTTTCAGCTCTTGATGAAATGTTAAGCCTTACCACTGAGACGCAAGATGGTCACTGTAGCAGTGCTGTTGGATGAACCAATGCAAAATTCACAATGATAGCTGTATAGTTTAGTGTTTCTGCAGATGCCAGAGCTTTCAGGAGTACCTGAATTGTTTACCATTGTCTTAATGTCCTGTTCCATAATACTTTGCGTAGAGATGAGGGCAATAATTCTCAACTAATCAGGTTCTTACCGATTTCCCACAAAATTGTCCGCTAAACTAATTTGAAGTTTTTTTGATACGCTTCTGGCAAATTGTGTAAAAACGACAGCCAGTGCCGTTTGATTGGATCGGTGGGAAAACAGGAAGAAGAAGATGAAGGATCACATAACAATGGGAGCAACAGGGGGGGCGGGGGTGTCTTACACTGATTGGCTCAGGGGCTGACAGACAACCTCAGCCTAATAAAGGACAGTATGCAGGCAGGCCTTTCTGCTCAGAAGAAATAAGCACCATTCTATTCCTAGATAGGCTTGTGAAATGATGTCTTGGGGTAGTGTTTGCCAAAAAATAATTGCAGAAACAGACCAATTACTAGGGGCTCCATAGAGACATTTTAAGAGCATTATAGGGAAAGAATATGGATATATAATTGAATAGATTTAAGAGTTTTATCAGGGAAAGCTTACCTCAATAACGTCATTATTATTCCCATGTTATTGAACTCATTGCATATTGCTACAAGATACCATTCTGTGTTATATCAAAAGAATTTTGTTGCAATAACACCATTATTAAGCCTCATGCACACACCGTGTGCACACCGAATGACACATGTGGACCCATTCACTTAAACATGCTCTATTTTTTTTCAGTGCGGATGGATCACAGTTGTATGGGTTTGCATCCATCTGAAGCAACCACACAGATGGTGCCTGTGCTTTGGGGACTGCACTGAGCATAAGGATGAGGAGCTATCACTGGATCAGAAGGAGGAGAAGTCATTTGGGTAGTAGACTAAGACTGTTCATGAGGATGATGACACTGGCCATGAAGACCAATCATCTTAGTGAGGACACCGTCAACTATGCATTTACCCATAGATAAAAGGAAGGTAATGAGAGAAAGAGCAAAAATTTGTAAGAAAAAAACATAAAATAAAAGAATTGTACAAAATCAGAGTCATAGGAGGCTCCATATACCAATTTTCCGGCCAATCGGGGCATCTTTCATTTGTGCAGAATTGATTCTGACATGAAATGAATTTCAAGAAGTTAATTTAGGGCGGGTTCTCACCACCGTTAAAAATTCCATTATAGTATTCCGTTAACAGAGTTATAACAGAACATCACGAAATTTTAGGACGGAATGCAAAACTGAACCCTTTAAGAGGCATTTTGTTTTGCTTCGTCCTAATATATTTCTATGGGTATAAATAGCAGTTCATTTTTTTTCTTTTATACATGACGGAAAAAGAAGTCCTATTGACAGGACTTTATTCATATGTGGGGCATATGGCATATTTATTGTTATGTTTATACGTAGTATACAGTATTATTGTACACTGAATTACGCGAAGGTATGCAACCCTGCTCAGTGTCAAGTTATCCTACAGGACACTAACAAGAGGTTCCCACTGTATGTGGAGGACATTGGCGTATCTTCAATAGAGGCAGACCACGCTACTGCTACAGGGGTCGGGGAGAGGGTGGGGGCTAGCCCGGAACTCTTTCTTCTTTTCCCAATAAGAAACCACTATATTTTAGTGGTGGTTGCAAGCAGCCAGCTTTGTAATAAAAAGGAAGCTGATTTATCAATGCATTTTTGCCAGTTTTCTGGTGCAAATACATTGAGAAATATGGTGGTCAGAATGAGAGCCATGAGTTTATATTTTGGCCAAATTATGTAAGCCACCCACCACTTCACTGTTGCCTCTACGAGTGGTCCCTAACATTAATTCTTACCTTTTATGGGCCATATCAGCCACACAAAATCCAGGGAGTGCAGGTGCAGCATGCATGCCAGATACACTCTGCTTGTAACCCCGTCTGGTGCCATACAGCGTTCATCAGATCAAGGGATGCAAATACCAACATGCATGCTGAGCCCACTAGTACTTCTCCTGGAACCAAATGGCTTCTGGTAAGTTCTATAAAGCAGACTCAGTTTTATACTGACTTTAAAACCAGCCTACAGGGCGGATTCACTAGTCAGGTGTGCATGACTGCATGGAGGTCACCACGCCTCCCATATATGCTACAAAGGAATAAAATGGGGATTGCAGTCAGCACAACCCAATACGCAGGTGCACGTTGCTATGGTGAAATACACATACAAACGTAAAAACAAAGGTGCAATGGCACACTGCAGCTGGAGCTCCGTCCTGCCACTATGCTGGATGTTAGATGAGGCATTAGTTTATATTTTGGCCAAATTATGTAAGCCACCCACCACTTCACGGTTGCCTCTACGAGTGGTCCCTAACATTAATTCTTACCTTTTATGGGCCATATCAGCCACACAAAATCCAGGGAGTGCAGGTGCAGCATGTTGGTATTTGCATCCCTTGATCTGATGAACGCTGTATGGCACCAGACGGGGTTACAAGCAGAGTGTATCTGGCATGCATGCTGCACCTGCACTCCCCGGATTTTGTGTGGCTGATATGGCCCATAAAAGGTAAGAATTAATGTTAGGGACCACTCGTAGAGGCAACCGTGAAGTGGTGGGTGGCTTACATAATTTGGCCAAAATATAAACTAATGCCTCATCTAACATCCAGCATAGTGGCAGGACGGAGCTCTAGCTGCAGTGTGCCATTGCACCTTTGTTTTTACGTTTGTATGTGTATTTCACCATAGCAACGTGCACCTGCGTATTGGGTTGTGCTGACAGCAATCCCCATTTTATTCCTTTGTAGAATGAGAGCCATATTTATGAAGCACTTATTTCACTTTTTCTAACATGGAAGTGACAGTTAAGTGACCCAGAAAACAATGATTCTGCAGTGTGGACCCATTGTTGGCCTAGTAGGCTTTAATGATCACCTTAGATGATCACAAAGAAAATTAATGTTTTTTCTATGAAAATTTATCCAGCCGATCGCTCTTGGTCTGTTCACAATGAAGCAATGACCTTATCATCTGGGGTGTGCCAACATTGCCAACACACTCATAGAGGTGATCGCTTCATTGTGATACGCAAGCCCCTTCACTACAACAAGGTAACGATCACGAAGGGGAATTGACACATGTATGTGCCTTGCAGCCACAGTGCAGCACCAGAGGCCAGAAAAATTAGGCATGTACACGTGCCTGAAAAATTTGGTATTGTTGCAGCCGCTGCTGTAGCCCTAGTAGGTGGCAGAGAAGTCACGCAAGTCATCCAGCATGAAGAGATTAAATACAGCAGTGTGGGGACCATTTTTAGCCCAAGACATCTCATCAGGCCTTTTTTAGTCAAATGCATCCCCCACTGTCAGTCCCTTCGGGATCCATGCCTCGTTCATCTTAATAAAAGTGAGGTAATCTATACTTTTTTGACCTAGGCGACTTCTGTTCTCAGTGACAATACCTCCTGCTGAGCTGAAGGTCCTTTCTGACAGGACACTTGAAGCGGGGCACGCCAGAAGTTCTATCGCAAATTGGGATAGCTAAAGCCATAGGTCAAGCCTGCACACCCAATAGTCAAGGGGTTCATCGCTCCTCAGAGTGTCGATATCTGCAGTTAAGGCGAGGTAGTCTGCTACCTGTCGGTCGAGTCGTTCTCTGAGGGTGGACCCCGAAGGGCTGTGGCGATGCGTAGGACTTAAAAAGCTCTGCATGTCCTCCATCAACAACACGTCTGTAAAGCATCCTGTCCTTGCCGGCGTAGTCGTGGTAGGAGGAGGATTACTTTCACCTCTTCCCTTGTTAGATTCCCGTTGTGCCGTGACATCACCCTTATACGCTGTGTAAAGCATACTTTTTAACTTGTTTTGGAACTGCTGCATCCTTTCCGACTTTTGGTAATTCGGTAACATTTCAGCCACTTTCTGCTTATACTGGGGGTCTAGTAGCGTGGCCACCCAGTACAGGTCGTTCTCCTTCAGCCTTTTTGTATGAGGGTCCCTCAATAGGCATGAAGGCATGAAAGACCCCATTTGCACAAGGTTGGATGCCGAGCTACTCATGTTCCGTTCCTCGCCCTCACTGATCTCGATGAAGGTCTGTTCTTCCCCCCAGCCACGTACAACACCACGGGTCCCAGATAGGTGACAACGAGCACCCTGGGATGCCTGCTGTGGTTGGTCTTCCTCCCCTTTAAAGCTACATTCCTCCTCTGACTCCTCTTCCTCAGACTCCTCTTCCAGCGTTGCCGCAGGCCCAGCAATCGATGATGATAAGGATGTTTCTGGTGGTGACCACAACTCTTCCTCTTCCTCTTCACGCTCATCTACGGCCTGATCCAGCACTATTCACAGGGCACGCTCCAGGAAGAAAACAAATGGGATGAGGTCGCTGATGGTGCCTTTCGGTGTGACTGATTAGCTTTTTCACTTTCTCAAAAGGACGCATGAGCCTACAGGCATTGCCCATGAGTGTCCAGTAACGTGGCAAAAAAATACACAGCTCCGCAGAGGCTATCCTAGCACCCCGTTCATACAAATACTTGTTGATGGCTTTTTCCTGTTGGAGCAGGCGGTCGAACATTAGGAGCGTTGAATTCAAACGTGTCGGGCTGTCGCAAATCAAGCGCCTCACTGGCATGTTGTTTCGCAGCTGAATATCGGAAGAGTGCGCCATGGCTGCTTCACACCATCCTGGCCTGCTTGAGGAAGTCCAGTAAACCTGGGAACTTAGACACAAAGTGTTGTACGATCAGATTTAACACATGTGCCATGCACGGCACATGTGTTAACTTGCCCAAATTCAATGCCGCCAACAGATTGCTTCCGTTGTCACACACCACTTTGCCGATCTCCAGTTGGTGCTGGGTCAGCCACTGATCCACCTGTGTGTTCAGGGCGGACAGGAGTGCTGGTCCGGTGTGACTCTCTGCTTTCAGGCAAGTTAACCCCAAGACGGCGTGACACTGTTGTATCCGGGATGTGGAATAGCCCCTGGAGAGCTGGGGGGTGCAGTTGATGATGTGGAGCAAGACGCAGCAGCAGAAGAGGACTCAGCCGAGGAGGTTAGGGAAGAGGATGGAGGAGGAGGAGTAGAAGAGGTGGCATCAGGCCTGCCTGCAAGTTGTGGCGGTTTCACCAACTCCTCTGCAGAGCCACGCATTCCATGCTTGGCAGCCGTCAGCAGGTTTACCCAATGCGCAGTGTATGTGATATACCTGCCCTGACCGTGCTTTGCAGACCAGGCATCAGTGGTCAGATGGACCCATGCCCCAACACTGTGTGCCAGACATACCATGACTTCCTTTTCCACAATAGAGTACAGGTTGGGAAAAAATTGGCCGGGTACCTTCCACTGTGGTGTCCTAATAGCTACAAATTTTTTAAAGACCTCAGACTCCACCAGCTTTATGGTAAAAGCTGGCGGGCTAAGAGTTCCGACAAGCCAGCTGTCAGACACCGGGCAAGGGGGTGACTCTGTGACATTGGGTTCTTACGCTCAAACATTTCCTTGACAAACACCTGACTGTGGGCAGATGAGCAGGAACTGCTGAAGGTGAGAGACGGAGTGGTGGGTGGTTGAGGGGGGCAAAGAGGACAGCAGTGGTTGACGTGGCTGAAGATGCTGGACCAGGAGGAGGATGGTGGCTTTGAGTTAGTGTGCTGCTTGTACTCATGTGTTGATCCCATAGGCATTTGTGATGTGAGATCATGTGCCTTCGCAAAGCAGTTATACCTATGTGGGTGTTTGACTTCCTACAACTCCGTTTCTTTTGGCACAGGTTGCAAATGGCATCGCTGTTATCAGAAGCAGACACACAAAAAAATGCCACACTGCTGAGCTTTGCAATGACGGCATTCTGGTGGTGGCAACAGCATGCGTTTATTGGCGTGCTGTCTGGCTGACCCCGTGCCGATACATGCTGTCTGACTGTGCCACTATCTCCTTGCAACAACCTCCGCCTGCTTCCAACTTGTCTCCTCCTCCTCTCTGTCTCCCCTTCTGAACTTTCCCCCTGTTCTTCTTCTCATTCGAGCGGGCACCCACGTGACATCCACGGACACATCGTCATCATCAACCGCTTCACTTGTATCTGATAACTCAGCAAAGGAAGCAGCAGCGGGTACAACATCATCATCATCACACTGTACGTCCATGTATGTTATGCTGCCTGACAGATCAAGTGAAGCGGCTGTGATGCTAGTGTTGCCGGTGGCGGCAGGCGAGTGATAACTTGAGAGGTGCCCGAAGCTTAGGTGGAGGAGGATGGTGCGTCAAGGTTCTGAGCGGAAGTTGTAGAAGATTGGGTGTCCTTTGTAAGCCAGTCAACTATGTCCTCAGAATTTTTCGAGTTCAGGGTACGTGGCCTCTGAACACTGGGCATTATTGTAGGGCCAAATGAAATCACAGCACCACGACCATGACGGCCCCTGCGGGGTAGCCTGCCTCTGCCTTTCATTTTTTTAAATTAGTGGTACTATGCGTGCAAGGTACTGTGCCACCCTATATGAGTGGTGGGCAGTGGCAGTAGGCACAGTACAGTCAGTGGGCCTGACACTCACTGGCAGGCAACTGCAATTATATTACAGAGGAAAAATTAAATGGCTTTTTTTATCTGCAAGGTACTGTGTCCCTCTATATGATTGGTAGGCAGTGGGCACAGTACAGTCAGTGGGCCTGACACTCTCTGGCAGGCAACTGCAATTATATTACAGAGAAAAAATTAAATGACTTTTTTTATCTGCAAAGTACTGTGCCACCCGATATGAGTGGTGGGCACTGGCAGTGGGCACAGTACAGTCTGTGGGCCTGACATTCACTGGCAGGCAACTGCAATTATATTACAGAGAAAAAAATGTATTACTTTTTTATCTGCAAGGTACTGTACCACCTTTTATGAGTGGTGGGCAGTGGCAGTGGGCACAGTACAGTCAGTGGGCCTGAAACTCACTGGCAGGCAACTGCAATTATATTACAGAGGAAAAAAGAAATTACTTTTTTATCTGCAAGGTAATATGCCACTCTATATGAGTGGTAGGCAGTGGGCACAGAACAGTCAATGGGCCTGACACTCACTGGCAGGCAACTGAAATTATATTACAGAGGAAAAATTAAATGACTTTTTTATCTGCAAGGTACTGTGCCACCCAATATGAGTGCTGGGCACTGGCAGTGGGCACAGTACAGTCTGTGGGCCTGACACTCACTGGCAGGCAACTGCAATTATATTACAGACGAAAAATGAAATTACTTTTTATATCTGCAAGGTACTGTGCCACCCTATATGAGTGGCGGGCAGTGGGCACATTACAGTCTGTGGGCCTGATACACACTGGCAGGCAACTGCAATTTTTTTACAGAGAAAGAATTAAATTACTTTTTTATCTGCAAGGTACTGTGCCACCCTATATGATTGGTGGGCAGTGGGCACAGAACAGTCAGTGGGCCTGACACTCACTGGCAGGCAACTGCAATTATATTACAGAGGAAAAATTAAATGACTTTTTTATCTGCAAGGTACTGTGCCACCCGATATGAGTGGTGGGCACTGGCAGTGGGCACAGTACAGTCAGTGGGCCTGACACTCACTGGCAGGCAACTGCAATTATATTACAGAGAAAAAATTAAATTACTTTGTTATCTGCAAGGTACTGTGCCACCCGATAAGAGTGGTGGGCACTGGCAGTGGGCACAGTACAGTCAGTGGGCCTGACACTCACTGGCAGGCAACTGCAATTATATTACAGAGGAAAAATCAAATTACTCTTTATATCTGCAAGGTACTGTGCCACCCTATGTGAGTGGCGGGCAGTGGGCACATTACAGTCTGTGGGCCTAACACACACTGGCAGGCAACTGCATATTTTTTTACAGAGAAAGAATTAAATTACTTTTTTATCTGCAAGGTACTGTGCCAGCCTATATGAGTGGTGGGCAGTGGGCACAGTACAGTCAGTGGGCCTGGCACTTACTGGCAGGTAACTGCAATTATATTACAGAGGAAAAATTAAATGACCTTTTTATCTGCAAGGTACTGTGCCACCCTATATGAGTGGTGGGCAGTGGGCACAGTATTGTCAGTGGGCCTGACACTCACTGGCAGGCAACTACAATTATATTAAAGGGTAAAAATGTAATGACTTTTTTATCTGCAAGGTACTGTGCCACCCGATATGAGTGGTGGGCACTGGCAGTGGGCACAGTACAGTCTTTGGGCCTGACACACACTGGTAGGCAACTGCAATTATATTAAAGGGTAAAAATGTAATGACTTTTTTATCTGCAAGGTACTTTGCCACCTATATGAGTGGTGTGCACACAGTACAGTCTTTGTGCCTGCGGCCTCTCACACACGGGCAGGCAACTGCAATATATATATAGAAAAATAAAATAAAAGCAGACTGATGTACCAGCCCTAAAAAGGGCTTTTTGGGGTGCTGTCAGGGCACTGTCCTTACAGCAGATGAGTATTTGAGGACTGGAGTGGACACAGAACACTGGCCTAGCTAACGCTTTCCCTATATTAATTCAGAGGCAGCACTCTCCCTGCTCAATCTAACACTGCAACTTCAGAATGAATCTAAAATGGATGCTGTACTTGCTTTTTGATAGGAGCTGGGAGGGTCTGGGAGGGAGGGTATGCTGATTGGCTGGAATGTGCCTGCTGACTGTGAGGTACAGGGTCAAAGTTTGCTCAATGATGACGTATAGGGGCGGACCAAAATAGCATATGTTCGCCCGCCGCGGCGAACGCGAACATGCGATGTTCACCGGAAACTGTTCGCCGGTGAATAGTTCGGGACATCTCTAGTGTCATCTAGTCTACAATAGTTGTTACATGTATACACTGTTCTCCATAATAGAAATAGCACCCATCCAGAGGATCCCCCTGAGTCCCTGAAAATGGAAATGGGGTTCTTCTCACTTTTTTCTTTTCTGATTAAGGGCTTTTGTTATGATTTAACTTGTTGCAGATGTGAGGCTGAATTAGCTATTTTTCTTGCTTTACTACTCAAGTGTGTTTCAAAGGCAGGAAAGAATCTCTGCCAATTTGCTGTGTGAAAATAATTCAGTGGTCATGTTCTTCTTACTGTTTACCTACTTGCTGTGCACCAGCAAGTAGGTATAATTATAGCTCCCTGCTGTTCACCTGAGCATATATCACCTGTATAGCAAAAACAGACAACACCTTTAGCAATTTTATTTCATAATTTTGATTCAACATCATATGAACCAGAGAGAACTCCAAAGAAACATTCAACTGAAAGTGAGACAAGAGAATTACAACATCCCACAAAATGTATACATCTCTAAATAAAACATTCAAGCTAGTTCTCATTCTACCAATATGCTGTCATACACCGGCACTACTCCTGTTGTCACTATCGGGCGGTACGGCAGCGCTGCTATTTATGCTCAATACTGTTTGTATTCCACGCGATGCACTCCCCACCCGCCTTCACTATGTGGATGCTATAAAAGACACAATCTATACATCAAATAGTAAGCTCCCGGAGTGTATTACCTTTTATGGGCGCTGTTCTGTATCTCTGCGTCCTTTTCTTTTAGCTTCTACACCGACGTAAAGGAGGGGAACGAAGGAGGCTAAGCCCTGCTGTAGTTCCTTTGATTGAGCTTGCCCCGGCCGGTGGCACGGCTGGCTCTAGTCTAGGCTTGAATTACTTCTTGCTCGCGCTCTAACGGAGCACTGTGTGACGTCACAAAGTGAGCTACGGGTGGTACGGATGATCAAAGTACTCCAATGTGTTTCGACTATTACGGTATATACATGTTGCAAAAATGTTGCATGCTACCCCAGGTAACCCCCTGGTGTATTTTTTAAGACTAAGTGATACAACACAATGTAGTTGCACCAAATACATAAAAACTGTCCACCACTTCATAATTTTGGTGCAACCACACAATGCAAAACCAGACTTAAAAGTTGCATGACAATTAACTCAAATCCTACATATCCTGCAGGGTGCAGATCACAGATTACATTAATGCTGGAGGAGTCAAATGCATTCATAACTTAGTCATCTAATTTATATAATGCCATTGTTAGGGCTCTTTCACACTTGCATGCTGAGGATCCGGCAGGCACTTCCGTCCCGCCGGATCCGTCAGAACGCAAGTCACCTGAAAGCATTTGAAGACTCAGGATCAGGATCAGGATCCTGATCAGTCTTCGAAATGCTTTCAGGTTACCATGGCAGCCAGAATGCTACTGAAGTCCTGGCTGCCATGGTAAGTACTCCGCAGCAGTGTACTTACCTGCGCTGCAGCCGCCGGGCACTCCTTCATGACGTCACAGGTCCCCATGGCGCATAGATCAATGCACCGCCCGGACCTGTGACGTCATGAAGGAGTGCCCGGGGCCGCAGCACAGGTAAGTACACTGCTGCGGAGTACTTATCATGGCAGCCAGGACTTCAGTAGCGTCCTGGCTGACATGGTAACCGATCAGAAGCCCCAGCTTACACTGGGGCCCCGATCTAAACTGCTGCAGCGCATGCGCAGAGCTAAACATTGGATCCAGCGATGCGCCGAAACGACGTTTAGCTTAATGCGGATTCTGATTAATGCACTTCCATGGGCATTCATTTCGGATCCGGCATTATGGCATGTCTTCCGGATTTTTTGACGGAGACAAATCCGCAGCATGCTACGGTTTTGTCAACGTCCAAAAAACGTTTACATACTGAACGGAAGACATCCTGATGCATCCTGAATGGATTTCTCTCCATTCAGAATGCATTAGGATTATCCTGATCAGTTTCTTTCCGTCCTAGAGCCCCGAGGACGGAACTCTAGAACGGAAAGCAAAAGCGCAAGTGTGAAAGAGCCCTTAATAAATTTGGTGTGTAACTGGAAACCCCTTTAAGGAAATGAGAATCAAAGGGCATCAGGGTCAATCTGGTATAAAACAGTATTTCTATATTTATGTAGCGCTGACATATTCCATAGTGCTTTACAGACATTATCATTACTTGCTGTTCCCAATGGAGCTCACAATCTAAGATTCCCATAAGTATGTTTTTGAAGTGTGGAAGGAAACAGGAGTAAGGAAAACTACCCAAACACAGGAAGCACATACAGACTCCATGCGGATGTTATCCTTGGTCAGATTCGAAGACCACAGCAGCACAAGCCACCGTGTTGCCCATTTGTATTGTATATATAGTATTTATCAGTAAAGGTTACAAACACTATTTTCTAATAACATCATGCTAATTAAATGCACATATCTGAAATAATTTCACTTTATATGTGAACTTACTTTAGCACTTAATCATATACTGTTGTAACCCTTTGTCCTCAAAGTCTTGTTAAGGTAATATAAAAATTGGAAAGGAAAGACAACAGATGAGGAAAGCTAATGAGTTGGTTTTGGCAGGACTCTGTTTAATTTACATTTTGTATTGTTTGATAGCTAGCTAGTAAATGGAAAGGTAATCAGAAATAGAGAAACTTGATCTTGCCTTCCACAGACCTGAATTAATAAAAAATTGGAAGCAGAGCAGTCAACGGTATCCAATCCGTTTTCAGAATCTACATGCTGGAACAACCATCATCACTTCCTTTTTACCTCTCTTTATAGGTAGTAAATGTGCTATATCCAGTGGATTCAATGCTTATTGTATATATCGGTATATTTCTCAGAAATTTTGAAATTTCCTTACTTTTTCTCTCTCTTTACAGGAGTATATCAATGTAGGTGAAAGATGGTTCCTTCTTGATAGATCTTGCCGAGATCGCTAGTCTCTGTAGCTTGATTCCTCGTATTAAGGCTACTTTCACACTAGCGTTAATACTCTCTGGTATTAAGATCCGTTATAAGGTCTCAATACCAGAAAATAGCTTCCGTTTTGTCCCCATTCATTGTCAATGGGCACAAAACATAACATTATTGGTTACCCCGTTATTCTAATATATTACCATTCTGAATATACAAAGTGTAAAATTACATAACATAAATAAACAAAACTATTGTCCGTTTTATGACACTGTTATCTGCATAATTTATGACTAGTGATGAGCGGCAACGGCAATATTTGAATTTGGGATATTTCACTAATATTTGGGCAAATATTCGCCATATATTCAAGAATTCATGATCTCCAGTCATTGTTATTGATTTCGAAAATTCGCATTATGAAAATTCGCAATCAACACTACTCCTAAAATCAAAGATATTGCAGCCTTCTCATTGGCCCACAAGCTAGAAGCAGGGAGAGATCATGTGTACAGTTTAAAAAAAAATCTCGAATATTCGAAATTACAAATATATATCACTATATTCTAAATATTAGCGAATTTTCAAAGTGCAAATATTCACAATACAAATTCGCAATTCGAATATTCGTGATCAACACTATTTATGACATCAACATGTATGCCCACTGGGGCTGGCTGTCATTGTTACCACTGTTATACAAGCACTGTGGGCCATTGTAAATCCAGAAACCAGAGAGGTCTTGTCCCACAGTCTGCTCCACCATGTGAACCCCCCCCCCCCCTCATTATTGGCCACTGCTCTGCTCACCAGCTCCATCACTCCTTTTTTCCAGCCTTGGGAGTAGCATTCCTCTCCAAATTGTATTCTGCAGTGTCTTTGCTGTTTCCCAATGAAATTATACAAGATCCCTTTGCATGTGCAGTAGAATGCAGCTAGTCTGAGTTGGTTAGCTGCACTGATTCTCTGTTTTTGGCAGTTATAGAATAGCACTTTCAGGAAAAGCAGTCTTCAGTAAGAATAAGGTTTATTATGCGAAAATTGCACAAAATAAGAAAGGTCCACATTCAACTTATATACACAATCATCCTAAACTATACATACACGTTAAACTCTTTCATCACCAGGACTAAAAAAGGCCTAAATGTCCAGACAATTTTTCGTTATTTTGTCCATGTGGTGGTTTAGTGACCCTAACTTTTTTATTTATTTGACTAACAAAAGAATGTTTGCAATGTTTTTTACTTGACACTTTTTATTAGCATGGTTTTTCTAGAGAGTTTTTTCCTTTTTTAAGGTTTAATTTGGGGGAAAACCGATAATTTTTTTTAAAAGTATTTTTTTACTATAGCTTTTTAGTTCTTAATTATTAAAACTGACACAAAAAATTTAAACAGGTTCCGTACTTTGTGATGATCATTTTGATGAGTGAACAGTTTCCATTAGTGATGGCATTTTTAATTTTATTATTTGTATTTATTAATTATTTTTTTAACTTATATTTTAATTTATTTTTGGCATATAATATGTCCCCCAGGATGTCATTAAAAGACCTCTGGAGGACACTAACTTTTTTTTTAACAGTTTCCACTGTAACTGGGGCATCCACAGGAGCCCCAGTTACAGGGGAAAACAGCCCCCTTAGATCCTGCAGCTCTGCTCCTGCCCTCAGGCACGCAGCGGTCACATGACTGCCAGGACTGATAGAGTAAGCGGCTCAATCTCCTCCCAGCACAGGAAAAGGCAGAAGCAGTAATAAACCACTCTTGTCTTCTCCTCAGGGTCCCCGCTGTGTCTGACAGCCAGGACCCAACCTGCTCCTGCTAGATTGCAGGAGCTTTAATTAAAATGCTGCCTGACTGTTTATATACATGCTATCTGCACGGCGTATGTGCAGATAGGATGTATATAGCCAGTGGGCAGTCGGGAAGGGGTCATTATTTATTGGCTGGGTTAAACTCTCTATGCTACCCCATTGGATACAATGATGCCTGTACAGCATATTATCACTTAGTGTTCTTCCTAGCAAACATATAGCTAACATCTGATATTCATTACAAAGTTTCCTTTGTCCTGTCCAGCCTAATTTCTGGCCGCTCTCCCAAGTAAGTGTTATCCCCCAGCATTCAAAGGTGCCCTTATATATGGAACTTGAGAATGTAATATCTGGCAAACCTCCTTCAAACCTAATAACATGACCCATGCATTTCACATAAATATGAATGGGGTTATCCCATGATTAATGGGAAAAATTAAAATCAGACATCATACAGTACATGAACTAGCCCAGCGCCTCACATGGACACAGAGATAAACTTGTTCTTTGCTTCAATTACACTATTAGATTTATTTCAAGCCGGCAGCCCAGAAGGTATGTCCTTTCTAAGGGAGCATGTCCTTTCTGCTGAATCTCAGTCACTCTAACTGCCACAGCTACTAACAGTAGATTGGGCTAGTGGAAGTCGAATAACCGTGTGTGACCACCTCAGCAAGGCGGACAGAGAAATAAGGAAAAACACAAACAGCAAGTGGTGCTATAAAGATACCATTTATTGAATAACTTGTTGGCCATATTAGGTTTTTAATTCCATACAACCACAGGTATCCAGGTGCTGGTTTGCAAAATGCACAATATTTTTCATACTTACAATGTTTTTGCAATGTGGTTGTGAACATGTTAAGTGTTTGTGCTGCTGTCGGCTAATGATGCACATCATCTGACCCCACCAACAGTAGTGTTTACTGCAATATCTGAATGTGTTTTCATTGCTTACTAACCAGTTTGTCACGATCTCAGACACTAAGTCAGCAGATTTTCTAATGAGAAATCAAGTCTAATGCTGACAAGGTTTTAAATAGTCACTGCACCATTTTCTTCCCTATCTAGAATTCGGTATTTCAATAACAAAACCCTTCATTGCACCAATAACATGAGGAAAAACTATATTAGATGTAAATGTAGCATTTTTATTACTCATATTGAATGGTTAATGGTTAATGCATTTAATGTAACATTTTCATTTTCTCCTTTCCGTTAACTATTGCATAAATGACCTTCCTGCTTCATCGGCTCTGGAAGTATGCACTGCCGGACAAATTGATCACCCTTGTTTCATTATAGTCTCTGGTGGTTATCTGTCTGACTTTTTCCCTTGTTCAGTTTCATAGTCATGCTCCAAAGCTCTTAGGTCTTACATTTTACTGATGCCAGCTCAGCAGGAGTGTGCAAGTAACCAGCAAAATGATGGTCACCCCTTTCCTCATGTCCCAGTGGAAAGCATTAGCAGTGGAACACTTAGCAAAGTGTCTAATAATAACAGTTATATGTCTTATCTCATACAGTGAGGATAATACAGACAGCACTGCATGGAATATAATAACCATTTATTCATATCTTGTTTTGGAAACCTACAATCTTCATTTCTTGTTTCCTGCTGGACTCTGTAACAAAGTTCTACAAAAATATCTTGTCATGCTTATTTCTTAGGCCCCTTTCACATGAGCGAGTATTCCGCATGGGTTCAATGCATGATGCGAATGCATTGCACCCGCACGGAATCCGGACCCATTCATTTCAATAGGGCTGTGTACATGAGCAATGTTTTTCACACATCACTTTTGCGTTGTGTGAAAATCGCAGCATGTTCTATATTCTGCGATTTTCACACAACTCTGGCCCCATAGAAGTAAATGGGTCTGAGTGAAAATCGCATCGCATCCGCAAGCAAGTGGATGGTTGCTAAGAGATGTTGTTTGTAAACATTCAGTATTTTATCACGTGCTTGCAAAATGCATTAAATTGCATTGCACTCGCGCGATAAAAACTGAACAACTGAATGCGATCGCAGACAAAACTGAATGTACTTGCTTACGAAATCGCTCAGTTTTCACTGAACGCATAAGCAAAGCATCCAGACCTAATCCGCTCACGTTCGTCTGCAAGGGGCCTTACAATAATAAACTCTGGCAGCACTATTCATATAGCTACATACAAGATAGGTAGAGGCAGGAAAGCGCCATTGGAGATGGAAAACGGAACTGTGAACTTAACTTAAAGAAGGGAAAAGCAAATAAAAGAAAAAAATGACCACAGTTTGCTCCCCTATAAAACTAAACCACCTTAATATCTAAGAATTTAAGCTTCATATAAGCATTGTGTCACAGTGTGGTCACTGCCGTTGCCGTGTTGGTCACATTTGTGCTCTGGCTTTCTGGCTGCGGTGGATTCCGTGTAGGCTGGTTAGCAGGGGCAACGTGTAGTAATGGCTGCCTGTGTGTGCACTTCTCTGTTGATGCATGCTCCCCTCTGTGTTCGGTTCTGGTGGGGTTAATATTCTGGTCTGGCTGTGGTCACTAGGTGCTTTACATTCCTGTTTGCTGTGGGCATGGTGGGCAGTCTGTCTCCAGCCTTGCAGGAGCTGGGTTATTCCATCTGCCCTGTCAGTGTGACCACCTAGTAAGACATCAAGATCACCTTGTCTGGGTCTGTGTCTAATCTATGACCACCATGTGTCATTCTGCATGGGGTCCCGACTTCTGCCTGCCTGTGCAGCGCTGCCTGTGACCGCCATGTGTTGTTCCACATGAGGTCCAGGCATCTGCTTATATGGTTCTGTGTCTTGTCTGTGACCACCCTGTGTCTTTCCGAATAGGGTCCAGTCTTGTGCCAATCTGTGCCTTCTGTGCAGCTCTGTCTGTTCGCCAATGGACTAACTCCACATGGGGAATAGGCATCTGCTAGTCCTGTCTATGCCTTATGGGCTCCTGGGTTCTCTGGAGGGATTACATCTCTGTCTTATCTGTATTTGTTCAGTGTCTAGGTCTAGGTCTACAGTATGTTAGCCTGGCAGTGTTTAACTGCTTCTGTTCCTGTGTTGTATGTTCTACCTTCAGTGAGAGGGCTCTTGGGTTCTCTGAAAGGAGAACATCAAGTCTGTTTGCAGCTCTGCCTTTGACCGCTCTGTGTTATTCCACATCGGGTCCAGGCATCTGCTTATCTTCCTGTTTGGGCAGCTCTACCTGAGACCGCCATGTGTTGCTCTGCATGGGGTTCAGGCATCTGCTTGTATGCCTGTTTCATCAGCTCTGCCTGAGACTGCCATGCATCCATTCTGCATGGGGTCCAGGCAGCTGCGTGTATTGGTTCCCGTTTGTCTTGTCTATACTGTGTCCTGTGTGGTTTGTTTGGGTTCCAGTACGTGTGCCTGGGTTCCAGTATTTGCTTGTGTAGACTGCTGGTGCTTGCATCATCACTCTCTGCAGGTAAGGGGCCAAGGGGCCAAGTGCAGCGGAACCATCCTGGAGGTGCGATCAGCCCTCGGCTAAGTTCAACCCCACTATCTGGGGCTCTGTGAAGAACGGGGCTCACTGAGTCTCTGCTCTCTGGATTTGGCCCTAAGTAAAACCGGTGCACTTGGTCCAATGGTATTTCCTGCCACTGGTCCCTTACCTGCTGATCCAGTTTTCTGCAATGTCTGTATCTTGTTAATAAAGTATTCAGTTTTGGTCTGTGCCTTGTCTGTCTGTTTTCTAGATATATCCTAGATAGTTAATTCCTTTTAAAGGAAAACCATATGGCGTTCCCTTCCTTCTATGCCCTGCCGTTTGGCCATACAGCAGTTTACACCACGTTTGGGGTGTTTCTGCAAACTACAGAATCAGGGCAAGAAATATTGAGTTTTGTTTGGCTGTTAACCCTTGCTTTCTTACTGGAAAAAAATGATTAAAATGGAAAATTTGGCCAAAAAATCAAAATTCTGAAATGTTATCTCCACCTAAAGGGTTAACGACATTTGTAAAATCAGTTTTGAATACCTTGAGGGTGTAGTTTCTAGAATGGGGTCATTTTTGGGTGATTTTATTATGTAAGCTTCACAAAGTGACTCCAGACCTGCTCTGGTCCTTAAAAAGTGGGTTTTGGAAAATTTCTGAAAAATTTCAAGATTTGCTTCTAAACTTCTAAGCCTGTAATGTCCCCAAAAAATAAAATGGCATTCCCAAAATGATCTAAACATGAAGTAGACATATGGGGAATGTAAAGTAATAACTATTTTTGGAGGTATTACTATGTATTATAGAAGTAGAGAAACTTGAAAATTTGCTAATTTTTCTAAATTTTTGGCAAATTTGTTTTTTTTTGTAAAAATGAACTTTTTTGACTCCATTTTACCAGTGTCATGAAGTACAATATGTGACGAAAAAACAATCTCAGAATGGCCTGTATAAGAAAAAGTGTTTTAGACTTATCACCACATAAAGTGACACTGGTCAGATTTGCAAAAAATGGCCTGGTCCTTAAGGTGAGATATGGCCGTGTCCTTAAGAGGTTAATATTGGGGTGTTGTATGGAATTTCTATAACTAGCACAAAAGGTGGTGGAGAGATTAAGCAACCCTGTCTCATGTCCGTATTTATTCTTAAAGGGGTTCGCCAGAAATAAAAAAAAAATGAAAATACTTAAATATTACTGTATTATAAATATATTTCCAAATACCTTTCATTACTTAGAATAGTTTATTTTGTCTGGGGAGCAATCATTAGGAGAAATAAAATAGTCGCAGTCCTATCAGTAGAGATAAAACCTGTCGTAATCACACAGGAGGACAAGATACTTCATCACAATGAGCCATAGTGCTGCCTCATCCTCCTCTCTGCTCTGCTTGTCAGGAATCATGAGAGGAGAGTGATGTGTGGCTAATGAGCAGCAGCTCTTGTATGCAGCCGCATTACCACATCAACACATTACCATAGCCTGTCCTGTCCATCCTTTCTGTACTTCATGTCTCCTCATGAACTAAATTTCCCAGAGATTCAGCAAAAGTTCTTATCATCTGTATTCAGGATCATAATCCCTGACAAGTAGAGAGGAGGAGGAGGATGAGGCATCTCTTTACCTCAGTGTTATAAAGTAACTTGTCACCATGTGTAATCAGGACAGATTTTGTGTGACAGTGGCCATTTTGTTTCCCCTGATGATTGCTCCCCAGACAAAATGAGCCATTCTAAATATTGAAAGGTATTTCAGAATATATTTATAATAAAGTAATATTTATGTATTTTTATTTTCTTAATTCCTGGAGAACCCCTTTAAGGTAGGAGTTAGAGTGTCATTACGGTTTATTTTGCAATTGGTTACGTATACACTTCTATACAATTCTAAAACATGCACCCTGCTTGTTAAGTACTTATTAACTCACCTTACCTTTCTAAAGCCAGAGTCAAGAATGTAATGCATAGTGGTTTTAGCATTAATGCAATATCTGGATATGATCTGTATTGTATTGTATGGTATGGTATGATCTGGATCTGTACTTTGTTAGTCACATGGATATAGACGGAGAACATTTAAATCATTACAGAACACAAATGATGAATGATTCCTAGAATGAAGGGTAATAAAAGGCACATAGGTGATTTATTAAAGGGGTTGTCCCATTAAGACAACTTGTCCCCTATCCACAGGATAGGACATGCATGAGAAAAGATAAAAACATCCTGCATGATTTGATAAATAAATAAATATGTGGATGTACATGACTACATTTAAGGAAGACAACTCACTGAACGTAATTGCACTCACATAATATATACAACATAGACTAAACATTCAATCTGATATGATAAAATCGAAGATATTTAGCCAATATATCTGATCAAAAGTAAACACATCTGTGCCCACCTACGGGTATGGCAAGGTGATCTCAGTCAGACAGGAACCTGCTCTGTTTGATACCTGTCTCTATGTCATTGGGAACATACATTCAAGAGAGCAGACCCTGCACCCTGCACATATAATATGCTGCTACTTGTTACCTCTGTGTGCAATCAAACATCCAATGAGTACATGTACAAGTACAGCTATATGTATTACCTAATCAAAGCAGTCTGTGGAATAGGTGATCTAATGGAAGTGCACTGGAGATGGCCACTCCTTAGGTGGGATAATAGGAGTGCATTCAGACTTGGAGGAACCTACTAGCTACACAAGTATATACTACTGCCAGAAAAATCCCTGAATAGGATAAGAACATCCTGCATAATATAATAAATAAACTGGCAGATTTACATTAAAGAAGCAAAATCACTGAAAATGATTGCCCTCACATAATAGATACATCAGTTATACCGTATAAAGACTAAAATATATTGGCTAAAAATCTCAGATTTTATCAGATCAGAATGGGGTTTTAGTCTATCTAAAATTGTTGCATCTATCATGAGTGCAATTATTTTCAGTGATTTATTTTCTTAAAATGTAACCATGTGCGTACGAATATTTATTTATGATATCATGCAGGGTTTTTGATCTTTTTCAGTGATTATTTTGTTTGTAGACTATACTGTACTTGAATTTAAAGATACCTCCAAGTCTGAATGCCCTCCTATTATCTCAGCGCACCTTTACCTCACCTATTCCACAGGCTGCTTTGACTAGGTGATATATATATATATATATATATATATATATATATATATATAGGATAGCATAGGATGCTTGAATGCACACAGAGGTAACAAGTAGTATTATAGGTTATGTGCAGGGTCTGCTCTCCTTAATGTAGATGGTTCCAGCGTGACTAAGATCACCTTGCCATGGTAGGCAGGTACAGATGTGTTTTGGTCAAAATATATTGACTAAGAATCTCAGATTGTATCATATGAAAATGAAGTTTTAGTCTATTTATAATTCTTGCATTTGTTATGTGAGTGCAATTATTTCCAGTGATTTCTCTTAAGACATGCATGAGGACTGCCGCTCCATTCAACTTCATGGACTGCCAGAGTTACAGTAGTACCATAGAGATGAATGGAGCATACCTCTCTGCTACTCCATTCGGCGGTGTCTAAGCAATCCCCCCCCCCACCAATCAAACACTAACCTCTAATCCATGGATAGGGGACAACCCCTTTAACACTACTGTTTAGTATACTAGTCTTAGGGTGTAATGTAAGAAATTATTTGCGCCAGAAGAGTGTTTTTAGATGTTTTGTCTGTGGATTATGAAAATCTGACACATTGAAGAAGGTTTTGTGATATTTTAACTGGTTCACTCTGTTATAGTACCTGCACTTTGCATTTACTAATGGGTGTACAGATGTTTTGTGGGAAGAGTTACAGTTTTAGCCAGATTTATCATATGTAACGTTTTAAAATGTTGCAAAAAAGCCCACTCCAGTCTCCTGGCGCTGTAGAAACTGTCTGAACCATTATACCAGATATCACAGGCAAAAATCCACAGCACCAAAATTGGTACTGGCATGCAACATCTCTTAAACATCTCTCATTTGTTAAATTTACCTCAAAATGAAAAAATTACAGCCAACAGAAGAAACGCTTACCCTTTTAATAAACTAGCACCTTAGGCTTTCAGAGGGGCTCCACAGGTGAGGGCCGGATGTGATGCAGGCCCATTGCGGGAAACCCTCGCGAGTAGGGACACAATTTCAG
Organism: Bufotes viridis; assembly: GCA_033119425.1. NCBI lineage: Eukaryota > Metazoa > Chordata > Amphibia > Anura > Bufonidae > Bufotes > Bufotes viridis. The sequence continues at coordinate 138,635,128 of CM065589.1, forward strand.
TCAGTTTTGACTGCGATTGCATTCCGTTGTTCAGTTTTTACCGCGCGACTGCAATGAGTTTTGCACGCGTGTGAGAAAAAATGTCTGAATGTGGTACCCAGACCTGAACTTCTTCAATGAAGTTTGGGCTAGGTGTTGCGCAAATTTTATTCCCTTATAACATGGTTATAAAGGAAAATAATAACATTCTTAATACAGAATGCTTACTTAAATGTGGCTTAAGGAGTTAAAAAATAAAAAATAAAATTAACTCACCTCATCCAATTGATCACGCAGCCGGAATCCATCTATCTTCATTCAGCAGGACCAGCGCTGACCTCACCACATGGTGAGCGCGATTACGTCATCAAAGGTTCTTTTGCAGGTCCTCAAAGAAGAAGAAAGAAGATGATGCCCGGCTACGTGATCAATTGGATGAGGTGAGATACTTTTTTTTTTTTTTAACCCCTTAAGCCACATATAAGTAAGAATTCTGTATTAAGAATACTATTATTTTCCTTCTTAACCATGTTATAAGAAAAAAAAATACTATAAATTGACTTTTATCAATTTACTTACATCTTCTTCTGGCAACCATGCATGAAAATCACTTTGCATCCGCACTTGCTTGCTGATGCTTGCAATTTTCACGCAGCCCCATTCATTTCTATGGGGCCTGTGTTGCATGAAAAATGCAGAATATAGAACATGCTGGGATTTTCATGCAACGCACAAGTGATGCGTGAAAATCACCGCTCATCTGCACAGCCCTATTGAAGTGAATGGGTCCAGATTCAATGCGTTCGCATCACTTTGCACCCGCGCGAAAAGGGCCTTAAACTGAAGTTTGCTGAAATTAAATTAGACACATTTTTAACCCCTTTCCAACCAGCGCCGCAATACTACGGCGCAGCCAGACGTGACTTGCCGCCCAGCGCAGAACTATTACGGTGCACTGATCGGGCGTGAGCAGAAGCTGTTCCCACCTGATCAGCTGCAGGGGACCAGCTGTTCCCGTTAGCCAAACCCCTGCTGTATGCGTTGGCATCAGTGAAAACAGCGATGCTGGCGCATTAACCACTTCTATGCATGGTCAGCTCTGACAGTGACATAGAAGGTGTTTGCTACGGGTGAGGGAGCCCATCGGGTCCCCATGCTGCTGTGGCGGGAACCCAATGGATGAGAAGGCACCCCGATGCCATGCAGAGGCTGCCCAATGCTTTGCATGGTATCGGGACCTGCCTTTTACGGGTGTATTATAACAGACAATGCATTACAATACAGATGTATTGTAATGCATTGCAGAAGGGATTAGACCCCCAAAAGTTAAAGTCAGAAATAAAGTTGCATTTTTCTATTTTATTGTTTTTAATAAAAAAATAAGTTCAAGTAAAAAAAAGAAAAAAATGCCCCTTTCCCCTGATTTTAGAATAAAAAATAGAAAAATAAATAAAAAACACACATATTAGGTATCACCGCATCCGTAACGACCGGCTCTATAAATATATCACATGATCCTCCCCGTCTGATAAACACCATAAAAAAATAAAATAAAAACTGTCAAAAAAAGCAATTTTTGTCACCTTACATCACAAAAAGTGCAACCCCAAGCGATCAAAAATGCGTATGTCCCACAAAATGATACCAATAAAACTATGACCTCATCCCACAAAAAATTAGCCCTTACATAAGAAAATCTCTCAAAAAATAAAAAGCTATAGATCTCAGAACATGGAGACAGTAAAACATCATTTTTTTTGTTTCAAATGTGCTATTATTGTGCTAAAGTGAAATAAATTTAAAAAAGTAGAGATATTATGTATTGACACATCCGTAACAACCTGCTCTATAAAAATACCACATGACCTAATCCCTCAGATGAACACCGTAAAAAAAAAAAAATTGTGCCAAAAAAGCCATTTTTTGTCACCTTACATCACAAAAATTGCAACTTCAAGCGATCAAAAGGACGTATGTCCCCGAAAATAGAACCAATCAAACCATCACCTCATCCCACAAAAAATGAGACCTTGCCTAAGACAATCGGTCAAAAAATAAAAAAGCTATGGCTCTCAGACTATGGAGACACTAAAACATAATTTTTTTGTTTAAAAAATGTTATTATTGTGTAAAACTTAAATAAATAATATAAAGTATACATATTAGGTATTGCCACATCCGTAACAATCTGCTTTATACATATATCACATGACCTAACCCCTCAGTTTAACTCTGGAAAAATAAATAAATAAAAACTGCCCCATAAAGTGTAATAATGAATGATCAAAAAATCATATGTACCCAAAAATGGAACCAATGAAAATGTCAACTCTTCCTGCGAAAATGAGCCCCTGCACAAGATGATCAGCAGAAAGATAAAAAAAAAAATAAGGCATTCAGAAAATAGAGACACAATTAATTAAGAAACATAATTTTTTTTCAAAAATGCTTTATTATGTAAAACTGAAACAAACAAAGACAGTAGACATATTTTATATCATTGCGTCCGTAACAACCTGCTCTATAAAAATAGCACATGATCTACAATGTCCAATGAATGTTGTAAAAAAGAAAAACGGTGCCAAAACAGACATTTTTTTGTTACCTTGCCTCATAAAAAACGTAATATAGAGCAATTAAAAATCATATGTACCCCAAAATAGTACCAATAAAACTGACACCTTATCCCCTAGTTTCCAAAATGGGGTCACTTTTTGGAAGTTTCTACTGTAGGGGTGCATCAAGGGGGCTAAAAATGGGACATGGCATCTAAAAACCAGTCCAGCAAAATCTGCCTTCCAAAAACCATATGGCGTTCCTTTCCTTCTGCGCCCTGCCGTGTGCACTTACATCAGTTTACGACCACATGTGGGGTGTTTCTGTAAACCGCAAAATCAGGGTAATAAATATTGCATTTTGTTTGGCTGTTAACCCTCGAGGTGTTAAAGAAAAAAATCGATTAAAATGGAAAATCTGCCAAAAAACTGGAAATTTAGAAATTTCTTCTCCATTTTCATTTAATTCTTCTGGAACACCAAAAGGGTTAACAAAGTTTTTAAAATAAGTTTTGAGTAGCTTGAAGGGTGTAGTTTCTAAAATGGGGTCATTTATGGGGGTTTCCACTATGTAAGCCCCACAAAGTGACTTCAGACCTGAACTGGTCCTTAAAAAGTGGGTTTTGGAAATTTTCTAAAAAATTTTAAGAATTGCTTCTAAAATTCTAAGACCTCTAACATAATAAAAAAATGACATTTACGAAATGATGCCAACATAAAGTAGACATATGGGGAATGTTAAGTAATACATATTTTATGAGTAGGGATGAGCGAACCCGAACTGTATAGTTCGGGTTCGTAGCGAATTTTGGGGTGTTCGGGACCCGGACCCGGCCCTGAACATTTTCAAAAAAGTTCGTGTTCGTTGTTCGGGGCCTACTAATGGCATGGCTGTGATTGGCCAAGTGCAGCATGTGACCCAGCCTCTATTTAAGCTGGAGTCACGTAACGCCACTCGTCACTCTGCTCTGATTAGTGTAGGGATAGGACGCAGCTGCTGTGAGGGGGAGATTAGGCAGAGAAAACTCAGCAAAAACACCTAATGAAGTGATCGATCTACAGCTGTCAATCATTCAACTTCTGCTAGTTAATTGCTCACTGGTTTTTAGGCTGCACAGAGAGTTTTCTGTCACTTTTTACTGGGGTGATCGGTGGCCATTTTGTGTATTGTGGTGCACCAGCACAAGCTGCCACCAAGTCCATCAATCCATCAATACTATTTTTTTTTTTTTTGCTATATCCTACATTAGGGGCTTGGCTGTGCTTATTGTCACCCCTAGAAACTCAGGATAGAAATTTCTATATTTTATTGAGTGGTGAAATTCAATTGCCAAAATAGCAATCCACTAAATCTGCTGTTCCAGCTGTGGCTAGCCAAGTGTAATACTGTCTGCTGTCTGGCAAAGGATAGATTTTTTTCTGTGGTGAAATTCAATTGCCAAAATAGCAATCCCCTAAATCTGGTGTCCCAGCAGTGGCTGGCCAAGTTTAATAGTGTTCGGCAAAGGATAGATTTTGTTCTGGGGTGAAGTTCAATTGCCAAATTAGCAATACCATAAATCAGTGGTTTCAGCTGTGGCTGGCCAAGTTTAATAGTGTCTGGCAAAGGATATATAATTTTCTGGCGTGAAATTTAATTGCCAAAATAGCAATCCCCTGAATCTGGTGTCCCAGCAGTGGCTGGCCAAGTTTAATAGTGTCCGGCAAAGGATATATTTTGTTCTGGGGTGAAATTCAGTAGCCAAAATAGCAATCCTCTAAATCTGGTGTCCCAGCAGTGGCTGGCCAAGTTTAATAGTGTCCAGCAAAGGATAGATTTTGTTCTGGGGTGAAATTCAATTGCCAAAATAACAATACCGTAAATTAGTGGTTTCAGCTGTGGCTGGCCAAGTTTAATAGTGTCCGGCAAAGGATATGTTTTTTTTCCGGGGTGAAATTCAATTGCCAAAATAGCAATACCGTAAATCTGGTGTCCCAGCAGTGGCTGGCAAGTTTAATAGTGTCCGTCAAAGGATTTATTATTTTTTGGGGTAATATTCAGTTGCCAAAATAGAAATACAGTAAATCTGGTGTTCCAGCTGTGACTGGACAAGTTTAATAGTGTCTGTCAAAGAATATATTATTTTCTGGGGTGAACTTCAGTTGCAAAAATAGAAATACCATAAATCTGGTGTTTCAGCAGTTGCTGGCCAAGTTTAATAGTGTCCGGTAAAGGATATATTTTGTTCTGGGGTGAAATTCAATAGCCAAAATAGCAATCTCCTAAATCTGGTGTCCCAGCAGTGGCTGGCTATGTTTAATAGTGTCCGGCAAAGGATATATTTTTTTCTAGGGTGAAATTCAATTGCCAAAATAGCAATACCATAAATCAGTGGTTTCAGCTGTGGCTGGCCAAGTTTTATACTGTCCGTCAAAGGATATACTATTTTTTGGGGTGAAATTCAGTTGCAAAAATAGAAATACCGTAAATCTGGTGTTCCAGCTGTGACTGGACAAGTTTTCTAGTGTCTGTCAAAGGATATATTATTTTCTGGGGTTAAATTCAGTTGCAAAAATAGAAATACAGTAAATCTGGTGTTCTAGCTGTGGATGGACAAGTTTAATAGTGTCCGGCAAAGGATATAATTTGTTCTGGAGTGAAATTCAATTGTCAAAGTAGCAATATCGTTAATCAGTGGTTTCAGCTGTGGCTGGCCAAGTTGAATAGTGTCCGGCAGAGGATACATTTTCTTCTGGGGTGAAATTCAATTGCCAAAATAGCAATACCATAAATCAGTGGTTTTAGCTGTGGCTGGCCAAGTTTAATAGTGTCCGTCAAAGGATATATTACTTTCTGGGGTGAAAGTCAGTTGCAAAAATAGAAATACCGTAAATCTGGTGTTCCAGCTGTGACAGGACAAATTTCACAGTGTTCGTCAAAGGATATATTATTTTCTGGGGTGAAATTCAATTGCCAAAATAGCAATACCGAAAATCTGGTGTCCCAGCTTGGCTGTGATTGGACAAGTTTCATAGTGTCCGGCAAAGAATATATTTTTTTCTGGGGTGAAATTCAGTTGCAAAAATAGAAATACCGTAAATCTGGTGTTCCCGCAGTGGCTGGCCAAGTTTAATAGTGTCCGGCAAAGGATATATTTTGTTCTGGGGTGAAATTCAATAGCCAAAATAGCAATACCCTAAATCTGGTGTCCCAGCAGTGGCTGGCCAAGTTTAATAGTGTCCGGCAAAGAATATATTTTTTTCTGGGGTGAAATTCAATTGCCAAAGTAGCAATACCATAAATCAGTGTTTCAGCTGTGGCTGGCCAAGTTTAATAGTGTCCGGCAAAGGATATATTATTTTCTGGTGTAAAATTCAGTTGCAAAAATAGAAATACCGTAAATCTGGTTTTCCAGCAGTGGCTGGCCAAGTTTAATTGTGTCCGGCAAAGGATATATTTTGTTCTGGGGTGAAATTCAATTGCCAAAATAGCAATCCCCTAAATCTGGTGTCCCAGCAGTGGCTGGCCAAGTTTAATAGTGTCCAGCAAAGGATATATTTTTTTCTAGGGTGAAATTGAATTGCCAAAATAGAAATACAGTAAATCTGGTGTTCCAGCTGTGACTGGACAAGTTTCATAGTGTCTGTCAAAGGATATATTATTTTCTGGGGTGAAATTCAATTGCCAAAATAGCAGTACCGTAAATCAGTGGTTTTAGCTGTGGCTGGCCAAATTTAATAGTGACAGGCAAAGGGTAGATTTTGTTCTGGGGTGAAATTATATTGCCAAAATAGCAATCCCCTAAATCTGTTGTCCCAGCAGTGGCTGGCCAAGTTTAATAGTGTCCGGCAAAGGATATATTTTTTTCAGCGGTGAAATTCAATTGCCAAAATAGCAATACCATAAATCAGTGTTTTTTGCTGTGGCTGGCCAAGTTTAATAGTGTCCGTCAAAGGATATATTATTTTCTGGGGTGAAATTCAGTTGCAAAAATAGCAATACAGTAAATCTGGTGTCCCAGCAGTGGCTGGCCAAGTTTCAAAGTGTCTGGCAAAGGATAGATTTTGTTCTGGGGTGAAATTCAATTGCCAAAATAGCAATCCCCTAAATCTGGTGTCCCAGCAGTGGCTGGCCAAGTTTAATAGTGTCCGGCAAAGGATATATTTTGTTCTGGCGTTAAATTCAATTGCCAAAATAGCAATACCGTTAATCAGTGGTTCCAGCTGTGGTTGGCCAAGTTTATTACTGTCCGGCAAAGGATAGATTTTAAATTGTTGGGTGAAATATTACCATTTTAGCCAGGTGCAAACCCTTGCACTGCATAACTGACAGGGAACTTACAATTGGCGGTTACATTCTTGCATGAAGAAAAGTAAAGCTATGGAAAGTATTTGGTGAGTGCCGCTCATTTTTCTTCATACCTCAATTGGTTACCATTATACTCTATCCCATATCGGAGCTGAGCAACAGTGTTTACTACGAAACCACTATCATAGCTGGTCTGAATTTTTAGCACTGATTGAACTGCAGCTACGGGGGCATAAAAGACTACAGCAGTGCCGCCCAAATTTCTTGTGTTTGGTGAAAAACATTCTTGCATGAAATAAAGCCTTTTTGGGCTGTGAAGCCAAAGGTATTCGCCAATAACAGTTTTTTTTTTTTTTTTTATAAATTAGTGTAGACCCCAAAACATTGGGAAAATATAAAAAATAAAACAAAGTTCACGGTAGTATAACAGTGGTTGGATGAGGCCGGTATACATGTCTATTCTGCATTAGGTACAAACAAGTCCTGTGGGATCCATGCCTGGTTCTTTTTAATAAACGAAAGCTTTCCCACATTGTCTGCGGACAGGCGACTGCGCTTGTCTGTGATAATGCCACCAGCCATGCTAAACACACGTTCAGACAATACAGTGGCTGCAGGGTAGGCCAGCACCTCCAAGGCGTAAAGGGCAACCTCAGGACATGTGCCCAATTTGATGACCCAGAAGTTGAATGGGGCAGACCCAGTAGCGTAGCTAGAAATAATTGGGCACCACAGCAAATTTTTGAATGGGGCCCCCTTCCCCCAGTAATTTTTGTGCAAACCCCTTCCTTTCATGCCGCTATGCCTGTGGCTACTAAAGATCGCTCTCTCAGACCAGGCCCAGTAGCTGTTCCATTTGCTTTCTACACTGTCTATACTGCCACTGTATATAATTTAATTGTATAGTACTGTTAGTCCTCCTCCTCATTGATGGGCCCTTTCTAGGTTACGGTCCCAAATCAGTTGCTTCCCCTGCTTCACCTGTAGCTATTCCCCTAGGCAGACCCATCAGTCAGTACGTGTACTGTTCCACCATGTTGCTGAAATGCTGCCTCCTGCTAAGATATTCCAGATCTGCTGGTGGTGCAGGTTGTTGTGGCGTGATGAAAAAGCTTTTCCACATTTTGCCCATGCTAACCCTGCCTTCTGAGGTGTTGCTGGTGACCCAGCTGCATTGGCAAATACTTCCTCTTCCTCCTCTGCCTTCACCTTGTGCTTCCACTGAGTCCCCGGTGTCAGGTGTGAATGCCATCAGCAGCGTGTCTACTAGTGGGGTCATCTTCCTATTACACTCCAGTGAGGGAACTAAGGACAGCACGTTGTCGTTGTAACAGAGATGCAGCAGTGTGGACACCCAGTAATCAGCAAAAGTTAGAATGTGACAGTAACTGGGCGGTCGTTGCGCAGGCACTGCAGCATGTAGTCGCTCATGTCTGCCAGGCTGCCCAGAGGCAAGGACAAGCTATCCTCTTTGAGGGAGGTAAATTGTCTGTGTCCTCTGTATCCCCCAGCGTTCCTCCTACTCCTCTTCCTCATCCTCCAGAACTGTGCCCTGGCTGGACAATTGTGTTCCAGGCCAGGGCCTATGTTGGTGCAGATACCCACCCTCCGAACCACTTGTATTTGGTTGGCATTAAGTTAAGGATAAAGCCTGTATATAAACCAAACGTAGAAGAAGAAAAACGGTGGCACTACCTATCTTCCCCTTCGCCCTAAAAACCGGCTATAACACGGAAGAAAACCCACACAGACGATGGGGGACTCAACCCTGCGAGCAAATATACATCATCCAGACACATGCGGTGGTTCTCAGCTAAAAAGGAAGTCCCATGAATGCAAGTCCAAGTAAGAGAAATGAGGCACTCACCAAATGCTGGGTACAATTAGAAACTTTATTGGAATCCAATGCGACTTACATAAAACGGCAGTAGAAGAAGGTAACAGTATACAAAGAGAAATGCCCAGTAATCCTCGGAGGAGGAAGGACATTCGCAAAAATGCTATCCTCCTTTGGGCCAACCGCTACATTTACCCACTTTGTTGTTGGTTATATGGACGTTGCCACAGATAGTGTTGCGCAGTGCACACTTGATTTTGTCCACCACTTGGTTGTGCAGGGAAGGGATGGCTCGCCTGCAAAAGTAGCGGTGGCTGGGATATACGTACTGTGGGATAGCCACCGCCATAAGGGTTTTAAAACTGTCCACCAGACAGAATGACAGCTTTTCAAAGGACCAGGAAGTTTGAAATAAGGCATTCAGAGCCATGGGTAGGGGGGTACTTCCTTTTTCTATTTATTTTTCTCTCCAGTGTTTGGGAGATGGACAGCTGATAGCTGAACACTTCCATTGGATTTGGTGACAATGACAGATGTGGTGGCGTTGCTGCCACATCCTCTGTTTGCTGGGTGAGAGGTGCCACTGTCACTCACTTGGGCTCAAGTTTAGAATGTTTATTTATTGTTTTTCAGTATTTTATTTTATTTTAAGTAATTTCCCTATTCACATATGTTTGAAGGGCATTTACCTACATTTTTCTGCCTTTTGAAGCCCTCTAGCCCTTTCCAGGGCTATTTTACAGCCATTTAAGTGCCCAAAAGTTCGGGTCCCCATTGACTTCAATGGGTTTCGAGGTGAAGTTCGGGTCGAGTTTGGATCCCGAACCCGAACATTTTCGGGAAGTTCGGCCGAACTTCTCGAACCCGAACATCCAGGTGTTCGCTCAACTCTATTTTTGAGGTATCACTTTCTGTTTTAAAAGCAGAGAAATTGAAATTTTGAAAATTGCTAATTTTTCAAAATTTTTAGTAAATTTGGGATTTTTTCATAAATAAAGATGAAATATATTGACTCAAATTTTTGACTATCATGAAGTACAATGTGTCAGGAGAAATCAATCTCAGAATGGCTTGGATAAATAAAAGTATTCCAAAGTTATTAACACATAAAGTGACACATGTCGGATTTGCAAAAAATGGCCTGGGCAGAAAGGTGAAAACTGGCCCGGGTTGAAAGGGTTAAGGGGCAAAAAATTGGTGCCTCTTCAGCAGTCCTGAAGACAGTCAATTCAATATACACCTGCTATGAGCCGATAAGTGCTTCAATGTGCATAGGTCTGTCAGAAAGTTACTGAGCCCATTCCCTCCCAATTAACCCCACCATTTTTTTTAACACTTTTAAAAACTGGTGAGAAAAAAAAGTCATACATTTAAAGGGGTTTTTCCATCCGAGACAATGGGGACATATTGCTAAGATATACTCCCACTGTCTTATAGGTGCGGGTCGCACCTCTGGGACCCGCACCTACAACGAGAACGGAGCGGGAAAATGAACGGAGGGTGCACTGCGCATGCGCAGCAGCCCTCCATTCATTTCTATGGGGCCGCCAAAAATAACCGAGCACTGGCTTGGCTATTTCCCCCTGCCTCATAGAAAAGAATGGGAGCAGGGGCCGCGCGTGCGTGGTGCGCTCCCAGTCACTTGGATGGGAACAGCGGGGAGAAGCGCTTGGTGGTGAACAGATGCTGGGAAAACCGGTGTGCTCCAGCAACAGCTCACCCCGCTCCGTTCTTCTTGTAGATGGGGGTCCCAGAGGTGGGACCCGCACCTATCAGACTATCCTAGCAATATGCCCCCATTGTATGTGATTGGAATACCCCTTTAATGCAAATATGCCGTATGCCAAAATTTTTAATACTATAGCTTGCACAAGATCATTAACATAGTAACATAGTTTATAAGGCCGAAAAAAGACATCTGTCCATCCAGTTTGGCCTGTTATCCTGCAAGTTGATCCAGAGGAAGGAAAATAAACCCTGGGAGGTAGAAGCCAATTTTCCACAATTAAGGGGAAAAAAAATTCCTTCCCTACTCCAATCAGGAAATCAGAATAACTTCCTGGATCAATGATCCATCTCTAGTAGCTATAACGTGTAATATTATTACACTCCAGAAATACATCCAGGCCCCTCTTTAACTCTTTTAGTGAACTCACCATCACCAGCTCCTCAGGCAGAGAGTTCCATAGTCTCACTGCTCTTACCGTAAAGAATCCTCTTCTATGTTTGTGTACAAACCTTCTTTCCTCCAGACACAGAGGATGCCCCCTCGTCACAGTTCTGGGGATAAATAGATGATGGGAGAAATTTCTGTAGTGACCCCTGATATATTTATACATAGTTATTAGAACTCCCCTCAGTCGTCTTTTTTCCTAAGTGAATAACCCTAATTTTGATAATCTTTCAGGGTACTGTAGTTGCCCCATTCCAGTTATTACTTTATTTGCCCTCCTCTGAACCCTCTTCAGCTCTGCTATGTCTGCCTTGTTCACAGGAGCCCAGAACTGTACACAGTACTCCATGTGTGGTGTGACTAGTGATTTGTAAAGTGGCAGGGCTATGTTCTCATGACGGGCATCTATGCCCCTTTTGATGCAACCCATTATCTTACTGGCCTTGGCAGCAGCTGCCTAACACTGGTTTCTTCAGCTTAGTTTGCTGTTCACTAAAATTCCTAGGTCCTTTTCCATGTCAGTGTTACCCAGTGTTTTGCCATTTAGTATGTACGGGTGACTTGCATTATTCCTTTCCATGTGCAAAACCTTACATTTGTCAGTATTAAACCTCATCTGCCACTTCTCTGCCCAAGCCTCCAACCTATCCAGTTCATCTGTAGCAGTATACTGTCCTCCTCCATGTTAATTACTTTACACAGTTTAGAGTCATCTGTAAAAATAGATATTTTAATGTGCAAGCCTTCTACGAGATCATTAATAAATATATTGAAGAGAGTAGGGCCCAATATTGACCCCTGAGGTAATCCACTAGTGACAGTGACCCAATCTGAGTGTGTACCATTAATAACCACCCTCTGTTTTCTATCACTGAGCAAGTTACTTACCCACATACAGACATTTTCTCCTAGTCCGAGCATTCTCATTTATATACTAACCTTTTGTATGCTTTGGAGAAGTCCAGGCATATGACATCCATTGATTCGCCGCTGTTAGGTCTAGAACTTACCCCCTCATAGAAACTGATTAATTTAGTTTGACCTGACCGATCCCTCATGAATCATGCTGATATGGCGTTATTTGCTTATTTTCATTTAGGTGTTCCAAGATAGCATCTCTTAGAAAACCTTCAAACAGGTTGCAATATGACAGATCTTAAACTTACTGGTCTATAGTTTCCGGGCTCTGTTTTTGGACGCTTTTTGAATATTGGTACCACATTTGCTATGTGCCAATCCTGCGGAACAATCCCTGTCAGTATAAAGTCCTTAAATATTAGAAATAAGGGTCTGGCTATGACATTACTTAATTCTCTTTGGATACGGGAGTGTATGAAATCTGGTCCAGGCGATTTTGTCTATTTTAATATTTTTAAGACGCTGCTGTACTTCTTCCTAGGTCATCATTGATAACTTTCCCCAAGTTTATGGAATGGCTCACAAGGTCAAAATCCTATTTGTCATGGAGAAATTGCATGGTTCAATGTACTATACTATAAGGTCTTTTTTTTTGCATGTTTCTCCATGTGTATATGTGTATGGTATACTTGCAAAGTATAAAATACACCGTATAGAAGAGCCATTTTAAATTCATTAAAAAAAGTAGGCAGTCCATGTATAGTAAATTGATAATTCCTACAGTATTTTCTACTACTCTAGTTATTTGAAGGACAAAGGGTAAAATAACTATTAATATGCCGGCGTTTTCATTCATTGTACAAATGTAAGAGGAAGAAGCCATGGCGTATTATCAGAAGATTGCATCTGTTAACCATATCAGCAGATGGTCTCTGCTTAACTGACATTTAATTATTATTAGTATGGATGGTCAGGATTATGAGGAATGGTCATAGTTTAGTTGCTTTTTTCAAGGCAGGATTTGTGGCGACTTAAGGGTTTAAGCTAATTTACAGCATGTGGCCACTAAATTTAGCTAAATGTTTCATGGAATATTTATATTTAATACATACAGGAGAATTGTAGCACAGAAACTCTAGTTTCAGGAAACATTGCTGCTCCGTGAGGCAGCATATTTCTTTCTATTTCTAGAATATATGTCCACACAACCTTATTTTGTTTCCACATGCACATTTTTTACAGCTAGAATATGGAGCCTTTCATTTTTATGTAATGTCTTCATCCGTCATGTCCATTCCACAAATTATAGAACATGTCTTATTCTTTTCCATATTGTAAAAATAGTCATTCCTAGCGATGACAGTAAGAAAATCCAGATTGCACACGAAAGGTATCAGTATTTTGCGGATCTGTGGTTTACACACTTCAGCACGGGCCCCGTCGGGTACATGAGGGCTAATACAGCATTCCTTATAAAAACAGAGACACACGGAGGTACAGTCCATGACTATGGAAGACTATGAGCGTCACCTTATAAATCTGTACAGTACACAACTGGATTGTATCTAGGAAAAAAAAAACTTTTGTAGCATTCTTCACTGCTCGCCACATTAAGGTAGCACTGAATAAAAAAAAGAGTAGACAAACAAATACTTTTTGTACGCCTTCCTTCTGCATAGGTTCAACTCCTGGTTTTGACTACAAAAATACTTCAAAACATGCACCATGTGAACAAGGTCTTAAGAAAATAAGGCCACTATTACTTCAGATACTGCAAGCACCACTACATATGATTCTTTGTGAAAATGGCCTGGACTTATCCGATTTTTTACTTATAATCTGCAAAATGAAAAATTTGAGCCATAACATCGCAACCACTTTATGTCCATAAATATCTAAATACCTTGACCTTCTTCTGTTCTATTGAACCAGATGACCACATTGTTTTATAGTTATAATTCTATTTCTGTCTGATTTGCATGGATTGAAACAGAAAAAAAATGTTTTTTCAAACAGAAAAAACTCTGTATGGTTCCATATACTGTATACATTAGGAGTCCAATTAAAGGGGCTTTCCCACAATGAACACTTACAATATCCCTATACACCACATAGGGGATAAGTGTCTAATTTGATACAATGACTTGGACTTGCAGCAATCATAAGAATGGAGTCCACTGTGAGAATGGACCAGTTGTGCGCATGCAGGACCATGGCTCTTTTTATTTCTATGGGATTGACAGAGATAGTGCTTAGGTCTATATGTATTGCTATCATTCCCATAGAAGTGGCAGCGGTCACAAATGTTCTAGTGCTTGCTGGGAATTCCGGTGGTCACACCCCCAGCAATCAGACACTTACCAGGTATCCTGATCGATTGGGGATAAGTATTCTTTGTGGGAACCCTCTTGGGTTCCATACAAAATAGAGCAGCAATATTGCCTTATAATTAGGCTATATTTTTTTGTACCAGTGTAAAGCAAGTTAAAAGCTTCAAAATGTGTCTGGTTGGGAACATCCTCATGCACAAGTACCCTCATATGGACTTTTAAACAAGTAATATATGGAGCACTCCAGAACTTTTATGGTTGCCATCTGAAGGAGAAACAGCCGAGAGGATAAGGACACAGCTGTCAGTTTGCCTAAGATTAGATTCACCAAGCACGCGGGACGCCGACCTGACTCCCAGTCCACACATGAGATAAGTGCGAGACTACAGTACTCACTACTTGGAGAGATATAAAGAGGTAAGATCTATCTGTGCCGAAAACCACGTGGGATGCCACGGCTGGCACTTGACTCCACTACTATACATTAAACAGTGAGTAACTAACAGTCATATTGCCATTTATTAGATCTATTGATATACAGGTGGACATTTGAGCTATATTCAGTTATTTATTTAGTAGCAACTATGTCCAGATAAATATGAAGGGATGCGCAACAATATGAATGGAGATTGCGCCAACTGAACTATAGATATAAATAACAGACTTGCTACTTTCTGATACGTTCTCGCATTTAGCTACATTGTGATGCAATTCAAGATCCTACTCAACCTCTCCACCAATATCGGGATATGTTGTTCCCACCCCTCTAAGCTGGAAGCACAGTATAGTTTGGGTTATTCAGCTACCAGTTGCTATACAACCAGCAGGCAAAATGTGAGTATCTAAAGTGGATAGCTGGCCACTGCAAGCAAAGAGGTACCAGAAAACTTGTCAGCCTTGCAGAAGGTTGAGGGCCATTACAAAGGAACAGTGATAGAACAAAATGTAAAAGGTAACATGTATTAAGGCTGTGGACTTTACTGCGTTTGGTTTGGGACAATCTTCAGGCATCCTGCCATACTACTGAGACAGACTGGCCATCTGTTAAATGTTACACTGCATAGCCCTTGGCCAAATTGGAAAGTTTGGATTAGCTGGAAAGAGACTCAGAGAGGTACTCATTTTATGGCCTATATCCTCATGTACAGCCTCTGGAAAACTTTTCATGTAATCTGAAAAGGCTAAGCTTACTCTGCAAACTCCTGTGCATCATCTACCTAAATTGCTTCAGTAAAATACAGCGGAATGCTTACCCCCAAATCTGTCCTCATCGTTGCCTTGCAACACCACTCTCATCATCAGTTCTTTCCAGTACACTGAAGTACTGCCTTGCACCCCTAAACCTAACTACACCAAGGACACTCCCCCTTACATCAGAAAGCTGCCCCCAAACCAGAGTGTGTCCTGAGGAAAAGAAAGGGTGTGACCCTCTCATAACTGCACAAAACAAAATGAAACAACTGAAATTGCTTACAATGGGATGGAGTTAAAGCTGATCTAAACTGATGGAATAATTGATAAATAAAATTTCAGTTTGGATCACTTATTTAATAAGTATTTTAGATCTAGTCTTTACAAGCCTTATGCATATACGATTGGTGAATCTAAGTCTGTGACTATTTTTCTCTTTTAAAGCATTAACATATTTGAATTGGTTCTATCTTATCCTCTTACACAGGAGAAACTAAACCTTCTGCCACATCCCCAGGAGGAATATAAAGTGCTGTTTTTCACGTTTGCAGTGAAGGTTTCCCCTCTGGGTTGCACCTTGTGTGTCCTAATTTCCCTAATTAATTCAACTGATAAACCTGAAATAGTGGTGGAAGTCCTTAGGGAAACACTATTTTATGTGATACACAGAGCCAGAGCCACAGACAAACTTGACATTTTCTTACACCTGCGATTCACGACCTACACAAATTTTGCTATTTCTTGGTATGCTTGCTTGCACATGGCATAATTGCAGTGCCTGTTATTTTATGGTGTCATCAAGATAACTTCCTAGTTAGTGAAGGCTTTCATTGCCAACTCTCATTGCAGTTCATTCTCTGAATTTCTCCATATATTAGGCACTCTGGAAATCAGATAAGAGACCTAGCACAGTTAGCTCTCTTTTTTGTGCAGTCTTCTTATTTTCCCCATGCCTCTTCCTTTGTTCTTTGCAGTGGTGAGCTGTCAGATATCATTGTTGTTTTCCTAGATTCTGAAGATGTTCCAATTTGCAGCTATAATGTCTGTGCCAAAGTGTCTGAAAAATAACTTTTAAATTGATAATGTCATGGGCACGGCATCCAGAATGCAGATGAGTTCAGAGACAGCAAGCCTGGAGATTTAGCTTGTGTGAACATCTTTGTGGTCAAGAACATAATTACAGAGTTAATATGGTGAAAAAGAGACATACCGTAAGTTCATCAAGTTCAACACGTGTCCCCGAAAAGTTATAGCAGTTAAAAGTGGGCAAGTCCTCTCTATTTTGCTCAAATATCCCCAGTGACCTTTAAAGGGAATGTAGAAAAGATGAGTAAGCGGCAGCAGCATATCCCATGATTCTTCTTTATTAGAACTTTACAGCATACTTTACATCATACATAAAAACCGCAACATTTCGGCTGTATAACAGCCTTTATCAAGGCTGTTATATAGCCGAAACGTTGCGTTTTTTATGTATGCGGTAAAGTTTCCAATAAAGAAGAATCATGGGATATGCTGCCGACGCTTACTCATCTTTTCTATATTGATGGACCGCTTGAGTCTGCGGTTCTTGCGGGGCTAATGCATCTACAGTAATTGGGGCCATATGGACCTGGGAGTGCTGCTTCTACTTTTTTTTTTTTTTTGTGATTTTAAAGGGAATGTGTCATCAGAAAATGACCTGCTGTTTAAATCACGTTTTTATGTTTAACATATTTTTAAATAATTTTTTGTGTTATTTTTAATTTTCCATGTCCTTTTTTATATTTAAACTAAAACCAAATCCAACAGTTTTTGCACTGGTCACATAATAATAGGCACCACTTCTTGGTCTGTACAGATCACTTTACGGCAGTACTGATATTACCTCTGTGTATAGATAAGACAGGATCCACCATTTACAATAAGTGATTGTCAAATCTTATCTATTCTTTCCTTATACAATGACCTGCACAGGTCACACAGCATGCCTGGAAAACTCCCAATGAGGTCCCCTCCTGACAATTGTGTCTATGGACCATGGGGCTGCTGGAAAGCAATTTTTACGCTTTGTAACTACTGTTAAGAACAGCTCAGGCAAGATAATAGCCCCATAATCATGTTTAGGAAGAAAAAAAATCTACAAATCAGAAAATAAAAACTGATTAGAAAAAAAGGAGATGTGATACTTTCTGGTTTTAACTGGCAGAGATTTTGGTGACACATTTTCTTTAAAAACATACAACTAAGAGTAGGTATATGTATAGAAAGGTCACGTAGAGAGGGAACACAGATATTGCACTGAAATTGAGTTCATTAGCATGCACTAGCAGTCTTTAGTGTGAGCCATAAAATAATGATAATTAAAACCTCAATGACCTGCTAAAGTACCACTAGCCTGCAGACACAATTGTTTTTTTTTTCACGGATGCTGGAAAAAAATTGCCTATTTTTACAGAATGTCCAGGAATTTCAGTACGGTTAGTAACTCTGTCCATGGTCTCAACTACAACTGTAAAGGCATCCTCAGGACACAGATAGAGGAGAATACAATGGTGAAGTAGCTCCCTGCTCAACCATTCCCCTGATACCGGTGGTTTGGTGCAGGCAGGTGAGATACAGTGATGTGATTGTGCCTGCTATGCCAAGCCCTAGTCAGAGCAGACCGGAAACTACAGCAGACATGCAGCGCCACATTCATCATGGTGTGGGATAGGTGAATTTCAATTTGAAGGCAATAATGTGACATCACTGTGTATGGGGAAAAGTTAAGGAAGCCTTATATTTTGTGGGGCAATTAACAGGGACTCAAACACTTAAGTGGGCATTACTTAAAAGGGCCACTTAAGAGGATATTGTCACACTGTGAGGGTCACTCTGGAGCATCGCACTGCACAGCGGAACTTAAGATAACATCATACGGTGTGGAAAGAGCCGGACATCTTGCCCAACACTGACAATCTGGGCCCCAAACTGCTGCTCCAAATATAAATTCAGCTTCGGGAGCAGCAATTCTTCATGCTCTGCTACCCCTCACAGGTTAAAGAACTCTTGCTAATGAGACAAATTGATTAGATAGAATCGATTTACTCATCCCTATTTGGGAGGTATGTGCCAAGTTCATGGTAGTCATTTTTCTGAGTTTTTTTTTTTTTTTGCACCTCATTTTTTGTGATTAAAAGAGCACTTTGAGCACATGATGCTTACAAGAATTAAGATTTTTAGAAACATGACATTTCAAGGGGTTGCCATGGCTATCTTTTGTGCATGTGGCACTTTTTCTTTCTAAAAACATACTATAAAAAATTGGGCCATGAATTTTGGCAATTGTTTTGGTATTTTTTATAAAATACAGTGGTCCCTCAAGTTACAATGTTAATTGGTTCCTGGATGACCATTATATTTAGGAACCATTCTAACTTGAGTCCATAAATCTAAAGAAACTGCTTATTGGTTCCAAAACCCAAAAATAAAGGTTTAAGGAAAACAAACAGATAACTATGACAGAATAAATCAAGTCCTTACTAAAGATGAGTGAATTTTTAAAACGTTTGATTTGGCTGCTTAGTCGAATTTTACAAAAAAATTACTTCATCACAAAGCGCATTTTTTGTAAGTAGCAGGTGCAATAACAAGGAGTACTGTTGAGCACGAATATTCGCATTGCGAAATTTTTGTTGCCAATATCGGTATCAAACAAATCTAAAAATGTGCTAAAAAATGTTAAAAAATAAGTAATAAAAAATAATATGCAAAAAGTATAAGAAGTATACAAAAATACAAATGCTGGCGCCAAAAGTCATATAAGTAAAATGAAATGGTTCAAATGTTCATTAATCCCAGATTTTAGATATAGTCATCATTCAGAATAATTAATTCCCAGATTATGTGTATATATCAGGTCTCATCAGGTAGAATGATATGTAAGGAAGGTCCTCTTTTCTGGGATCGTTAGAGGATATTTCTATAGGGGACCTTTGTATCCCCCTAAGGCTGTAGCTTTGTATCCCCCTAAGGCTGGAGCTGTAGCTGTAGCTTTGTATCCCCAAGGCTGTACTGTTTGTCCCAGAAAACGGCTAATATAGATGTTTTTCAGGTGCTTTGAGTTAATATATAGGACTATAAGTAAATGTCCCTCCGTATTGATAGTCCATCTGTTACTGTGAAAAAAAGTTGTTATGGTCTGGTCTTACCAGTAATAGCTCTTATCTGGTATCCCGTTCGTTGTTTGTTCGTCTCACTCAGAGTCTTCTCTGCTTCTCTGCGGCTACTGGGCTCCAAAACGCTGGGGCAGCCTGGTGCTCTGGCAGAGGTACATTGATGATGTGATACTAATATGGAAAGGAGAAAAAGAGGATTTATTAACATTCATATCAGAAATAAATTTGAATCCATATAATTTAGTATTTGCAACCAATACCAACAAAAATCCAATAGAATTTTTAGATTTACAAATCACTCAAATAGGAACTTACCCAGCTGGCTTTTGAATGTTCCCTTTGGACAATTCCGAAGGATTAAACGCAATTGCACAGAGAATCTACAATTTGAAGAAGAAGCGGCAATAATGAGAGACAAATTCGTGGACAAACAATACCCAATAGAAACCATAGACAGAGCACTAGAAAAATTTAGAGATTTACTTGCACCTAAGATACCCCAAATTACTTATACTAGAGCCTCTAATTTAGGCATAAAAGTAGCCCCATCCATAAAGAAAAAATAAAGTATCTAAAACATTCTCTGTCCAAGCATTTCAAAGAGGTCCACAACCAGGACCACAGAGGACTAACCTTCACATCCCTAGAGAGGATAGATAAACATTGGCGAGGAGGTAAACTAAACACGTGGAAGCCATGTCCAGAGCAGAATCCCGAAGAATCTATAAATTCGGGAGCTTGATCCCGGCAGGACTAAATGCCGAACTCGAATTTTTTTTATTCCATTGAATGTTTTTGGGTACGTGGGCCTACCAGCCAATGGAGGATCACATGTCAGGCTGTCTACCACCACTGCGACCCCCCCTTTGCAGTGGGCACACTTACCCCAATACTTAATTTCCATGATCAATTTCCCTTCTACTATCAAAGAATCTCCTTCTATTATCAACTCTATCTCTACCATGCAGTCATATCACAAGAGAATAGTGTTATTACACTAAATGACCCTTCCCAAACAATTATCTCCCCATAGTGCCAAATATAAAGTTGATTTTTAATTATAGATCAATCTTACTGCACTGACCAACAAAGTTCTATTTTCACTCTATATAAACATTTTAGGAAAATATTTTATTCCTAACATGATAGTATTCCCCCACTATTTAGATTGTTTTATGGGGAAAGCAATTCCAGAACGACTTTTCCCTCATTGGATACAAAGATAGAACCATTATACATATTATATCTAAAAAACGCAAGGACTTAGAAAAAAATGCATCAAAACCGCTTACAAAATTATGACCCTAAAAAATCCCAGACTAGACCTTACCACTTAGGGTAAAGACACAAACATCAATGTATAATACCTTACAGAAACGCTGAGGAATATATCACTTTCATTATGATATTATTTTATTTTCATTATATTATTTTCTTTTCTTGATATCCTCTTCTCATCATCTGAGTTGTTTCAGGGGAAAGCAATCTTAGAATCAATTTTCCGCTATTTAACAGAAAGATAGAATTATTATGTATATAATATGCAAAAAACGCAAAGATAAAGAAAAAACCGCACTAAAATCGCATTAGAATTGCATAAATTGACCCACTGCCCAAAATTCCTCAGATTAGACTTTACCCCCTGGGGAAGAGTACAAACATGAGTATTTATCCAATCACCTCACAAGAACACCTAGGAATGTATTTTTTCCACTATAACATCACTCATCCTTGGGATATTACATAGTAAAAATAGATTTAGACTTATCTTTCCTCTATTGGATTTAAGAATAGAATTATTATAAACACAACATTCATAAAATGCAAAGACAAAAGAAATAAACTATAAAAAGAAAAAAAATGCATCAAAACCGCATCAATGGATACAGTGTTTAGAACAATGCAGATCATAGTTTATTCCCTCCCTTTTGAGGAAGGGTACAAATAGACACAAAAAAAGTTGGGGAGTAACCACTGATGAAGGGGAAAGGGATCCCCGAAATGCGTTTGGTGTTTAAAATTGATACTCCCAACTCAGACTCTATTTGGATGTCATGAAGAACTTACAGAAATAACGATAATACCAAAGTACACAAAGACTGGAGCTCTCCAGATGAAATAAATCGTCACACGACCATCCGCATCTAACAACAGGCTTCTTCCTGCGTGCACTGCCCCCGATCCACGTGACAAGGCTGGGACTGCACACAGTGCACGCACCGGATCCCGGCAGCCGCGGAGAAGCAGAGAAGACGCCGAGTGAGACGAACAAACAACAAACAGGATACCAGATAAAAGCTATTACTGGTAAGACCAGACCATAACAACTTTTTTTCACAGTAACAGATGGACTATCAATACGGAGGGACATTTACTGATAGTCCTAAAAATTAACTCCAAGCACCTGAACAAATCTATATTAGCCGTTTTCTGGGACAAACAGTATCCAGCTACAGCGTTAGGGGGATACAAAGGCCCCCTATAGAACTATCATTTAACGATCCCAGAAAAGAGGACCTTCCTTAGATATCATTCCACCTGATGAGACCTGATATATACGCATAATCTGGGAATTAATTATTCTGAATGATGACTATATCTAAAACCTGGGATTAAGGAAAATTTGAACCATTTCATTTTATTCATATGACTTTTGGCGCCATCATTTGTATTTTTGTATACTTCTTCTACTTTTTGCATATTATTTTTTATTACTTATTTTTAGTGTTGAGCGAACAGTTCGAGAATAGTTCGGGTTCGTACCGAATTTTGGGGTGTCCGTGACACGGACCCGCACCCGGACATTTTCAAAAAAGTTCGGGTTCGGAGTTCGGCATGTTCTCTCGGCGCATTTTGAAAGTACTATATAGCAGAATAGTACAGGCTTAAAGCTGAAATCGCATTGCAATTACAACTTTGAGCTACCGATCACCATGGGAACGCCTCCTTCAGTAGAATGTACTGTAGGATGTTTGAATTACGTTGAAATCGCAATGCGATTCTTATATATTTGCTTAATCGCATTGCGATTTCAACTTCTCAAATCCGACAGTACATTCTAGCATTTTTCCCATGGTGATGTAGACGCTCCATTAGCACGGAATCCGGCTGAAGCAGAAATCGCAATGCGATTCTTAGAACTCAAATAAATCGCATCACGCTACACGTTCTAATTGCATTCGATTTTAACTTTACTGTTTGGTTTTGTATCGCGATAATACAAAATTTGAATAATCGTGTGCGTGCTGTTCTAGCACGCAGTGCTATTCGTATCCCACTATTAAGTTCTAATCGCATTCGATGTTAACTTATGCATTTTTTTTTTTTTTGCCAGGCATCAGCAGTAAGTTAAAATAGAATGCGATGCCTGTCAAAAAAAAAGCATAAGTTAAAATCGAATGCGATTAGAACTTAAGAGTCCGTACAGAATTTTGGGGTGTTCGTGACACGACCCGAACCCGAACATTTTCATAAAAATTCGGGTTCGGTTTTGTAGTTCGTCATTTTTTGTGGCGCATTTTGAAAGGCTGCAAAGCAGCCAATCAACATGCATCATTCTACTTGCCCTAAGATGCCATCGCAGCCATGCCTACTATTGGCAAGGCTGTGATTGGCCAAGTGCAGCATGTGACTCAGCCTCTTTATAAGCTTGTGCGCACGTTGTGATGTGCTCACTCCCGCTGTGATTAGACCAGGGATAGATGCAGCTGCTGTGAGGGCGAGATAGGCAGGGATAATTGAGGAAGAAAACCTGATAAGAAGTGAATGATCTAAACCTGTGCATCAGAACAACTCAGCTGAGCTGTTCACTGAAAGTTTATTTTTTTTTACACTGACCAGATCGATTTTTACCGGCACATGTAACTGGGCTGACCGGCGGCGGCCATTTTGGGACCTGTGGTGCGCCAGCTCAAGCTGCCACAGAGTCCAAAGAAAAGCTCCAAGAATTGAAAAATCTACTCCTGTGACACAGAACAACAGCGATTCAGCTGCTCAGTCAAAGTCAATTTTTTATTCTGGCTGGGCAGACCATTTTCTGGCACATGTTACTGGGCTGATAGGCGGCGGCCATTTTGGGACTTGTGGTGCTACAGCAAAAGCTGCCACAGCGTCCATTAATCTCATGTAATAGTCGATTTTTTCATATATATACTACATCAGGGGTTTGGCTGTGCTTGTGTCACCCCTACTAACTGCCAATATATTTAATATATCAGTGGTGAAACTGAAAGTAACCCACTTGGATAGCAAATCCCATGAATGTGCTGTTCCAGCTAGGCTAGCCAGTGTCACTACAGCCAGGTTCAATACTGTCAGCCAGAAATTAAATTTATTTATTTTTTGCCAGAAATATAAATTAAAAAAATCTTTTCCTACAACAAACATAATTCTGGTGTTAGACCAGAAGAAGCACTCCTTCAGTAAATAATACTGTAAAAAGGTTTAGGCAATAATTCTCCCAGTGTGGGCAATTTATGTACCAAAACGAGCATTTTAAAAATTCCGGTGTTCTGAAATACCAGCAGTCCTCTTGTAATTAATACCAGAAAAAGGCATTATAGTGTCCAGTGTTGTCATTTTGGTTCCAAAAGGCCAATTTAATCAATCTGGTGTTGGTGACACCCGAAATAGTAGGCCGCACGTTGTTACTCCTTTGAAAAGGAAATAGTTCTCCCACTGTGGGAATTCATTTAACATAAGTAGCATTTAAAAAATTCTGGTGTCCAATTTGCAGCAGTCCTCTTGTAATTAATACCAGAAAAAGGCATTATAGTGTCCAGTGTTGTCATTTTGGTTCCAAAAGGCCAATTTAATCAATCTGGTGTTGGTGACACCCGAAATAGTAGGCCGCACGTTGTTACTCCTTTGAAAAGGAAATAGTTCTCCCACTGTGGGAATTCATTTAACATAAGTAGCATTTAAAAAATTCTGGTGTCCAATTTGCAGCAGTCCTCTTGTAATTAATACCAGAAAAAGGCATTATAGTGTCCAGTGTTGTCATTTTGGTTCCAAAAGGCCAATTTAATCAATCTGGTGTTGGTGACACCCGAAATAGTAGGCCGCACGTTGTTACTCCTGTAAAAGGAAATAGTTCTCCCACTGTGGGAATTCATTTAACATAAGTAGCATTTAAAAAATTCTGGTGTCCAATTTGCAGCAGTCTTCTTGTAATTAATACCAGAAAAAGGCATTATAGTGTCCAGTGTTGTCATTTTGGTTCCAAAAGGCCAATTTAATCAATCTGGTGTTGGTGACACCCGAAATAGTAGGCTGCACGTTGTTACTCCTTTGAAAAGGAAATAGTTCTCCCACTGTGGGAATTCATTTAACATAAGTAGCATTTAAAAATTCTGGTGTCCAATTTGCAGCAGTTTTCTTGTAATTAATACCGGAAAAAGGAATTACGGTATATCTTCCAGTGTGTGAATTTTGGGGCTAAAAATAATATATTTTATTGTGGTGCGAGTTGAATCGCAACAATGAGAAAACATTCTATTAAGGGACGAGGACGCGGTCGTGGTGGGGTCCGTGGAGTCTCTGTTGCTGGCAGAGGACGTGGCCGTTCGGCCTCAGGCGCACAAAGTAGTGAACCAACTCCCTCAAGTAGCCGGCAGAATTTACAGCGATATTTGGTGGGGCCCAATGCCGTTATGAGGATGGTAAGGCCTGAGCAGGTACAGGCATTAGTCGATTGGGTGGCCGACAGTGCTTCCAGCACGTTCACCACATTGTCTTCCGCCCAGTCTTCTGCGGAAAGCGCACAGGTGGCACCGGAAAACCAAGCCCATCAGTCTGTCACATCACCCCCATGCATATCAGGGAAACTGTCCGAGCCTCAAGTTATGCAGCAGTCTCTTCTTCTGTTTGAAGACTCTGCTGGCAGGGGTTCCCAGGGCGTCCACCTAGCCCTTCCCTAGCGGTGGAAGACATACCATGCACTGACGCACAACCACTTATGTATCCAGATGATGAGGACATGGGAATACCACCACAGCAGAGTGACCGAGTGTCTGATGATGACGAAACACAGGTGCCCACTGCCGCGTCTTATTGCAGTGTGCAGACTGAACAGGAGGAGGTCAGGGAGGAAGACTGGGTGGAAGACGATGCAGAGGACGATGAGGTCTTAGACCCCACATGGACTGAAGGTCGTGCCGCTGACTTAAATAGTTCAGAGGAAGAGGCAGTGGTGAGACCGAGACAACAGCGAAGCCAAAGAGGGAGCAGGGGGCAAAAGCAGAACACCCGCCGTCCCGAGAGTTCGCCTGCTATTGGCCAGCGCCAACAGGGACCCAGCACCCCAAAGGCATCTTCAAGGAGTTCCCTGGCATGGCACTTCTTCAAACAATGTGCTGAGGACAAGACCAGAGTGGTTTGCACGCTGTGCCATCAGACCCTGAGGCGAGGCATTAACGTTCTTAACCTGAGCACCACCTGCATGATCAGGCATCTACATGCAAAGCATGAACTGCAGTGGAGTGCACACCTCAAAAACAAGGAACCCGCTCAGGCTCCCCTGCTCCCTCTACCGCTGCTGCCTCGGCTTCCGCCTCGAGAGGAATGTTGCCACCTGCCGAGCAGCAAACAGAGGATGTGCCACCGACACCACCACCACCACCGCCACCGTCACCTTGCGTCTCCACTATTTCACACAGCAGCGTTCAGCTCTCCATCTCTCAAACCTTTGAGAGGAAGCGCAAATTCCCACCTAGTCACCCTCGAGCCCTTGGCCTGAATGCCAGCATTTCTAAACTACTGGCCTTTGAAATGCTGTCATTCCGGCTGGTGGACACAGACAGCTTCAAACAGCTGATGGCCATGGCTGTCCCCCAGTATGTGGTTCCCAGCCGCCACTACTTCTCCAAGACAGCCGTGCCTTCCCTGCACATGCAAGTGTCTGATAAAATCAAGTGTGCACTGCGCAACGCCATTTGTGCCAAGGTCCACCTAACCACAGATACGTGGACCAGTAAGCACGACCAAGGACGCTATATCTCACTAACTGCACACTGGGTGAATGTAGTGGCGGCTGGGCCCCAGGCGGAGAGTTCCTTGGCGCACGTCCTTCCGCCACCTAGGATCGCAGGGCATCATTCTCTGCCTCCTGTAGCCTCCTCCTCCTACTCGGCTTCCTCCTGCACTGCTTCCACCAGCTCCTCCTGTCAGCCACACACCTTCACCACCAACTTCAGCACAGCCCGGGTAAACGTCAGCAGGCCATTCTGAAACTCTTATGTTTGGGGGACAGGCCCCACACCGCGCAGGAGTTGTGGCGGGGTATTGAACAACAGACGGACGAGTGGTTGCTGCCGGTGGGCCTCAAGCCAGGCCTGGTGGTATGCGATAATGGGCGAAATCTCGTGGCAGCTCTGGGACTAGCCGGTTTGACGCACATCCCTTGCCTGGCGCATGTGCTGAATTTGGTGGTGCAGAGGTTCATTCACCACTACCCCAACATGTCAGAGCTGCTGCATAAAGTGCGGGCCGTCTGTGCGCGCTTCCGGCGTTCACATCCTGCCGCTGCTCGCCTGTCTGCGCTACAGCGGAACTTCGGCCTTCCCGCTCACCGCCTCATATGCGACGTGCCCACCCGGTGGAACTCCACCTTGCACATGCTGGAGAGACTGTGCGAGCAGCAGCAGGCCATAGTGGAGTTTCAGCTGCAGCACGCTCGCGTCAGTCGTACTCGCGGAACGGCACCACTTCACCACCAATGATTGGGCCTCCATGCGAGACCTGTGTGCCCTGCTGCACTGCTTTGAGTACTCCACCAAAATGGCCAGTGGCGATGACACTGTTATCAGCGTTACAATACCAATTCTATGTCTCCTAGAGAAAACGCTTAGGGCAATGATGGAAGAGGAGGTGGCCCAGGTGGAGGAGGAGGAGGAGGAGGAGGAGGGCTCGTTTCTAAGACTTTCAGGCCAGTCTGTTAGAAGTAGCTCAGAGGGAGGTTTTTGAAGCAGCAGAGGGCAGGTTCACAAGTCGCCAGCCAAGGCACTCTAATGGAGGACGAGGAGGATGAGGAGGAGGTGGAGGAGGACGAGGATGAAGCAGGTTCACAGCAGGGTGGCAGCCCACACAGCTCAGGCCCATCACTAGTGCGTGGCTGGGGGATACGGTGGACGATGACGATACGCCTCCCACAGAGGACAGCTTGTCCTTACCTCTGGGGAGCCTGGCACACATGAGCGATTACATGCTGCAGTGCCTGCGCAACGACAGCAGAGTTGCCCACATTTTAACGTGTGCTGACTACTGGGTGGCCACCCTGCTGGATCCCCGGTACAAAGACAATGTGCCCACTTTACTTCCTGCACTGGAGCGTGATAGGAAGATGCTGCGAGTACAAGCGCACGCTGGTAGACGCGCTCCTGAGAGCATTCCCAACTGTCACAGGGGAACAGGTGGAAGGCCAGGGAGGAAGACTGGGTGGAGAGACCGATGCAGAGGACGATGAGGTCTTGGGCCCCACATGGACTGAAGGTCGTGCCGCTGACTTAAATAGTTCAGAGGGAAGAGGCAGTGGTGAGACCGAGACAACAGCGAAGCCAAGGGAGCAGGGGCAAAAAGCAGAACAGCCGCCGTCCAGAGAGTTACGCCTGCTATTGGCCCAGCGCCAACAGGGACCCAGCACCCCAAAGGCATCTTCAAGGAGTTCCCTGGCATGGCACTTCTTCAAACAATGTGCTGAGGACAAGACCAGAGTGGTTTGCAGCTGTGCCATCAGACCCTGAGGCGAGGCATTAACGTTCTTAACCTGAGCACCACCTGCATGATCAGGCATCTACATGCAAAGCATGAACTGCAGTGGAGTACACACCTTAAAAACAAGGAACCCGCTCAGGCTCCCCCTGCTCCCTCTACCGCTGCTGCCTCGGCTTCCGCCTCGAGAGGAATGTTGCCACCTGCCGAGGCAGCAAACAGAGGATGTGCCACCGACACCACCACCACCACCGCCACCGTCACCTAGCGTCTCCACTATTTCACACAGCAGCGTTCAGCTCTCCATCTCTCAAACCTTTGAGAGGAAGCGCAAATTCCCACCTAGTCACCCTCGGGCCCTTGGCCTGAATGCCAGCATTTCTAAACTACTGGCCTTTGAAATGCTGTCATTCGGCTGAGTGGACTACAGACAGCTTCAAACAGCTGATGGCCATGGCTGTCCCCCCAGTATGTGGTTCCCAGCCGCCACTACTTCTCCAAGACAGCCGTGCCTTCCCTGCACATGCAAGTGTCCGAGTGCTATTCGTATCCCACTATTAAGTTCTAATCGCATTCGATGTTAACGTGCATGCCAGGCATCAGCAGTAAGTTAAAAATAGAATGCGATGCCTGCTCAAAGCATAAGTTAAAATCGAATAGCGATCAGAACTACCAAAGTATCTGACACAGAATTTTGGGGTGTTCGTCAGACGATTTTTGCGACTGCGACAGACCAAACATTTTTCATAAAAAGTCGGGTTCGGTGGTAGTTCGTCATTTTTGTGGCGCATTTTTGAAAGGCTGCAAAGCAGCCAATCAACATGCATCAATACTACTGCCCTAAGATGCCATCGCAGCCATGCCTACTATTGGCAAGGCTGTGATTGGCGCCAAGATGCAACATGTGACTCAGCCTCTTTATAAAGCTTGTACGTTACGTGGGCGTGCTCACTCGATGAATAGAACAGGGATAGATGCAGCTGCTGTGAGGCCGAGCATAGGCAGAGGAGCAATCGAGGAAAAACCTGAGAAGAAGTGAATGATCTAAACCTGTGGCATCAGAACAACTCAGCTGAGCTGTTCACTGAAAGTTTATTTTTTTACACTGGCCAGATCGATTTTTACCGGCACATGTAACTGGGCTGACCGCGGCGGCCATTTTGGGACCTGTGGTGCGCCAGCTCAAGCTGCCACAGAGTCCAAAGAAAAGCTCCAAGAATTGAAAAATCTACTCCTGTGACTACAGAACAACAGCGATTCAGCTGCTCAGTCAAAGTCAATTTTTTTCTGGCTGGGCAGACCATTTTCTAGCACATGTTACTGGGCTGATAGGCGGCGGCCATTTTGGGACTTGTGGTGCTACAGCAAAAGCTGCCACAGCGTCCATTAATCTCATGTAATAGTCGATTTTTTCATAGATATACTACATCAGGGGTTTGGCTGTGCTTGTGTCACCCCTACTAACTGCCAATATATTTAATATATCAGTGGTGAAACTGAAAGTAACCCACTTGGATAGCAAATCCCATGAATGTGCTGTTCCAGCTAGGCTAGCCAGTGTCACTGCAGCCAGGTCAATACTGTCAGCCAGAAATTAAATTTATTTATTTTTTTGCCAGAAATATAAATTAAAAAAATCTTTCCCTATAACAAACATAATTCTGGTGTTAGACCAGAAGAAGCACTCCTTCAGTAAATAATACTGTAAAGGTTTAGGCAATAATTCTCCCAGTGTGGGCAATTTATGTACCAAAGCAGGCATTTTAAAAATTCCGGTGTTCTGAAATACCAGCAGTCCTCTTGTAATTAATACCAGAAAAAGGCATTATAGTGTCCAGTGTTGTCATTTTGGTTCCAAAAGGCCAATTTAATCAATCTGGTGTTGGTGACACCCGAAATAGTAGGCCGCACGTTGTTACTCCTTTGAAAGGAAATAGTTCTCCCACTGTGGGAATTCATTTAACATAAGTAGCATTTAAAAAATTCTGGTGTCCAATTTGCAGCAGTCCTCTTGTAATTAATACCAGAAAAAGGCATTATAGTGTCCAGTGTTGTCATTTTGGTTCCAAAAAGGCCAATTTAATCAATCTGGTGTTGGTGACACCCGAAATAGTAGGCCGCACGTTGTTACTCCTGTAAAAGGAAATAGTTCTCCCACTGTGGGAATTCATTTAACATAAGTAGCATTTAAAAAATTCTGGTGTCCAATTTGCAGCAGTCTTCTTGTAATTAATACCAGAAAAAGGCATTATAGTGTCCAGTGTTGTCATTTTGGTTCCAAAAAGGCCAATTTAATCAATCTGGTGTTGGTGACACCCGAAATAGTAGGCCGCACGTTGTTACTCCTTTAAAAGGAAATAGTTCTCCCACTGTGGGAATTCATTTAACATAAGTAGCATTTAAAAAATTCTGGTGTCCAATTTGCAGCAGTCTTCTTGTAATTAATACCAGAAAAAGGCATTATAGTGTCCAGTGTTGTCATTTTGGTTCCAAAAGGCCAATTTAATCAATCTGGTGTTGGTGACACCCGAAATAGTAGGCCGCACGTTGTTACTCCTTTGAAAAGGAAATAGTTCTCCCACTGTGGGAATTCATTTAACATAAGTAGCATTTAAAAAATTCTGGTGTCCAATTTGCAGCAGTTTTCTTGTAATTAATACCGGAAAAAGGAATTACGGTATATCTTCCAGTGTGTGGAATTTTGGGGCTAAAAAATAATATATTTTATTGTGGTGCGAGTTGAATCGCAACAATGAGAAAACATTCTATTAAGGGACGAGGACGCGGTCGTGGTGGGGTCCGTGGAGTCTCTGTTGCTGGCAGAGGACGTGGCCGTTCGGCCTCAGGCGCACAAAGTAGTGAACCAACTCCCTCAAGTAGCCGGCAGAATTTACAGCGATATTTGGTGGGGCCCAATGCCGTTATGAGGATGGTAAGGCCTGAGCAGGTACAGGCATTAGTCGATTGGGTGGCCGACAGTGCTTCCAGCACGTTCACCACATTGTCTTCCGCCCAGTCTTCTGCGGAAGCGCACAGGTGGCACCGGAAAACCAAGCCCATCAGTCTGTCACATCACCCCCATGCATATCAGGGAAACTGTCCGAGCCTCAAGTTATGCAGCAGTCTCTTCTTCTGTTTGAAGACTCTGCTGGCAGGGGTTCCCAGGGCGTCCACCTAGCCCTTCCCTAGCGGTGGAAGACATACCATGCACTGGCGCTACAACCACTTATGTATCCAGATGATGAGGACATGGGAATACCACCACAGCAGAGTGACCGAGTGTCTGATGATGACGAAACACAGGTGCCCACTGCCGCGTCTTATTGCAGTGTGCAGACTGAACAGGAGGAGGTCAGGGAGGAAGACTGGGTGGAAGACGATGCAGAGGACGATGAGGTCTTAGACCCCACATGGACTGAAGGTCGTGCCGCTGACTTAAATAGTTCAGAGGAAGAGGCAGTGGTGAGACCGAGACAACAGCGAAGCCAAGAGAGGAGCAGGGGCAAAAGCAGAACACCCGCCGTCCCGAGGTTCGCCTGCTATTGGCCAGTGCCAACAGGGACCCAGCACCCCAAAGGCATCTTCAAGGAGTTCCCTGGCATGGCACTTCTTCAAACAATGTGCTGAGGACAAGACCAGAGTGGTTTTGCACGCTGTGCCATCAGACCCTGAGGCGAGGCATTAGCGTTCTTAACCTGAGCACCACCTGCATGATCAGGCATCTACATGCAAAGCATGAACTGCAGTGGAGTGCACACCTCAAAAACAAGGAACCCGCTCAGGCTCCCCCTGCTCCCTCTACCGCTGCTGCCTCGGCTTCCGCCTCGAGAGGAATGTTGCCACCTGCCGAGCAGCAAACAGAGGATGTGCCACCGACACCACCACCACCACCGCCACCGTCACCTTGCGTCTCCACTATTTCACACAGCAGCGTTCAGCTCTCCATCTCTCAAACCTTTGAGAGGAAGCGCAAATTCCCACCTAGTCACCCTCGAGGCCCTTGGCCTGAATGCCAGCATTTCTAAACTACTGGCCTTTGAAATGCTGTCATTCCGGCTGGTGGACACAGACAGCTTCAAACAGCTGATGGCCATGGCTGTCCCCCAGTATGTGGTTCCCAGCCGCCACTACTTCTCCAAGACAGCCGTGCCTTCCCTGCACATGCAAGTGTCTGATAAAATCAAGTGTGCACTGCGCAGCGCCATTTGTGCCAAGGTCCACCTAACCACAGATACGTGGACCAGTAAGCACGACCAAGGGCAGCTATATCTCACTAACTGCACACTGGGTGAATGTAGTGGCGGCTGGGCCCCAGGCGGAGAGTTCCTTGGCGCACGTCCTTCCGCCACCTAGGATCGCAGGGCATCATTCTCTGCCTCCTGTAGCCTCCTCCTCCTACTCGGCTTCCTCCTGCACTGCTTCCACCAGCTCCTCCTGTCAGCCACACACCTTCACCACCAACTTCAGCACAGCCCGGGGTAAGCGTCAGCAGGCCATTCTGAAACTCTTATGTTTGGGGACAGGCCCCACACCGCGCAGGAGTTGTGGCGGGGTATTGAACAACAGACGGACCAGTGGTTGCTGCCGGTGGGCCTCAAGCCAGGCCTGGTGGTATGCGATAATGGGCGAAATCTCGTGGCAGCTCTGGGACTAGCCGGTTTGGCGCACATCCCTTGCCTGGCGCATGTGCTGAATTTGGTGGTGCAGAGGTTCATTCACCACTACCCCAACATGTCAGAGCTGCTGCATAAAGTGCGGGCCGTCTGTGCGCGCTTCCGGCGTTCACATCCTGCCGCTGCTCGCCTGTCTGCGCTACAGCGGAACTTCGGCCTTCCCGCTCACCGCCTCATATGCGGCGTGCCCACCCGGTGGAACTCCACCTTGCACATGCTGGAGAGACTGTGCGAGCAGCAGCAGGCCATAGTGGAGTTTCAGCTGCAGCACGCTCGCGTCAGTCGTACTGCGGAACGGCACCACCAATGATTGGGCCTCCATGCGAGACCTGTGTGCCCTGCTGCACTGCTTTGAGTACTCCACCAAAATGGCCAGTGGCGATGACACTGTTATCAGCGTTACAATACCAATTCTATGTCTCCTAGAGAAAACGCTTAGGGCAATGATGGAAGAGGAGGTGGCCCAGGTGGAGGAGGAGGAGGAGGAGGAGGAGGGCTCGTTTCTAAGACTTTCAGGCCAGTCTGTTAGAAGTAGCTCAGAGGAGGTTTTTGAAGCAGCAGAGGGCAGGTTCACAGAGTCGCCAGCCAAGGCACTCTAATGGAGGACGAGGAGGATGAGGAGGAGGTGGAGGAGGACGAGGATGAAGCAGGTTCACAGCAGGGTGGCAGCCCACACAGCTCAGGCCCATCACTAGTGCGTGGCTGGGGGGATACGGTGGACGATGACGATCGCCTCCCACAGAGGACAGCTTGTCCTTACCTCTGGGGAGCCTGGCACACATGAGCGATTACATGCTGCAGTGCCTGCGCAGCGACAGCAGAGTTGCCCACATTTTAACGTGTGCTGACTACTGGGTGGCCACCCTGCTGGATCCCGGTACAAAGACAATGTGCCCACTTTACTTCCTGCACTGGAGCGTGATAGGAAGATGCTGCGAGTACAAGCGCACGCTGGTAGACGCGCTCCTGAGAGCATTCCCAACTGTCACAGGGGAACAGGTGGAAGGCCAAGGCCAAGGCAGAGGAGGAGCTAGAGGTCGCCCACGCAGCAGTATCACGGCCAGCTCCTCTGAGGGCAGGGTTAGCATGGCAGAAATGTGGACAAGTTTTGTCTCCACGCCACAGCTAACTGCCCCACCACCTGATACGGAGCGTGTTAGCAGGAGGCAGCATTTCACTAACATGGTTGAACAGTATGTCTGCACACCCCTCCACGTACTGACGGACGGTTCGGCCCCATTCAACTTCTGGGTTTCAAAATTGTCCACGTGGCCAGAGTTAGCATGTTATGCCTTGGAGGTGCTTTCCTGCCCGGCGGCCAGCGTTTTATCAGAACGCGTATTCAGCACGGCGGGCGTCGTACTGACAAGCGCAGCCGCCTGTCCACAGCCAATGTGGACAAGCTGGCGTTCATAAAGATGAACCAGGCATGGATCCCACAGGACCTGTCCCTCCCTTGTGCAGAGTAGTCCTTAATAACTGCCTAAAACATGTCTTGTTGTACTACGGGCCACTTCTTTATTTAATACAAATTTTATGTAACCCACAGTTGAATGAAACTCTCCTCTGTCTGGGCGCCGGGGCCTAACTAGATGAAAGTGGCCTGTTAAACTATCGGGTGACATAAAGCCATAACCTCTGCCATGCTACCTCTGTCCTCTGTCTGGGTGCTGAGGCCTAAGTCAAATAAAGCGGTCTTCTGCTGTGCTGGGGGATATGAAGCTAATCTCTGACCTCTCTCCTCTGTCTGGGTCCAAAGGCCTAAGTCACTGAAAAGAGGCCTTCTCCTGTGGTGTGTGATATGATGCCTGAATTTGTGCTGTGGGACCTCTCTCCTCTTCCTGGGTGCAGGGGTCAAAGTATCTAAAAGTGTCCTTCTCTTGCGGTGGTTGATATGATGCCTGAATATGTGCTGTGGGGCCTCTCTCCTCTGTTTGGGTGAAGGGTCAAAGTAACTTTATGGTGGCTTCTCCTGTGGTGGTTGATATTATGCCTGATTCTCTGCTGTGGAACCTCTCTCCTCTTCCTGGGTGCAGGGGTCAAAGTATCTAAAAGTGTCCTTCTCTTGCGGTGGTTGATATGATGCCTGAATTTGTGCTGTGGGACCTCTCTCCTCTGTCCTGGGTGCAGGGGTCAAAGTATCTAAATAGTGTCCATCTCTTGTGGTGGTTGATATGATGCCTGAATATGTGCTGTGTGGCCTCTCTCCTCTGTCTGGGTGAAGGGGTCAAAGTAACTAAATGGTGGCCTACTCCTGTGGTGGTTGATATGATGCCTGAATATGTGCTGTGGGGCCTCTCTCCTCTGTTTGGGTGAAGGGGTCAAAGTAACTTTATGGTGGCTTCTCCTGTGGTGGTTGATATTATGCCTGATTCTCTGCTGTGGAACCTCTCTCCTCTTCCTGGGTGCAGGGGTCAAAGTATCTAAAAGTGTCCTTCTCTTGCGGTGGTTGATATGATGCCTGAATATGTGCTGTGTGGCCTCTCTCCTCTGTCTGGGTGAAGGGGTCAAAGTAACTAAATGGTGGCCTACTCCTGTGGTGGTTGATATGATGCCTGAATATGTGCTGTGGGGCCTCTCTCCTCTGTTTGGGTGAAGGGGTCAAAGTAACTTTATGGTGGCTTCTCCTGTGGTGGTTGATATTATGCCTGATTCTCTGCTGTGGAACCTCTCTCCTCTTCCTGGGTGCAGGGTCAAAGTATCTAAAAGTGTCCTTCTCTTGCGGTGGTTGATATGATGCCTGAATATGTGCTGTGTGGCCTCTCTCCTCTGTCTGGGTGAAGGGGTCAAAGTAACTAAATGGTGGCCTACTCCTGTGGTGGTTGATATGATGCCTGAATATGTGCTGTGGGGCCTCTCTCCTCTGTTTGGGTGAAGGGGTCAAAGTAACTTTATGGTGGCTTCTCCTGTGGTGGTTGATATTATGCCTGATTCTCTGCTGTGGAACCTCTCTCCTCTTCCTGGGTGCAGGGGTCAAAGTATCTAAAAGTGTCCTTCTCTTGCGGTGGTTGATATGATGCCTGAATATGTGCTGTGTGGCCTCTCTCTTCTGTCTGGGTGAAGGGGTCAAAGTAACTAAATGGTGGCCTACTCCTGTGGTGGTTGATATGATGCCTGATTCTCTGCTGTGGGACCTCTCTCCTTTGTCTGGGTGCTGGGGTCGAAATAATAGTAAGTGACCTTCTCCATTGGTGGGTGACTTGAAGCCTGATTCTGTGCTATGGGACCTCACTCCAATTAATATTGTTTAATTTTTATTTATTTTATGTTAACTCATCATTTCCCTATCTACATTTGTTTGCAGGGATTTACCTACATTTGCTGCCTTTTGCAGCCCTCTAGCCCTTTCGGGTGTGTTTTACAGCCTTACCAAAAACCTTACCAGATCTAGCACATAAACCAGTTGAACTTGAAACCCTTGAAAGATTACAGTAATGAAAAATAATTATTAATATAGGCAACACTATCTGTACCCTTTGTTTCCAATCAAACAAAAGCGCAATAAATTTGATTTAACATTATAGTTTTATAAAATAATCTTTAACAAAATAGAATTATTTTTAACATAAATATATAAATAACCAAAAAAATTAGGGTAATTTTTTAATTTTCTCTGCTCCTCCAGCAGATCATCGATGTCCTTAAGATGAGCCTCCTCCATGGCTCGCATTTGGTGGGAGAACTGCATCTTGAGCTGCCTCATCTTCCTGGTTTGCTGCTCCCTGAACTGCTGCATTCGCAGCTGGTGCTTCCTTCCCATTGTTTTTATTTTTTTAACATGATGTTGTCAGCTGTAAAATAAATGAAATAAAATTTGAAATGTACATTAAAATACAATCATTAATTGTTATATAAAGCTGAGATGATATTTTTTCTTGAAATCTGTTATATATTGGTTTAGGTAGGATTAATAATAGTTCCTTTTAGTTTTGGGTTATTGACTTAGTAGTTATGTTAATGGTTTTGATGTTGATCAATTACTTTTTAGTGTTTATTTTTATATTACTGTTATGTGTTGTACTTTATTTGTTGCCTGTTTTATTATATTTTCTTCATTTAAAAAAATAATATAGTTTGTTAAAATATATTCTTAGAAAAATTTATATATTGCATGCTTGTTATATCGTACTTCCAAAAATGTATGTGTCAGTTAGATACGTTATGGAAATCAGTACTCCCACCCGTAACATTAGCTTTCTGGGACACTGAATAAATAAAAATATCCACATCATCCATTTACCTTCTTGTCGGGGGGTAGTGACCATCTCCTCTTCTGCCTCCTCAGAGTCATCACCCTCCTCCACTGCAGCAGGTGGGCTATGGGCCCGATAGCCTGATGGCCCTGCCTCTTCCTTCTCCTCCTCGTCCGAGTGGTCTGTCTCCTCCTCCACCTCCACCGCCTTCTTCTTTTTAAAGAGCTTGGCTCTCACTTTGGGAAGCGGAGCATCTGTAATGATGATGACCAAATTTTTTAAAAATGCCAAGATAAACAAGTAAAACCAAATTACAGTTAAAGGTACACAAATTAATCTATGGTAGTGTCTGGATGGCATAATAATTAACTACACCTATCTTTCTTCTCCTTTTGGCTTAGATCAAGTGTAGTATCATCAGTGTCTGCCTTGACCTGCCGGACCAGGACCCTGTGGGTACCCCCTGCACTCTGCCTTTGAGCATCGTTGATTAAGTTCAGCTTCAACTCACTGCTGCTATTGGGTGTTGGGCCACTCCCCAGGGAACAAGAGTGATTCGAGTCTATGACTTCTTTTGGGCATGTGGCCTAATTGTCCTGATCGATGCCCATTGTCTACACTCGTCCAGACATGCGAGGAGTTTGGACAAGCTTCAGGGGCCAAAGTCAACTGTGTAAAGTCAAAAAACATATGTGGCCCAGTAAGAGGTCTCATATTGCCACCTTTAGCACCCTTGAACATTGCCGCCCCTTTAAAAGTGACTTGAACACTGCAGCCCCTTTAAAAGTGACTTGAACATCGCCATCCCTTTAAAACTGACTTGAACATCGCCAATTCTCCATCCCTTTAAAAGTGACTTGAACATTGCCGCCCCTTTAAAAGTGACTTGAACACTGCAGCCCCTTTAAAAGTGACTTGAACATCGCCATCCCTTTAAAACTGACTTGAACATCGCCATCCCTTTAAAAGTGACTTGAACATTGCGATCCCTTTAAAAGTGACTTGAATATTGCCGCCCCTTTAAAAGTCACTTGAACATCGCCATCCCTTTAAAAGGGACTTGAACATTGCGATCCCTTTAAAAGTGACTTGAATATTGCCGCCCCTTTAAAAGTGACTTGAACATCGCCATCCCTTTAAAAGTGACTTGAACATCTTCATCCCTTTAAAAGTGACATGAACATTGCCACCGCTTTAACAGTGTCTTTCACTAATCAGTCATGTAGTTAAGCAGTCTGCTTAAGCCTGTGATGAGTTTATGTCACCAAGCAGTAGGACATGTGACAGTGTAAGGCAGTTATGAGATCAGTGAAGGCCTGCAGGCTTCTTGGCTAATAAAAATCATTAATAAGTTTAAATCACATTACTGAATTACACACTAACTAAGTTCAATTACTTACAGTTATTAAGAAATCCAGCTCTTCTTTAGAGAAATTACTTTTCGCCATAATCGCTGGGACAGTCACCAATCTCCACTCTCGTCTCTCTCGATCCGATCCGAGGTAACGCACACACGTACAGACGCACGTGACACGATTCTTGAATAGTTGTATTATCGCGATAATAAAACTAACAGTGTAAAGTTGACTGTATTGCTCTAAGTTATATTCGCGTACGAATGTAACTTCTATTACAACACACCAATACTAAAACTGACTAAGTGACAGCTTTAAGTTCTATTCGAACGCGATTATACGATTATTATATATCTGCTTAATCGCATTGCCGTTCAACTTAGCATTGCTAATTCTAAATAATTCCATCCATATTCGTTAACTTACTGACTCAGTAAGTTAATGATATGGATGGAATTATTTAGCAATGCTAAGTTGAAATCGCAATGCGATTAAGCAAATATATAAAAATCGCATTGCGATTTCAACTTAATTCTCAGATCCGACAGTACATTCTACTGGAGGAGGCGTTCCCATGGTGATCGTTAGCTCAAAGTTGTAATCGCAATGCGTTTATTGCGGTATATTATCCCTCTGGGTGTCTTTTACAGGTTAATTTTTATTTATTTTATTTTATTTTAATTCATTTCCCTATCTACATTTGTTTGCAGGGGATTTACCTACATTTTGCTGCCTTTTGCAGCCCTCTAGCCCTTTCCGGGAGTCTTTTACCGGCTTTTTAGTGCCCAAAAGTTCGGGTCCCCATTGACTTCTATGGGGTTCGGGTTCGGGATGAAGTTCGGGTTGAGTTCGGACGTCATTTTCCGGAAGTTCGGCCGAACCTCTCGAACCCGAACATCCAGGTGTTTGCTCATCTCTACTTATTTTTTAACATTTTTTAGCACATTTTTAGATTTGTTTGATACTGAAAAAAAATACATTGTTGATCCACACACGCCAGAGTGCCAGTCTCATATTGTATTTAACTGTTCATATTAAATTGAAAAAAATGACGAATATTCTAAAAAACGAATATATAGCACTATATTCTATAGTGCTATATATTCTTGTCTTAGAATATTCACACTACGCGAATATTACATTGCCGATTTATCGCAATCAATAAAATAATCTCGAATACTAATATATGACGAATATTCTAACGAATATTTGCAAAATATCACGAATTTGAATATTGCCCCTGCCGCTTATCACTAACAGCGAACTGTGATAGCGCCGCCCCCATCATTTTACCCCTCAGATGCTGCATTCATACATGATCGCGGAATCTGAGTGTAAAAACTGTGTAAAATTAACATTAAAAAAATTTAATCACACCTACTGCCTTCTTTTTCCTCGAGACGGGCCGGCTGCCATCTTGCTTAAAGATCTGGCACAAAATCTTGGCCGAGATCTTCAATCAAGATGGCGGCTAGTGGCCCGTCGCAAGCAAATGGTAGAGGAAAGTAAGATTTTTTTTTGTTGTCTTTTACACTATTTCAGGTTAAATCGATGCGCTAACACGAAGTGCGAGGAAATTCGGCTTTGAGGCAAATCAAATTTATCCTGAAATTCGGATTGAATTTGTGGGATTTGATTTGTTCATCTCTAGTCCTTACATACAACAGTCATTAAAAGCTGCTGGAAGCTGTAAATTACTTTCTATGATGACATTATCTTTTTCAGGGCCCTGTACAGTATGCTGTACCAGAGGAGTAATATGGAGCCACCCTCA
This sequence comes from Bufotes viridis, assembly GCA_033119425.1. Classification (NCBI taxonomy): domain Eukaryota; kingdom Metazoa; phylum Chordata; class Amphibia; order Anura; family Bufonidae; genus Bufotes; species Bufotes viridis. The sequence continues at coordinate 138,675,179 of CM065589.1, forward strand.
CTTGATATCCAAAAGAACAGATCATCCTAGTACAGACAGAGGGCAGTACAGGACATGTAGCACTGCACTGTACTGTAAAGAGTAGCTACTAGACAGCCAATACAAGGGTTTTACCGGAGAAATGGCCATGTAGATTAGCTGGATCTGAGTCTGAAGCATTGTATGCTGAGTCTAGTTTCAACTTATGATGGCCCAGAAAAGACTATTGTAAGTTGAAAATATTGTATCCTGAGGCCATTGTATCTTGATTATAAGCCTAACTTAATGTCAGTTGCAACTGAACAACTGCCTAATAATGAAACTGATGTTCATACAAAATGGATAAGTGACCCTCTCTGGAAATGTTCAGGATCTTATCTCCTTGTTTATTTAACATGCATTATTATGTATGAACTATGACATGTTTTTCCCAGCCCAACGTAGGTTTGTAAGACAAAAAGCTGCTATTTGTTTTAATTCAAAGTGGCAGTCTATGCTGATAACACCAAAGTGTGTAAGATACATAAAAAGCTGTTTTATTGTCAAATATTACAGATAGACCTAGATCAGCTGGCAGCATGGGCAGGGGCATGGCAGATTTTAATGTCCCTATATGTAAAATAATGCACCTAAGCCAAAGTTATCGAATGGCTGCATACATGTTAAATGGAATGAAACTAGGGACAAAAGAACAAAAAAAACTTGGATATTATGTGTGGTGATGTGTACAGTACAGTAAGTGCTGGGAAGCATGTATATCCCACCCAGATACCTCAGCTAGGTGAGATAACTGAAATCCAAAAAGCTGCAGTGGTTTCAGCAAAGTGTAGTTTTCTAAGACAGTTTTGTCTAGATGTTGTTCTGGGCTGGATTTTATGTTGACTGGGGGATCGGTTTAGTAGTGAGATCTACCAGTCCACACCCTTCCACTACATGTATTGTCTTTTGCCGGAGGTAATCACAGGTGAGGCATGCTATTGCTATGCTATGCCCCATGTATCACTTTACCGATAGTGCTAGCCAATGCACCCAAATACTGAACTACAAAATAAAAGTGCCCAAGGGCACAGATACAGAACTTGAATACTATAAAAACCAAAGCATACTTTTGGCATCAAATCCTAGACCAGACCCCAAAATAGCATCAAACCCCAGGTCAAAACTCAAATTTATCTCCAATAACTCAATTTAACTCAAAATTATCCAGGTCTTTTTTAAAGAGTCCTAAAATAGTGTCAGTGGTTATTACTATTATTAACCTATAGGTCCATAATAATCTATATGTTACCACTATAATAGACTTTTTCCTCAATACTATTGACTTTGCGGTAACATATATGTTATTATGAATATCGTATATATATATTAAGTATAATATTATGTACATTACTAAGTGACACAGTATACCATTATCTAGAACCTATAGTGTTTAAATATAGAGTTATATATGACTATTATCCTAGTTTTGCAACTCTGGGTGTAGTACCTACTAGAACTAGAGCCACCTTTAGCTTCTTTTTATTTGCCCACACTTTTGCCCATATTGCGATCCACTTCAGCGCATGCGCACTGACGTCACGCGGTTCGTGATGTGATGCGCACGCGCACTGACGTCAGACGCATGGCGTCCGACGCCGCTCGGCGCATATCAGATAGCCCACACACTCCATCACCACGCCATCCAGTATCCATGATGTGCTTTTGTCAAAGGTATGTACTCTAGCTTGTCTGTAATCCTCTCTGCTCAAATCTATTTTGTGATTTTTTCCGCGATTTATTATACGATTTTTTTGCGATCCATGACTAGGGGCAATATCTATCCACATACCCTTAGACGAGTGGCAATATTCTAATAACAAGACATTAAACATACAATATTCTGAATGTATGCACACCCCTATTCTGTTACCATCCAGCTAAGCCTGCATTCACCTCTCACTTCAGACTCAGCACATAACCTGAGTTATAACATGCAGTGCTATATATACGTCATAGTATCATACTTACCTTCCAGATTCGCCACACCTGAAGCCATCAAGTATACTTACTGGAATTCCAACTGCTACTATCACATGCCCGGATCTGCCTTATATTATTAACCCTGGAGAATTTCTCTTCAGCATATTGAATGTTACCTTGCAATTGTTTCTGTTCTCATCTTCTGACCCTTGACATTGTTTTGCCCTAATGTGTTTCTATATAACTGTACCACTATATATCTGGGATATTTTGAAACCATTGTATCTAATCGATTATACATAAAGTCTCTTTGTACTCCGGGCCGTGATCAAGGTCATGTATGACCAAAACGTTGGCCACTATATAAAAATACTATAAACCTGGTTGGATACAAATAAATAACGCTTTCAAAAACCAACAATCGAGTGCCGTGGTTTTCTCTGAAATTCTATTCAAATCCTAGACCAGACCCCAAAATTGCATCAAACCCCAGGTCAAAACTCAAATTTATCTCCAATAACTCAATTTAACTCAAAATTATGCACGTCTTTTTAAAATACTTAACCACTTGAAGACCACAGGTTTATACCCCCTAGTGACCAGGCCCTTTTTACAAATCTGCACTACACTACTTTCACTGTTTATTGCTCGGTCATACAACTTACCACCCAAATGAATTTTACTGCCTTTTCTTCTCACTAATAGAGCTTTCATTTGGTGGTATTTCATTGTTGCTGACATTTTTACTTTTTTGCTATTAATAAAAATGTAACAACATTTTTGCAAAAAATGACATTTTCACTTTCTGTTGTAATTTTTTTAAAAAATACATTTCTATATACATTTTCACAAAATTTATTGTTCTACATGTCTTTGATAAAAAAAAAGTCCAATAAGTGTATATTTATTGGTTTGGGTAAAAGTTATAGCGTTTACAAACTATGGTGCAAAAAAGTGAATTTCCGCATTTTGAAGCAGCTCTGACTTTCTGAGCACCTGTCATGTTTCTTCAGGTGCTAGAATGCCAGGATAGTATAAATACCCCCAAATGACACCATTTTAGAAAGAAGACACCCCAAAGTATTCGCGGAGGGCATGGTGAGTTCATGTATCATTTCATTTTTTTCACAAGTTAGCAGAAAATTACACTTTCTGAGGAAAAAATAATAATAATAAAGTTTCCATTTCTGCTAACTTCTGGCAAAAAAAAAAATCTCAGACGGACTCACTATGCCCCTCAATGAATACCTTGGGGTGTCTACTTTCCGAAATGGGGTCATTTTTGGGGTGTGTTTACTGTTCTGGCATTTTGGGCGGGGCAAAATTGTGAGTACAGTAAGTGCTGGGAAGCATGTATATCCCACCCAGATACCTCAGCTAGGTGAGATAACTGAAATCCAAAAAGCTGCAGTGGTTTCCAGCAAAGTGTAGTTTTCTAAGACAGTTTTGTCTAGATGTTGTTCTGGGCTGGATTTTATGTTGACTGGGGGATCGGTTTAGTAGTGAGATCTACCAGTCCACACCCTTCCACTACATGTATTGTCTTTTGCCGGAGGTAATCACAGGTGAGGCATGCTATTGCTATGCTATGCCCCATGTATCACTTTACCGATAGTGCTAGCCAATGCACCCAAATACTGAACTACAAAAATAAAAGTGCCCAAGGGCACAGATACAGAACTTGAATACTATAAAAACCAAAGCATACTTTTGGCATCAAATCCTAGACCAGACCCCAAAATAGCATCAAACCCCAGGTCAAAACTCAAATTTATCTCCAATAACTCAATTTAACTCAAAATTATCCAGGTCTTTTTTTAAAGAGTCCTAAAATAGTGTCAGTGGTTATTACTATTATTAACCTATAGGTCCATAATAATCTATATGTTACCACTATAATAGACTTTTTCCTCAATACTATTGACTTTGCGGTAACATATATGTTATTATGAATATCGTATATATATATTAAGTATAATATTATGTACATTACTAAGTGACACAGTATACCATTATCTAGAACCTATAGTGTTTAAATATAGAGTTATATATGACTATTATCCTAGTTTTGCAACTCTGGGTGTAGTACCTACTAGAACTAGAGCCACCTTTAGCTTCTTTTATTTGCCCACACTTTTGCCCATATTGCGATCCACTTCAGCGCATGCGCACTGACGTCACGCGGTTCGTGATGTGATGCGCCACGCCAGCACTGACGTCAGACGCATGGCGTCCGGCGCCGCTCGGCGCATATCAGATAGCCCACACACTCCATCACCACGCCATCCAGTATCCATGATGTGCTTTTGTCAAAGGTATGTACTCTAGCTTGTCTGTAATCCTCTCTGCTCAAATCTATTTTGTGATTTTTCCGCGATTTATTATACGATTTTTTGCGATCCATGACTAGGGGCAATATCTATCCACATACCCTTAGACGAGTGGCAATATTCTAATAACAAGACATTAAACATACAATATTCTGAATGTATGCACACCCTATTCTGTTACCATCCAGCTAAGCCTGCATTCACCTCTCACTTCAGACTCAGCACATAACCTGAGTTATAACATGCAGTGCTATATATACGTCATAGTATCATACTTACCTTCCAGATTCGCCACACCTGAAGCCATCAAGTATACTTACTGGAATTCCAACTGCTACTATCACATGCCCGGATCTGCCTTATATTATTAACCCTGGAGAATTTCTCTTCAGCATATTGAATGTTACCTTGCAATTGTTTCTGTTCTCATCTTCTGACCCTTGACATTGTTTTGCCCTAATGTGTTTCTATATAACTGTACCACTATATATCTGGGATATTTTGAAACCATTGTATCTAATCGATTATACATAAAGTCTCTTTGTACTCCGGGCCGTGATCAAGGTCATGTATGACCGAAACGTTGGCCACTATATAAAAATACTATAAACCTGGTTGGATACAAATAAATAACGCTTTCCAAAAACCAACAATCGAGTGCCGTGGTTTTCTCTGAAATTCTATTCAAATCCTAGACCAGACCCCAAAATTGCATCAAACCCCAGGTCAAAACTCAAATTTATCTCCAATAACTCAATTTAACTCAAAATTATGCACGTCTTTTTTAAAATACTTAACCACTTGAAGACCACAGGTTTATACCCCCCTAGTGACCAGGCCCTTTTTTACAAATCTGCACTACACTACTTTCACTGTTTATTGCTCGGTCATACAACTTACCACCCAAATGAATTTTACTGCCTTTTCTTCTCACTAATAGAGCTTTCATTTGGTGGTATTTCATTGTTGCTGACATTTTTACTTTTTTTGCTATTAATAAAAATGTAACAACATTTTTGCAAAAAAAATGACATTTTTCACTTTCTGTTGTAATTTTTTTTTTAAAAAAATACATTTCTATATACATTTTTCACAAAATTTATTGTTCTACATGTCTTTGATAAAAAAAAGTCCAATAAGTGTATATTTATTGGTTTGGGTAAAAGTTATAGCGTTTACAAACTATGGTGCAAAAAAGTGAATTTCCGCATTTTGAAGCAGCTCTGACTTTCTGAGCACCTGTCATGTTTCTTCAGGTGCTAGAATGCCAGGATAGTATAAATACCCCCAAATGACACCATTTTAGAAAGAAGACACCCCAAAGTATTCGCGGAGGGGCATGGTGAGTTCATGTATCATTTCATTTTTTTTCACAAGTTAGCAGAAAATTACACTTTCTGAGGAAAAAAATAATAATAATAAAGTTTCCATTTCTGCTAACTTCTGGCAAAAAAAAAAAAAATCTCAGACGGACTCACTATGCCCCTCAATGAATACCTTGGGGTGTCTACTTTCCGAAATGGGGTCATTTTTGGGGTGTGTTTACTGTTCTGGCATTTTGGGCGGGGCAAAATTGTGAGCAGCCATGTAAAACCTAAAGGTACTTGTTGGAATTTGGGCCCCTTTGCGCACCCAGGCTGCAAAAAAGTGTCACACATGTGGTATCGCCGTACTCAGGAGAAGTAGGGCAAAGTGATTTGGGGTGTATTTTTACATATACCCATGCTGGGTGAGAGAAATATCTCTGTAAATTGTCAACTTTGTATAAAAAAATTTAAAAGGTTGTCGTTTACAGAGTGTAAGAGGGTGCAAGGTGTTGTTTTTGATAGCAGGTACGTGTCACCGAGGTTGCTGGCCTCGGTGAGGTAAGAGCCGGGGTTTTTGGTCTGCAGCAGCTAGTGCTGCTCTGTTAAATAGCATGGCTGCAAAGCCGATCCGGGCCGGCTCTTACTGGGAGCAGCTAAAGAGTAGGGTGGGTGGCTGCTCCCCACGGTCCAGTCCATGTTTTGGGGCTGGGTATAAAACGCAGCCAGCAGCTGTGTCTGGGTGTGTGTGATTATCCTGGAGCCTGCAAACAGGGCTGAGGAATTCTCTGTCCTGGAGGAAGGAGCTCAGCAAGGTGGTGTTGCCCTGCGACCTGAAGGTGGAATCGCCTGCGGCTGAGCCGACTGCTAGGTGTGAACCCGCACCTAAACCACCCAAGGTGACTGGACCGTGTGTTGGCCTGTTTTTGGTTTTTCCACATGATTTCTGTTGTGTATGAACTGTCACCAAGAGACTGTTTTCATTTCTGGTGTGCAAGTGTGAATAAAACACTGTTTGATGCACAATCTGGACTCCTTGTTTTGCCTCTAAACTGCACCCGCACCGCTGTCTACCAGAGCGACTCCCCACATTTGGTGTCGGATGCGGGCATGCGCAGTGAGGCTGGCGTGAGCGCCGAACTTTGTTTTTGCTGGGCAAAAGTGAATGTCCTATATTAAGCCGGCAAAGTTGCAGCCTGTGATCCCCGACAAAATGGAGGCGGCTGTGAAAGCCCTCATAGAGGCTAACGTGCAGCAGCGGGAGACCAACCAGCTACTGCTACAGCACGTGATGGCGTTGCAAGCGGCAGGAGCGTCCCACCGCGTCCACGATGCCCGGAAAGCTGTCCGTACCGCGATCCCTAAGATGACCCCCTCGGATGATGTTGAGACCTATCTGGCGGTGTTCGAGAAGGTGGCCGTGAGGAGAAATTACCCGAGAACAGTGGGCAGAGGTCATCGCTCCGTTCCTGGCGTCTGGACCCCAGCAAGTATTTTTGACCTCCCAGGTGACCAAGCAGCTGACTACCCGACTGTGAAAGGTGAGATCCTGGCAAGACTGGGGGTGAATGTTTTGGTCCGGGCCCAGCGGGTGCATCAGTGGGAGTTTAACCCGGCTGAACCCGCCCGGCCACAATACTATGACTTGCTACAACGGTTTGCAAAAATGGCTGCAGCCAGACATACTGACTCCCACTGCTATGCTCGACCGTCTGTTAGCCGATGTCTTCTGGAGGGCTTTGCCTTACCCTCTCCAGCACTGGATCAGCCAGGTATCGCCCACCAATGCCCTGGAGATGGTCGACCTGGTGGAGCGATGCGAGGCCACCAGAAACCTGCAGGGGAGTCTTGCTGGGAAGGGGTCAGTTAAACCCGGAGGCCTCTGCCCCAGTTCCAACGTCCGGCGACAGAGCGGCCTGCACGGAATATACCCCCTGCGAGCCCGCCTCCCGTGGTATGCTGGAGGTGTCAGGAGCCAGGCCACATCAGGGCCGACTGTCCGCGTCGGGATGAGCTGATGGAGGTGAACTACGGGGTCGCCACTCCTTGTATGCACGGAAGCTGTGCGCAGCTGGCACCCGTGAGGTACAAGACCATAACCACCTGTGTCAGGTAGAGGTGGGAGATTCGCTGGCGGTGGCTCTGCTGGACTCAGGAGCTTAGCTCCTGGTAGGCTGCCCTGGCGGCCTGCGGAGTATACTGGCCGTAAAGTCGGGGTCCTGTGCATCCACGGAGACCTGAAAGACTATCCCACTGCACTAGTGACTTTGTCCACAGCGGCTGGTAGGTGGACCCACGAGGTGGCTGTCGCTACTACACTCCCACACGAACTAATACTTGGGAGGGACTTCCCGGTTTTCCGGCGCTGTGGCCGGCAATAAAGGTATCTGAGGGACCCGAGACAGGGGTGACCCTAGCAGAGTGGCCTGATACCGCTGGAAGGCCAGAACCCTGGGAGCCCGAGTCTGAAGGGCCGGCGGTAGGGGTGACCACTGCTCCAGCGGTAGAGGAAACAACCCCACTGAGTGTAATGGTGGGAGACACGGAGGACTTGCCACCGGGACCTGAGTTGGCAGACCTCAATGTCTCGGGGAAAATTTTGGGACCGCATAACACCGGGACCAAACCTAACCAGGGCCTGGGAGAATGTGCTGGAAATTGATGGTAAACCCCAGAAACCAGGGGCTGAATTAATGTTCCCACGATTTATTGTTCTACAGGATATGTTGTATCGGGTGAACCAAGTCGAGGTGAACCTGTTGAACAGTTGGTGGTGCCCACAGCGTATCGCAAGCTTGTCATGGAGCTTGCCCACCAACATGTTCTTGGGGACACCTGGGGTGGCAGAAAACCCAGGACCGCATACTGCAGCGGTTTTATTGGCCCGGTGTGTTCAAGGAGGTAGAAGATTATTGTAAGTCCTGTCCAACCTGTCAGATAACTAGCCCCCAGCCTCATTTCCGTAGTCCTCTGGTACCTCTGCCAATTATTGAAGTACCGTTTGAGCGAATCGCTATGGATTTAGTTGGGCCTGTACCAAAGTCTGCCAGGGGCCACCAACACATTCTGGTAGTTCTCGACTATGCCACTCGGTATCCGGAGGCGGTGCCTCTGCGACATACCTCAGCTAGGCTCATTGCCAAAGAGTTAATGGAGATGTTTTCCCGTGTGGGCCTGCCAAAAGAGGTTCTGACAGACCAAGGGACCCCTTTTATGTCCAAAGTAATGAAGGAACTGTGTAAATTGTTGCGTATAAAGCAGTTACGGACGTCCGTTTACCATCCATAAACAGACGGTCTTGTTGAGAGAGTTTAACCAAACTCTAAAAAATATGTTAAAAGGGTGGTGTCTAGAGATGGGAAGGACTGGGACCTGCTTCTGCCCTATCTCATGTTCGCAGTGCGAGAGGTACCCCAGGCCTCTACTGGGTTCTCGCCCTTCGAACTGCTTTATGGCAGACACCCTCGGGGCCTGTTGGATATCGCCAAGGAAGCATGGGAACAACAGCCTGTCCCCCACAAAAGTGTCATTGAGTATGTCACCCAGATGCAGGAACGGATAGAAAGGGTGTTGCCGCTGGTCCGGGAGCATATGGAGGCAGCGCAACAAGCCCAGAGTAGGGTGTATAATCGTCAGGCTCGAGTGCGGGGCTTCCATCCGGGAGATCGGGTTTTGGTTCTGGTACCCACCCTTGACAGCAAGTTCCTAGCTAGGTGGCAGGGCCCCTATGAGGTGATCGAGAAGGTAGGGAAGTAAATTACAAAGTACACCAGCCAGGGCGGCGCAAGCCGGAGCAGGTGTACCACGTGAATTTACTTAAGCCGTGGAAAGATAGGGACACAGCCGACGACCACAGCCCCCGGCCAGGGCTTCTAGGTGAAAGGGTCCAGCCCCACAGTTCGAGGCCTGTGAAGCAGTAACCACGGTAAAAATTGCAGACAGCCTGTCTTCCAAACAAGTTCAGGAAGTCAGGGAGTTCATCAGTCGGAACACGGATGTGTTCTCGGACCTCCCTGGCCGCACGTCTCTCATCCAACATGACATCGTCACTGAGCCTCAGGCCAAGATCCGGTTAAAACCATACCGGGTACCCGAGGCTCGGCGGCGGACCATCGCGGAGGAAGTACAGTTAATGTTGAAGCTCGATGTCATTGAGGAGTCGAAAAAGTGAGTGGGCCAGTCCCATAGTCCTAATACCCAAGCCGGATGGGGCGTTGCGGTTCTGCAACGACTTTCGCAAGTTAAATGAAGTATCCAAGTTTGGTGCGTATCCCATGCCCGAGTAGGCGAGGCTGGTTGAAAGTTTAGGACAAGCCCGTTATTTTTCTGTGCTGGACCTCACTAAAGGGTACTGGCAGGTACCCTTAGCGAGTCGGCTAAGGAAAAAACCGCATTTGTTACCCCGCAGGGCCTGTATCACTACAAGGTGTTACCCTTTGGCCTGCATGGCGCCCCGCCACTTTCCAAGGTTAATGGACATAGTGCTGCGACCACATCGTCGGTGCGCCTCGGCCTACTTAGATGATGTAGTCATCCACAGCACCGACTGGGAAAGCCATTTACCCAAGGTGCAGGCGGTAGTGGATGCCCTGAGGAAGCCGGACTGACCGCTAACCCAAAGAAGTGCTCCATAGGGTTAGAGGAGACAAAATATCTGGGATATGTAATTGGGCGGGAGTCATCAAACCTCAGGTAACCAAGGTAGAGGCCATTCGTAACTGGCCCGACCGGTCACCACCAGGCAGGTAAAGTCGTTCCTGGGGATTGTAGGTTACTACATGAGGTTTGTGCCCCACTTTGCCACAATAGCAGCGCCGTTGACAGACCTCTTGAAGGGCGAAAGTCTGGGAGGGTTAGCTGGAGTGAGAAGGCGGAGGAGGCTTTCGCCGCGTTGAAGTCGGCCCTGTGTGGGTCCCGGTTTTGGTGACACCCGACTTCAACAAGGAGTTTGTCGTACAGACCGACGCCTCGGAGGTAGGCCTCGGTGCGGTACTGTCTCAGGAGGTCAACGGGGAAGAACATCCCGTTGTCTTCCTGAGCCGTAAGCTCAATCCCGCCGAGTCCAGATATAGTATAGTGGAGAGGGAGTGCCTGGCTATCAAGTGGGCACTCGAATCTCTCCGCTACTACTTGTTAGGGAGGAGGTTCCGTCTGGTGACCGACCATTCCCCCTCAAATGGATGAGTCAGGCCAAGGAGAGGAATGCTCGGGTCACCAGGTGGTTCCTATCTCTTCAGAATTTCAAATTCTTCGTGGAACACAGGGCAGGCCGCTTGCAGGGCAACGCAGATGCCCTGTCCGCGTCCACTGCCTCACGTGTGTTCACCCCCTCAGGGTTGAACAAAGGGAGGTGTGTAAGAGGGTGCAAGGTGTTGTTTTTGATAGCAGGTACGTGTCACCGAGGTTGCTGGCCTCGGTGAGGTAGAACCGAGGGTTTTGGTCTGCAGCAGCTAGTGCTGCTCTGTTAAATAGCATGGCTGCAAAGCCGATCCGGGCCGGCTCTTACTGGGAGCAGCTAAAGAGTAGGGTGGGTGGCTGCTCCCCACGGTCCAGTCCATGTTTTGGGGCTGGGTATAAAACGCAGCCAGCAGCTGTGTCTGGGTGTGTGTGATTATCCTGGAGCCTGCAAACAGGGCTGAGGAATTCTCTGTCCTGGAGGAAGGAGCTCAGCAAGGTGGTGTTGCCCTGCGACCTGAAGGTGGAATCGCCTGCGGCTGAGCCGACTGCTAGGTGTGAACCCGCACCTAAACCACCCAAGGTGACTGGACCGTGTGTTGGCCTGTTTTTGGTTTTTCCACATGATTTCTGTTGTGTATGAACTGTCACCAAGAGACTGTTTTCATTTCTGGTGTGCAAGTGTGAATAAAACACTGTTTGATGCACAATCTGGACTCCTTGTTTTGCCTCTAAACTGCACCCGCACCGCTGTCTACCAGAGCGACTCCCCACAAGAGATATTTCTCACACAAAGTATGGGTATATATAAAAATACACCGCAAAACACATTGCCCTACTTCTCCTGAGTACGGTGATACCACATGTGTGCCACTTTTTTGCAGCCAAGATGCGCAAAGGGGCCCTAATTCCCATGAGTACCTTTAGGATTTCACAGGGCATTTTTACGCATTTGGATTCCAGACTTCTTCTCACGCTTTAGGAGCCCCTAAAATGCCAGGACAGTATAAACACCCCATATGTGACCCCATTTTAGAAAGAAGACACCCCAAGGTATTTCGTGAGGGGTATGGTGAGTTCATGTAAAATTTTATTTTTTGTCACAAGTTAGTGGAATACGAGACTTTGTAAAAAACAAAACTAAAAAAATATATATATTAATTTTCGCTAACTTGTGCCAAAAAACTAATTCTGTGAACTCGACATGCCCCTCACGGAATACCTTGGGGTGTCTTCTTTCCAAAATGGGGTCACTTGTGGGGTATTTATACTGCCCTGGCATTTTAGGGGCCCTAAAGCGTGAGAATCCAAATGCGTAAAAGAGCCCTATGAAATCCTAAAGGTACTCATTGGTTTTAGGGCCCCTTTGCGCATCTTGGCTGCAAAAATGTCACTCATGTGGTATCGCCGTACTCAGGAAAGTAGGACAATGTGTTTTAGGGTGTATTTTACATATACCCATACTGTGTGTGAAATATCTCTGTAAATGACAACTTTTAAAAAAATTTATACAAAGTTGTCCAATTTACAGAGATATTTCTCTCACCCAGCATGGATATATGTAAAAATACACCCCAAAACTCATTGCCCTACTTCTCCTGAGTACGGCGATACCACATGTGTGACACTTTTTGCAGCCAAGATGCGCAAAGGGGCCCAAATTCCAATGAGTACCTTTTAGGAGGGCATTTTTACGCATTTTTCTTCTCATGCTTTAGGGCCCCTAAAATGCCAGGGCAGTATAAATACCCCACATGTGACCCCATTTTGGAAGAAGACACCCCAAGGTATTCCGTGAGGGGCATGGCGAGTTCATAGAAGATTTTTTTGGCACAAGTTAGCGGAAATTGATTTTTATTGTTTTTCTCACAAAGTCTCCCTTTCCGCTAACTTTTGACAAAAAGTTAAATTTTCATGGACTGAATATGCCCCTCAGCGAATACCTAGGAGTGTCTTCTTTCAAAATGAGGTCATTGTAGAGTGTTTGTACTGTTCTGGCATTTTGAGTGAGACTAAATTGTGAGCAGCCATGTAAAACCTAAAAGGTACTCGTTGGAATTTGGGCCCCTTTGCACCTAGGCTGCAAAAAGTGTCACTCATGTGGTATCGCCGTACTCAGGAGAAGTAGGGCAATGTGTTTTGGGGTGTATTTTTACATATACCCATGTTGGGTGAGAGAAATATCTCTGTAAATTGACAACTTTGTATAAAAAAATTTAAAAGGTTGTCGTTTACAGCGATATTTCTCACACAACGTATGGGCATATATAAAAATACACCCCAAACACATTGCCCTACTTCTCCTGAGTACGGTGATACCACATGTGTGCCACTTTTTGCAGCCAAGATGCGCAAAGGGGCCTAATTCCAATGAGTACCTTTAGGATTTCACAGGGCATTTTACGCATTTGGATTCTCACGCTTTAGGACCCCTAAAATGCCAGGGCAGTATAAATACCCCACATGTGACCCCATTTTGGAAAGAAGACACCCCAAGGTATTCCGTGAGGGCATGGCGAGTTCACAGAAAAAAAAATTTTGGCACAAGTTAGCGGAAATTGATATATTTTTTTTTTTTTACAAAGTCTCATATTCCACTAACTTGTGACAAAAATAAAATTTTACATGAACTCACCATACCCCTCACGGAATACCTGAGGTGTCTTCTTTCTAAAATGGGGTCACATGTGAGTGTTTGTACTGCCCTGGCATTTGAGTCTCCATAATCATTACACGTATGGCCAGCATTAGGAGTTTCTGCAATTCTCCTTATATTGAGCATACGGGTAATGAGATTTTCGGCACAGATTTTTCATTCGCATCGATCATGGTGGATGAAAAGTCTCTGCCAAAATCAGTGACTGCGGTGTGGTGGGTGGCGCTAACTACCTAACAAGTAGCTAGCTAACTGGCGGTGATAAGGGACCCTTATGCCCCATTCACACGTCCGCAATTCTGTTTGCGGAGCGAGTTGCGGACCCATTCATTTCTATGGGGACAGACTTTGTCCGCTCGGATCGGATTGCGGATCCGCGCTTCGAGTCTGCACTTCAGCGCTGGCAGGCTGTAGTTTCAGTTGTCCGGTTACGATCGCATGAACACGCAGCGCCGGCGGCAGCGCGTTCATGCGAAATCTCGAGTCTCACAAGATGGCGCCCGATAGGCGTGATTGAGACCTGAGAGAGCCGCCGCGTTGACGCCCATCGGCATTAGCGTGGCGGCAGAGTGGTTAGGTGGTTCACATGCCAATGAATGCCAGGCTGCTGATTCAGTAAAGATGAGCGCTGTATTTACATGCAGGGATCACCTCCACAGTACTAATACACCTGCACAGTACTCATACAGCTGCATTGTTTCTGGACAGCAGATCGCTGTTTTAGACAGCATGATCTACTGCCCATAAGAGGATAATTTAGGTGCCTGCACGACCGACAGTTTCAACCGATGAACAAGCATTTCGGCTCGTTCATCGGGTGATCTACTACACCTTTACGGACAAATTGCCGGAGCAGTATTCGCAGGAACATTTGTTCGATAATCTCCCTTATTATCTGGGCATCCATATTAAGAGTATGAAAAAAACTAAACATAGCAGAAGTAAAGCAGCGAGGGATCTAAAGGTTTTAGTAACTTTTGTTGTTTTACAACCTTCTGCACTTGTGGGGTATTTATACTGCCCTGGCATTTTAGGGGCCCTAAAGCGTGAGAATCCAAATGCGTAAAAGAGCCCTATGAAATCCTAAAGGTACTCATTGGTTTTAGGGCCCCTTTGCGCATCTTGGCTGCAAAAAAATGTCTCTCATGTGGTATCGCCGTGCTCAGGGGAAGTAGGGCAATGTGTTTTAGGGTGTATTTTTATATATACCCATACTGTGTGTGAGAAATATCTCTGTAAATGACAACTTAAAAAAAAAAAAATATACAAAGTTGTCAATTTACAGAGATATTTCTCTCACCCAGCATGGATATATGTAAAAATACACCCCAAAACTCATTGCCCTACTTCTCCTGAGTACGGCGATACCACATGTGTTACACTTTTTTGCAGCCTTGGTGCGCAAAGGGGCCCAAGTTCCAATGAGTACCTTTTAGGAGGGCATTTTTACGCATTTTTCTTCTCATGCTTTAGGGCCCCTAAAATGCCAGGGCAGTATAAATACCCCACATGTGACCCCATTTTGGAAAGAAGACACACCAAGGTATTCCGTGAGGGGCATGACGAGTTCATAGAAGATTTTTTTTTGGCACAAGTTAGCGGAAATTGATTTTTTATTGTTTTTTCTCACAAAGTCTTCCTTTCCACTAACTTTTGACAAAAAGTTAAATTTTTCATGGACTGAATATGCCCCTCAGCGAATACCTAGGGGTGTCTTCTTTCCAAAATGGGGTCATTTGTAGGGTGTTTGTACTGTTCTGGCATTTTGGGTGGGGCTAAATTGTGAGCAGCCATGTAAAACCTAAAGGTACTCGTTGGAATTTGGGCCCCTTTGCGCACCCAGGCTGCAAAAAAGTGTCACTCATTTGGTATCGCCGTACTCAGGAGAAGTAGGGCAATGAGTTTTGGGGTGTATTTTTACATATACCCATGTTGGGTGAGAGAAATATCTCTGTAAATTGACAACTTTGTATAAAAAAATTTAAAAGGTTGTCGTTTACAGCGATATTTCTCACACATGTATGGGCATATATAAAAATACACCCCAAAACACATTTCCCTACTTCTCTTGAGTACGGTGATACCACATGTGTGCCACTTTTTTGCAGCCAAGATGCGCAAAGGGGCCCTAATTCCCATGAGTACCTTTAGGATTTCACAGGGCATTTTTACGCATTTGGATTCTCATGCTTTAGGACCCCTAAAATGCCAGGTCAGTATAAATACCCCACAAGTGACCCCATTTTGGAAAGAAGACACCCCAAGGAATTCCGTGAGGGGCATGGCGAGTTCACAGAAAAAAAAACATTTTTGGAACAAGTTAGCGGAAATTGATTTTTTTTTTTTTTTTTTACAAAGTCTCATATTCCACTAACTTGTGACAAAAAATAAAATTTTACATGAACTCACCATACCCCTCACGGAATACCTTGGGGTGTCTTCTTTCTAAAATGGGGTCACATGTGAGGTTTTTGTACTGCCCTGGCATTTGAGGGTCTCCGCAATCATTACACGTATGGCCAGCATTAGGAGTTTCTGCAATTCTCCTTATATTGAGCATACGGGTAATGAGATTTTTTCGGCACAGATTTTTTCATTCGCATCGATCATGGTGGATGAAAAAGTCTCTGCCAAAATCAGTGACTGCGGTGTGGTGGGCGCTAACTACCTAACAAGTAGCTAGCTAATAGGCGGTGATAAGGGACCCTTATGCCCCATTCACACGTCCGCAATTCTGTTTGCGGAACGCAATTGCGGACCCATTCATTTCTATGGGGACAGACTTTGTCCCGCTCGGATCCGGAATTACGGATCCGCGCTTCCGGGTCTGCACTTCAGCGCTGGCAGGCTGTAGTTTCAGTTGTCCCGGTTACGATCGCATGAACACGCGCGCACGGCGCGCGCGCGTTCATGCGAAATCTCGGGTCTCACAAGATGACGCCGATAGGCGTGATTGAGACCTGAGAGAGCCGCCGCGTTGACGCCCATCGGCATTAGCGTGGCGGCAAGTGGTTAAGGTGGATTTACACATACCAATGAATGCCAGGCTGCTGATTCAGTAAAGATGAAGCGCTGTATTTACATGCAGGGATCACCTCCACAGTACTAATACACCTGCACAGTACTCATACAGCTGCATTGTTTCTGGACAGCAGATCGCTGTTTAGACAGCATGATCTGCTGCCCATAAAGGATAATTTAGGTGCCTGCACGACCGACAGTTTCAACCGATGAACAAGCATTTCGCTCGTTCATCGGGTGATCTGCTACACCTTTACACGGACAAATTGCCCGGAACGAGTATTCGCAGGAACATTTGTTCCCGATAATCTCCCTTATTATCTGGGCATCCATATTAAGAGTATGAAAAAAAACTAAACATAGCAGAAGTAAAGCAGCGAGGGATCTAAAAGGTTTTAGTAACTTTTATTGTTTTACAACCTTCTGATCAGTTGCCAAAAATAACTTTTACATGGCTGGGCAATCCCTTTTTAATACAAACCTCAGGTAAGACCCCAAAACTAATAAAGACTCCTATACCAGAATCCAAAATCAATACAGACTCCCAGACCAGATCCAAAATTAATACAGATCTCTAGACGCCTTAATTTATACTGACCCCAGACACACCCCAAAACTAATACAGACTTCCAGACAGACCGTAAAATGAACACAGATCTCCAGACAGACCCCAAAACTAAAATAAATACCAATAGACAAAGAAAAAAATGAATACAGACCCCAGATCAGCTGTGAAATTGATACAGATCTCAGATAAGCCCCCAAATGTATACAGACCCAAAATTCAATCAGACCCCTACATCATAATAAGACCCCAAATTCATGTTACCACCTGTAACAATACAGACATGAGACAAAAGAAAATCTCACCTCTCCTGCTCCAGGAGTTGCCGCCACTCTGAGGTCCAGCGGCAAAACACTGTGCCCTGACGTCACACTGTGTCAGGTCATAGTGCACTCCTACTAACACTACATCCTTCCTGAAGCAGTATGCTGTCACGACCCAGAACAGCAGTGGGGCCCAGAGAAGAGGGCAATGTCACTGGAGGCTACCATGTATAGTGGAACAAACCAGAAACAAATTATACTCTGCGGTATACTGGGAGCAGTACCCGGAGGAAATCCACGCAAACATGGGGAGAACATACAAATTCCATGCAGATGTTGTCCTTTATCAGAATCAAACCTAAGACCCCAGTGCTGCAAGGTACCAGTGCTAAACACTGAGCCACCGTGCTCTTGACAACTATTATTTATTTCAGTATTATTTCAGCACTGTACAGCAATGTTTATTAAGTAGAAGAAGCTGCACCCTAACACCAACCAACTTTACTGTGGTCTAGTTTTGGTTTGGTTTTTGTGTCCTTTTGTGGTCTAGTTAAGAAAAAAGTTAACATACCAGAAAGCAACAAACTAAAATCCAATATGGGTATGGTCACATGGTTAGGTTTCTGCATGCAGTTTTGGAAGGCAAAAGCAGAGATGAATAAATAAAAAAAGAGGTAAAGTAGTATCTGTCCTGTATACTTTCTCTCCTTTTATGATCCAAACGAGATTTTGGCTTCCAAAACTGCATGCAGAAATCGGAAGGTGTGGTTGTACCCTTAACCAAATTTTAGGATACTTAATGATATTACTAAAGATGAGCGAATTTCTTGAAAACTCGATTCAACTGATTCGCCGAATTTCACCCAAAAATTTGCTTCATGACGAATTACTTCGCCACGAATCGCATTTTTGTGTAAGTAGTGGGTACAATGACAGGGAGCTGTGATAGTGCAGCCCCCGTATTTGCACCCCTCAGATGCCGCGTTCATACATGATTGCATCTGAGTGTACAAATAGTGTGAAATTAAAATTTAAAAAAACATTACTTAAAACTTACTGCGTCCATTTGCTCGCAACGGGCCAGCCGACGCCATCTTGCTTGAAGATCTTGGCCTAAATCACGTGCAGCGTGAGATTATATCATCACGCCGTCTGGCGTGGTGACGTATGATGTAATCAGGCCAGCCGGAGTGATAAAGTAATCTCGCGCCGCACGGGAATTCGGCCAAGATCGTCAAGCAAGATGGAGGCTGGCGGACCTTCGCGCGCAAATGGAGGCGGTAAGTTTGGATTTCAGGATAAATCGATTCGCTGATACGAAGCACGAGGAAATTCGGCTTCTAGGCGAATCTAATAATTCCTGAAATTCGGATCGAATGCCACTTCATGGGATTTGATTCGCTCCTCTCTAATTATTACTTATACTTAATAATTATAAAATGTTTTATAAGATAATTATAAAATAGTTCCTGGGACCTTTTTCTTAAGGCAGTATCTAACAGAATTTACAAGCTTTAATGTTCAAAGTACATAATACGCTTTACTGGCATATGGACAATGTCAAAACTGTTATACTTAAACTCAGTTTAAACATCTGCTCTAATGCCATTAAGCCCTTACAAAATTAAATATAATTAATGTGAAAAACCGATTTAGTGCAGCTCCTGATGGATAACAAATAATAAAAGATAAAAAGGCTGCAGTAAAGTGATCTGTTCCCGTCGAGTACAGAAAATGCAGTTAACTACATGTCATTCACATCATGTACAGATACTTATACAGGTTAGCTATAATACTGTAGTAAGTTAACCCCTTAACTGAAGCATTTTGGTATGATTTTTCATCATCAATTCTCTGTATACACTATATGGACAAAAATATTGGGACACAGCTTTATATCGTTTAATTCAGGTGTTATATTCAGCCCTTTAACCACAGATGTATACAATACAGCACCTAGCCATGCATATTTCCATTACAAACATTTATGAAAACATGGGTTATTCTAAAGAGCTCGCTAAATTCCAGAGTGGTACTGTAATAAGAATAGTGCCACAAGTCAGTTTGTGATATTTATTCCTTTCTTTTATAATCAAATGTGAGTGTTATTTTTGCAAAGTGGAAGCATTTAGGAACCAAAGCAACTCAGAAGGATCAGACCATGTAAAGTTACAGATTAAGGTCACCAAGCGCTGAGACCAGTGATCTGTTAAGTGAGAAACTGCAGAGTTCCAAATCTCCTCTGGAATTGACATCAGCGAAAAAACTGCTTGGGGAGCTTCATGGGATGGGAAACCATAGCCAAGCATATGCATGCAAGCCTAACATTACCAAGTGCAGCAACCAGGCTGCAGAGGCGATTGTGTGAGTGAATGGCCAGTTGGGTGCAGTTGTGTTCACAGTTCTGAAGGTCCCTGGGCAGGACTGCAGTGATGGGGAGGATACACCTTTTCTTTCCTTGGGGGCCCACTCTGGTTCTGTAGTTCTGGGTGGTGGAGGTTATGAGGTGCCAAGCAGGGTCCCGCTTGTCATGATGTCCACACTTTTAAGTGTAGTAGTGGTAGTGCTGGTAGCAATGATGAGGCAGTAGTGCAGCAGAACAGTTCCTTACTTAAAAATTCTAATGCAAACTCAATCAATATTGCATGCCCCATCACACAGGCTACAAAATGAACATAAATCAAACCCCTGTACAAACTTCCATGCATCCTGAAGCACACTGTCACCACCTTTTGCATTCAAATTGATAAAATGAATTAATTGAAGACCAGTAGGAAGCCCATCATTGTTCCACTCAGAAGCAGGCATGCAACAACACAACTGTACTTATATTCTAAATTTAAACCTCTCACCAGCCTCTCACTATCTGTAGTATATTACTAGGGCATAAGCAGTAACCCTGGAGCTGTTGTATTGAGCTAGTGCCAAAGCTGCTTATGAAAATATTTCACTAGCAGCATCAGGAATGTGCAGGCAAAGGCATGATAATGTCATCAAAGCACCACCTGCCTGACAATCTCAATCTTTATAAAAGTACCCTCCAACCAGCAGAGGCTATAAGTGACTAGCTTTGTGCCAGCAGTAGCCCAAAGAGGTGAGATGGGAGCTTCTTTGCCAAAACAGCAATAACCCTTTAAAGTTAAGAATAATGTGGGTAGTGGGAATAAGATGTAAGCAGTAATTTGACATTTATCTCATGTTATAATACATCTTTCAGTTTAATTTGTAATTTTAAACTATTTACCGGTTATGACATTTTATACAAACACCCATGATTAGTTACCAAATCAATTTCCCTATGGTATCAGGCTCAGATATCTGAACAGAATAATTGTTACTACAGGTTGATAATTGTAAAATTGTACTTGGAAAACACATTAAGAGCTTCTTAGTAGAGATAAGCGAATTTCATATTTTGAAATTTGTTCACGTTTCGTTTACTGGTAAAAGGTGAATTGCGTTATGGATTCCACAGACCAACGCAATGCAATTCCAATGCAATTCTATGATGGAATGCATAACAGAATGCCTTTAGAGGATTCCATTATTCATTCCGTCGAAATAGAAGTCTATGGGCTTCATAACGGATCTGTCCCATTTCCTTTATGCAGTGGAGTCCTCTCCTGCATAACGGAAACGGGACGGATCTGTTAGGCAGACCATAGACTTCTATTATGATTGAATGAATAACAGAATGTCTCTAAAGGCATTCTGTTATGCATTCCGTCATAGAATTGTGTTATGGTCCGTGGTAACGGAATCCATAACGCAATTCACCTTTTACCAGTAAACAAATTCATAACCAGAAATTTGCTCATGTCTACTTCTTAGTATTAATGCTTACAATCTGTTTCCAGCAGGTGCCCCTAATGTGCCACACAGTTTTATGTCAGATGTTGATGCAAGCTGAAACTATTCCTGGTCTTGAATCTTCAATAATATGGCAAATTGGTCAAGCTACAAATTAAGAAAATGCCCAGCAACATCTATAAATTTTGTTTGAAAATTGTTTATACCTTTGATTCAGTAATAAAACAGTGTGCAGTTAGCTCCCCCTAGTGGAAATATCTGATGTTTTAAATCTTGACGTTTGGTTCTGTAGTTCTAAAAGTTTTGAAATACCATATAAGAAAACAAGATCTTTAATGCTATAAAGATATATTATTGTGAAATAAATCAGCACAGAACTTCTCAGCACAATATGCATTATGTGTGTGTACAGTGGCACAACAAGTTGCAGTTTCAGCTAACAGCTGCAGAGCACTAAGTGATGTCTTAGAAGTCGGTGTCATTTTGACAACCTTCCCTCTACAGCTCAGTAACATTCAGCCATGCAGCAATTCTGTTATTGTCTGTGGTATAAGGACCTGGCATATCAAAAAGTAAATTTATTAATTATCGATTCTAGAGATGAGCGAATCGAAGTTGACGAAGTGCAATTCGATCCGAATTTCAGGAAAAAAATCTGAATTTCCTGACGCTTTGTGGTAACAAATCGCATTTTTTTCCTAAAATGGCTGATGTTAGGGCATGGAGCAAAGAACTCTGGGAACGAGGGATCACCCACAATGACATGCATGCAGCCAATCAGCAGCCAGCCAGCCCTGTGATGTCACAGCCCTAAAAATAGCCTCAGCCATCTTGATTTCAGTCATTTTCCAGTGTACTTAGTGCAGGGAGAGACTTTAGCAGGTGCTAGGGACAGTGCTAGGAAAGACTTGAAAACTTTTATTTTGCTGAATAGAAGTTCAGGGAAAGATCATTAGAAGTGTAGGGAAAGGATAGGGAGGAATTATTCCACACTATAAAAGGAGAACAGGGTCCAAAAGGGGAGTGTACAGACAGGGTAATAGGAGTAATTTTATTACACTTTGCTGCACTGACTGGGGATTCAAATTGCCATTAGGCCTCTTTCACACAAACGTATTGGTTACATGGCTGTGTTGCGGGCCTCACACGGCGGTTCCGCAATACACGGGGCACCGGCCGCGTGCATTAGCTTCTTAAAAGCGGACCCATTCACTAGAATGGGTCCACAAATCCAGAGATGCTGTGTCGATGGCCTCCGCATGCTGCTGCAGCTGCTATCTCCACACTATGCCATTTTGCCAGTCTGTGGCCTTCTCATGCTGCTGCTGCTACCTCCACATTATCTCTCCTTGCCAGTGTGTGGACTCCTCATGCTGCTGCTGCCACCTCCACAGAGGTTGTCATTGTGCAACTCTGTGGTCTCCTCATGCTGTTACCACATCCAAATTCTGTCATTGTGCCACTCTGTGGCATCCACATGCTGCTGCTGCAACTTCCACACTATGTAACCTGGCCAGTCTGTGGCCTCCTCATGCTGCTGCTGCCACCTCCACACTCTATCAATGTGCCACACTGTGGTCTCCTCATGCTGCTGCCACCTCCACACTTTGTCATAGTTCCACTCTGTGGCCTCCTCATGCTGCTGCCCCCCTCACACTATGTCAACTTTCCAGTCTGTTGCCTCCTCATGCTGCTGCTGCCACCTCCACACTCTGTCATTGTGCCACTCTGTGGCCTCCTCATTCTGTTGCTGCTTCTTCCACCTCCACACTATGTCACCATGCCAGTCTGTGGCCTCCTCATGCTGCTGATGATACCTCCACACTATGTCACCTTGCCAGTCTGTGGCCTCCTTATGCTGCTTCTGCCACCTCCACACTATGTCACCTTGCCTGTCTGTGGCCTCCTTATGCTGTTGCTGCTTCTTCCACCTCCACACTATGTCACCTTGCCAGTCTGTGTCCTCATCATGCTGCTGCTGCCACCTCCACACTATGTCACCTTACCACTCTGTGGTCTCCTTATGAAGCTGCTAACTCAAGACTATGTCACTGGGCTACTCTGTGATCTCCTAATGCTGCTTCCAACTCAACACTATGTCACGGGTCCATTCTGTGGCCTCCTCATTCTGCTTCTCACACCTCCACACTGTCACCTTGCCAATGTGTGGCCTTGTCATGCTGCTGCTAGCTCAACACTATGTCACTGGGCCACTCTGTTGCTTCCTCATGCTGCTTTCCCCTCAACACTATGTAAATGGGGTTTTCTGTGGTCTTCTCATGCTGCTTCTGCTGCCCCCTTCCCACTATGTAACTGGGCCACTCTGTGGTCTCCTCATTCTGTTGCTACCTCAACACTATGTCATTGGGCCACTCTGTGGACTTCTCAAGCTGTTCTCCCACCTTCTTCACTCCATGACTGGGTCACTATTTTGCCTTTTTGGACTTGTTGACATCATCATTTATTTGATCCTTCAACTGATCTAATTCTTGCATGTATACAGCACTCCCAGGCGTTCTTTCTTGTGGGTACACGTCCCCCAGGGATGGTAGATAAGTCCCTGTATTCACATCAATGCAGTAAAGAAAAGAAAATAAAAAAGCAGAGACAGCATGTCCAATGCAATAGTGGTTTAATCCGGATGCTACATTTCGGCTTTCACATCAGTTTGAAAAAGGCTGATGTGAAAGCCGAAACGTAGCATCCGGATTAAACCACTATTGGCATTGGACGTGCTCCACTTTTTTATTTCCCTTCTTCTGATCTGTCAGAAGCAAGTAAAAATGAGAAGCACTATGGATCCTGTCTGTGTAGCAGCTGTTAGGCCTGTATGGTCTGTGGCAATGTGAACACTGGGGTGTGCAGTGAAACCCCAGGGAGGCCGTCAGAGAGAGCGTGTCACCAAGGTGCCTGGCCTTGGGGGAGTGAAAGCCCAAGTACTAGTGTTAGTATAGCTGGCTCAGCCAGTTCCAGGGCGGGCTTTTACTGGGAACAGGCAATGTGCTGGGTGGGTGCCTGTTCCCCATGCTCCAGTCCAGGATTTTGGACAATGCCCATGTCCAGGGAGGATATTTAATCCTCTTGTTGGACATGGGTGGGGCCCCACTCTGGAGAGAGCTTTGGAGACAGAGGCTCTGTGTGAGTGGTCTCGGCTGTGTATGGCTGAGGGGCCACGGGGCTAGCGATAGCCCGGAGTTGGGGACACAGCGGCGCCTGGAAGGGTCGCAGGGCCACAGTCAGGAGGTCTGGTGAGCCTGAATTCCCCAACGGACACTGATCTGAGGCTGTGTGTGAACAGTGCTCTGAACAGCCAGGAGGCTGTGGGACATTGGGCTGGAGAAAGCCGCAGCAGTTCACAGGGTGTGAACTGTACCCACTAGGTGAGTGAGGGACCCAACTAATATGTTTAGTTAGAGCCTAGCCGGGCCAGTGTTTATTGTTTTGCACCTGTTGTGTTGTTTCTGCTATAATAAACGCACTGTTTGGACGTGAAATCCGTTGTCCGGAAGGAAGTTTTTGTGAACGATCCTCGAGACCAGAGCTAACTCCCCACAGGTCCCATAAAAATTGGCTTCTGATTTGGTAGACAAAAGCGAGAGTGGGTACAAAAGACAGAAGACATGCAAATATTCAATTCACGTGTCATCCTTGTTTTGGATCCATACTTTTTTTTTTTTTTTTGCTTTAGCAATACTGATGGATTATTGATAGTGTTGAGCGAACAGTTCGAGCATGGTTCGGGTTCGTACCGAATTTTGGGGTGTCCGGGATCCGGATCCGAACCCGGACATTTTCAAAAAAGTTCGGGTTCGGGTCCGTTGTTCGTCGATTTCTTCCCGCTTTCTGAAGGGCTGCACAGCAGCCAATCAGCTAGCGTTTTACTTCTTGCCCTAAGAGCCCATCACAGCCATGCATACTAATGGCATGGCTGTGATCGGCCAAGTGCAGCATGTGACCCAGACTCTATTTAAGCTGAAGTCACGTAGCGCCGCACGTCACACTGCTCTGATTAGTGTAGGGAGAGGACGCAGCTTCTGTCAGGGCGAGATTAGGCAGGTTAAAGTCAGCAATAGCACCTAATAAACGGATCGATCTACAGCTGAGAATCATTGAACTTCTGCTAGTTACTTGCTCGCTGGTTTTTAGGCTGCACAGAGCGTTTTTCTGTCACTTATTTTCTGGGTTGATCGGCGGCTATTTTGTGACTTGTGGTGCACCAGAAGAAGCTGCCACCAAGTCCATCAATCCATCAATACTATTTTTTTTTTTTTTGTCTATATCCTACATCAGGGGCTTGGCTGTGCTAATTGTCGCCCCTAGAAACTCAGGATAGCAATTTCTATATTTTATTAAGGGGTTAAATACAATTGCCCAAATACCAATCCCCTAAATCTGGTGTTCCAGCTTTGGCTAGACAAGTATAATACTGTCTGCTGTCTGGCAAAGGATAGATTATTTTCTGGGGTGAAATTCAATTGCCAAAATAGCAATACCATAAATCAGTGGTTTCAGATGTGGCTGGCAAAATAGAATAGTGTCCGCCAAAACATATATTTTGTTCTGGGGTGAAATTAATCTTGCAAAATAGCAATACCCTGATTCTGGTGTCCCAGCAGTTGCAGGCCAGATTTCATAGTGTCTGCCAAAACACATATTTTGTTCTGGGGTGAAATTAATTTAGCAAAATAGCAATACCCTGAATCTGGTGTCCCAGCAGTTGCAGGCCAGATTTCATAGTGTCTGCTAAAACATATATTTTGTTCTGGGGTGAAATTGATCTGGCAAAATAGCAATACCCTGAATCTGGTGTCCCAGCAGTTGCAGGCCAGATTTCATAGTGTCTGCTAAAACATATATTTTGTTCTGGGGTGAAATTAATCTGGCAAAATAGCAATACCCTGAATCTGGTGTCCCAGCAGTTGCAGGCCAGATTTCATAGTGTCCGCTAAAACATATATTTTGTTCTGGGGTGAAAATCAATTCCTAAAATAGCAATACCATAAATCAGTGGTTTCAGCTGTGGCTGGCAAAATAGAATAGTGTCCGCCAAAACATATATTTTGTTCTGGGATGAAATTAATCTGGCAAAATAGCAATACCCTGATTCTGGTGTCCCAGCAGTTGCAGGCCAGATTTCATAGTGTCCGCTAAAACATATATTTTGTTCTGGGGTGACATTCAATTGCCAAAATAGCAATACCCTGAATCTGGTGTCCCAGCTGTTGCAGGCCAGGATTCATAGTGTCCGTAAAAACATATATTTTGTTCTGGGGTGACATTCAATTGCCAAAATAGCAATACCCTGAATCTGGTGTCCCAGCTGTTGCATGCCAGGATTCATAGTGTCCGTAAAAACATATATTTTGTTCTGGGGTGACATTCAATTGCCAAAATAGCAATACCCTGAATCTGGTGTCCCAGCTGTTGCATGCCAGTATTCATAGTGTCCGTAAAAACATATATTTTGTTCTGGGGTGACATTCAATTGCCAAAATAGCAATACCCTGAATCTGGTGTCCCAGCTGTTGCAGGCCACGTTTTATAGTGTCCGTCAAAACATACATTTTGTTCTGGGGTGACATTCAATTGCCAAAATAGCAATACCCTGAATCTGGTGTCCCAGCTGTTGCAGGCCAGGATTCATAGTGTCCGTAAAAACATATATTTTGTTCTGGGGTTACATTCAATTGCCAAAATAGCAATATTCTGAATCTGGTGTCCCAGCAGTTGCAGGCCTGGATTCATAGTGTCCGCAAAAACATATATTTTGTTCTGGGGCGACATTCAATTGCCAAAATAGCAATACCCTGAATCTGGTGTCCCAGCTGTTGCAGGCCAGGATTCATAGTGTCCGCAAAAACATTTATTTGTTCTGGGGTGACATTCAATTGCCAAAATAGCAATACCCTGAATCTGGTGTCCCAGCTGTTGCACGCCAGGATTCATAGTGTCCGCAAAAACATATATTTTGTTCTGGGGTGACATTCAATTGCCAAAATAGCAATACCCTGAATCTGGTGTCCCAGCTGTTGCAGGCCACGTTTCATAGTGTCCGTCAAAACATACATTTTGTTCTCGGGTGACATTCAATTGCCAAAATAGCAATACCCTGAATCTGGTGTCCCAGCTGTTGCAGGCCAGGATTCATAGTGTCCGTAAAAACATATATTTTGTTCTGGGGTGACATTTAATTGCTAAAATAGCAATACCCTGAATCTGGTGTCCCAGCTGTTGCAGGCCACGTTTCATAGTGTCCGTCAAAACATTCATTTTGTTCTGGGGTGACATTCAATTGCCAAAATAGCAATACCCTGAATCTGGTGTCCCAGCTGTTGCAGGCCTGGATTTATAGTGTCCGTAAAAACATATATTTTGTTCTGGGGTTACATTCAATTGCCAAAATAGCAATACCCTGAATCTGGTGTCCCAGCTGTTGCAGGCCAGGATTCATAGTGTCCGCAAAAACATATATTTTGTTCT
The DNA here is from genome assembly GCA_033119425.1 of Bufotes viridis. Taxonomy (NCBI): domain Eukaryota; kingdom Metazoa; phylum Chordata; class Amphibia; order Anura; family Bufonidae; genus Bufotes; species Bufotes viridis. The sequence goes on from CM065589.1 coordinate 138,702,721, forward strand.
GGGGTGACATTCAATTGCCAAAATAGCAATACCCTGAATCTGGTGTCCCAGCTGTTGCAGGCCAGGATTCATAGTGTCCGTCAAAACATATATTTTGTTCTGGGGTGACATTCAATTGCCAAAATAGCAATACCCTGAATCTGGTGTCCCAGCTGTTGCAGGCCAGGATTCATAGTGTCCGCAAAAACATATATTTTGTTCTGGGGTGAAATTCAATTGCCAAAATAGCAATACCATAAATCAGTGGTTTCAGCTGTGGCTGGCAAAATATAATAGTGTCCGCCAAAACATATATTTTGTTCTGGGGTGACATTCAATTGCCAAATAAGCAATACCCTGAATCTGTTGCAGGCCAAGTGTAAATCTGTCCATAAAAGGATACCTTTCATCCAGGGCCTAAATACTAGCCCTAAAAGAGATATTCCCCTAAATCAGTGGTTACTTCTGTGCCTGGATTAGTGCAATACGCTACATAAACAAATAGGCAGATAGTGTTAGGTGCCTGTAAAAAAAGGCCTGAATTTGAAATCAATACATTGGGCCAAATATTTTTTCCTTATTGTGGTGCTTGGTGAACGGTAACAATGAGGAAAACATCTAGTAAGGGACGTGGTCGTGGTGGTGTTAGTGTACCCTCTGGTGCTGGGAGAGGACGTGGCCATTCTGCCACAGCCACACGTCCTAGTGAACCAACTACCTCAGGTTCCAGTACCCGCCAGAATTTACAGCGATATTTGGTGGGGCCCAATGCCGTTCTAAGGATGGTAAGGCCTGATCAGGTACAGGCGCTAGTCAATTGGGTGGCCGACATTGGATCCAGCATGTTCACAACATTATCTTCCACCCAGTCTTCTGCTGAAAGCGCACAGGTGGCACCTGAAAACCAAGCCCATCAGTCTGTCACATCACCCCCATGCATATTAGGGAAACTGTCAGAGCCTCAAGTTATGCAGCAGTCTCTTATGCTGTTTGAAGACTCTGCTGGCAGGGTTTCACAAGGAAATCCACCTAGCCCTTCCCCAATGATGGAAGACATAGAATGCACTGATGCACAACCACTGATGTTTCCTGATGATGAGGACATGGGAATACCACCTCATCGGAGTCCGCATGTCTCTGATAATGACGAAACACAGGTGCCAACTGCTGTGTCTTTCTGCAGTGTGCAGACCGAACAGGAGGTCAGGGAGGAAGACTGTGTGGAAGACGATGCAGGGGACTATGAGGTCCTAGACCCCACATGGAATGAAGGTCGTGCCACTGACTTTCATAGTTCAGAGGAAGAGGCAGTGGTGAGACCGAGCCAACAGCGTAGCAAAAGAGGGAGCAGGGGGCAAAAGCAGACCAGCCGCCGCCAAGAGAGTTCGCCTGCTACTGGCCACCGCCTCCAGGGACCGAGCACCCCAAAGGCAGCTTCAAGGAGTTCCCTGGCATGGCACTTCTTTAAACAATGTGCTGACGGAAGACCCGAGTGGTTTGCACGCTGTGCCATCAGATCCTGAAGCGAGGCATTAACGTTCTGAACCTTAGCACAACCTGCATGACCAGGCATCTACATGCAAAGCATGAACTGCAGTGGAGTAAACACCTTAAAAGCAAGGAACTCACTCTGGCTCCCCCTGCTCCCTCTTCTGCTGCTGCTTCGGCCTCTTCCTCCGCCTCGAGAGGAATGTTGGCACCTGCCGCCCACCAAACAGAGGATGTGCCACCGACACCACCTGCGTCACCATTCATCTCCACCATGTCACACGGCAGCGTTCAGCTCTCCATCTCACAAACCTTGGAGAGAAAGCGTAAATTCCCACCTAACCACCCTCGAGCCCTGGGCCTGAATGCCAGCATTTCTAAACTACTGGCCTTTGAAATGCTGTCATTAAGGCTGGTGGACACAGACAGCTTCAAAACAGCTGATGTCCATAGCTGTCCCACAGTATGTTGTTCTCAGCCGCCACTACTTCTCCAAGACAGCCGTGCCTTCCCTGCACAACCAAGTATCCGATAAAATCAAGCGTGCACTGCGCAACGCCATCTGTGGCAAGGTCCACCTAACCACAGATGCGTGGACCAGTAAGCACGGCCAGGGACGCTATATCTCCCTAACTGCACACTGGGTAAATGTAGTGGCGGCTGGGCCGCAGGCGGAGAGTTCCTTGGCGTACGTCCTTCCGCCTCCAAGGATCGCAGGGCATCATTCTTTGCCTCTTGTAGCCTCCTCCTCCTACTCGGCTCCCTCCTCCTCTGCTTCCACCAGCTCATCCAGTCAGCCACACACCTTCACCACCAACTTCAGCACAGCCCGGGGTAAACGTCAGCAGGCCATTCTGAAACTCATATGTTTGGGGGACAGGCCCCACACCGCGCAGGAGTTGTGGCGGGGTATTGAACAACAGACCGACGAGTGGTTTCTGCCGGTGGGCCTCAAGCCCAGCCTGGTGGTGTGCGATAACGGGCGAAATCTCGTCGCAGCTCTGGGACTAGCCGGTTTTACGCACATCCCTTGCCTGGCGCATGTGCTGAATGTGGTGGTGCAGAAGTTCATTCACAACTACCCCGACATGTCAGAGCTGCAGCATAAAGTGAGGGCCGTCTGTGCGCGCTTCCGGCGTTCACATCCTGCCGCTGCTCGCCTGTCTGCGCTACAGCGGAACTTCGGCCTTCCCGCTCACCGCCTCATATGCGACGTGCCCACCAGGTGGAACTCCACCTTGCACATGCTGGAGAGACTGTGCGAGCAGCAGCAGGCCATAGTGGAGTTTCAGCTGCAGCACGCACGCGTAGGTTGCACTGCGGAACAGCATCACTTCACCACCAATGATTGGGCCTCCATGCGAGACCTGTGTGCCCTGTTGCGCTGTTTCGAGTACTCCACCAACATGGCCAGTGGCGATGACACCGTTATCAGCGTTACAATAGCACTTCTATGTCTCCTTTAGAAAACGCTTAGGGCGATGATGTAAGAGGAGGTGGCCCAGGAGGAGGAGGAGGAGGAGGAGGATGAGGGGTTATTTTTAGCACTTTCAGGCCAGTCTGTTAGAAGTGGCTCAGAGGGAGGTTTTTTGCAAGAGCAGAGGCCAGGTACAAATGTGGCCAGCCAGGGCCTACTACTGGAGGACGAGGAGGATGAGGAGGAGGTGGAGGAGGATGAGGATGAAGCAGGTTCACAGCGGGGTTGCACCCGACACAGCTCAGGCCCATCACTGGTGCGTGGCTGGGGGGATACGGAGGACGATGACGATACGCCTCCCACAGAGGACAGATTCTCCTTACCTCTGGGGAGCCTGGCACACATGAGCGACTACATGCTGCAGTGCCTGCGCAACGACAGCAGAGTTGCCCACATTTTAACGTGTGCGGACTACTGGGTTGCCACCCTGCTGGATCCCCGGTACAAAGACAATGTGCCCACCTTACTTCCTGCACTGGAGCGTGATAGGAAGATGCACGAGTACAAGTGCACGCTGGTAGAGGCGCTCCTGAGAGCATTCCCAAATGTCACAGGGGAACAGATGGAAGCCCAAGGCGAAGGCAGAGGAGGAGCAAGAGGTCGCCAACGCAGCTGTGTCATGGCCAGCTCCTCTGAGGGCAGGGTTAGCATGGCAGAAATGTGGAAAAGTTTTGTCTCCACGCCACAGCTAACTGCACCACCACCTGATACGGAACGTGTTAGCAGGAGGCAGCATTTCACTAACATGGTTGAACAGTACATCTGCACACCCCTCTACGTACTGACTGATGGTTCGGCCCCATTCAACTTCTGGGTCTCCAAATTGGCCACGTGGCCAGAGTTAGCATTTTATGCCTTGGAGGTGCTGGCCGGCCGGCGGCCAGCGTTTTGTCTGAACGTGTATTCAGCACGGCAGGGGGCGTCATTACTGACAAACGCAGCCGCCTGTCCACAGCCAACGTGGACAAGCTAACGTTCAAAAAATGAACCAGGCATGGATCCCACAGGACCTGTCCCTCCCTTGTGCAGAATAGACATTTATAACTGCCTCCCCCTCAACCATGTATTCTTGTACTCCGGGGCACTTCTTTATTGAATCTTAATTTTTTTAACTTTACCATTATTTTGCGGTGCAACCCAAAGTTCAATGAACCTCTCCTCTGTCTGGGTGGTGGGGCCGAAATAACTGAGAGTGGCCTTCTCCGGTGGTGGTTGATATGACGCATGATTCCTTGCTGTGGGACCTCTCTCCTCTGACTGGGTGCTGGGCCGAAATAACTGAAAGTGGCCTTCTCCAGTGGTGGGTGATATGACGCATGATTCCTTGCTGTGGAACCTGTATCCTCGGTCTGGGTGCTGGGCCGAAATAACTGAAAGTGGCCTTCTCCAGTGGTGGGTGATATGACGCATGATTCCTTGCTGTGGGACCTCTCTCCTCTGTCTGGGTGCTGGGGCCGAAATAACTGAAAGTGGCCTTCTCCAGTGGTGTATGATATGACGCATGATTCCTTGCAGTGGGACCTCTCTCCAATTGATATTGGTTACATTTTATTTATTTTATTTTATTTTTATTCATTTCCCTATCCACATTTGTTTGCAGTGGATTTACCTACATTTTGCTGCCTTTGGCAGCCCTCTAGCCCGTTCCTGGACTATTTTACAGCCTTTTTAGTGCCTAAAAGTTCGGGTCCCCATTGACTTCAATGGGGTTCGGGTTCGGGATAAAGTTCGGGTCGAGTTCGGATCCCGAACCCGAACATTTTCGGGAAGTTCGGCCGAACTTCTCGAACCCGAACATCCAGGTGTTCGCTCATCTCTAATTATTGACCAAATGCTGACCGAGTGAAGGTGGATGCTCAATAGACAGGATCCATTTTTGGGGGGTTATTTTTCCGACGGATAAGAGGAAGGGCAAAATAATCAGTGACGTCAAGTAGAGATGTCTGGTTCATGAACAAATCATTCTTTTGAATCAATTCCTTTCACTGAACTGGAGGAGTCGATTCACCTGACTGAGCTGATCCGTTTGAAACAGCTCAGTCTGTGACATAGCACTTGTAGCTCCGCCTACTGATAACAGAGAGACTCTAGCAGCGCAGATCTGGTGTAACTTGATCCTTGAGTGGAAGCAGGCTTCTGCCAGCCCCTCCCTGCTCATCCTGCACTGCTGCAACCAATCAGATCTGAAGCAAGTAGCAATGAGTCACTCATACTCCCAGTACACTGAGTCTAAGAATCTAATGAGTCTACTAGTTAAAATAATCAAATGATTCTACTTAGTTAGTAGACTCATTCGATTCTTTGAGTTAAAAGAATCATGTGTCATCTCCCTACCAGGATCTGCTCCGATGCAGACGCGGCCAGGCTTCCTGCTCCATGGCTCCGTGTCTCCCGCTGCTGACAAATCAGTGCCTGGTGGGTGTCCGGACCAAGTATCAGTCTGGTGTGGGCTGAAGAATTGTTCTATACACCGGGGGGGCTTGCAGTTGTAGACACTACAGGTGGGATGTGAATGTTGGGGGGAACCCTCTGAGCGGTGGCCCCCAGTGCACCCCTTGAATGTGGAATACACTGCAGCAGAAGGTACAGCAGAAGTGACTCATGTTGGCTGTAGGGTGTGCAGAGCTGTGTTTGCCAGGGGCGAGTGACTTCACAGTGCAGATCAGACGCTCCTGACCTTCGTTTCACTTGCTTGTCAGCCGACTTAGCAGGTGAATCGAAGATTCGAATCATGAATCGGTTCTTTTGAATTAACTGATTCAAATAAACTGATTCATTTAAAAGATTTAAACTTCCCATCTCTAACGTCATTACCAACTCACTGCTGACACCCTCTCCACTCCGTCAGGGGGGCTCTACTTGTATAAGCGTTTAATAGAACAGGTTCTGGAGACATCTATGTGAAATCAGCTGACAACAATGTAAAAATATTGCGCTCTTTCATGCTACAGTAGATCTTGGGCCTTTGCACGGTTCTTTATTCCTGGTGCTAACATCGACCTGTAAAGCAGAGTTTATACTTGAGTTATTCTGTCAGTTTTGACATTGTAACGTCCCAAATAACTGAATTGTGCAGTGATTCTAAGAGCGACGCCTGTCATGTGCGTGGTATACTGACTTACAGTATCATTTCACTACCACAGCAGACTCCCTATGTGTGTTACTGCAAGGCACAGTGTTCTACACCACTATACAGGCTCTCTGCAGCCAGGAAATAGCTATGTTTTAACGTGATTCGAATCTTTTCGGAAAATTCAGCAAACCGACCAAATCGAATTTTCAAGAAACTCACTCATCTCTAATTGCTTCTTCTTTGCAGAGAATTTTTCTTTTTAGGCACTCCCATTCACCCACAATAACTATCCACAGCTGATATGCTAATTTGTGAATAAATTGTCAAATTGATGGTCTCCCAGTGTCAAATGGGTGTGAAACAGGAGTCAAGGCACATTTATACCGTGCACAACAGCAGAGTAGCCAGAGAAACAGAGGAGATCTGGACTGGAGGGATCTCCTCTGTTTCCCATGCTGCTTCTTTGCTGTGTGCTGGCTGTGAGTGCCTCAGCTTCTAGGATTCTGAGCTTGATTTAAGAAGATACTATAAATCTAAAGAGAGCATATTGCTACATTTGCAGTGACACCACTCACTTATTGGACAGTGACACTGCTGTTCAGGTTCACGGTGGACACCACCAACTTGCTAATTTATTCAGCAATCAGCATATCAAGTGCAGACACAAATGATGATGAGGATCAAAATAAGCCAGAAGTTTTACTAAGGGTACTTTCACACTTGTGTTGCTGGATTCCGGAAGACAGTTCCATCGCCAGAACTGCCTGCCGAATCCGGCAATCTGTATGCAAATGGACAGCATTTGTAGATGGATTCGGATGCGGATCTGTCTCACAAAAGCATTGCAATACCGGATCCGTCTCTCCGGTTGTCATCCAGAAAAACAGATCCGGTATTTATTTTTTTCACAATTTTAAAGGTCTGCGCATGCGCAGACTGGAAGACCGGATCTGTCAATGCAGTAATTTTAATGCCGGATCCGGCACTAATAAATTTCAATGGAAATTAATGCTGGATCGTGCTTTCCGGCAAGTGTTACGGAATTTTGGACGGAGACAAAACTGCTGTGTCATTTTCTCCACCCAAAAACGGTACAGTGACCAAACTGAAGACATCCTGATGCATACTGGACGGATTTCTCTCTATTCAGTATGCATTAGGATAAAACTGATCAGTTTATTTCCGGTATTGAGCCCCTAGGACGGAACTTAATACCTGAAAAGTTTAACGCAAGTGTGAAAGTACCCTAAATGGATTGTCCATTAGTTTACAACAGATGCTTTCTTTTTTATAAATATCAAGGTGACAAAGTTAGTTTAGTAGAAAATGACACTTTTTGAACCTTTCTTTCAATATTTTTATATATTTTACTTATATACTTTACATAGCTATCTACCGAACGTTTGTTCTGATAGCTAATGTCCTTCTTTAATATGAATTCAGGACTAAGCAAGGCTTTAGATACTCAAATATGTTGTATTACCTATCTGCAGGTGATAATGAGTTCAAAAATACCTATTCAATATGCATAAAATATTTGACAGTAATCTTGAACATAAGTGATTAAACATAATTTCTACTTCTCTTTTTTTCACCTGGCATATATTGTTTTGGCGTCTTCACTGATTAAGAGAGGAATTTTTAGTTGGGGACACCGCACAACCAAACAATTTTGTACTCAGACGTAAGATTTGACTACTGTGTTATTTGCTGTGTAAAACATGTATCCAACTTGTAATGTTTATTCCCCCCCCCACCCAACAATACAATTGTGCAGGAAAGGCTGTAATATTTCTGTCTACTGTGTAATCTGCATTTAATTTTACTGGTCTAAAATAGCCTTATTGCCATAAAATGCTTTTGCTGTAATGAAATATCAGACAGACATTGCACTAAGAAAGAATGTGCAATTGCTTAGCAGCAGTATGCTATTGGGTTGCTGTGCTGGCAATAATAATATGTAGAAACTTGAGGTTTTGGCGACAAACCAGCTGTCTCTCTGCTCAAATTAGAAAAAGCATATTTTTTCTTGCAGGTGGCTGATTACGTAGTTGCAAACAAGCCTAGATAAATTCTTCTTCTTAATTGGGAGCATGATTATTGCAGTGTAAATGTGGAAAGGATATGGATATTGTGGCATGTGGCCACAATAGTAGTGGCAGCAGAAGCAGCATAGAGTGGAATATACAAGGCAGTAGAATTTTCTATCTAGGGGTAATAGCAGTAATAGTAGTAGTAGTAATGGTAGCGGTGGCAGATGCTTTGAGTTAATAATGGTGGCAGTAAGGGATTAGCAGTGAGGAGAAGCAGCAGCTGAGGCAGCAGCAATTATATGGTACATGTTGGCAGGCAGGCAGCAGCATGATGGAGGCAGCAGCAACAACCTTACAGAAAATGAAAGTTGGCAGGCCACAGCAGTGGAACCTTTGCAAGAGTAAAGGAGCGTGTACCTCCGAAACATCACATTGATTAGAAGAAGTGTGAACGATGGCTTAGCGCCCCTCATGATGAATGTTCTTATAGAAATATAATATGGATCAAGCAATAGTGCTGATTGAGCACCCAAGTGCTCGGGTGCCCGGGCCGTACACATCGGGATGCTCGGGTGCTCAACAGAGCATCCACGTATATTGGAAGACAATAGGAGAACTTGTGCATTAAACCAGGCACCCCCTGCTCTGAAGAGGGGAGGGTGCCTGGTTCATAGGAAAAGGTCAGAAATTGATGGAAACACCACCAAAATAGTTCGGGAACAGCATGGGGAGGATGTCTGGATGCATCCAGGTCACTGCTGGGAACGATGTTGTTCGAGTACTACGCCACTTTTACAGACTGACAATAATGTGCACAAAACCATAAGACCCCAAACTGTGCGGCAGCTATCGACCAATCTCCCTATTAAATGCCGACATTAAGCTGCATTCCAAAATGTTAGCTAGTAGACTTAAATCGATCCTTCCCTCCCTGATAAATCTAGAACAAGTGGGATTTGTCAAAGGACGTGAAGGAAAAGACAATACACTTAGGAATTTTTCATCTTGTGCAAGTAGCTCTGACCAAACGCATTCTATTAGCTTTACTATCAACCGATGCTGAAAAAGCGTTTGATAGAATCGATTGGATATACATAAAAAAAAAGCCCTGGAGAGGTTTGGGGTTCCAGACCCGTTCATTACGGCAATACTTGCGCTATATACCCATCAGCTTAAAATTAACGTCACTCTATCCCAGAAATTTCAAATATCTAACGGGGCTCGGCAGGGTTGCCTCCTTTCCCCCTTGCTGTTCGTACTGACCATGGAGACCCTCATACAAATTATTAGGCAAAACCCAGATGTGAAGGGTATTACTATTGGGGGCAAATGCCACAAGACCGCAGCATTTGCTGATGATTTGCTCATTATTACTTCTAATCCTGATGTCTCGCTCCTGCTACTATCTAACATGTTTGAGGATTTCCATGGTCTCTCGAATTCAAATGAACGCTGCTAAATCAGTGGCTATGAACGTCTTCTGTCCTAATAGATTGATAAGCGAAGCCAAGCGCCTATATAACTTCCAATGGACCTCCCAGAGCATTAAATATCTGGGTATCCATGTGTCTCCAGATCCGGGGAGTTGGTACCATCTCAACTATAAGCCATTAGTGAGTCAGATAGAACAGATAGTTAACAAATGGCGGATTCCGTACATCTCGTGGATAGGACGTTTAAATCTATTGAAAATGTTGATTGTCCCCAAGATCTCATATATTTTGCAGACCTTGCTGATTTACCTTCCAAAATCTTACTTTGCACAAATTAGGAGAATATTTCTGAACTATTTCTGGGCAAAAGGGATGCGTAGAGAAGCATTCTCCACCTTGAACAGAACGCGACAAATGGGAGGACTGGGATTTCCGGACATCTCCAATGTATATAAGGCAATACAACTGACGAGATTACTTGATTGGTACAAGTCTCCTGACTCCAAGTTGTATGTACGGATAGAACAGGAAGTAGTGGGATACTCTCTTACACAAGCACATGCCTGGGTATTACAAGGTAAATGCCCACCTCGGGATACGCCTACCCTGACAAAAGCTCCTTTGCTGCTATGGACGGGGAAGCAATTACCTACTCAATTATGGAATCACCCTTCAACACTTCTAAATTTGGGAGATCTATTGGGTTTGAGTGCTCCCTTTCAGTGCTGTAGGTAACCAAAAAGTATTACATAATTACAAGTTGGGAGACATGCTGTTGGATGGTGCTTTCCGCGATATGGAAACGCTACGGTCAAAAATTTCGCAATTTGCACTGGATCCATTGCTGTACTCTCAGCTTCTCTTCAACTTTAAAACCATACCAGCAAGGGAGATAGCAGGAATGTTGGGGAACCCTGGGGACCTTAAAAAAAAATTGCTGCTCAGATGGCGCCTGTACCCAAACTGATTTCGACTATCTGCAAGATGTTATTGAAATACACTGATAGTACACCCCCTTCATATGTTAGAGCATGGGAGAGGGAGTTGGGTATCGTTATTGAGAAGGATGATATGGTAACAATATACAAAAATGCGTGTGGGCCATCGAGATGCGTGACGATGCAAGAAATCTCATAAAATTGTGAGCAGGTGGTATAAAACTCCAGTAGTTTTACATACCATAAATCCACTTCTTCCAGCTGCTTGCTGGAGATGCCTGAGTGGGACAGGCACATAGTTGCAATTATGGTGGGAATGTGACCTAATTAAGCCATTCTGGTCCAATGTAACTCGGGTGATAACTAAGGTTTGCCCAGGATCTCCAAACCTGGATCCAGAACTAATATTTTTAAACCTATTCACAAAGAACAGGGTCTCATTCAATGTTGGCCTATGGCAGCAATTGGTCTTGGTAGCCAAAGGAATGATACCTTTATATTGGAGACAGACTCAACCGCCTCCCACTGGTTGCAAAAAGTGGGACAAGGGGCGAGATTGGAAGAACTGGGAGTGGGCATTGGAGGAGGCAGGATTTGGTTTCACAGGACTTGGGATCCATGATTGGACTTCATAAAACAACCAGAAACCTACAATATGATATTGAAAGAGTCAGAATAGATTCCACGTGTGTTCCGTGGAAACGCTGCAGGTTCTCTTTGTTTATGGTCATTTCTTGTCTGTTAGGCTCCATTCACACGACCGTATGTTGTACGCAAAAAAACGGATCCGTGTCCGCAAAAAAACGGATTGCATTCCGTTTTTTTGCTGATCCATAGACTTCAATAGGACATGGCCCTATTGAAGTCTATGGATTAGCAAAAAAACGGAATGCAATCCGTTTTTTTGCGAAAACGGATCCGTTTTTTTGCGGACAACATACGGTCGTGTGAATGGAGCCTTACTCTGTAACGTTGTTGACTATTCTTTGCACATTTCAGAGGTGAAAATTAGAGTTGAGCGAACACCTGGATGTTCGGGTTCGAGAAGTTCGGCCGAAATTCCCGAAAAATGTTCAGGTTCGGGATCCGAACTGGACCCGAACTTCATCCCGAACCCCATTAAAGTCATTGGGGACCCGAACTTTTGGGCACTAAAAAGGCTGTAAAATAGTCCAGGAAAGGACTAGAGTGCTGCAAAAGGCAGCAAAATGTAGGTAAAACCTTGAAAACAAATGTGGATAGGGAAATTAATTAAAATAAAATAAATAAAAATTTAGCAATATCAATTGGAGAGAGGTCCCATAGCAGAGAATCAGGCTTCAAGTCACCCACCGATGGAGAAGGCCACTTTCATTTAATTAGGCCCCAGCACCCAGACAGAGGACAGAGGTCACATAACAGAGAATTAGGCTTCATGTCACCCACCACTGGAACAGGCCACTTTCAGATAATTAGGCCCCTGGCACCTCGACGGAGGAGAGGTTCATTCAACTTTAGGTTGCACCGCAATATAATGGTAAAATTAAAAAAAGAGGATTCAATAAAGAAGTGCCCCGGAGGACAAGAATATATGGTTGAGGGGAGGCAGTTATGTCTATTCTGCACAAGGGATGGACAGGTCCTGTGTAGAGATGAGCGAACACCTGGATGTTCGGGTTCGAGAAGTTCGGCCGAACTTCCCGAAAATGTTCGGGTTCAGTATTCGAACTCGACCCGAACTTTATCCCGAACCCGAACCCCATTGAAGTCAATGGGGACCCGAACTTTTAGGCACTAAAAAGGCTGTAAGATAGTCCAGGAACGGGCTAGAGGGCTGCCAAAGGCAGCAAAATGTAGGTAAATCCCCTGCAAACAAATGTGGATAGGGAAATGAATTAAAATAAAATAAAATAAATAAAAATTAACCAATATCAATTGGAGAGAGGTCCCACAGCAAGGAATCATGCGTCATATCACCCACCACTGAAGAAGGCCACTCTCATTTATTTCGGACCAGCACCCAGACAGAGGATACAGGTCCCACAGCAAGGAATCATGCGTCATATCAACCACCAATGGAGAAGGCCACTCTCATTTATTTCGGCCCAGCACCCAGACAGAGGGGAGAGGTCCTCCAGCAAGGAATCATGCCTCATATCAACCACCACCAGAGAAGGCCACTCTCATTTATTTTGGACCAGCACCCAGACAGAGGATACAGGTCCCACAGCAAGGAATCATGCATCATATCAACCACCACCGGAGAAGGCCACTCTCATTTATTTTGGACCAGCACCCACACAGAGGAGAGAGGTCCCACAGCAAGGAATCATGCCTCATATCAACCACCAATGGAGAAGGCCACTCTCATTTATTTCGGCCCAGCACCCAGATAGAGGATACAGGTCCCACAGCAAGGAGTCATGCGTCATATCAACCACCACCGGAGAAGGCCACTCTCATTTATTTCGGCCCAGCACCCAGACAGAGGAGAGAGGTCCCACAGCAAGGAATCATGCGTCATATCAACCACCACCGGAGAAGGCCACTCATTTATTTGGGACCAGCACCCAGACAGAAGAGAGAGGTCCCACAGCAAGGAATCATGCGTCATATGAACCACCACCGGGGAAGGCCACTCTCATTTATTTCGGCCCAGCACCCAGACAGAGGAGAGAGGTCCCACAGCAAGGAATCATGCCTCATATCAACCACCACCGGAGAAGGCCACTCTCATTTATTTCGGCCCAGCACCCAGACAGAGGAGAGAGGTCCCACAGCAAGGAATCATGCCTCATATCAACCACCACCGGAGAAGGCCACTCTCATTTATTTTGGACCAGCACCCAGACAGAGGATACAGGTCCCACATCAAGGAATCATGCGTCATATCAACCACCAACGGAGAAGGCCACTCTCATTTATTTCGGCCCAGCACCCAGACAGAGGAGAGAGGTCCCACAGCAAGGAATCATGCCTCATATCAACCACCACCGGAGAAGGCCACTCTCATTTATTTTGGACCAGCACCCAGACAGAGGATACAGGTCCCACATCAAGGAATCATGCGTCATATCAACCACCACCGGAGAAGGCCACTCTCATTCATTTCAGGCCCAGCACCCAGACAGAGGAGAGAGGTCCCACAGCAAAGAATCATGCCTCATATCAACCACCCCCGGAGAAGGCCACTCTCATTTATTTGGGACCTGAAACTCCACTATGGCCTGCTGCTGCTCGCACAGTCTCTCCAGCATGTGCAAGGTGGATTTCCACCTGGTGGGCACGTCGCATATGAGGCGGTGAGCGGGAAGGCCAAAGTTACGCTGTAGCGCAGACAGGCGAGCAGCGGCAGGATGTGAACGCCGGAAGCGCACACAGACGGCCCTCACTTTATGCAGCAGCTCTGACATGTTGGGGTAGTTGTGAATGAACTTCTGCACCACCAAATTCAGCACATGCGCCAGGCAAGGGATGTGCGTCAAACCGGCTAGTCCCAGAGCTGCGACGAGATTTCGCCCATTATCGCACACCATCAGGCCGGGCTTGAGGCCCACCGGCAGCAACCACTGGTCGGTCTGTTGTTCAATACCCCGCCACAACTCCTGCGCGGTGTGGGGCCTGTCCCCAAACATATGAGTTTCAGAATGGCCTGCTGACGCTTACCCGGGCTGTGCTGAAGTTGGTGGTGAAGGTGTGTGGCTGACTGGATGAGCTGGTGGAAGCAGAGGAGGAGGAAGCCGAGTAGGAGGAGGAGGCTACAGGAGGCAAAGAATGATGCCCTGTGATCCTTGGCGGCGGAAGGACGTGCGCCAAGGAACTCTCCGCCTGGGGCCCAGCCGCCACTACATTTACCCAGTGTGCAGTTAGGAGATATAGCGTCCCTGGCCGTGCTTACTGGTCCACGTATCTGTGGTTAGGTGGACCTTGCCACAGATGGCGTTGCGCAGTGCACACTTGATTTTATCGGATACTTGGTTGTGCAGGGAAGGCACGGCTGTCTTGGAGAAGTAGTGGCGGCTGGGAAGAACATACTGTGGGACAGCCATGGACATCAGCTGTTTGAAGCCGTCTGTGTCCACCAGCCTGAATGACAGCATTTCAAAGGCCAGTAGTTTAGAAATGCTGGCATTCAGGCCCAGGGCTCGAGGGTGGCTAGGTGGGAATTTACGCTTTCTCTCCAAGGTTTGTGAGATGGAGAGCTGAACGCTGCCGTGTGACATGGTGGAGATGCTTGGTGACGCAGGTGGTGTTGTCGGTGGCACATCCTCTGTTTGGTGGGCGGCAGGTGCCAACATTCCTCCCGAGGCGGAAGAAGAGGCCGAGGCAGCAGCAGAGGAGGGAGCAGGGGGAGCCCAAGTGAGTTCCTTGTTTTTAAGGTGTCTACTCCACTGCAGTTCATGCTTTGCATGTAGATGCCTGGTCATGCAGGTTGTGCTAAGGTTCAGAACATTAATGCCTCGCTTCAGGCTCTGATGGCACAACGTGCAAACCGCTCGGGTCTTGTCGTCAGCACATTGTTTAAAGAAGTGCCATGCTAGCGAACTCCTTGAAGCTGCCTTTGGGGTGCTCGGTCCCTGGTGGCGGTGGCCAGTAGCAGGCGAACTCTCTTGGCGGCGGCTGTTCTGCTTTTGCCCCCTGCTCCCTCTTTTGCTACGCTGTTGGCTCGGTCTCACCACTGCCTCTTCCTCTGAACTATGAAAGTCAGTGGCACGACCTTCATTCTATGTGGGGTCTAGGACCTCATCGTCCCCTGAATCGTCTTCCACACAGTCTTCCTCCCTGACCTCCTGTTCGGTCTGCCCACTGCAAAAAGACACAGCAGTTGGCACCTGTGTTTCGTCATCATCAGAGACGTGCGGACTCCGATGAGGAGGTATTCCCATGTCCTTATCATCAGGAAACATAAGTGGCTGTGCATCAGTGCTTTCCATGTCTTCCACCACTGGGGAAGGGCTAGGTGGATTCCCTTGGGAAACCCTGCCAGCAGAGTCTTCAAATAGCATAAGAGACTGCTGCATAACTTGAGGCTCAGACAGTTTCCCTGATATGCATGGGGGTGATGTGACAGACTGATGGGCTTGGTTTTCAGGTGCCACCTGTGCGCTTTCTGCAGAAGACTGGGTGGGAGATAATGTTGTGAACGTGCTGGATCCAATGTCGGCCACCCAATTGACTAGCGCCTGTACCTGCTCAGGCCATACCATCCTTAGAACGGCATTGGGCCCCACCAAATATTGCTGTAAATTCTGGCGGGTACTGGAACCTGAGGTAGTTGGTTCACTAGGACGTGTGCCTGTTGCAGAATGGCCACGTCCTCTCCCAGCACCAGAGGGTCCACTAACAAGACCATGACCGCATCCGCGTCCCTTACTAGATGTTTTCCTCATTGTTACCGTTCACCAAGCACCTAAAATAAGAAAAAAAATATTTGACCCAATGTATTGATTTCAAATTCAGGCCTTTATTTACAGGCACCTAACACTATCTGCCTATTTATTTATGTACCGTATTACACTAATCCAGGCACAGGAGTAACCACTGATTTAGGGGAATATCAATTGTAGGCCTAGTATTTAGGCCCTAAATAAAAGGTATCCATTTATGGACAGATTTACACTTGGAGATGTACAGTAGCGTGTGAAAAAATATGTAGGCTTATGCCTTCAGCAATTGTATTTTAACACTTTGTGTAATATACCCTTTAACGGACATAAATACAATGGGAGATGCACGGTAGCGTGTGAAGTTATTGAGGATGACCCTCTTAGCACTTGTATATATACCTTGAGTGTAATATACCCTTTTACGGACAGATTAACACTTGGCCTGCAACAGCTGGAACACCAGATTCAGGGTATTGCTATATTGGCAAGGGAATTTCACCCCAGAACAAAATCTATCCTTTGACGGATACTATTAAACTTGTCCAGTCACAGCTGGAAAACCAGATTCAGGGTATTGCTATTTTGGCAATTAATTTTCACCCCAGAAAAAAATATACCCTTTTACGGACAGATTTAAACTAGGCCTGCAACAGCTGAAACACCAGATTCAGGGTATTGCTATTTTGGCAATTAAATTTGACTCCAGAAAAAAATATACCCTTTTACGGACAGATCTAAACTAGGCATGCAACAGCTGAAACACCAGATTCAGGGTATTGCTATTTTGGCAATTCAATTTCACCTTAGAAAAAAATATACCATTTTACAGACAGATTTAAACGAAGCCTTTAACAGTCTTACTGTATTTCTATTTTTGCAACTGAATTTCACTGCAAAAAATAATAAATCCTTTGACGGACACTATTAAACTTGGCCAGCCACTGCTGGGACACCAGATTTACGGTATTGCTATTTTGGTAATTGAATTTCACCCCAGAAAAAAATATATCCTTTGTCGTACACTATTAAACTTGGCCAGCCACAGCTGAAACCACTGATTTATGGTATTGATATTTTGGCAATTAAATTTCACCCCAGAAAAAAATATACCCTTTGACGGACAGATTTAAACAAAGCCTGCAACAGCTGGAACACCAGTTTTACTGTATTTCTATTTTTGCAACTGAATTTCACCGCAGAAAATAATATATCCTATGACGGACACTATGAAACTTGTCCAGTCACAGCTGGAACACCAGATTTACAGTATTTCTATTTCTGCAACTGATTTTCACCGCAGAGAATAATATATCCTATGACGGACACTATTAAACTTGTCCAGCCACAGCTTGAACACCAGATTTACTGTATTTCTATTTTTGCTACTGACTTTCACCCCAAAAAATAATATATCCTTTGACAGACACTAGAGAAATTGTCCAGTCACAGCTGGAACACCAGAATCAGGGTATTGCTATTTTGGCAATTAAATTTCACCCCAGAACAAAATCTATCCTTTGATAGATACTATTAAACTTGTCCAGTCACAGCTGGAACAACAGATTCAGGGTATTGCTATTTTGGCAATTCAATTTCACCCCACAAAAAAATATACCCTTTTACGAACAGATTTAAACTAGGCCTGCAACAGCTGGAACACCAGATTCAGGGTATTGCTATTTTGGCAATTAAATTTCACCCCAGAACAAAATATATCCTTTAACGGATACTATTAAACTTGTCCAGTCACAGCTGAAACACCAGATTCAGGGTATTGCTATTTTGGCAATTAAATTTCACCCCAGAAAAAAATATACCCTTTGACGGACAGATTTAAACAAAGCCTGCAACAGCTGGAACAACAGTTTTACTGTATTTCTATTTTTGCAACTGAATTTTACCGCAGAAAATAATAAATCCATTGACGGACACTATTAAACTTGGCCAGCCACTGCTTGGACACCAGATTTACGGTATTGCTACTTTGGCAATTGAATTTCACCCCAGAAAATTATCTATCCTTTGCCGTGCACTATTAAACTTGGCCCGCCAGTGCTGGGACACCAGATTTATGGTATTGCTATTTTGGCAATTGAAGTTCACCCTTAGAAAAAAATATATCCTTTGCCGTACACTATTAAACTTGGCCAGCCACAGCTTAAACCACTGATTTATGGTATTGATATTTTGGCAATTGAATTTTACCCCAGAAAAAAATATATCCTTTACTGTACACTGTTAACCTTGGCCAGCCACTGCTGGGACACCAGATTTACGGTTTCGCTATTTTGGCAATTGAATTTCACCCCAGAAAATTATATATCCTTTGCCGTGCACTATTAAACTTGGCCAGCCACAGCTGATACCACTGATTTATAGTATTGCTATTTTGGCAACTGACTTTTACCGCAGAAAATAATAAATCCTTTGATGGACACTATTAAACTTGGCCAGCCACTGCTGGGACACCAGATTTACGGTATTGCCATTTTGGAAATTGAATGTCACTCTATAAAAAAATATATCCTTTGCTGTACACTATTAAACTTGGCCAGCCACTGCTGGGATACCAAATTTACGGTATTGCTATTTTGGCAACTGAATTTCACCCCAGAAAATTATCTACTCTTTGCCGTACACTATTAAACTTGGCCAGCCACTTCTGGGACACCAGATTTACGGTATTGCCATTTTGGAAATTGAATGTCACTCTATAAAAAAATATATCCTTTGCTGTACACTATTAAACTTGGCCAGCCACTGCTGGGATACCAAATTTACGGTATTGCTATTTTGGCAACTGAATTTCACCCCAGAAAAAAATATATTCTTTGTCATACACTATTAAACTTGGCCACCACAGCTGGAACACCAGATTTACGGTATTTCTATTTTTGCAACTGAATTTCACCGCAGAAAATAATATATCCTATGACGGACACTATGAAACTTGTCCAGTCACAGCTGGAACACCAGATTTACGGTATTTCTATTTTTGCTACTGACTTTCACCCCCAAAAAATAATATATCCTTTGACAGACACTAGAAATATTTTGGCAATTGAATTTCACCCCAGAAAATTATCTATCCTTTGCCGGACACTATTTAACTTGGCCAGTCACAGCTGAAACCACTGATTTACGGTATTGCTATTTTGGCTATTGAATTTCACCACAGAAAAAAATCTATCCTTTGCCAGACAGCAGACAGTATTACACTTGGCTAGTCACAGCTGGAACACCAGATTTAGGGGATTGCTATTTTGGCAATTGAATTTAACCCCTTAATAAAATATAGAAATTTTAATCCTGAGTTTCTAGGGGTGACAATAAGCACAGCCAAGCCCCTGATATAGGATATAGCAAAAAAAAAAAAACGAGTATTGATGGATTGATGGACTTGGTGGCACCTTGTGCTGGTGTACCACAAGACACAAAATGGGCACGATCAAAGTGACAGAAAAACGCTCTGTGCAGCCTAAAAACCAATGAGCAATTAACTAGCAGAAGTTGAATGATTCACAGCTGTAGAGCGATCACTTCATTAGGTGTTTTTGCTGACTTTTCCCTGCCTAATCTCGCCCGTACAGAAGCTGTGTCCTCTCCCTACACTAATCAGAGCAGTGTGACGTGCGGCGCTACATGACTCCAGCTTAAATAGAGTCTGGGTCACATGCTGCACTTGGCCAATCACAGCCATGCCATTAGTAGGCATGACTGTGATGGCTTCTTAGGGCAAGAAGTAAAACACTAGCTTATTGGCTGCTGTGCAGCCCTTCAGAAAGCAGGAAGAAATCGCCGAACAACGGACCCGAACCCGAACTTTTTTGAAAATGTTCCGGTCCGGGTCCGTGTCCCGAACACCCCAAAATCCGGTATGAACCCGAACTATGCTGGAATTGTTCGCTCAACCCTACTGAAGATGTCACTGTACAAACTGTTATTTCTATTTAACATGCTCAATATAAAATTATTAAATAAAGAATTAAAAACAAAAAAAAAAACAAAGATAAAATCGATTTTAGAGGAAAAATTGTAAGGAAACATTCTTTCTTGTATATTTACTTGTATATAAAATGCAAGTGCTGCCAAAAATTCCAAGCAAGAGGAACTCCAAAACAACCTGTATATCACATAAACGAGGGCCTCATTCACATTGTGGTACAATTGTTCATGTAGTGGGACTCCTACACTCATAAAGCCTATACACTAAGTGTAAGGGCTGCCAAAAATGACAAGGAACCGGCAATCCAATACATTCTTTGTAACACATAAAGCAGGGCATCATACACACCCTTGGTCTGACTTCAAGTGGTGTCCTATGCCGCCCTGCAAACTGGGATATTAAGCTAGGTATCTTGTTTTTCTTGTTCTCCAGCAGCAGGCACAGTTTCAACGCGCCCGAGGCCAAGGCCTCTGCGTGCACCATCAGCATCACGGCCACTTCCCCATCCCTTACTGCTCGCCTTTTTTATACTAAATGTTATATATGCTTGAACGTATGTCCCACGTACAGTAGCATACAGTAGCATACAGTAGCGTAGGATCTGGAAGTGAATGCGCAAAAATTTTTTAAAAGGTATTTGGGATGTGGAAACGTCACATAGGAGATATTCCGCAGAAAATGTCAATGCTGTCACCAGCGGCTAATAAAAAATTACAGGGAATGTCACAGGTATTTGGGATGAGGAAACGTTATACAGGAGAGGCACCACCGGTAATGTCACTGTCCGCAGCGTCTACGGAAAAAGTACACTGTAAGTCACAGATAATTTAAGCTCACACGTTACAATGGAGATGTGGCACTGGTAATGTCATTGTCAGAGGTGGACACCGTCTATTGACAAAGTACACTGCATGTCACAGATACATTTTTTCAGCGCACACGTTACACTGCAGATGTAGCGCTCCTAATGTCACTGTCTACGGAAAAAGTTCACTGGATGTCACAAATATTTTGGGATGCGCACACTTTATACAGGAGATGTGGCGCAGCTAATTTAACTATCTTCAGCGGACACAATCTACGGAAAAAGTACACTGGATGTCACAGATATTTTTGGGATGCGAACACTTTACACAGGAGATGTGGCTCAGCTGATTTAACTGTCTGAGCGGACACCATCTATGGAAAAAGTACACTGGATGTCACAGATATTTTTGGGATGCGCACACTTTAAACAGGAGATGTGGCGCATATAATTTAACTATCCGCAGCGGACACTGTCTATGAAAAAAGTACACTGGATGTCACAGATATTTTATGGGATGCGCACACTTTACACAGGAGATGTGGCGATGAATTTAACTGCCGCAGCAGCCTATTAGAATAAAAAAATATATTGCTGCTGTCACACACAATAGTCATTAAAAGGACTTTTGGGTCTCTGAAAAGTTATTCCTATCAAAATAGTCCAATATCACTCCCTACACTGTCTGTCCCTTCCTATCAACATGGCTAAGGTATTGCAGTGAGGGCAGTACTTAGCTGCGCGTTTATTGGCTGCGTAGGAGCCAATAAACGTGCGGGTAAATGACTTGAGCATTGTGTTCAAGTACACCCTTATTCGGCCGAATAACGCCATGTGCCGAGCATAGCCGTGCTTGAGCTGAACTGGTCTTTTGCCAAGCATGCTCGCTCAACACTATCAAGCAATAAAAGACATTGACGGTTTTTTAACCTGTGGTTTGTAAGTATAAATTACATTGCTCACTGGAACATGTCATCCATATTATGAGGTTAATTGATAAAGCAGGTCAGTATTTTTGAAAGACTGCTATTGCTGGAACAAGCAGAACTTCCAGCAATGAATTGTGATCTTAGAGGTGGCTACACTACTATTAATTATACAGCATGATGGATGCAGCATCCATACAGAACAAAATGGTTGGCAGGTCACAGCAGTGGCATGATAGTGGCGGTGGCATAATGGAGGCAACAGCAGCTCTACAGAACTTGATGGTTGGCATGTCACAACATTGGCATGATGGTGGTGGTAGCATAAAGGAGGCAGGAGCAGCCATACAGAATATGATGATTTACAGGCCGCAGTAGTGGCACAATGGCATGATGGAAGCAGCAACAGCAGCCATACAGAACTTGATAGTTGGTAGGCTACAGCAGTTGCATGATTGCGGTGATGGCAGGATTTAGGCAACAGCAGCCTTACAGAAGATGATGGTTGGCAGGCCATAGCAGTGGCATGATGGTGGCTAGAAATGAGCGAATCGAAGTTGACGAAGTGGAATTTGATCCGAATTTCAGGAAAAATTTGATATGCACCGAAGCCGAATTTCCTCACGATTCATGGTAACGAATCGCAATTTTTCCTAAAATGGCTGCTGCACATGGAGCAAAGAACTCTGGGAACGAGGGATCTCCGACAATGCCATGCATGCAGCCAACCAGCCCTTTGATGTGACAGCCCTATAAATAGCCTCAGCCATCTTGGATTCAGCTATTTTCCAGTGTACGTAGTGCAGGGAGAGATGTCAGCAGGCGCTAGGAACAGTGCTAGGACAGACTTTATTGGGCTGAAAAATCGATTTAGAAGTTCAGTGAAAGATTATTCAAGGTGTAGGGAAAGGATAAAGAGGCATCATCCACACTATAAAAGTAGAACAGGGTGCAATAGGAGAGTGTACAGCCTGGGTAATAGGAGCGATTCCAATACACTTTGCTGCACTAACTGGGGATCCAAATTGCAGATACACTGCTGCTTTTAGGTTGTTTGCACTATATCATACATCAGTATTCCAGCAAACCTTGATTGGTATTGGGGTGCAAGTTACGTGTGATACAGCCATTTACGGGGTATAGTAATAGGAAATATATGTACGTCCTGTTAGCCGTTCTGCGTTGAATTTAGAACGGTGAGGACGGTCAGCAGCTACTGCCCAGCCAAGATGTGGAGGAAACATCCTCCACTTTATGTTCTTTTACATTTTTTTTTTGGGGGGGTTATTAGTAGGAAAAAAAAAGGAATAAAATATGTCATAATTAGAGATGAGCAAATCAAAGTTGACAAAGTGGAATTCAATCTGAATCTTAGGAAAAAATTGATTTGCACCAATTCCTAATTTCCTTACGCTTCGTGGTAACGAATCACATATTTTCCTAAAATGGCTGCTGCATGTGTTAGGACATGGAGCAAGGAACTCTGGGAATGAGGGATCAACCACAATGCCATGCATGCAGCCAATCAGCAGCCAGCCAGCCCTGCGATGTCACAGCCCTATAAATAACCTCACCCATCTTGGATTAAGCCATTTTCCAGTGTACTTAGTGCAGGGAGAGATGTCAGCAAGAGCTAGGGACGGTGGTAGAAAAGACTTTAAAACTTTTATTTTGCTGTATAGAAGTTCATGAAAAGGATAGGGAAGAATTATTACACAGCATTGAAGCAGAACAGATTTCAGTAGGGGAGGTTACAGCCTGGGTAATAGGAACAATCCTATTATACCTCGCTGCACTAACTGCGGAACCAAATTGCCATTATACAGCTCTGTAAGTTCTGTTTGATACAGCTATTAACAGGGTTTATTACAAGGAAATATGTCTATGTATTAGTTGCCCTTGTTCCGTGTAGTTATATGTTCTAAAGCATTTTTTGGCTTGTATTAGTGGGGAAAAAGGGCTTATTAGCTGTTGTGTGGTGAAGTGAGAAAATTAGAGCCCTTTTTGGTGTGTATTAGGCTACTTTCATACTAGCGGCAGACTTTTCCGGCAGGAACAGCCTAACGGATCCATGCTGGTGCTAGTGCATGCATGCCGCCAGAGGTCCGCTCCGGCCCAATTGACCAGGTTGTTCACCTGCCGGAAAAGCCTGCCGGAGAAGGCTGCCGCTAGTGTGAAAGTAGCCTTAGTGGCAAAAAAATATATATTTTCAGCGGTGCAGTATGTTCTACAGCCCTTTTTGGCATGTATTAGTGGCAAAAAAAATTATATTTGCCGTTCAGTGGTGCAGTTATATGTTCTAAAGCCCTTTTTGGCGTTTATTAGTTACAAAAAAATATATTTGCCGTTTAGCGGTGCAGTTATATGTTCTAAAGCCCTTTTTGGCGTATATTAGTGGCAAAAAATATATATTTGGCTTTCAGCGGAGCAGTTATATGTTCTAAAGCCCTTTTTAGCATGTATTAGTCGAGAAAAAGGGCTTATTAGCCGTTGTGTGAAGTGAGAAAATTAAAAACTTTTTGGGGGTGTTTTAATTTTCTTTTTATTTATTTATTTGATCTAATAGTATGTCAGACAAAGAAGTGCCAGGCCCTGCACAGAGGAGGGGCAGATGCCTAAATGTTTCTGGCGCAGGCAAAGGTTGCAGCAGAGTAAGGGGGCGTGGTAGCAGGAGGCACAGGGAGAGGCCTGAGCTCCCGGTGTTATCTAGTGGTCGTGTCTTGACCAGCAACCCAGTGGTTCTTCAATGGTTGACTCAGTCATTCACTTTGTCCCAAGTGACATCAGACACCCCCAGCCAAGAGTCGGTGGGTTCGTCAGACACAACCGTTAGTTGGAAGGGAGCGGGAGCAGGCCCTGTGCTTTCACCAGTACTAATCCTGCCTCTGTCCTTTTCTGTTCCCTCAGCCAGAGAAGTATTGTATGCTGTGGGCTCAGCTACACTATACCGTGAGGACGGTCAGCAGCTACTGCCCAGCCAAGATGTGGAGGAAATATCCGCCGATTTCTCCGGTAGGCAGGCAAGTAATGATGAGGAGAGTGGCGTGGGAGCTGGTATTGCGAGTGGCATGGCTCGTCGTGACCCAGAGACCGTTAAGGAGGACATCAGTGACGTGCAGGCAGTACTCGATTATAATGATGTAGCTGATCCCACTTGGGAGCCGAGTGAATTAGGGGCTTCATCATCATAGGGAGAAGAGGGTGGAAGCTTGCCCGTGAAGCAGTGGCGGAGTCAGCAAGTAGCACGCGTGTCCGGCAATCAGCAGGGTGGCAGCGGGAGCCAAATGTGCCTGGGGTAGAACACATGCTTCGCAGGAGCCTACCTGCCCAGAAAGAATTGGTGCAGGGGTTCACGGAAGCAGCGGCGGTGGTAGTCAGTCAGTGCGGAGTGTTGGGGGTAAAATCACCTACTCGTGGTGTGGCAGTTATTTGTTAAGCCGCCGGAGGAGGTGAACATGGCCATTTGTAGAATCTGTTGGCAGAAGGTGAAGCGTGGCCAGGGTGCCAATGTTGGCACCATGGTCCTGTGTCAACATATGCAGCATCACCATAAAGTGGCCTGGGAGAACCATGGCTCCAATGTGGTGGTCCAGCCTGCACCTGATTTCAGGCAGCCAAAGGGAGCTGTCTGTCCTTCCTATCATCTGCTGGTTCTGATGGTCCTGCTCCTTGTCCTACTCCTCGTCAGTTATTCCGTCAGCAATCGATCACCAAAGCGATTGCCAAGAGACAACAGTATGCTTGCAATCATCCAACGGCGCAGAAGCTGCATGTGCTTCTGCGCCGTTGGATGATTAACGGCCCATTGGGTGAATGTGGTTCCTGCACAGCCACAACAGCAACTTGGTCAGGTGATGCCGCTTCCACCACCATGGTCTCACACTGTTGGTCCTGCGACAATGTCGTCCTCTGCCTCCTTATCCTCCACTGTATCCTCAGCCTCCTCTGCAGGGACAATTCACAGTGCCCCTCCAGCATACCACATGTGCATGGCACGGTGGTGTCATGCTGTTCTGCACCTTGTTTGCCTGAGTCACACAGAGGAAAAACTGCTCCGTGTCCTTCATCAAGAAATCGAATCCTGGCTTTCTCCACAACAACTCAAAATCGAAAACATTGTGATTGACAACAGGAAGAACATGGTGTTGGCGCTGTGTCAAGGAGGGCTGAGCCATGCGCCCTGTGAGGCACACATGTTCAATCTGGTTGTCAAGCGGTTCCTGAAGTCTTCAACCCATCTGCAAGACATCCTAAAAATGGCCAGGAAACTTTGCATGCACTTCAGCCACTCATACACCACAAAGCACACACTCCTTGAGCTGCAGCGGCAGAATGGCATTCCCCAACATAGGTTAATATGCAACGTTTCCACCCTTTGGAATTTTACCCTCCATATGTTGGACCGACTATACAAACAGAGAAAGGCCATAAAGATTTCTTTAAGATCCAAGTGGACAGGAGTACTCCCCTGTGTAACTTCGATGTCAGCCAATGGTAGGACATGCTTGACACCTGCCGTTTTCCCAGGGCCTTTGAGAAGGCCACGTTATTTGTCAGTTGCCAGGACTACGGGATGAACAACGTTATTCCACTGCTTCATGTCCTGAACAGATGCTGGCAAATCTGGCTGGTCAGAGGACTGGAGACGTGGCGCCTAGATCTCATGGCCACATTAGCCCTGTGGGGGCTGAACTGGAGGAGGAGGAGGACATTGGAGCACAAGCAATGTGTAGCGAAATGGGTGGTTTTTCTACACAGGTAACAGGGGAGGCGGAGCAGGAGCAGCCAGAGGAGCTACAGGGCAATGAGGAAGACGAGGCAGAGGACCCAGAGACACTGTGGCAGTATGCAGTGGAGATGGAGGCAGGGAGCCCCTCCGAGTCACTTGTACAAATGGCCCGATGCATGCTCACTTGCTTGCGTAGTGACAACCAAATTGTCACCATTCGGCAGAGGGATGACTTCTGGCTCTCCACTTTGTTGGACCCTAACTACCAAAATGGGGGCCATTTTTACACCTGCTGAGAGGGAGGACAAACTAAACTACTATAGAGACATCCTATGTAGTCAGTTGGCCACTGCCTATCTGCACCATCATCCATTCTCTCGCAGGTCTGACCGGGGGGGCCCTCTGCGCTCACATTCCTCTGCCATGGCTGCTGTTGCAGGGTGGGGGGAGGTGGGTAGGAGCAGTTCCAGCTCCATCAGCAGCAACTTGAGTCTAGAGTCGCTGATGAGCAGCTTTCCTCACCCGCCTAGTGAAGAAATTACTCACCAGCAGCAGCAGAAGCAGCAGCTAGACCTGGAGCAGGACCTGAAACATAGAAACATAGAATGTGTCGGCAGATAAGAACCATTTGGCCCATCTAGTCTGCCCAATATACTGAATACTATGAATAGCCCCAGGCCCTATCTTATATGAAGGATGGCCTTATGCCTATCCCATGCATGCTTAAACTCCTTCACTGTATTTGCAGCTACCACTTCTGCAGGAAGGCTATTCCATGCGTCCACTACTCTCTCAGTAAAGTAATACTTCCTGATATTACTTTTAAACCTTTGCCCCTCTAATTTAAAACTATGTCCTCTTGTTGCAGTTTTTCTTATTTTAAATACTCTCTACTCTTTTACCGTGATGATTCCCTTTATGTATTTAAAAGTTTCTATCATATCCCCTCTGTCTCTTCTTACTTCCAAGCTATACATGTTAAGGTCCTTTAACCTTTCCTGGTAAGTTTTGTCCTGCAATCCATGTACTAGTAGCTCTTCTCTGAACTCTCTCCAAAGTTTCAATATCCTTCTGCAGATATGGTCTCCAGTACTGCACACAATACTCCAAATGAGGTCTCACTAGTGCTCTGTAGAGCGGCACAAGCACCTCCCTCTTTCTACTGTTAATGCCTCTCCCTATACACCCAAGCATTCTGCTGGCATTACCTGCTGCTCTGATTTCATTGTCTGCCCACCTTTTGGTCGTCTGATATAATGACCCCTAAATCCCTTTCCTCAGATACTGAGGTTAGGACTGTATCACTGATTTTATATTCTGCTCTTGGGTTTTTATGCATTATCTTGCACTTATAGACATTAAATTTTAGTTGCCAGATTTTTGACCATTCCTCTAGTTTTCCTAAATCCTTTTCCATTTGGTGTATCCCTCCAGGAACATCAACCCTGTTACAAATCTTTGTGTCATCAGCAAAAAGACACACCTTACCATTGAGGCCTTCTGCAATTTCGCTGATAAAGATATTAAACAATATGGGTCCCAGAACAGATCCCTGAGGTACCCCACTGGCAACAATACCATGGTCTGAATATACTCCATTGACTACAACCCTCTGTTTTCTGTCCTTCAGCCACTGCCTAATCCATTCAACAATATGTGAGCCCAAGCTCAAAGACTGCAGTTTATTGATAAGCCTTCTATGTGGGACAGTTTTAAAAGCCTTACTAAAGTCCAGATAAGCGATGTCTACTGCACCTTCACCATCTATTATTTTAGTCACCCAATCAAAAAAGTCAATAAGATTAGTTTGACATGATCTCCCTGAAGTAAACCCATGCTGTTTTTTATCAATCAACCCAAGGGTTTTTAGATGTTCCACAATCCTCTCCTTGAGTATGGTTTCCATTAATTTCCCCACTATTGATGTCAGGCTTACTGGCCTATAGTTGCCCGATTCCTCTCTACTACCTTTCTTGTGAATTGGCACAACATTTGCTAATTTCCAATCTTCTGGGACAACACCTGTTACCAGTGATTGGTTAAATAAATCCGTTAATGGTTTTGCTAGTACACCTCTAAGCTCTTTTAATTGCTTTGGGTGTATCCCATCCGGCCCATGTGATTTATTTGTATTCATTTTAGACAGCTGACTTACAACATCTTCCTCTGTAAAGACACATGCATCAAAGGATTCATTAGTCTTCCTCCCTAACTGAGGTCCTTCTCCTTCATTTTCCTTTGTAAAAACTGAACAGAAGTATTCATTGAGGCAGTCAGCTAGTTCTTTATCCTCTTCCATATACCTTCCTTTTGTTTTTAATTTGGTAATTCCTTGTTTTAATTTCCTTTTTTCATTTATGTATCTGAAGAATGTCTTATCACCTTTTTTCACTGACTGATCTAATTTCTCTTCTGCCTGAGCTTTAGAAGCTCATATAACTTGCTTGGCCTCTCTCTGCCTCATCTTATAGATTTCCCTGTCATCCAAGTTTTGGGTGTTTTTATACTTACTAAATGCCATCTTTTTGTTTTTAATGATTTTGGCCACTTCTGCTGAGTACCACAGTGGTCTCTTCCTTTTTTTGCTTTTACTGACAAGCCTAATGCACTTTTCTGTTGCCTTCAATAGTGCCACTTTTAAGTAGTACCATTTCTCTTGGACTCCATTGAAATTGTTCCAGTCTGATAGAGACTCGTATACCACTGATGTCATTTTCGAAAAGTCTGTTTTCTGAAAATCTAAAACTTTTGTTTTTGTGTGGAGTGACTCAGTCACTGTACTTATAGTAAACCACACTGACTGGTGATCACTAGATCCTAAGCTTTCCCCTACAGTAATATCAGATACCAAATTGCCATTTGTGAATACCAAATCTAAAATGGCCTCCTTCCAGGTTGGCTCCTCAACTACTTGCTGTAGAGATAATCCCAGTAGGGAATTTAGAATGTCTGTACTTCCGGCAGAACTAGCTATTTTGGTTTTCCAGTTTATATCAGGAAGATTAAAGTCTCCCATAATGACAACTTCCCCTTTCAATGTCATTTTAGCCATTTCCTCAACTAGTAGATCATCTAATTATTTGACTTGGCTTGGTGGTCTATATATGACACCTACACGAGTTACCTTATGATTACCAAGCTACAACGTAACCCAAACTGACTCTAAATTGGTTTCTCTGACTTGTATTAGATTAGATTTTATGCTATCTTTCACATATAGGGCCACTCCACGCCCTTTGTTGCCTTTTCTGTCTTTCCTATATAGAGAGAACCCAGGTATTGTTATATTCCAGTCATTACTCTCATTGAACCATGTCTCAGTAACAGCCACTAAATCTATATTCTCAGATGCCATGAACTAGCAGGTGAGGGAAAAGGATGCAGACTACACCTCCATACTACATAGGATGTCTCTGTAGTAGTTCAGTTTGTCCTCAGATGGAGAGCCAGAAGTCATCCCTCTGCCGGATGATGACAATTCGGCTGTCACTATGAAAGCAAGTGAGCATGTAGCGGGCCATTTGTGCAAATGACTCAGAGGGTCTCCTTGCCTCCATGTCCACTGCATAGTGCCACGGTGTGTCTGGATCCTCTGTCTCGTCTTCCTCATCACCCTCTAGCTCCTCTTGCTGCTCCTGCTCCTCCTGTCCTGTCAGCTGAGTAGAAAAACCACCCATTTCGCTACACATTGCTTGTGCTCCAATGTCCTCCTCCTCTTCCAGTTCAGCCCCCACAGGGCCCATGTAGCCGTGAGACCTAGGCACCACATCTCCAGTCCCGTAACCAGCCATTGTTACCACCATCTGTTCCAGGACATGAAGTAGTGGAATGTCGTCGTTCATACTGTAGTTGTGGCAACTGACAAATAACGTGGTGTCCTCAAAGGGCCTGAGCAAACGGCAGGTGTCAAGCATGAGCTGCCTCTGACTGACATCAAAGTTACACAGGGGAGTACTCCTATCTGCTTGCATTATCAAGAAATCGTTGATGGCCTTTCTCTGTTCGTATAGTCGATCCAATATATGGAGGGTGGAATTCCAACAGGTGGAAACTTCGCATATCATCCTATGTTGGGGGATGCCGTTCTGCCGCTTCAACTTAAGGAGAGTGTGCTTTGCAGTGTACGAGTGGCTGAAGTGCATGCAAAGTTTCCTGGCCATTTTTAGGATGTCTTGCAGATGGGAGGAAGACTTCAGGAACCGCTTGACAACCAGATTGAACACGTGTGCCATGCAGGGCGCATGGCTCAGTCCTCCTTGACGCAGCGCCGACACAATGTTCTTTCCGTTGTCGGTCACCATGGTTCTGATTTTCAGTTGTCACGGAGAAAGCCAGAAATCGATTTCTTGATTAATCACACGGAGCAGTTCCTCCCCTGTGTGACTATGTTTGCCCAGGGAAACGAGGTGCAGAACAGCGTGACACCGCCGTGTCCTGCACATGTGGTATGCGGGAGGGGCACTGTGAATTGCAGTGGAGGCTGAGGACATGGTGGAGGATGAGGACGCAGAGGCTGATATTGTCACTGGACCAACGGCGTGAGAATGTGGAGGCGGAAGCGGCATCACCTGACCAAGTTGCTGGTGTGGCTGTGCAGGAACCACATTCACCCAATTGGCCGTAATGAACATGTATTGTCCCTGACCGTAGTTACTGCTCCACACTTCGTCACTGCCGTGCACTTTGGCAGACACAGACAGGCTCAAGAACTCGCCCACCTTCTCAAGGCTGCCTCCGTATACCCCTGCACCACTACCTTCCGGGCAGTTAGGCTGCTGCGAAGCATCACATCAATCACTGATTTATACAGTTTTGCACTAATTTATGAGAGCCGTAAAATGGAGTTCACACTAGTATTCTATGCTAGATTGATAGCAGAACACATGCTTTACATGTTTAAAGTAATGTAATTGTAGGTAGACATAGTTAAGGTTTGCAGCAGCTGCAGTTGTGCTAGGAGGCAAAGCCAGCATCAGCTCATCACTTCTCATTCCCTGGCTGACAGCTTTCCCTGCCTGTCTCTATTCTACAAAAACAATTCTTCTTTTTAATTCTACCATTTGCCTTTACTGTCCCTGGCAGTATAATACAAGCTTAATTATTTTATACACTCCCTAACTCGCTAGGATCATTTTTTTCTGGCAGACAATATAAGACCCATCCACCCTCATTGACAGCCTAGCACAGA
This sequence comes from Bufotes viridis, assembly GCA_033119425.1. Lineage (NCBI taxonomy): Eukaryota > Metazoa > Chordata > Amphibia > Anura > Bufonidae > Bufotes > Bufotes viridis. The sequence goes on from CM065589.1 coordinate 138,734,102, forward strand.
ATGACGTTAAAGGGGTTCCTCGGGAATTAATAAAATGAAAATCCTTAAATATCACTTAATTATAAATATATTCCCAAATACCTTTCATTAGTTATAATGGCTTGTTTTCTTTAGGAAGCAATCATTAGGAGAAATAAAATGGCCGCCATCTTATTAGTACAGACAAAACCCGTTTTAATCACACAGCAGGACAAGTTCATTCACAAAACTGAGCTAAAGAGCTGCCTCATTCTCCTCTCTGCTCGTCAGGGCTTGTGATCCTGAATACAGATGATAAGATCTTCAGCTGAATCTCGGTAGGAATGGAAATCATGAGGAGACATGAAGTACAGAGAGGACCGACAGGACAGAGTATGCTAATGGAGATTCCATACAAGAGCTGCTGCTCATTACCCCCACCCTCCTCTCTGTACTTCATGTCTGCTCATGATCTCCATTCCTACATAGGTTCAGCTGAAGATCTTATCAGCTGTATTCAGGATCAAAATACCTGACAAGCAGAGCAGAGAGAAGGATGAGGAAACACTTTACCTCAGTGCTGTGAAGTAACTTGTGCTGCTGTGTGATTAGGACAGGTTTCGTGTGTACTAATAGGATGGTGGCCATTTTATTTTTCCTGATGATTGCTTCTTAGACAAATCGAGCCGTTATAACTAATGAAAGGTATTTGGGAACATATATATACTAAAGTAATATCTAACTATTTTAATTTTCTTGATTCCTGGAGAACCTCTTTAAGCTTGTTCTTCTAGGGCACCTCCCAGCTTACTTCAGCACTTATTGGCTCATACAGGCTGTCTCTTGGCCTGGGAGCCAATCAGGGCAAGCTGCTCCCACTTCCTTTCAGGGTCCGGTAAGCACCTTTCTTCTTACTCCCTTGTGCTTTTTTCCTGCCGACATGTGCAGTAAAATACTCTGTTTTACTGGATTAATCTGAAATGAACCTGAAAAGATTCAGGTTTGTCTGCCATTCAATAAATTGCAAAGTTCGGTACAAACTGGTTCACTCATCTTTAGTTGACATACTTTTTATTGTCTGTAAATTTAGTTTATCATGCTATGTAATCCAGGGGACAACCATGCTTAGACTTCACCCAGTGTGAAACTCTTGTTTAAGTTAAAGATTGCAAATGGGTGTAGTGTGCAGACAATAAATTATGATATACTGTATGTCAAATGCATTCATATGGTCTAAACTTAAGTATGATATGTGTGATAATACAAACCTGTATTGAACTTGCTGCTGACCTACTACCCTGTACAAGATTTATCAGAGCAGTACATGAATGTGTGTCCTTTAAATGGAGCTGAAGCTTTGTGTGTCAGCACGGTTTCTAATGAAACATCCTTTGAATAATCATAAGTATTTCGTGTTACGGTATTGTACTCATTATAACTTGGAGTGAGGGCATGAAAAAGCATGTGGATTAAAGCTGGAAAGCAAGAGGATTAAGGGATTAAAGGGGAAGTAAAGACAGCGCAGATACTGTCTGCTCATACTTCTTTCTCATTGCATCTATTTATTTTTGTACTGGTAGATTTCTATCAGATCTTTAAAAAATTCATGAGGTTTCTGTTTCGAGGTCTATTTGTTTAGGAGAATCACCTCATAAAATATTGCAGCTCATCTTTGCAGCAAATCCTTAGAGATTCAGCCTCGTTCACCCAGAGCCATAAATTATAGAAATGTCAACATGTCACACAAGCTGCAGCTGGCTTTACCCCTCTCTAGATAATGCTTTTTAATGCTGCTGGTAACAACATTGTGTTTTTGCCTTTCTTGATATGAAGACTTACCTACGCCCTGTCAGTAATGATGTGGCCAATAAAATTCTACACTATAATGTGTGACTGGCATTCTGGAACACAGATTGCTTTAGGCCAATGATTTTATTTAAGGATGTGAAAAATAGGGGGAAAAAAAAGTTACACTTAGGGACGTATAAAAATGTCATTAGTGATTATAGATCACTAAAGAAAAAAAATCCACAAACTGTCACCAAACCCTTAGGAAATGGCATTTTTCTATATTAAAACTTGAAAAATAAAGGGCTCAACAATCTATGAGAGGACAAACAAGCATAGAACACACATACAGTACCCATGCACAGACTATGTATACCCACATGAAAGAGGGTTGGAAAACAACTTTGCCCCTCTTACAAATAAAACTATATGGTTTACAGTAACTGTTTTTTTGGGCCACTATTTGTCCCTCTTGCTGTGGCAATACCACCTAGCTGATTTGTATTATGACTGTTGTTTAGATATGCCAGCATTGCAATAATGTTATTTTTATGTGCCATGTGTCTCCCATCAGTTGTCTGAGTTAAATAAACGTTTGGACAGCTCCTCTAAATGGTCTAAAATAACAAAAGAATAGATACTCATCCCTTTTCTCCTCTGCTTCCACTTATGCTGTTCTTCACTCCTCATCACTGCTGTTTGCTTTACTGGTTGCTTTCCTGCGCACATAGGTCACCACTGCAGCCAATCAGTGGCCTCAGTAGTGTTGTCCCATGTATTGCTGAGACCAGTGATTGACTGCACGGTGACCTGTTAAATAAAAACTCGGACAGCCCCTGTAAATGGTCTAAAATAACAAAAGAATGTATATTAATCCCTTTTCTCCTCTGCTTCTTCCTGAGATGCTATCTGGTTATCATCACTACTATTTGCTTTACTGGTTGTTTCCATGTCACTAGGAAACTCAGGTTTGCTTTAAGGGCACACTATATGGTAAATCACATATCACAACATGGCATATCATTATGGATGCAAGTTACATGGCACACGTAATGGGGCTGAGTTCAATAGAGTTCATTAGCCCGTGTAAATGGTCTAAACCAACAAATGAATGGATCCTTGCTCCTTGTGTTCCATGCATTTCAGCATTGTCCACGCCTTCACCACTGTTGTCATCTTCCTGGCTGTAGCAGTGACAGTCCAAGTACACAGGTCAACTCTACAGCAAAACAGTGGCCTCACCAATGAAGTCCCATGTACTTCTGAGGCCAGTGATTGGCTGCATGGTGACCTGTGTATTTGGACTGTCACTGCTACAGAGAGTCGATGCCAGGCTGTTTTCCAGCGCATTGACTCTCTCTGCGTCTTTCCCCTCATCCTATATTGGCATCGCTATGAAATTCTGTTATCATATTTGTGTATTTTTTATTTTATTATTTTTTTTCATTTTTATTTTTTCATTCCATTTTTAATTGTATTATTTTTTCATTTATTTTACATTCTCATTTCTATTTGTACTTTTCATATATTTTTGATTGCCATTTTATTTTTTATTGCTACATACAACCAACTGAGTGATATACTGAATTGCTGTAAATTGCAACTATATGATTAGTATAGAGGTGCAAATAACGCAAGGTGTGCACAAATAAATTTATGTCACGAGACTTTGCGAAGAAATAACTTCGGCTCATCTGAACTAGGGCTGCAGTAAACGATTATTTTAGAAATCGAGTATTCTATCGATTATTTTTTACGATTAATTGAGTAATCTAATAAGAATGTTACCATGGCAACCAGGGCTTCAGTAGCGTCCTGGCTGCCATGGTAACCGATAGGAGCCCAGTTATAACACTGCTGGGGCTCCTATCAGAACTTCCACCAATGAGGGGGAAGGGGACTCTGCTCTGTGGCCACTGCCACCAATGAGGGGGGAAGGGGACTCTGCTCTGTGGCCACTGCCACCAATGCGAGGGGAGGGGACTCTGCTCTTTGGCCACTGCCACCAATGAGGGGGGAAGGGGACTCTGCTCTGTGGCCACTGCCACCAATGAGGGGAAGGGGACTCTGCTCTGTGGCCACTGCCACCAATGAGGGGGGAGGGGACTCTGCTCTGTGGCCACTGCCACCAATGAGGGGGGAAGGGACTCTGCTCTGTAGCCACTGCCACCAATGAGGGGGGAGGGGACTCTGCTCTGTGGCCACTGCCACCAATGAGGGGGGAGGGGACTCTGCTCTGTAGCCACTGCCACCAATGAGGGGGGAGGGGACTCTGCTCTGTGGCCACTGCCACCAACGATTTTAATACTGGGGGGTGGGGGGAGGGCGCACTGCGCCATCAATGAAAATGAACCTTTAATACAGGCAACAGGCAGCAGATCAGCGGCAGTTAACCCCTCAGGTGCGGCACCTGAGGGGTTAACCGCCACTGATCGCAGCTCCCTGCCTCCTGAATTAAAGATTACAAAGGACCTTTCATGGTCCGGACTTACTAACCAGCAGCTACAAGGAGCGGCGCCCAGGGATGTCCCTGCACTTACAATTATCCCTGGGCGCCGCTCGGTTCTCCCCACTGTGGGCCAGTTACAGTCTCCTGCTCCATATGCTAATTACTAATATCGGAGCAATAGGGAGGAGACATCAGCTCTGTGGGCGTTCCTTCTCCCTGCACTGTAACGTTCTCTGCTGCGATTGGACAGCGCAGGGAGAAGAAACGCCCACAGAGAAGGTGATGTCTCCTCCCCATTGGTCCGATATTAGTAATTGGCACATGGAGCACGAAACTGTAACTGACCCACCGTGGGGAGAACGGAGCGGCGCTCGGGGATAATTGTAAGTGTGGGGACATCCCGGGCGCCGCTAGCTGCTAGTTAGTAAGGCCGGACCATGTAAGGTCCTGTCATTGGTGGCGCAGTGCGCCCGCCCTCCTTCGCCCCCCGTCTCTCCTCACTGGCAGCGCAGCACAGGGGGAGGGAGAGAGCGACTCCTTCTCCCCCTGTGCGCCCCGCCTCCGCTGCTGCCAGCCGCTCTGCACAGTGTCGGGTCATAGGGCGCGCTTACGTGCGCTTACGTGCGCTTACGTGCACTATGACCTGACGGGTGACCACGGAGCGGGGAGTAATAGCAAGTGCTGCCCTCCCGCTCTGTGGTCACATGACACAAACGAATCCTCAATGCAAAAAAATTGCATCGAGGATTTTTTTGTGTCGAATTACTCGATTAAATCGAGTAATCGTTTCAGCCCTAATCTGAACCAATACATTCTAATACTGTACGGAGCTCCTGCTCCATTAAGTATTGGAACAAAGTTTTATGCTAATCGACTTCGGATGTTTTATTTGTTTAATCGATTGTTTTGAGTAAAGACATTGAATACAAATTTACTGTGAGCTAGCTATAATTTTTACATATAATATTTGGTCAGTAATTATTCAGTATTTGTAAAGCAAAAACAGGAGTGGTTCCAAAACAGAGGTGAAATATCATGGAAATATTTGCATGTCTTCTGTGTTTTGGACCCACTCCTGATTTTTGCATGATGAAATCCTGATGCAAAATACTGACCATGTGATAGAGGCCTTGTGGATGCTCCAAAGACAGGATCTGTTGTCTTTTTCATTTTTCGGTTCTTCTGATGGATCAGAAGAAAGGTAAAATAAACAATGATGTCAAGAAGGCCAAACAGGGACACTAGTGGCCCCGTCACAGAGTGGTGAGGGTGGCAACCGCATGAGGAGTCAACATGGTGTCCCCGTCACAGAGTGGTGAGGGTGGCAACTGCATGAGGAGTCAACATAGTGGCCCAGTCACAGAGTGGGGAGGGTGGCAACACCATGAGGAGTCAACATAGTGGCCCAGTCACAGAGTGGGGAGGGGGTAGCAACAGCAGTGGCAGTAACAGCACAAGATGGTGGCAGTAGGAGAAGATGGCAGCAGAGGCAGCAGGTGTGTGACATCAAAATAGTGGCTGAAGCACATGGCTAGAAGCCCCAATAAGAGTAGAACAAGACAACTTATTCATCCCATTTGAGAATCAAGGCATAATAGAATTGCTTATTTACTAAACAAGGTTTACATCCCCATAACAGTAAAATTAGACCGCTTATTAGGTCCAATTTGAGAATCAAGGCGTAATAGAATTGCTTATCTATAAAAACAAGGTGGACACCCCAATAACAGTAGAACAAGACGGCTTATTCACCCCATTTGAGAATCAAGACGTAATAGAATTACTTATTTACTAAACAAGGTTTACATCCCCATAACAGCAAAATTAGACAGCTTATTTACTCTAATTTGAGACTCAAGGCATAATAGAATTGCTTATCTATTAAACAAGGTGGACACCCCAATAACAGTAGACCTAGAAAGCTTATTCACCCCAATTTGAGAATCAAGGTGTAATAGAATTATTTATTTATTAAACAAGGTGAACATCCCCATAACTGTAAAATTAGGCAGTTTATTAACCCCAATTTGAGAATCAAGGTATAAAAGAATTGATTACCTATTAAGCAAGGTGGAAACCATAATAACAGTAAAATCAGAAAGCTTAATCAGCAAATTTAGGAATCAAGGCGCAATAGAATTGCTTATTTATTAAACAAGGTGGACACCACAATAACACTAAAATCAGAAATCAGACAATGGGGGCATATCGCGGTGGGACCCGCACCTATAGCAGGAACGGAGCCCCGCAATTTGAGAATCAAGGCCTAATGGAATTGCTTATTTATTAAACAAAGTGGATACTTGGCGGTACAGGTGGAGGAGGCGGAGAAGGTCACCAACTTTTATTTATTTATTTTGTTTTATTCTTTTTGTTTGTTTGTTTGTTTTTGTTTGTGGAGGCCCCAAATTATTGGGAAATGGCAAAGAGAACGCACAAACTGCGCAGGAGTACAACAATGGCTAGGTGCGCCTGGTATACCTCTCTACTCTGGCCAGGTACGGACAAGTCCTGTGGGATCCATGCCTGGTTCACTTTAACCACATCAGCCCCCCTAGCTTAAACACCCTTAATGACCAGGCCACTTTTTACAATTCCGCACTACACTACTTTCACCGTTTATTGCTCCGTCATGCAACTTACCACCCAAATGAATTTTACCTCCTTTTCTTCTCACTAATAGAGCTTTCATTTGGTGGTATTTCATTGTTGCTGACATTTTTACTTTTTTTGCCATTAATACAAATTTAACGACATTTTTGCAAAAACATGACATTTTTCACTTTCTGTTGTAAATTTTTTTTTTTAAAACTACATTTCTATATATATTTTTCTCTAAATGTATTGTTCTACATGTCTTTGATAAAAAAAAGTCCAATAAGTGTATATTTATTGGTTTGGGTAAAAGTTATAGCGTTTACAAACTATGGTGCAAAAAGTGAATTTCGGCATTTTGAAGCAGCTCTGACTTTCTGAGCACCTGTCATGTTTCTTCAGGTGCTAGAATGTCAGGATAGTATAAATACCCCCCAAATCACACCATTTTAGAAAGAAGACACCCCAAAGTATTCGCGGAGGGGCATGGTGAGTTCATGTATCATTTCATTTTTTTTCACAAGTTAGCGGAAAATGACACTTTCTGAGAAAAAAAAAAAAAAAAAGTTTCAATTTCTGATAACTTCTGGCAAAAAAATAAAAATCTCAGACGGACTCACTATGCCCCTCAGTGAATACCTTGGGGTGTCTACTTTCCGAAATGGGGTCATTTGTGGGGTGTGTTACTGTTCTGGCATTTTGGGCGGGGCTAAATTGTGAGCCGCCATGTAAAACCTAAAGGTACTCGTTGGAATTTGGGCCCCTTTGCGCACCCAGGCTGCAAAAAGTGTCACTTATGTGGTATCGCCGTACTCAGGAGAAGTAGGGCAATGTGTTTTGGGGTGTATTTTTACATATACCCATGTTGGGTGAGAGAAATATCTCTGTAAATTGTCAACTTTGTATAAAAATTTTTAAAAGTTGTCGTTTACAGAGATATTTTTCACACAAAGTATGGGTATATATAAAAATACACCCCAAAACACATTGCCCTACTTCTCCTGAGTACGGTGATACCACATGTGTGCCACTTTTTGCAGCCTGGGTGCAAAGGGCCCTAAACCAATGAGTACCTTTAGGATTTCACAGGGCATTTTTACGCATTTGGATTCCAGACTTCTTCTCACGCTTTAGGGGCCCCTAAAATGCCAGGACAGTATAAATACCCCACATGTGACCCCATTTTGGAAAGAAGACACCCCAAGGTATTCTGTGAGGGGTATGGTGAGTTCATGTAAAATTTTATTTTTGTCACAAGTTAGTGGAATATGAGACTTTGTAAAAAACAAAATTAAAAAAAAATATATATCAATTTCCGCTGACTTGTGCCAAAAATAAAAATTCTGTGGACTCACCATGCCCCTCACGGAATACCTTGGGGTGTCTTCTTTCCAAAATGGGGTCACATGTGGGGTATTTATACTCACCTGGCATTTTAGGGGCCTCTAAAGTGTGAGAATCCAAATGCGTAAAATGGCCTCATGAAATCCTAAAGGTACTCATTGGTTTTAGGGCCCTTTGCGCATCTTGGCTGCAAAAAGTGTCACTCATGTGGTATCGCCGTACTCAGGAGAAGTAGGGTATGTGTTTTGGGGTGTATTTTTACATATACCCATGCTGCGTGTGAGAAATATCGCTGTAAACGACAACTTTTACATTTTTATATTCAAAGTTGTCAATTTACAGAGATATTTCTCTCACCCAGTATGGGTATATGTAAAAATACACCCCAAAACACATTGCCCTACTTCTCCTGAGTACGGCAATACCACATGTGTGACACTTTTTGCAGCCAAGATGCGCAAAGGGCCCAAATTCCAATGAGTACCTTTTAGGAGGGCATTTTTACGCATTTTTCTTCTCACGCTTTAGGGCCCCTAAAATGCCAGGGCAGTAGAAATACCCACATGTGACCCCATTTTGGAAAGAAGACAACCCAAGGTATTCCATGAGGGGCATGGCGAGTTCATAGAAGATTTTTTTTGGCACAAGTTAGTGGAAATTGATTTTTATTGTTTTTCTCACAAAGTCTCCCTTTCCGCTAACTTTTGACAAAAAGTTTAATTTTTCATGGACTCATTATGCCCCTCAGCGAATACCTTGGGGTGTCTTCTTTCCAAAATGGGGTCACATGTGGGGTATTTATACAACCCTGGCATTTTAGGGGCCCTAAAGCGTGAGAAGAAAAATGCGTAAAAATGCCCTCCTAAAAGGTACTCGTTGGAATTTGGGCCCCTTTGTGCATCTTGGCTGCAAAAAAGTGTCACACATGTGGCATGACCGTACTCAGGAGAAGTAGGGCGATGTGTTTTGGGGTGTATTTTTACATATACCCATGCTGGGTGAGAGAAATATCTCTGTAAGTTGACAACTTTGAATAAAAAAATTTAAAAAGTTGTCGTTTACAGCGATATTTCTCACACCCAGCATGGGTATATGTAAAAATACACCCCAAAACACATTGCCCTACTTCTCCTGAGTACGGCGATACCACATGAGTGACACTTTTTGCAGCCAAGATGCGCAAAGGCCCTAAAACCAATGAGTACCTTTAGGATTTCACAGGCCATTTTTACGCATTTGGATTCTCACGCTTTAGGACCCCTAAAATGCCAGGGCAGTATAAATACCCCACAAGTGACCCCATTGTGGAAAGAAGACACCCCAAGGTATTCTGTGAGGGGTATGGCGAGTTCACAGAAAAAAAAAATTTGGCACAAGTTAGCGGAAATTGATTTTTTTTTTTTTTTTTTTTACAGTCTCATATTCCACTAACTTGTGACAAAAAATAAAATTTTGCATGAACTCACCATACCCCTCACGGAATACCTTGGGGCGTCTTCTTTCTAAAATGGGGTCACATGTGAGGTGTTTGTACTGCCCTGGCATTTGAGGGTCATTAGGAGTTTCTGCGATTCTCCTTATATTGAGCATACGGGTAATGAGATTTTTTTTTTCCGTTCAGCCTCTGCGCTGAAAAAAAAAAAAAAATGAACGGCACAGATTTTTTCATTCGCATCGGTCAATGTGGATGAAAAAATCTCTGCCAAAATCAGTAACAGCGGTGCGGTGGGCTGGGCGCTAGCTACCTAACAAGTAGCTAACTAACTGGCGGTGATAAGGGACCCTTATGCCCCATTCACACGTCCGAAATTCTGTTTGCGGAACGGAATTGCGGACCCATTCATTTCTATGGGGACAGACTTTGTCCCGCTCGGATCCAGAATTACGGATCCGCGCTTCTGGGTCTGCACTTCCGTTCCGCAAAAATATAGAACATGTCCTATTCTTGTCTGCAATTGCGGACAAGAAAAAGCATTTTCTATATAGTTCTGGCAATGTGCGGATCTGCAAAATGCGGAAAGCACATTGCCGGTGTCCGTGTTTTGAGGATCCGCGGATCGGATCCGCGGATCGGATCCACGGATCCGTGAATCCACGGATCCGTGAATCCACGGATCCGCAAAACACATATGGACGTCTGAATGGAGCCTTACAAGAGGTGTGATCAATGACAGGGGGGTGATCAGGGGGTCTAGATGGGGTGATCAAAGGGTCAATAGGTGAGGGTGGGGTGGGGGGGGGGGTTAGTGTAGTGTTTGGTGCAACTTTACTGTGTTACCTGGTCCTCTGGTGGTCGATCCCAGCAAATGGGACCACCAGAGGACCAGGTAGCAGCTATATCAGACGCTGTTCACAAAACAGCGTCTGATATAGCTGTTTGATGCAATTTTATTCGCATCTACAGCCTGCCAGCGATGGATCATTGCTGGCAGGCTGTAGCCGAACTGCCGTGCCGCGCGCGTTCACAGGAAATCTCGGCTCTCACGAGATGACGCGCCGACGCGTCATCTCAGAGCTACAGGACCGCCCGCAGGACACATCCCTGCGTTAGGCGGTCCTGTAGTAGTTAATTGATTGTGAGCTTGTCCAGTTTGGCTGTGGACCAGTGGATGCGCCTGTTCATGATAAACACATGTTCGGACAATACACTTGCCGCTGGATAGGCCAGCAACTCCAAGGCGTGAAGGGCAAGCTCAGGCCATGTGCCCAGTTTGGAGACCCAGAAGTTAAATTGCTCAAACCCATCAGTCAGTACGTGCAGACGTGTGGACACGTACTGTTCCACTATGTTGTTGTAATGCTGCCTCCTGCTGAGACACCTCAAGAACCACTACTGTAGATGACTGACCTGATAACCATTGGAATTATCCCTGTTCCTCCTCCTCTTCCTCCTATGCCACATCCTCATCCATCAGCACCTGAAGTGTTCTTTCAAGAAGACATAGAAGTGGGATAGTAAGGTTGATGACGGCCTTATCACCATTGGCATGTTAGTGGAGTACTCGAAGCAGCGCAATACGGCACACAAGTCCCACATGAAGGCCCACTTGGTGGTGAAATGTTGCTGTTCCACAGAGCGACTCACACATGCGTGCTGTAGCTGAAACTCAACTATCGCCTGCTGCTGCTTACACAGTGTCTTTAGCATGTGCAAGGTGGAGTTCCAACTTGTGGGTATGTTGCAAATGAGGTCAAAGGTAAGCTGCAGCGCAGACAGGTGAGCAGCAGCAGGGTGAGAACGCCTAAAGCGCGCACAGCCATCCTTCACTTTCTGCAGCAGCTCTGGGTAATTCTCGAGGAACCTCTGCACTACCAAGTTTAGCACATGCGCCAGGCAAGGGATGTGCGTCAAACTGGCTAGCCCCAGAGCTCCTACAAGATTTTGCCTGTTGTTGCACACCACCAGGCCTGACTTGAGGCTCAGCAGCACCAACCACTCATCGGTCTGTTTTTTCATGCCTGCCCACAACTCCTGCGCGGTGTGGGTTCTTTCCCCCAAACATATACGTCTCAGAACAGCCTGCTGTCGTTTCCCCCTGGCTTCGCTGAAGTTGGTGGTGCAGGTTTTGCCCTGACATGATGAGGAGGCGGTAGAGGAGGAACCATAGGAGGAAGCGGAGTAAGAGGCAACAGAAGGGACCGAGACAAGTCCAGAAATCCTCGGGTGCTGGTAAGACATGCGCCCAACCGCTGTATGCCTCAGGCCCAGCTGCCACTACATTTACCCAGTGGGCAGTTAGGGAGCTATAACATCCCTGCCTGTACTTACTGGTCCACATGTCGGTGGTTATGTGGACCTTGCCACTGATGGCATTTAGCAGCGCACACCGGATATTTTTCTACCACTTGTTCGTGCAGGGCAGGGATATCCCGCCCTGAAAAGTAGTGGAGGCTGGGAACCACGTACTGCGGGACAGCTGCCATCATTACATTTCTAAAACTGTCGGTCTCCACCAGACGGAATGGCTGAATTTCAAAGGCCAGCAGTTTGAAAATGCTGGCATTAAGGGCCAGGGCTGGCGGGTGGGTAGGGGGTACTTTCTCTTTCTCTCCAGTGTTTGTGGGATGGACAGCTGAACGCTCCCATTAGACAGTGTGGACATGCTTGGTGACGGTGGTGTGGCTGCCACATCATCTGTTTGCGGGCAGGAAAGTGCCCCTGTCGCTCCAGAGGGGGAAGAAGAGGCCAAGACTGATGCAGAAGAGGGAGCAGGAGGAGCCTGAGATCTTTTGTGGTTCTTGAGGTGTCTACTCAACTGCAACTTGTGCTTTTCGGTTAGATGCCAGATCATGCAGGTAGTGCTCAGGTTGAGAACATTTATGCCTCGCTTCAGGCTCTGACTGCACAGCGTGAAAAACACCTGTGTCTTGTCATCAGCACACTGCCTAAGGAACTGCCATGCCAGGGAACTCCTTTGCGCCGGCTCTGATGTGCTATGTCACTTTGTGCGTTGGGCAGTAGAAGGCGTACTAGCTGGGAGCCGGCCGCTCTGCTTTTGTCCTCTGCTCTCTTTTGTTGTAAGGCCGGCGCTGCGTGACCCCATCCTCTTCCTCTGAACTGCACACCTCACTGGCATGACCTGGATGCCATGTAAGGTCTAGGACCTCATTATCCTTCCCATGATTTTTCATAAACTCCTCACCCCTGACCTTCTGGCTGGTCTGCACACTACAGAAAGCACCAGCAGTTGACAGCAGTTTTGTCATCACAGACGTGCTGGAGGCACTCTCAGCCATCCAATCTACTACCATCTCTACTTGTTCTGGCCTCACCATTCTTAGAGCGGTATTCGGGCCTACAAAATGTCTTATAAAGTCCTGTCACCTGTCTGCACCAGAGGAAGGTGTTTCATTTGGGTGCATAGCTGACACAGATGGACAACATCCTCTTCCTGCAGCAGGAGCTCCACCACCATATTAAATGTTAAAACACTCGGTAACACTGACATGGAAAAGGATCTAGGAATTTTAATAAACAGCAAATTAAGCTGCAAAAACCAGTGTCAGGCAGCTACTGCCAAGGCCAATAAGATAATGGGTTGCATCAAAAGAGGCATAGACGCCCGTGATGAGAACACAGTCCTACCACTTTACAAATCACTAGTCAGACCACACATGGAGTACTGTGTGCAGTTCTGGGCTCCTGTGAACAAGGCAGACATAGCAGAGCTGGAGAGGGTTCAGAGGAGGGCAACTAAAAGTAATAACTGGAATGAGGGATCTACAGTACCCTGAAAGGTTATCAAAATTAGGGTTATTCACTTTAGAAAAAAGACGACTGAGGGGAGATCTAATAACTATGTATAAATATATCAGGGGTCAGTACAGAGATCTGTCCCATCATCTATTTATCACCAGGACTGTGACTGTGACAAGGGGACATCCTCTGCGTCTGGAGGAAAGAAGGTTTGTACACAAACATAGAAAAGGATTCTTCACTGTAAGAGCAGTGAGACTATGGAACTCTCTGCCTGAGGAGGTGGTGATGGTGAGTACAATAAAGGAATTCAAGAGGGGACTGGATTTATTTCTGGAGTGTAATAATTTTACAGGCTACAGCTACTAGAGAGGGGTCGTTGATCCAGGGAGTTATTCTGATTGCCTGATTGGAGTCGGGAAGGAATTTTTTTCCCCTTAAGTGGGGAAAATTGGCTTCTGCCTCACAGGTTTTTTTTGCCTTCCTCTGGATGAACTTGTAGGAAACAGGCCGAACTGGATGGACAAATGTCTTTTTTCGGTCTTATATACTACTACTATGTTACCACCAACAGTGGCAACACCACGACCATGGCCATGACCCCTAGTTTACGCTCTCCTTATTTTGACACAGTCACCCGAAAAATTGCCTGACAGATGAATAATTGTGTATCCATGTCACAGATGCAAAAGAGGTGTTTGGAAAAAAATATGTTAGGACACACCGACCCAATTAACTGTCTGAATAACTGTTATATATTCCCTTTGATGGTGGCAAGTATAGTGTATTTTAAACAAAAAAAAAAGAAAGGTAGGACATACCAACCCAATTAACCGGCTGAATAACTATTATATACCCCAAAAAAATATGTATGTCTCACCCACACAACCCAATCCAACAGACTGATTAACTATTATATCTCCCTGTCACTGGTGCAAAGGAGAAGGATTGCACCGAAAAAAATGCCAACACGTCACCCTCAGAATGAACAGCACAATTAAGTATGGTATTTCTGTCTCACTGGTGCAAAGGAGCTGTATTGCACCATTCAATAATGCCTACAGGTCACCAGCACACTTTTTAAAACTAATAAAATGCTAATAATAAAACACTCTCCCTGCCTGCAGCAGAGTCCTGTCTCTACACTAGTCAGAGCAGAATGATGCCGCACCATGTGATCCAGCATTTATGAATGCATGGTCAATCACAGCCATGCCAATATTAGGCATGACTATGATAACTTCCAAGTGCCCACAGCTTAATCGTTTGTTAATTGGCTATGCTGCAGCCTTTCAACGAGCTTTATTTAAAGTACGAACAACAAACCTGGACACGGACTTTGGCACCAAAATCCAGGTTTGGGTTCAGTACACGGACACCCAAATGTCCGTTACAGTCCAGAATGTGGCAGTCCAGGTTCGCTCATCCCTAGCAATGACACAACAGTTTTTCTAGACAGGGTAATCTGAACTTTTCATTGATACCATTCGTGTGTGTACGACTTTTTGATCACATTTCATTTAAATTTTTGTAGAAAATGAAGCAACCAAAAACGGTTTTGCTGTTTGCAAATGGGGAATATATTTTTATACTATGGGCGTTTTCGCACATCGCAACACCCATGATGTGTATTTTTATTTTGGGAAAAGAAGGGTGATTTGAAATTTTTTTTTTTACACTTTTTTATAGTTCCCATAGGGATCTATAACAATTAATCATCTGATTGCTATTATCATAGACTCCAATCCAGTCTATGATGATTTTACTACTTTCCTATGGAGCCCTATTACAGGCAGGGGGTCCATAGTAAATACTATGCAGCAGTCTCCAATTATTCACAAAGACAGGGGCTGCTGCACACAAGTTCCGGCTCCTCCGATTGCCACACGGGGGAGCCAGAGCACCACCGAAATAGTGTGCTTTCGGTTTTCAGCGGGCTCAGATGCTGTGGTCAGGATTGACCATGGCATCTGAGGGTTATCTGTCCATGATCGGCTTTACTGCCGGTTGCAGACATGAGCTGCCGGTGTTTGCTATACGAAGCAGTCATCCACCTGCGGCTATGGCACCCGCAGCGCTCAGGAGCGGGCGCCATCTTTAAAGACCCAGCCAGATGGCCGGGAAGGGGTTAAACTCTGTGGCAACTGTGGAAAATTACAAGCTTCTCATTTAACACCTTAACAGTCTCTCAGTGTTCATTAATCTTTTCTACAGAGCCATGCAAATACAGTGATAATGAACAGAATATATATCACAACATATTAAGTGCAGTTACACAATATTAACCCCTTAAGGACCCAGCCATTTTTCACCTTAAAGACCAGGCCATTTTTAGCAAATCTGACATGTGTCACTATATGTAGTAATAACTTTAAAACACTTTTACTTATCCAGGCAATTCTGAGACAGTTTTCTCGTCACATATTGTACTTCATGACAGTGGTAAAACTGAGTAAAAAAAATTTCATTTTTATTTATAAAAAACAAACTAAAATTACCAAAAATTTGGAAAAATTAGCAAATTAGCAAATTTCAATTTCTCTACTTTTATAATAGATAGTAATTATTCTAAAAATAGTTATTACTTTACATTCTCCATATGTTTACTTCATGTTTAGGAATTAATGAAAAATGGAGATGAAATTTCAGAATTTCACTTTTTTGTCAGATTTTAATAATTTATTTTCAGTAATAAAGCAAGGGTAAAAAGCCAAACAAAACTTAATATTTATTGCCCTGATTCTGTAGTTTACAAAAACACCCTATATGTGGTCGTCAACTGCTCTACAGGAACACGTCAGGGCACAGAAGGAAAGGAATGCCATATAGTTTTTTAAGGCAGATTTTGCTGGATTGGTTTTTTAACACCAGGTCCCATTTGAAGCCCCCCTGATGCCCCCCTAGAGTAGAAACTCCAAAAAAAGACCCCATTTTGGAAACTGCGTGATAAGGTAGCACTTTTGTTCCTACTATTTTAGGGTACATATGATTTTTGGTTGCTCTGTATTACACTTTTTGTGAGGCAAGGTAACAAAAAATAGCTGTTTTGGCACCTTTTTTATTTTTTGTTATTTACAATGTTCATCTGACAGGTTAGATCATGTGGTATTTTTATAGAGCAGGTTGTTGCGGACACGACAATACCAAATAGGTGTACATTTTGTGGTTGTGTGTTTCAGTTTTACATATTAAATCGAGATGTCGTGAACATAAAATTTTCCGTTCGCGAACTTCCGCAAATGTTCGGGCGAACCGGGCGAACCGCCATAGACTTCAATAGGCAGGCGAATTTTAAAACCCACAGGGACTCTTTCTGGCCACAGTAGTGATGGAAAAGTTGTTTCAAGGGGACTAACACCTGGACTGTGGCATGTCGGAGGGGGAACCATGGCAAAACTCCCCTGGAAAATTACGTAGTGGATGCAGAGTCGGGTTTTAATCCATAAAGGGCATAAATCACCTAACATTCCTAAATTGTTTGGAATAACGTGCTTTAAAACATCCAGTGTGTGTATACGATCAGGTATGATGTTGTATCGATCAGGTAGTGTAAGGGTTATGCCCGCTTTTGCTCCCCATTTGCACAAGGTTGGATACCAAGCTAGCCATGACCCTTTCCTTGTCCTCACTGACATCTTTGAAGGTCTCTTCCTCGCGCAATGCACTGCGCCACCCTATATGAGTGGTGTGTTCAGTAATCAGTAGTACTATTTTGATCAGTTTAATCCCTGTTACGTCCCCTATCAGGGGACGTGTATCGAATAGATTTTAGGAACCGGGAGATGGAAAAAGAAGCTTGGTCGTTCCTCTTACTTCCAATTCGGGGCACTGCGTGTGCGCCATGCAATGTACTGTGCAACCTATATGAGTGGCGTGCTAACTAGTACTATTCTTATCACTTTAATCCCTGTTACGTCCCCTATCAGAGGACGTGTATCGAATAGATTTTAGACAAACGCAAAGAGTTGTCAATAGTTGACACACTCATAACATAAATTTCATTCCTCTATGCGTAAATCTTGGTGTAGTGATGACTGTGTTCGTGCGCAAGTTTGGAAGATTGCAGGCAATGGCGGTTTTTCAAAGCCTATGGTCGTGCTGAGGTAGTTCAGTGACAGTTAAGTGACCCAGAAAACAATGATTCTGCAGTGTGGGCCCATTGTTGGCCTAGTAGGCTTTAATGATCACCTTAGATGATCACAAAGAAAATTAATATTTTTTCTATGAAAAATTATCCAGCCGAGGTGATTGCTTCATTGTGATACGCAAGCCCCTTCACGCACAACAAGGTAACGATCGCGAAGGGGAATTGACACTTGTATGTGCCTTTTTTTGGTTTTGTTTTTGCAGCCACAGTGCAGCACTGGAGGCCAGAAAAATAAGGTTTATTGTTGCAGCTGCAGCAGCGGTCAGAAAGATTTATGTTTTCCCACCAGAGAGTATACTAAAACATTTGGGCCTTGAACCCTAGTTGGTGGCGGAGAAGTCACGCAAGTAATCCGGCATGCAGAGATTAAATACAGCAGCGTGGGGACCATTTTTAGCCCAAGGCATCTAATCAGGCCTTTTTTTATTCAAATGCATCCTCCACTTTCAGTCCCTATGGTATCCACACCTCATTCATCTTAATAAAGGTGAGGTAATGTACACTTTTTTGACCTAGGCGACTTCTCTTATCAGTGACAATACCTCCTGCTGCGCTGAAGGTCCTTTCTGACAGGGCACTTGAAGCGGGGCATGCCAGAAGTTCTATCGCAAATTGGGATAGCTCAGGCCACAGATCAAGCCTGCACACCCAGTAGTCAAGGGGTTCATCGCTCCTCAGAATGTTGATATCTGCAGTTAAGGCAAGGTAGTCTGCTACCTGTCGGTCGAGTCGTTATCCGAGGGTGGACCACGAAGGGCTGTGACGATGTGTGGGAATAAAAAAGCTCTGCATGTCCTCCATCAACAACACGTCTGTAAATCATCCTGTCCTTGCCGGCATGGTCGTGGTAGGAGGAGGATTACTTTCACCTCTTCCCCTGTTAGATTCCCGTTGTGCTGTGACATCACCCTTATACGCTGTGTAAAGCATACTTTCTAACTTATTCTGGAAGTGCTGCATCCTTTCCGACTTTCGGGAATTTGGTAACATTTAAGCCACTTTCTGCTTATACTACCAGTACAGGTCGTTCTCCTTCAGCCTTTTTATACGAGGGTCCCTCAACAGGCATGACAGCATGAAAGACCCCATTTGCACAAGGTTGGATGCCGAGTTACTCATCTCCCGTTCCTCGTCCTCACTGATGTCATTGACGGTCTGTTCTTCCCCCCAGCCACGTACAACACCACGGGTCCCAGACAGGTGACATCAACGAGCACCCTGGGATGCGTGCTGTGGTTGGTCTTCCTCCTCCTCAAAGCCACATTCCTTCCTCTGACTCCTCTTTCTCAGACTCCTCTTCCAGCGTTGCTGCAGGTCCAGCAAGCGATGATGATAAGGCTGTTTCTGGTGGTGATGGTGACCACAACTCTTCCTCTTCACGCTCATCTACGGCCTGATCAAGCACTCTTCGCAGGGCACGCTCCAGGGAAAACAAATGGGATGAGGTCGCTGATGATGCCTTCGGTGCGACTGACTAGGTTTGTTACCTCCTCAAAAGGATGCATGAGCCTACAGGCATTGCGCATGAGCGTCCAGTAATGTGGCAAAAAAATACCCAGCTCCGCAGAGGCTGTCCTAGCACCCCGGTCATACAAATACTCATTGATGGCTTTTTCTTGTTAGAGCAGGCAGTCGAACATTAGGAGTGTTGAATTCCAACGTGTCGGGATGTTGCAAATCAAGCGCCTCACTAGCTTGTTGTTTCCCCGCTGAATATCGGAAAAGTGCGCCATGGCCGTGTAGGAACGCCTGAAATGGCCACACACCTTCCTGGCCTGCTTGAGGACGTCCTGTAAGCCTGGGTACTTACACACAAAGTGTTGTACAATCAGATTCACAATCAGATGTGCAAGGCACATGTGTCAACTTGGCCAAATTCAATGCCGCCAACAGATTGCTTCCGTGGTCACACACAACTTTGCCGATCTCCAGTTGGTGCGGGGTCAGCCACTGATCCACCTGTACGTTCAGGGCAGACAGGAGTGCTGGTCCGGTGTGACTCTCTGCTTTCAGGCAAGTCAACCCCAAGACGGCATGACACTGTCGTATCCGGGATGTAGAATAGCCCCTGGGGAGCTGGGGGGTGCAGTTGATGATGTGGAGCAAGACACAGCAGCAGAAGAGGACTCAGCCGAGTAGGTTAGCGAAGAGGATGGAGTAGGAGGAGTAGAGGAGGTGGCAGCTGGCCTGCCTGCAAGTCGTGGCGGTGTCACCAACTCCGCTGCAGAGCCACGCATTCCATGCTTGGCAGCCGTCAGTAGGTTTACCCAATGCGCAGGGTACGTGATATACCTGCCGTGACCGTGCTATGCAGACTAGGTATCAGTGGTCAGATGGACCCTTGCCCCAACACTGTGCGCCAGACCTGTCATGAGTTCCTTTTCCACAATAGAGTACAGCTTGGGGATAGCTTTTTGTGAAAAATAAATTTGGCCGGGGACCTTCCACTGGGGTGTCCCAATAGCTACAAATTTTTTGAAGGCCTCAGATTCCACCAGCTTGTATGGTAAAAGCTGGCGGGCTAAGAGTTCCGTCAAGCCAGCTGTTAGACACCGGGCAAGGGGGTGACTCTGTGACATTGGCTTCTTACGCTCAAACATTTCCTTGACAGACACAAGGCTGGTCAGATGAGCAGGAACTGCTGAAGGTGAGAGGTGGAGTTGCGGGTGGTTGAGGGGCAAGGAGGACAGCAGTGGTTGACGTGGCTGAAGATGCTGGACCAGGAAGAGGATGGTGGCTTTGAGTTTGTGTGCTGCTTGTACTCATGTGTTGATCCCATAGGCGTTTGTGATGTGAGATCATGTGCCTTTGCAAAGCCGTTGTTGGACTTCCCATGACTCAGTTTCTTTTGGCACAGGATGCAAATGACATCACTGTTATCTGAGGCAGACACACAAAAGCCACACTGCTGAGCTTTGCAATGACGGCATTCTGCTGGTGGCAACAGCATTCGTTGATTGGAGTGCTGTCTGGCTGACCCCGGGTGCCGATACATGCTGTCTGACTGTGCCACTATCTCCTTGCAACAACCTACCCCTGCTTCCAAGTCGCCTCCTCCTCATCTCTGTCTCCCCATCTGAACTTTCCCCTGTTCTTCTTCTCTTCGAGCGGGCAACCAAGTGACATACAAGGACACATCGTCATCATCAACCGATTCACTTGTATCTGACAACTCAGCAAAGGAAGCAACAGCGGGTACAACATCATCATCATCACACCGTACGTCCATGTGTGTAATGCTGCCTGGCTGAGACATATCTCTGTTATTTATATCCTCTGGCAAAAATGGTTGTGCATCACTCATTTCTTCCAACTGATGTGTAAATAAATCCTCTGACAGATCAAATGAAGTGGCTGAGGTGCTCGTGTTGGTGGTGGCTGCGGGCTGGCGAGTGCTAACTTGAGAGGTGCCCGAAGCTGAGCTGGAGGAGGATGGTGCGTCAAGGTCCCGAGCAGAAACTATACAAGATTGGGTGTCCTGTGTAAGCCAGTCAACTATGTCCTGAATTTTTCGAGTTCAGCCCTTTTTTTTATGCAAAGTCCTGTGCCACACGATATGAGTGGTGAGCACCGGCAGTGGGCACACTACAGTCAGTGGAAGTGGGCCTGACACACACTGGCAGCAGGCAGGCAACTGAAATTAGATTAAAGTGTAAAAATTGAATGCCTTTTGATATGCAAAGTCCTGTGCCACACGGTATGAGTGGTGGGCACACTACAGTCAGTGGGCCTGACACACACTGGCAGCAGGCAGCCAACTGAAATTAGATTAAAGTGTAAAAATGAAATGCCTTTTGTTATGCAAAGTCCTGTGCCACACGGTATGAGTGCTGGGCACTGGCAGTGGGCACACTACAGTCAGTGGAAGTGGGCCTGACACACACTGGCAGCAGGCAGGCCAGGCAACTGAATTTAGATTAAAGTGTAAAAATTAAATGCCTTTTTTTATACAAAGTCCTGTGCCATACGGTATGAGTGGTGAGCACTGGCAGTGGGCACACTACAGTCAGTAGAAGTGGGCCTGACACACACTGGCAGCAGGCAGGCAACTGAAATTAGATTAAAGTGTAAAAATGAAATGCCTTTTTTTATGCAAAGTCCTGTGCCACATGGTATGAGTGGTGGGCACTGGCAGTGGGCACAATACAGTCAGTGGAAGTGGGCCTGACACACACTGGCAGCAGGCAGGCCAGGCAACTAAAATTAAATTAAAGGGTAAAAATTAAATGCCTTTTTTTATGCAAAGTCCTGTGCCACACGGTATGAGTGGTGGGCACTGGCAGTGGGCACACTACAGTCAGTGGAAGTGGGCCTGACACACACTGGCAGCAGGAAGGCCAAGCAACTGAAATTAGATTAAAATGTCAAAATGAAATGCCTTTTTTTATGCAAAGTCCTGTGCCACACGGTATGAGTGGTGGGCACTGGCAGTGGGCACACTACAGTCAGTGGAAATGGGCCTGACACACACTGGCAGCAAGCAGGCCAGGCAACTGAAATTAGATTGAAGTGTAAAAATGAAATGCCTTTTGTTATGCAAAGTCCTGTGCCACCCAGTATGAGTGGTGGGCACTGGCAGTGGACACACTACAGTCAGTGGAAGTGGGCCTGACACACACTGGCAGCAGGCAGGCAACTGAAATTAGATAAAGTGTAAAAATGAAATGCCTGTTTTTATGCGAAGTCCATTGCCACACGGTATGAGTGGTGGGCACTGGCAGTGGGCACACTACAGTCAGTGGAAGTGGGCCTGACACACACTGGCAGCATATGTTCATATCTGTCTTCGGCGCACTCTGTATGGGGGCTGTCTGTAGGGTTCCACCCCGTCAAGTATGTATATATAATAACAGCAGCCAAAGTAATGATGCTTAGATAGTTTATTATCTTTACAGTTGTTTTATATGCGGCAGTAAAAGTATAACGTTTCGGCATATATTTGCCTTCGTCAGATACTACATTAGAGAAAAGATATACATTACAATTATAGTATAAACACTAGGTCAATGAACAGTGATAGCATATAGACATAAAGCATAATAGTACACTGAATATTGAATATGGTTGCGGAATCATATCCATCATAATCGAGTTGGGATTATATAAAGCAAAGTGTCATTCTTATGTAGATACAGCTAGATTCCTACAGGTAAAGGCTGCATAACGGTATTGAAGGCACAATGGAACTTGCTGGCAGACATCCATGTAGAGGAATATCAATATATATTCAGATGTTGGTATATAGAAAGACATTAAGGAAAATACATCCTGGTCTGCATTACATAAATATCACAGTCAGGGTACAGTAGAGCTAAACACAAGGAGTCGAGTATATAGGACTATGGTGACTTACCTATGCCGCAAGCTGAGAGGTAGGATGAAGAGTACGGACGCTGAACCTGATATGGCCATGCATATAGCATGTTGAGTCAGGAATGGCGTCTGATGGTGTGCAGAAGGGCTAGGATATTTATGCCAGAGCACGCCAAAGACACAGGGCGCGTCCTGATGCTGAATGTAAGGGCGGGGAGACGTGGTGCGCATGACCGGAAGTTGATGCGCTTCACACTGGAACGCATCAGATGTGGATTAATGTGAGAAAAAAGGTTAAAATACTAGAAATAGTATACTGACTGGTATGGAAGGCGGAAGGGACGTAGTCGGTAATGACTGCAAGAAAAACCCCCAGGGAGACCAATCGTCGCATCCACAGATTCCGTTCTATCTCCACTTTCCATCTGCCTGGAGAAGTTACTCACACCAGACTTCAAAAATACCAAATCTTTCCTATTAGATACCCAATCCTTTTTGAATATCATCACACATCTGGACCCACTACCTGCTGAATCTTTTCAAGTTACCTGGGACGTGGCAAGCTTATACACGTCCATTCAACATAATAAAGGTATTAATGCAGTGAGAGAACTACTCATTTCTGTTAACACAGATACATCTGTACTGAACTTTTGCTTGGACCTTTTGAACATAGTTTTGACATACAACTATTTCCTCTTTCAGGACACATTTTATCTGCAAAAACGGGGAATGGCAATGGGGTCCAATGTGGCCCCGCCATATGCAAATTGCTATATGGATCATTTCGAAAAAACCTTTATTTACACTAATTAACTTTTCATTAAACATGCAACAGTTTGGAAGCGATACATTGATGACATCTTTTGCATTTGGCGGGGCCCATTGGACTCACTTCTACAATTCCACACATTCATAAATTCCATCTATCCCGAACTTTAATTCACCATTAGCTACGACAATTCCACTATCAATTTTCTGGACACCACCGTAATACGGGACAACTCTGGTATATTGAAGACCGATCTTTTTCGTAAACCCACTGATCGCAATAGCTTATTACATTTTTCTAGTTTTCATTCGCCTAACACCAAAAAAGCATTACCCAACTCACAATACCATAGAATTAATAGAATTGTACAGGATGACTCTGTAAGGGAGGTACGCATCAGGGAGATGGAGGATAGATTTAGAGAGAGAGGTTAACCCAAATCCATCACTCAGAAGAAAGCCGCCCAAAAGACAAAAATCTTACCCCAAGCACCACGTATTCCTTTCATCCACACATACCATCCCTGTGCTCAAAAGGTACTAAACGTCATTCGTAGCCATTGGTCTATCCTGGGCAAAGCATACCCGACCATTTTAGAGTTTGGACAACCCGTATTACCGTGCAACAAACGTCCGAAAAACTTGCGAGACTTATTAGTCCATGCAGACGAGGGTTCCAATAAACATTTACCCAAACAAACTTTCCTCAAAACACGTAAAAAAGGTACCTTCCCTTGTCTTAGATGTATGCAATGCTCACATGTGCAAAAAGGGACTCATATCTCACACCCACAGACAGGAGAGTCCATCCCCATTCGAGAATTCTTCACCTGCGATTCTGACTATGTCGTCTACATGCTAAAATGTCCATGTGGTCTTGTGTACGTCGGCGAAACAACGCAAAAAATAAGAGAACGTATCTGTCAACATAAGTCCAAAATTCGCAATAACAACTTACTATTACCGATCCCTGCCCATTTCCACGAGATGCGTCACAATATTTCGCAATTAAAATTCCAAGTGTTGGAACATGTCCCCATACCACGCAGAGGCGTCGACTGGATCCGGTCACTTAAGATGAGGGAGGCCTATTGGATCCATAGACTGGATAGCCTAGCACCCAAAGGTCTCAACCGTGAATACGAAATTCAATGTTTTACTTGATTACTCTGTTTTGTAAACATGCACCTTGCTAATGCTTGTTTTTCTCTTTTAGGCCCGTTAGAATACTTCCATGCCGCAGCCGAATATCCTTTTCTTTCTGGGTAATATCTCTTTTCCCTTTATCTTTCTCTCTACCCTCTTCCCCACTCTACATCCTCCACATTATCACACATATATCATACTCACTATCTCATATCTATTCATTTACCTCCATCCCACTTTCTGGTCCCATCGACACACATAGACAGATTTGGCCCTCATTTTGCCACATACATACATTTCCTTCGTACTGTCTCTTGACCCTCATATGCTAGACTATTCTTACGTTCCCTTTTATACACCTTAGCCATTTACTTATATACATTTATACATTTTACATGTTCTAACATTAATCCTAACATTCATCCTCCTATATGTAGTTCACCCTGTCAGTTTAGTTTCAATGCGTTCCACTGCGGAACGCAAACATTTCCGGGTTCTATCCCACCATACCGCTAAGTGCCATGCGTTCCACTGTGGAACGCATGGACTTCCGGTTTACGTTTCACCCGAGCGCATCCCCTATGCACTCCAGAATTTCTTGCAGTCATTACCGACTACGTCCCTTCCGCCTTCCATACCAGTCAGTATACTATTTCTAGTATTTTAACCTTTTTCCTCACATTAATCCACCTCTGATGCGTTCCAGTGTGAAGCGCATCAACTTCCGATCATGCGCACCACGTCTCCCCGCCCTTACATTCAGCATCAGGACGCGCCCTGTGTCTTTGGCGCGCTCTGGCATAAATATCCTAGCCCTTCTGCACACCATCAGACGCCATTCCTGACTCAACATGCTATATGCATGGCCATATCACGTTCAGCGTCCGTACTCTTTATCCTACCTCTCAGCTTGCGGCATAGGTAAGTCACCATAGTCCTATATACTCTGGCAGCAGGCAGGCAACTGAAATTAGATTAAAGTGTAAAAATGAAATGCCTTTTTTTTTATGCAAAGTCATGTGCCACACGGTATTAGTGGTGGGCACTGGCAATGGGCACACTACAGTCAGTGGAAGAGGGCCTGACACACACTGGCAGCAGGCAGGCCAGGCAACTGAAATTAGATTAAAGTGTAAAAATGAAATGCCTTTTTTTTTATGCAAAGTCATGTGCCACACGGTATTAGTGGTGGGCACTGGCAATGGGCACACTACAGTCAGTGGAAGTGGGCCTGACACAAACCGGCAGCAGGAAGGCCAGGCATCTGAAATTAGATTAAAGTGTCAAAATTAAATGCCTTTTTTTATCCAAAGTCCTGAGCCACATGGTATGAGCGGTGGGCACTGGCAGTGGGCGCACTACAGTCAGTGGAAGTGGGGCTGACACACACTGGCAGCAGGCAGGCAACTGAAATTAGATTAAAGTGGAAAAATTAAATGCCTTTTTTTATGCAAAGTCCTGTGCCACACGATATGAGTGGTGGGCACTGGCAGTGGGCACACTACAGTCAGTGGAAATGGGCCTGACACACACTGGCAGCAGGCAGGCAACTGAAATTAGATTAAAGTTGAAAAATTAAATGCCTTTTTTTGCAAAGTCCATTGATACACGGTATGAGATGTGGGCACTGGCAGTGGGCACACTACAGTCAGTGGAAGTGGGCCTGACACACATTGGCAGCAGGCAGGCAACTGAAATTAAATTAAAGTGTAAAAATTAAATGCCTTGATTTTAATGCAAAGTCCTGTGCCACACGGTATGAGTGGTGGGCACTGGCAGTGGGCACACTACAGTCAGTGGAAGTGGGCCTGAAACACACTGGCAACAGGCAGGCAACTAAAATTAGATTAAAGTGTAAAAATGAAATGCCTTTTTTTATGCAAAGTCCTGTGCCACATGGTATGAGTGGTGGGCACCGGCAGTGGGCACAATACAGTCAGTGGAAGTGGGCCTGACACACACTGGCTGAAGGCAGGCCAGGCAACAGAAATTAGATTAAAGGGTAATAATTAAATGCCTTTATTTTATGCAAAGTCCTGTTCCACATGGTATGAGTGGTGGGCACTGGCAATGGACACACTACAGTCAGTGGAAGTGGGCCTGACACACACTGGCAGCAGGCAGGCCAGGCAACTGAAATTAGATTAAAGTGTAAAAATTCAATGCCTTTTGTTATGCAAAGTCCTGTGCCACACGGTATGAGTGGTGGGCACTGGCAGTGGGCACACTACAGTCAGTGGAAGTGGGCCTGACACACACTGGCAGCAGGCAGTCCAGGCAACTGAAATTAGATTAAAGTGTAAAAATTAAATGCTTTTTTTTATGCAAAGTCCTGTGCCACACAGTATGAGTGGGGGGCACTGGCAGTGGGCACACTACAGTCAATGGAAGTGGGCCTGACACACACTGGCAGCAGGCAGGCCAGGCAACAGAAATTAGATTAAAGTGGAAAAATTAAATGCCTTTTTTCTTTGCAAAGTCTATTGCCACACGGTATGAGTAGTGGGCACTGGCAGTGGGCCCACTACAGTCAGTGGAAGTGGGCCTGACACACACTGGCAGCAGGCAGGCAACTGAAATTAGATTAAAGTGGAAAAATGAAATGCCGTCTTTTATGCAAAGTCCTGTGTCACACGTTATGAGTGGTGGGCATTGGCAGTGGGCACACTACAGTCAGTGGAAGTGGGCCTGACACACACTGGCAGCAGGCAGTCCAGGCAACTGAAATTAGATTAAAGTGTAAAAATGAAATGCCTTTTTTTAATGCAAAGTCCTGTGTCACACGGTATGAGTGGTGGGCACTGGCAGTGGGCCTACTACAGTCAGTGGAACTGGGCCTGACACACACTGGCTGAAGGCAGGCAACTGAAATTAGATTAAAGTGTAAAAATGAAATGCCTTTTTTATGCAAAGTCCTGTGCCACACAGTATGAGTGGTGGGCACTGGCAGTGGGCACACTACAGTCTGTGGGCTTGCAGCCTCTCTCACACGGGCAGGCCAGGCAACTGCAATATATATATGGAGAAAAATAAAATAAAAGCTGACTAATGTAGCAGCACTAAAAAGGGCTCTTTGGGGTCCTGTGACGCTGTCCTTACAGCAGATGAGTCTGTGGACACAGAACACTGGCCTAGCTAACACTTTTCCTATGAATTCAGAATCATCAGCACAGCAGCAGCTGCAGTCTCCCTGCTCTCACTAACATGCAGCTTCAGAATGAATCTAAGATGGATGCTGTCCTTGCTTTTTGATAGGAGGTGGGAGGGTCTGGGAGGGAGGGTGCTGATAGGCTGGAATGTGTCTGCTGACTGTGAGGTACAGGGTCAAAGTTTGTTCAATGATGATGTATAGGGAGCGGACCGAACATTGCATATGTTCGCCCGCCGCGCCATTCGCGAACAAGCTATGTTCACCGGGAACTGTTTGCCGGCAAATAGTTCGGGACGTCACTAATAATAAAGCATTTTTGAAAAAAATCATGTTTTAGTGTTTCCATATTCTGAGAGCCATAATTTTTATATTTTTTGGGCGATTGTCTTAGTTAGGGTCTCATGTTTTGTGGAATGAGATGACGGTTTCATTGGAATGATTTTGGGGTGTGTATGACTTAATTTGTATAGAGCAGGTCGTTACGTACGTAGCAATACTTAATATGTCTACTTCTTTTTTATTTATTTAAGTTTTACACAATAATATCATTTTTGAAACAAAAAAAATAATAATTTTTTAGTGTCTCCATAGTCTGAGAGCCATAGTTTTTTCAGTTTTTAGGCGATTGTCTCAGATTGGGTATCATTTTTGTAGGATGAGATGACGGTTAGATTGTCACTATTTTGGGGTGCATATGACTTTTTGATCGCTTGCTATTACACTTTTTGCGATGTAAGGTGGCAAAAAATGGCTTTTTTTAAATCGTTTTTTAATTTTTATTTTTTACGGTGTTTACCTGAGGAGTTAGGTCATGTGATATTTTTATACAGCAGGTTCTTACGGACAAGTCGATACCTAATATGTATACTTTCTTTCTATTTATTTACATTTTACACAATAACTTTTGAACAAAAAAAAACAAAAAAAAATCATATTTTAGTGTCTCCATATTCTGAGTGCCATAGGTTTTTAATTTTTGGGCTATTGTCTTAGATATGATCTAATTTTTTGTGGAACGAGATGACAGTTTCATTGGAATGATTTTGGGGTGCGTATGACTTTTTAAGTGCTTGGTATTACACTTTTTGTGATGTAAGGTGACAAAAAATGGCTTTTTTTACACTGTTTTCTTTTTTTTTTTTACGTTGTTCATCTGAGAGGTTAGTTCATGTGATATTTTTGTACAGCAGGTTCTTAAGAACACGGTGATACCTAATATGTCTACATTCTTTTTATTTATTTACGTTTTACACAATAACATCACTTTTGAAACAAAAAAAAATCATATTTTAGTGTCTCCATAGTCTGAGAGCCATAGTTTTTTTTATTTTTTGGGCGATTGTCTAGGGTAGGGGCTCATTTTTTGCAGGATGAGGTGACAGTTAGATTGGTACAATTTTGGGGGTCATACGCCTTTTTGATCGCTTGGTGTTGCACTTTTGGTGGTGTAAGGTGACAAAAAAATGTTTGTTTAGCAGAGATTTTATTGTATTTTTTTGACGGTGTTTACCTGAGGGGTTAGGTCATGTGATATTTTTATAGAGCCAGTCAATACAGACGCGGCGATACCTAAGATGTCTCCTATTTTAGAAAAAATTATACTAATTTTATTTTGGGAAATGTGCGCTTTTTTTTTTTTACTTTAAACTTTTAAATTTTTTGTAAAACTTTATTTTTTTTACGTCTTCTTTCACTTTATGTTTTGTCCCACTATGGGACTTCAAGATTTCAGGGTCTGATCCCTGTATTGTGCTGTATTGAACTGTCAGTGTCTTACACAGTAAGATGCTAACAGTTGCCTAGGAGACCCAGTCCTGGGGCTGGATCTCCTGGGCTTCTGTAGCTGGCAGTCCAGATGCCTGTTCCCAATTTGAGAATCAAGGCGTAAGAGAATTGCTTATCTATTAAACAAGGTGGACATCCCAATAAGAATAGAACTAGACAGCTTTTTTACCCCAATTAGAGAATCAAGATGTAATAGAATTGCTTGTCTATTAAACAAGGTGGACACCACAATAACAGTAAAATCAGCAAAACTTAATCACCCCAATTTGAGAATTAAGGTCTAATAGAATTGCTTATCTATTAAACTAGAACACTTTTAAAGTAGTTAGCTCTGTGCCCTACACAGGAATGAATTCAAAATGCGCTGTCTTCTATGGATCTCCTCAGCTTCAAATTACAGTCCATACACTGTCCTTGCACCCTACACTCTCCATACAGTGTGTAAAAACTCTCCCTGCTATCTCCCTACACTGTCCCTGCTCTATCCCTATCCAATATTCCACAATCAAAATATTTTACGAACACTGTCCCTAGCACTTGTGACGTTTCTTTCTATGCTTAGCTCACAGTAAAATGGTGGAGACCGCACGGCATGAGGCTTTTAGGACTGTGACATGACAGCGGCTGGCTAGCTGCTTATTGGATGGAATTATGACTGTCAATATTCCTGGGCTTCTTACTTTTACCTTGTAACATGTGTAGCCACCATTTTAGGAAAGAAAATTATTTGTTACTAGAAAGCACAAGAAAATTAGTATTTATTGTGAATCTAATTTTTCCTTAACTTCGGATCAAATTCCACTTCAGATACTTTGATTCACTCAACACTAGTCACATTCATCAGTCAAGTGAACTAGGTGCAGTTCAGTCCCAATCAATAGAAATGTGTCATGGTGCAATACTAGGTATAGCCGCCATACAATGTATGATGCTGTGCTTGGTAAGCTGTGAGAGGGCTGGTCACCTCTGTAAACATCTGATTGTCAGGGGTTCTGGGTGTTAGGCCTCCACCGATCAGATATTGATGACCTAACCTGAGGACAGATCACGATTTTTTTGAGAGATATGGATTGAAGTGAAGAAAAGGGTTGAGCGAACCCGAACTGTAAAGTTCGGGTACGTACCGAACATTATGGTTTTTAGCACCCAAACCCGAACCCGAACATTTCTGTAAAAGTTTGTGTTCGTTGTTCGGCGATTTCGTCCCGCTTTTTGAAAGGCTGCAGGGCAGCCAATCAGCAAGCGTTTACTACTTTGCCCTAAAAAGCCATCACAGCCATGCCTACTATTGTGCAGCATGTGACCCAGCCTCTACTTAAGCTGGAGTCACGTAGCGCCGCACGTCACTCTGCTGCTCTTAGTGTAAGGACAGGCTGCAGCTGGTTCTCTCAGGGAGAGATTAGGGAAGAAATCTGTTGAACTTGGTGGTGTTAACTCTTCAAACTACAGCAATTATTGAGGGTGCTATGATACATATTTGAACCCTGCGGACATTGTGGGTTCTGTAAGTATATACCCAAAATAAAAAAGTTAAGAAACCCCGTAAATGGGTATGAATATGAAATCAGGGACTTCTTTAATTGCCGCAGTAGTGGGATAGTGTACATTGCCACCTGTACATGCCCAAAACTTTATGTGGGAAAAACTGTGCAGGAGCTCCGAAGACGCATATCTGGCCATATCAGTTCTATTAACACCAGGAAGGACACGCCCCTGTTCAGACACATTTTTTATACCCACAATAATAACCCAGATGTCTTGAAATTTTGGGGGATTGCAAAGAACAAACTAGGCCCCAGAAGTGGAGACCTTGACCGTAAATTGCTTCAAGAGGAAGCAAAATGGATCTTTAGGTTGAAATCACGGAGCCCGTATGGCCTGAACGAAGGTTTTTCGTATATGGCCTTTATAAAATAGAACCTGCCAATCATATCTAATAAATATTTTCCTATAAAAATCATAAAATTACATTCGGCCCCTACACTAACCTGTATCTTTAGTGCACCATTGTGGACAGCGTAATTTTGAAATATTTTTGTCAAGAGGATTTTATATTTATGACAAGAGTTTTGATCTCCTATGATTTTGAGTTGAGAAAACAATTACCCAGCATAGAATAAAATAGTCCATTTGAAGTTTAGTTTAGCTGCTATAGGCAACAATGATCAGTTGTTCCCACAGAGTGTAATAACTAATATGAATAAAATAGAATGATTGTGTGTCCAGATTTATTATGGGGCACAATATTGATGTAAGAGTGAATGGAAACTGGAGTCTTAGGCTGATAAATTACAAGTGAATGAATTATTATATGCCTGCAGCGATGGTTATAATATTATAATGTTGTTTCCAGAAACCTATATGTCTGAATATCAAGCTGCAGCATGAATAAAGTGAGGTGAAAAAGAAAAAAACCTATAGGTTAGTTCAGTTGTCAAACAACTCCGATAACCAATGAAAGGATCGGATGGTAAGAGAGGAGATGATGCG
The DNA here is from genome assembly GCA_033119425.1 of Bufotes viridis. Taxonomy (NCBI): domain Eukaryota; kingdom Metazoa; phylum Chordata; class Amphibia; order Anura; family Bufonidae; genus Bufotes; species Bufotes viridis. Next base: position 138,766,236 of record CM065589.1, read on the forward strand.
CTCCAGTGCTCCTATTAATGGTGCCTGATCCAGTGACCTCCGACAAAGTGTGTATGCAATAGGTCAACGCTGCATAGGGACGGGTCACATGCAGCTTAAATACAGGTGAGAATGGGCGTGCGGCACACTAATACCCTATTTCCCTGATGAAGCCGCACATGTGGCAAAACATGTTGGGAGGGTTAGTGCCTGCTGGTTTTTATGCAAAATAAATGTGGAGCCCCAGTATTGGGTCTACAACACAATGAAAGCCAGATATCCCTCGAAGGAAGGAAAACCAGTGCAAAGGGGTGTCTCCATTACAGAGATCACCAAATCCACCATATTAAGTGGCCCCTATGTCAAGATCCTGCTTTATTACAAGCTTTAAGGATGTGACGGGGAAAACCTAAGCCAGTTATCCATCCACAGACAGATGTTTCGGGGTGTTGCCCCTCATCAGTGTGGAGTAGGATTTTGGCTAACCGAAAGCAATGCCTTGGAGACTACTCAAACAAAACAATAGCTGATCTCAGGGAGACCAGCCACAAAAACACAGCGGAGCCTCAGTTAAGAGTCTCAACACAGCAATCCAAATTGCAAAGCTCCCTGGGAAACAGTAATATGCAAAATAAATGTGGAGCCCCAGTATTGGGTCTACAACACAATGAAAGCCAGATATCCCTCAAAGGAAGGAAAACCTAGCAAAGGGGTGTCTCCATTACAGAGATCACCAAATCCACCATATTAAGTGGCCCCTATGTCAAGATCCCGCTTTATTACAAGATTTAAGGATGTGACGGGGAAAATCTAAGCCAGTTTGGTGATCTCTGTAATGGAGACACCCCTTTGCACTGGTTTTCCTTCCTTTGAGGGATATCTGGCTTTCATTGTGTTGTAGACCCAATACTGGGGCTCCACATTTATTTTGCATATTACTGTTTCCCAGGGAGCTTTGCAATTTGGATTGCTGTGTTGAGACTCTTAACTGAGGCTCCGCTGTGTTTTTGCTGTTTTTAGACAGGGACCGAATTGGAAGCATACAATTGTATGAATGAATGTGTGGTTGGTAAGCGCGAAACAGTGTGTATCTGCGTGGCTGAGAAAGTTGGTATGATATGGCTCATAGTAAAGAGGGGTGAGCAGTGGGCGCCCCCTTTACAATAAAATAGGGAAACCATTCCCTGATAATTTTGTAGGAATCTATTTCCTCTCTCATGAGCCATAGTGTGACAAAGCAGTGTGCACAAACATAGGAATTAGTCAAGTGGTTCCAGCGCCATAATATAAGTGTAGTATGAGCAAATAGAAATCTGCTCTATTATACAATCACAGTGTTGCAACACTGACTCACAGTCATAATCTGATTTCCAAGAAGCTTCAAAGAGTGAGCAATTGGCTACTTATTCCAGTGTTGCAACAAAGTTGTAGGTTGCCATCAAGCACAATGTTGAGCAACGAATGTGCTGGATTCCTTATAGGAATGTAGAAAAACATATGCATTAACCTATGGTAGTTGCACACATTATAACACAGCAAAGTGAACTGCAGCCATAAGCAGTACCTCCAAGTAAAAGAGGATTACACACATTCAGTATTGAGTGGAATATCTGATTCCTTCCCTGATAATCTTAATGGGACTGGGTGTATAAATGTATCAGCTTTTATAAAAATATAATAAAGGTTACGTTTTCATATCTAATGTTGTAACCCCTAAAAGGAGTTAGTAGGTCTATGTGACCTTTTTGATGCATATTTGAACCCAGCCGTGAGCCCAGTGATACTGCAATATAATTTTTAATCCATCTGTTACTGAGGCGGGGGTCGGCGGCCATTTTAGCCACTGCAGTGTCCTTGGAACTGCATGTGACCTGCATGTGTGCCAGCCTGCCAGGGACATCATTCTAATTATTTTTTGGTAGCTTAGTGGAGGAAAAAGTCCTTTCTTCTGGTAGGTCAAGTCCACCTACATTAACTATTTTATAATTTTAGGGTGACATAGTGCATTTCTGTAGTTGGGGGAATAAACCCGTACTGTCGTACCACAGAGCACGTTTGCATACACCACTGAAAAGCCTGTTTCATAATTGTGCGGTGACATAGTGCATTTCTGTAGTTGCTGTAATAAACCCGTACTGTCGTACCACAGAGCACATTTGCATACACCGCTTAAAAACCCATTTAAAATTTTGTGGTGACATAGTGCATTTCTGTAGTGGCTGTAATAAACCCGTACTGTCGTACCACAGAGCACATTTGCATACACCACTGAAAAACCTATTTTATAATTTTTGGGGTGACATACTGCATTTCTGTATTTGGTGGAATAAACCCGTACTGATGTGCCACAGAGCACGTTTGCAAAAAACGCTGAAAAAACTGTTTTCGAATTTTTGGGAGACATACTGCATTTCTGTAGTTGGGTTAATAAACCCGTACAGTTGTGCCACAGAGCACGTTTACATAAAACGCTGATAAACCTATTTTAATATTTAGCAGTGACATACAGCATTTGTGTATTTGGGGGAAATAAACCTGTACTGTTGTTTCACAGAGCAGTGTTGCATACAACACACAAAAACGTATTTTAAAATTTAGCAGTAACATAGAGCATTTGTGTATTTGGGGGAAATAAATCCTTATTGTTGGTCCACAGAGCAGATTTGCATACAACACACAAAAACGTATTTTAAATTTAGTGGTGACACACTGCATTCCTGTATTTGGGGGAAATAAATCCATATTGTTGTTTCACAAAGCAGTTTTGCATACAACGCACAAAAACGTATTTTAAAATTTAGCAGTGACATACTGCACAGGGGTGAGGAATTCCTATCGCCCGACTCACGGGAAATGCAAAAGTAAGCAAAAACACCTAATGAAGTGATCGATCTACAGCTGTGAATCATTCAACTTCGGCCAGTTAATTGCTCACTGGTTTTTAGGCTGCACAGAGTGTTTTTCTGTCACTTTTTTCTGGGGTGATCGGCGGCCATTTTGTGTCTTGTGGTGCGCCAGCACAAGCTGCCACCAAGTCCATCAATCCATCAATACCAGTTTTTTTTTGCTATATTCTACATCAGGGGCTTGGCTGTGCTTATTGTCACCCCTAGAAACTCAGGATAGAAATTTCTATATTTTATTGAGGGGTTAAATTCAATTGCCAAAATAGCAATCCCATAAATCTGGTGTTTCAGCTGTGGCTAGCAGTGTAATACTGTCTGCTGTCTGGCAAAGGATAGATTTTTTTTCTGTGGTGAAATTCAATTGCCAAAATTCAATTGCTCTAAATCTGGTGTTCCAGCTGTGACTGGACAAATTTCATAGTGTCCGGCAAAGGATATATTTGTTTCTGGGGTGAAATTCGATTGCCAAAAAAGCAATACCATAAATCAGTGGTTTCAGCTGTGGCTGGCCAAGTTTAATAGTGTTCGGCAAAGGATATATTTTTTTCTGGGGTGAAATTAAATTGCCAAAATAGCAATACCGTAAATCTGGTGTTCCAGCTGTGACTGGACAAGTTTCATGGTGTCCGGCAAAGGATATCTTTTGTTCTGGTGTGAAATTCAGTTGCCAAAATAGAAATACGGTAAATCTGGTGTTCCAGCTGTGACTGGACAAGTTTCATAGTGTCTGTCATAGGATATATTTTTTTCTGTGGTGAAATTCAGTTGCAAAAATAGAAATACCGTAAATCTGGTGTTCCAGCTGTGACTGAACAAGTTTAATAGTATCCGTCAAAGGTTAGATTTTGTTCTGGGGTGAAAAACAGTTGCAAAAATATAAATACAGTAAATCTGGTGTTCCAGCTGTTGCAGGCCAAGTGTTAATCTGTCCGTAAAAGGGTATATTACACTCAGCGTGCATCTCCAAGTAAATTTCTTTCCGTAAAAGGGTTACATTACAATTGCTGAAAGCGTAATCCTCTATATTTGCACACGCTATTGTGCATCTCATAGTGTATTTCTGTCCGTAAAAGGGTATATTAGGGTATATTACACTCAAAGTGTATATACAAGTGCTGAGAGGGTCATTCTCAATAATTTCACATGCTACCGTGCATCTCCAAGTGTATTTCTGTCCGTTAAAGGGTATATTACACAAAGTGTTAAAATACAGTTGCTGAAGGCATAATCCTACATATTTTTTCACACGCTATTGTGCATCTCCAAGTGTAAATCTGTCCATAAAAGGATATCTTTCATCCAGGGCCTAAATACTAGGCCTACAATTGATATTCCCCTAAATCAGTGGTTACTGCTGTGCCTGGATTAGTGTAATACGATACATAAATAAATAGGCAGATAGTGTTAGGTGCATGTAAAAAGAAAGCCTGAATTTGAAATCAATACATTTGGGCAAATATTTTTTTCTTATTGTGGTGCTTGGTAAACGGTAACAATAAGGAAAACATCTAGTAAGGGACTTGGACGCGGTCGTGGTGGTGTTAGTGGAGCCTCTGGTGCTGGGAGAGGACGTGGCCATTCTGCCAAAGCCACACGTCCTAGTGAACCAACTACCTTAGGTTCCAGTACCCGCCAGAATTTACAGCGATATTTGGTGGGCCCAATGCCGTTCTAAGGATGGTAAGGCTTGATCAAGTATAGGCGCTAGTAAATTGGGTGACCGACAGTGGATCCAGCACGTTCACAACATTATCTTCCACCCAGTCTTCTGCAGAAAGCACACAGGTGGTGCTTGAAAACCAAGCCCATGAGTCTGTCACATCACCCCCATGCATATCAGGAAAACTGCCTGAGCCTCAAGTTATGCAGCAGTCTCTTATGCTGTTTGAAGACTCTGCTGGCAGGGTTTCCCAAGGGAATCCACCTAGCCCTTCCCCAGTGGTGGAAGACATAGAATGCACTGATGCACAACCACTTATGTTTCCTGATGATGAGGACATGGGAATACCACCTCATCAGAGTCCGCACGTCTCTGATGATGACGAAACACAGGTGCCAATTGCTGCGTCTTTTTGCAGTGTGCAGACCGAACAGGAGGTAAGGGAGGAAGACTGTGTGGAAGACGATGCAGGGGACGTCCTAGACCCCAAATGGAATGAAAGTCGTGCCACTGACTTTTATAGTTCAGAGGAAGGGGCAGTGGTGAGACCGAGCCAACAGAGTAGCAAAAGAGGGAGCAGGGGGCAAAAGCAGAACAGCCGCCGCCAAGAGAGTTCGCCTGCTACTGGCCACCGCCACCAGGGACCGAGCACCCCAAAGGCAGCTTCAAGGAGTTCCCTGGCATGGCACTTCTTTAAACAATGTGCCGACGACAAGACCCGAGTGGTTTGCACGCTGTGTCATCAGAGCCTGAAGCGAGGCATTAAAGTTCTGAACCTTAGCACAAACTGCATGACCAGGCATCTACATGCAAAGCATGAACTGCAGTGGAGTAAACACCTTAAAAACAAGGAACTCACTCAGGCTCCCCCTGCTCCCTCTTCTGCTGCTGCCTTGGCTTCTTCCTCCGCCTCGGGAGGAATGTTGGCACCTGCCGCCCTCCAAACAGAGGATGTGCCACCAACACCACCACCTCCGTCACCAAGCATCTCCACCATGTCACACGGCAGCATTCAGCTCTCCATCTCACAAACCTTGGAGAGAAAGCGTAAATTCCCACCTACCCACCCTCGATCCCTGGGCCTGAATGCCAGCATTTCTAAACTACTGGCCTTTAAAATGCTGTCATTCAGGCTTGTGGACACAGACAGCTTCAAACAGCTGATGGCGATGGCTGTCCCACAGTATGTTGTTCCCAGCCGCCACTACTGCTCCAAGAGAGCCGTGCCTTCCCTGCACAACCAAGTATCCGATAAAATCAAGTGTGCACTGCGCAACGCCATCTGTGGCAAGGTCCACCTAACCACAGATACGTGGACCAGTAAGCACGGCCAGAAACACTATATCTCCCTAACTGCACACTGGGTAAATGTAGTGGCGGCTGGGCCCCAGGCGGAGGGTTCCTTGGCGCACGTCCTTCCGCCGCCAAGGATCGCAAGGCATCATTCTTTGCCTCCTGTAGCCTCCTCCTCCTACTCGACTTCCTCCTCCTCTGCTTCCACCTGCTCATCCAGTCAGCCACACACCTTCACCACCAACTTCAGCACAGCCCGAGGTAAACATCAGCAGGCTGTTCTGAAACTCATATGTTTGGGGAACAGGCCCCACACCGCGCAGGAGTTTTGGCGGGGTATTGAACAACAGATCGACGAGTGGTTGCTGCCGGTGGGCCTCAAGCCCTGCCTGGTGGTGTGCGATAATGGGCAAAATCTCGTCGCAGCTCTGGGACTAACCGGTTTGACGCATATCCCTCGCCTGGCGCATGTGATGAATTTGGTGGTGCAGAAGTTCATTCACAACTACCTCGATTTGTCAGAGCTGCATAAAATGTGGGCCGTTCACATCCTGCCGCTGCTTGCCTGTCTTCGCTACAGCTTAACTTCGGCCTTCCCGCTCACCTCCTTATATGCGACGTGCCCACCAGGTGGAACTCCACCTTGCACATGCTGGAGAGACTGTGCGAGCAGCAGCAGGCCATAGTGGAGTTCCAGCTGCAGCACGCACGCGTCAGTCGCACTGCGGAACAGCACCACTTCACCGCCAATGACTGGGCCTCCATGCGAGACCTGTGTGCCCTGTTGCGCTGTTTCGAGTACTCCACCAACATGGCCAGTGGCGATGATGCCGTTATTAGCGTTACAATACCACTTCTATCTCTCCTTGAAAAAACACTTAGGGCGATGATGGAAGAGGAGGTGGCCCAGGAGGAGGAGGAGGATGAGGTGTCATTTTTAGCACTTTCAGCTCCTCTGAGGGCAGGGTTAGCATGGCAGAAATGTGGAAAAGTTTTGTCTCCACGCCACAGCTAACTGCACCACCACCTGATACGGAACTTGTAAGCAGGAGACAGCATTTCACTAACATGGTTGAACAGTACGTCTGCACACCCCTCCACGTACTCACTGATGGTTCGGCCCCATTCAACTTCTGGTTCTCCAAATTGTCGACGTGGCCAGAGCTAGCCCTTTATGCCTTGGAGGTGCTGGCCTGCCCGGCGGCCAGCGTTTTGTCTGAACGTGTATTCAGCACGGCATTGGGCGTCATTACTGACAAACGCAGCCGCCTGTCCACAGCCAACGTGGACAAGCTGACGTTCATAAAAATTTACCTACATGTTGCTGCCTTTTGTAGCCCTCTAGCCCTTTCCTGGACTGTTTTACAGCCTTTTTAGTGCCCAAAAGTTCGGGTCCCCATTGACTTCAATGGGGTTCGGGATGAAGTTCGGGTCGAGTTCGGATCCCGAACCCGAACATTTTCGTGAAGTTCGGCCGAACTTCTTGAACCCGAACATCCAGGTGTTCGCTCAAGTCTAGTCAGAAATAAAGGTTATGCTGTCTGTCTTCTGAGGCTCTGGCCCTGACTGCACGTGGCACTTGATAAACTATAATGTATGGAAGAACAATGATTTCAAGCATCACCCTCCTTTTAACATGTCAAGTCTGCCATTTTAACCCAATCAGCCTGACATAATGATCTCCACCCTTGTGTTCGTCAACATTCTCACCTGAGTTAACAAGACGATTACTGAAATGATCTCAGCAGGTCCTTTAATGACAGCAATGAAATGCAGTGGAAAGTTTTTTTGGGGATTAAGTTAATTTTCATGGCAAAGAAGGACTATGCAATTCATCTGATCACTCTTCATACCATTCTGGAGTATATGCAAATTGCTATTATAAAAAAATTAACCAGCAATTTTTCCAATTTCCAATATTTATGTAATTCTCAAAACTTTTGGCCACGACTGTATAAGTCTCATACAGTTTAAAAGTAAAAAAGAAAGTGCCGGCAAACACTACTGGTATTCTAGTGTAGAGATGGCCCTCTTATTGTATCAAACTATAATAAAAAATGATATACCAGTCCGTTATATCATAAATGTCCTTGTTAGTAAAGCTGATCACTGCCAAGGACTCTCATCCATAAATTTGCAGATTATTTTATGTGAGGTTCATTCACATTCTATAGCGAATAGTATGGTTTACTATACGGTATGCGGCACAGAACTTCAGATCTACAAGCATATGTACTATCCTCTCTATTGCTAATGAGAGAGGAGGGAGTATACACGGCATATGGCTACTCCTTAGCGTACTCTATGCAGAGGTTACCTATAGTTCAGCTGGCTTGGTGATCAGACCTCCGGTCTTAGCCGCATTGTCCCACGTGCCAGACGAACAATACGGAGGGATCCTACCTCAAGCCGTGTCCCTGCTGTGAGCCGTGTACGAGGATGACTGTCTTGTCTGTGCAGCAATCTTTCTCATGCCGTGCTTCCTTCTAAGATGCGCTGGTTTTGGCGGTTAGTGCAGACAATAGTTCTGTAATCCCCGGAGCGCTCCGTAATTTCAATAAGTATAATAGATCCTTCTAGGCTGATTCCTCCTAATGGTGATGGGGGTCTCTCCGAACCAAACGCGTTTTGGGACTCTGGGCTGGTCCCTTCATCAGTGGTGAAGCCCCCATACCAAATGGTCGATTCTTTTAGGTCCTCTGTCCATCTCTTATCTGGGTTATCTTTAAAAATCGGACTGGATCCAGAAGTAGCATACCATTCTAGTTACTATTGAGCGAACCAGAACTGTATAGTTCGGGTTGGTACCGAATTTTGGGGTGTTCGGGACACGCACCCGGACCCGAACATTTTCAAAAAAGTTTGGGTTCGGATCCGTTGTTCAGCGATTTCTTTCCGCTTTCTGAAGGGCTGCACAGCAGTTAATCAGCTAGCATTTTACTTCTTTCCCTAAGAAGCCATCACAGCCATGCCTACTACTGGCATGGCTGTGATTGGCCAAGTGCAGCATGTGACCCAGCCTCTATTTAAGCTGGAGTCACGTAGCACCGCCCGTCACTCTGCTCTGATTAGTTAGGGATAGGATGCAGCTGCTGTGAGGGCGAGATTAGGCAGGGAAGACTCAGCAAAACCACTTAATGAAGTGATCGATCTGCAGCTGTGAATCATTGAACTTCTGTTAGTTCATTGCTCACTGATTTTTAGGCTGCCCAGAGCATTTTTCTGTCATTTTTCTGGGGTGATCGGCGGCCATTTTGTGATCTTTTGGTGCACCAGCAAATGTTTTGAGCTGTCACCAAGTTCAACATACATTTTTGGGTTCAATAGTAGGCTTTTTTTGCAATATCCTACATCAGGGGTTGTGCTTATTGTCACACCTTGAAACACAGGATAGAAATTGCTATATTTTATTGAGGGGTGAAATTCAATTGCCAAAATACCAATCCCCTAAAAAGGTGGTTTCAGCTGTTGCTGGCCAAGTGTAATACTGTCCGTCATAGGATAGACTTTTTTTCTGGGGTGAAATTCAATTGCCAAAATACCACTCCCCTAAATCTGGGGTTAAAGCTGTGGCTGTGCAAGTGTAATACTGTCCGTAAAAGGATAGATTTTTTTCTGGGGTGAAATTCAATTGCCAAAATACCAATCCCCTAAATCTGGTGTTCCAGCTGTGGCTGGCTAAGTTTAATACTGTGCGTCAAAGAATAGATTTTTTTCTGGGGTTAAATTCAATTGCCAAAATTCCAATCCCCTAAATCAGTGGTTTTAGCTGATGCTGGCCAAAAAGGATAGATTTTATTTCTGGGGTGGAATTCAATTGCCAAAATACCAATCCCTTAAATCTGGTGTTCCAGCTGTGGCTGGCTAAGTTTAATACTGTCCGTCAAAGGATAGATTTCTTTCTGGGGTGAAATTCAATTGTCAAAATACCAATCCCCTAAATCAGGTGTTCCAGCTGTGGCTGGCTAAGTTTAATACTGTCCATCAAAGGATAGATTTTTTTCTGGGGTGAAATTTAATTGCCAAAATAACAGTCCCCTAAATGAGTGGTTTTAGCTGTTGCTGGTCAAGTGTAATACTGTGCCTAAAAAATACCAATCCCCTAAATCTGGTGTTCCAGCTGTGGCTGGCCAAGTGTAATACTGTCCGTCAAAGGACAGATTTTTTGGTGGGGTGAAATTCAATTACCAAAATTGCAATCCCCTAAATCTGGGGTTCAAGCTGTGGCTGGCTAAGTTTAATACTGGACGTCAAAGGATAGATTTTTTTCTGTGGTTAAATAAAATCCCTGAAATAGAAATCCTAAACATCTGTGCTTTATGCTGTTCCTCTCCAAGTGTAATTCTGTCCGCAATAGGGTATATTACATTCAGCGTGTCAGTGTCTAAATACAAGGCCTGAAAAAGAAATCCTCTATATTTGCACACGCTAATATGCATCTCCAAGTGCATTTCTGTCCGTAAAAGGGTATATTACACTCAAGGTATAAATACAAGTGCTGAAAGCGTAATCCTCTATATTTGCACACGCTATTGTGCATCTCCAAGTGTATTTCTGTCCGTAAAAGGGTATATTACACTAAGTGTCTAAATACAAGGCCTGAAAGTGTAGACCTCTATATTTGCACACGCTATTGTGCATCTCCAAGTGTAATTCTGTCCGTAAATGGATATCTTTCAGCCAGGGCCTAAATACTAGGCGTAAAATTGATATTCCCCTAAATCTGTGTTTTCTGCTGTGCCTGTATTAGTGTAATATGGTATATAAATAGATAGCTAGATAGTGTTAGGTGCCTGTAAATAAAGGCCTTAATTTGAACTCTATACATTGGACCAAAAAGGTTTTTCCTTATTGTCGTAAACGGTAACAATGAGGAAAACATCTAATAAGGGACGTGGACATGGTCGTGGTGGTGTTAGTGGACCCTCTGGTGCTGCCAGTAGCCGCCAGAATCTACAGCGATATTTGGTTGGGCCTAATGCCGTTCTAAGGATGGTAAGGCCTGAGTAAGTACAGGAAATAGTCGATTGGGTGGCCGACAGTGGATCTAGCAGGTTCACATTATCTCCCACCCAGTCTTCTGCAGAAAGCACACAGGTGGCACCTGAAAATCAAGCCTATCAGTCTGTCACCCCCATGCATATCAGGGAACCTGTCTGAGCCTCAAGTTAAATGTAAGAGAAAAATGGTCAGCATGTTTGCACGGGATAGGACAAATACCACGTTCAAAAATTGAAGAAATCCCAACAAAACGTGACTTGATGCTCATTAGGAATTTATTGCAAAATAAACAGTATGTCCCATATCCAGGACGTGTTTCGGCTAGCAAGCCTTTTTCAACCTGAAAAAGGCTTGCTAGCCGAAAAGCGTCCTGGATATGGGGCATACTGTTTCTTTTGCAATAAATTCCTAATGAGCATCAAGTCACGTTTTGCTGGGATTTCTTCAATTTTTGAGTCTCAAGTTATGCAGCAGTCTCTTATGCTGTTTGACGAATCTGCTGGGAGGGTTTCCCAAGGGCATCCACCTAGCCCTTTCCCAGCGGTGGAAGACATAGAATACACTGACACACAACCAATTATGTTTCCTGATGAGGACATGGGAATACCACCTCAGCAGAGAGCACATCTCTGATGATGACGAAACACAGGTGCCAACTGCTAAGTCTTTCTGCAGTGTGCAGACCGAACAGGAGGTCAGGGAGGAATACTGGGTGGAAGACGATGCAGGGGACGATAAGGTCCTAGACCCCACATGGAATGAAGGTCGTGCCACTGACTTTCATAGTTTAGAGGAAGAGGCAGTGGTGAGACCGAGCCAACAGCGTAGCAAGAGGGAGCAGGGTGCAAAAGCAGAACAGCCGTCGCCAAGAGAGTTCGCCTGCTACTGGCCTACGCCACCAGGGAACAAGCAAACCAAAGGCAGCTTCAAGGAGTTCCCTGGCATGGCACTTCTTCACACAATGTGCTGATGACAAGACCAGACTGGTTTGCACGCTGTGCCATCAGAGCCTGAAGCGAGGCATTAACGTTCTGAACCTTAGCACAACCTGCATGACCAGGCATCTACATGTGAGACACGGGCTGCAGTGGAGTAAGCACCTTCAAAGAAAGGGTTCTGTCTCCTCCTGCTCCCTCTTCTGCTGCTGCCTCGGCCTTTTACTCTGCTTCTGGAGGAACGTTGGCACCTGGCGCCAAGCAAAAAGAGGATGTGCCACCAACACCACCACCTCCGTCACCAAGCATCTCCACCATGTCACACGGCAGCGTTCAGCTCCCCATCTCACAAACCTTGGAGAGAAAGCGTAAATTCCCACCTACCCACCCTCGATCCCTGGGCCTGAATGCCAGCATTTCTAAACTACTGGCCTTTGAAATGCTTTCATTCAGGCTAGTGGACACAGCAAGCATGCTTGACAAAGGCTCACTAGCCGAAATGTTGCATCTGGAATAAATCCCACTTTTTTGGACGTGCTGTCTTAATTTTTTTATTTTTCCCAACATTTTTGGACTTCGGTTTCCCAGTCAGCCATAAATACTGTAAGTTAGCATAACTGGGGGCAAATCTCGTGCCCATGGCTGTCTCCTGTGTCTGGAGAAAATAATCCCCATTAAAATAAAAATAATTGTGTGACAAAATATATGTCACTGCTTCTGCTATAAAACCAATTTGCTCAGGTGGTAAAGAGCTATTTATTTCAAGCTGTCTCCTCATTGCCTCTACTCCTTGTTTATGGTTGATGATGGTATAGAGTGACTGTACGTCTAAAGTACCTATTAGCCATCCTTGTTCTACATTAAGATTTTCCACTATTTTAACTATTTGTATTGTATCCCTAATATATGATTTTATTTTCTTCACTGATGGTTGGAGGTGCTTATCTACGTACTTTCAATGATCAGCTAAGTAATAAAAATAAAATCTATCCTTTTTGGCCAGCATCAGCTAAAACCACTGATTTAGGGGATTGGAATTTTGGCAATTGATTTTCACCCCAGAAAAAAATCTATTCTTTGACGCACAGTATTAAACTTAGCCAGCCACAGCTGGAACACCAGATTTAGGGGATTGGTATTTTGGCAATTGAATTTCACCCCAGAAAAAAATCTATCCTTTTACGGACAGTATTACACTTGGACAGCCACAGCTGGAACCCCAGATTTAGGGGAGTGGTATTTTGGCAATTGAATTTCACCCCAGAAAAAAAGTCTATCCTATGACGGACAGTATTACACTTGGCCAGCAACAGCTGAAACCACCTTTTTAGGGGATTGGTATTTTGGCAATTGAATTTCACCCCTCAATAAAATATAGCAATTTCTATCCTGTGTTTCAAGGTGTGACAATAAGCACAACCCCTGATGTAGGATATTGCAAAAAAAGCCTACTATTGAACCCAAAAATGTATGTTGAACTTGGTGACAGCTCAAAACATTTGCTGGTGCACCAAAAGATCACAAAATGGCCGCCGATAACCCCAGAAAAAAGTGACAGAAAACTGCTCTGGGCAGCCTAAAAATCAGTGAGCAATGAACTAACAGAAGTTCAATGATTCACAGCTGTAGATCGATCACTTCATTAAGTGGTTTTGCTGAGTCTTCCCTGCCTAAGCAGCAGGCATTCGCCCATCATTTTTTGCAATGCTCAGCAGTAGGCCCTTACCCCTAATATTTTAAAGGGTCAACAGCAGGACCTTGCTCCTAATGTTTTGGAGGGTCACCAGCAGGCCATCAATGATAATTTTTCAAGGGTTTGTATGATGCCCTCCTTTATGTGTAGCAAGGGGTGTATTGCAGTGCCGGTTCCTTGCTATTTTTGGCAGCCCTTTCACTTAGTGCATAGGCTTTATGAGTGCAGGAGTTCCACTATCTGAACAATTGTACCACAATGTGAATGAGGCCCTCCTTTATGTGATATACAGGCTGTTTCGGAGTGCCTATTGCTTGTACTCTTTTGCAGCATTTGTTTTTGTGGGGGGTTTGTGCGTATTTTTGTCAGTCTGTAAAAGTGGCATACAACTCGGACAACATAGTTCCCAGCAGTGACCTGGGAGTCCAAGATGCATCCAGACATCGTCCCCTTTCTGTTCCCAGTCCATTTTGGTGGTGTTTCTGTCGCTTTCTGACCTTTTCCAATGGACCAGGCACCCTCCCCTTTTCAGAGCAGGGGGTGCCTGGGTGTCTCCGATTGACTTCCATTATACTTGGGCACTCGGTCGAGCACACGAACATAGCGATGTGTTCTGGCCGAGCACCCGAACACCAGAATACTTTGGTGCTCGATCATCACTAATAATAACATATGAATCACTCCATGATATATTATGCACAATGTACAACATTTTAATCCAACTCATAACATGACATCGTGTTCCATAATCTGTACCTTATGTGAACCGATGTAATGTTCATATAACACAATCCATGTTTAAATATTAAACACTAGCCTTCTGCTGCTTCCAGTTGCATTGCTGTTACAGGGTAAATCTCGAACGTGTGAGATACATTGTAAATACAAATTGTGAAGAATTATTTTTAAGTATTAATTATTCATAAAAGAGATCCTGTTTGAAACTTATTGAGATGTAACATAGTAACATGTGCTGGAGAAATTCTGAAATTTCAATGTCATTTCTCCGGACACAGATTAAATACATATAGTCTATGCCATTTCCTCCTCCTAGATCAAGATTTTGACTTTAATTTTTATTTGTTTTATTTTAAGTCATTTCCACATCCACATTTGTTTACAGGGCACTTACCTACATTTTGCTGCCTTTTGCAGCCCTCTAGCCCTTTCCAGGAGTTTTTTTACAGCCATTTTAGTGCCCAAAAGTTCAGGTCCCCATTGATTTCAATGGGGTTCGGGTTCGGGGTCAAGTTCAGGTTAAGTTCGGATCCCCAACCCAAACTTTCTTATGAAGTTCGGCTGAACCCATCGAACCCGAACTTCCAGGTGTCCGCTCAACTCTAGTGAAGAATATTAGAAACCCCAAAATACGTTTTATAGATAACTTCAATTAGAGCACACAGTTATTTAAAAATCAGTGCAGATAGAGGCATGTTTGTTTGATTTGATATATATAAGGTTTATTATATCTACTTGTACTATTGTTTTATGCAAAGTTTTTGAAAGATTAGTGATCAAAAATTAAATTAACAAGCTGAAATAGCAAGCTAGCAAACTGCACAATTGTTCCCTTTTTCAGCACTGGTTGTGTGCTTCTTAGAGACTGACCTTTTTCTTTCTAGTTCTTCTAGGCATATCTACTAAAGCATATCATTCTTGATGTTTGACTAGTTATTGCCAGATAGAGGAAACTAGCTACGCGCCCCCCCCCCCCCCACCAAGAAAATTAAGGAAGTCATACCCTCTGTATCATATACTAACAAGCTGAAACGTATGTATTCTGCCCGATACCTAAGCAGGAATTCAACTACCTCATTATGCCTCTCCTGGACTCTGGTTTAAGCTCTTGCCGTCCCTTGCAGTATGCATTGTCACCTTACTCTGATGGTTTTCTATGGGTCTTCTATACAGGCTTTGGTTCCATAGACTTTCTACTCGAGGTGTAGCTATAGTGAAAGCAGGGAAAGCGGCTGCTACGGGGCCCAAACTCAGAAGAGGCCCAGCCAGGAAGACCACTAAAAGATTTTATTTTCAGGGCCCCCACATCAGTATTATACAATGACATTACATAAAGTGACAGTATATACTCTGACATGACATACATTTCATATGTGTTGTAAACAGACAAAGCAGCTGGCAGGCCTGGTCTGATAGATTTATCTTGACTAGCCACAGAAGTGGGGGTTGCACGGGAGGAGGGTGTTCCAAAGAAGTTGCTGGGGGGGTTCATCCAAAAGGGGTTCAGTCATTTCTAGTCACGACACTGTTTCTACTACATTGTGGCTATAAATATTAAGGATACCTATTTACATGGGTGGACTGGGAAATTAAAGTGGTCCTGGAAAAAAAAAGAAAGCTAAAAGTGGTCCCATGTTGACTAAAAGTGGTCCAAATTGACAGAATGCAGGGCAACACAAGTAGGCAGGGACACAAGAAGTTGGCGAGGTCTGCAACACTGTATTGCAGCACAAAATACCACCCTAGAAATACCACGGTGCAGCACAAAATACTGCCTTAGAAGAACTAAATACCACAGTGCAACACAAAATACTGCCATCCTCATCACAATATTAAACTGTATCACCATTCTGAGGACAGTGATACAGTTGAGTTCAAGAGGGCACCTGCAGCCTCTGGCCAAGTGCGTAAGTACCTGATGCTCCTAGTTTTAATTAATGCTGAAAGCATCAGATCATTATGTACCCAGCTGACGGCCATGAGGAGGGCTTGCAAAAGCCCCTCGGCTCATCCCAATGGGAAATTTTTATTCTTGTTTTACTGTTTACTACTTATTAGCAACTGGATATACTTTACCTTGACGTACAAATGGTACTTCTTTGGGCCACCAACTTTTACCCATTTTGCCTTGTTATATATTAGATGTATACATAAATAGGGACTAACCTGTATAACTAAATAAAGAAACTGACATCAAAGATTAATTTAATTAATATTCTAATTAAAGGGCTTCTCACAGATGATAAATGTCTCATCAGTGGGAGCCTGACTGATCACTAGAATGTAAGTCCCAAGCTTTCCATTTCTCCTCACTGCATAATGACATTGAAGAAGAGTCTGAATGGCGCAGTGGTTGACCACATGTGCTGCTGCTCCACTTGTCTATGGGACTGATGGGGACAAGAGTACTGAATGTCTCCGTCAGTCCCGTCGACTATGAATGAATTATGAATGAAGAGCAGGGCACATCCATGACCGCTGCTCCTCTCAATCTTGGCTTGGTGCACCACAGCATCTATTAAACAGTAGCAGAAATCACGATTTATATAAAATAATTAGAATAATTGAAATCATTTATTTTCTTTAATTTGACAATTTTCAGCTGAAATACATTAACCACCTTATGAGCTATTGCTGTAATGAAAAAACTTGGCATAGACTGTATTTATTTAATCTGTGTCAGGAGAAATGACATTGAAATTTCGGAATTTCTCCAGCACATCTCATCAAGTTTCAATCAGGATCTCTTTTATGAATAATTAATACTTAAAAATAATTCTTCACAATTTGTATTTACAATGTATCTCACACGTTCGAGATTTACCCTGTAACAGCAATGCAACTGGAAGCAGCAGAAGGCTAGTGTTTAATATTTAAACATGGATTATGTTATATGAATATTACATCGGTTCACATAAGGTACAGATTATGGAACACAATGTCATGTGATGAGTTGGATTAAAATGTTGTACATTGTGCATAATATATCATAGAGTGATTCATATGTAATTATTAGTGATGATCGAGCACTAAAGTATTCGGGTGTTCGGGTGCAGATAGTGGAACTCCTGCACTCATAAAGCCTATGCACTAAGTGAAAGGGCTGCCAAAAATGGCAAGGAACCGGCACTGCAATACACCCTTTGTTACACATAAAAGAGGGCATCATACAAACCCTTGAAAAATTATCATTGATGGCCTGCTGGTGACCCTCCAAAACATTAGGAGCAAGGTCCTGCTGTTGACCCTCTAAAATATTAGGGGTAAGGGCCTGCTGATGAGCATTACAAAAAATGATGGGCGAGTGCCTGCTGCTTAGCTGACCATTGAAAAAATGATGGGCGAGTGCCTGCTGCTGAGCTTACCCTGTAAAATATTGTAGTTGAGTGTCTGCAGGTGAGCTGACCCTGTAACATATTGTAGTTAAGGGCCTGCAGATGAGCTGACCCTTTAAAATATTTTAGGTGAGGGCCTGCAGGTGAGCTGACCCTGTAAAATATTGTAGGTGAGGGCCTGCAGGTGAGCTCACCCTGTAAAATATTGTAGGCGAGGGCCTGCAGGTGAGCTCACCCTCTAAAATATTGTAGTTGAGGGCATGCAGATGAGCTGACCCTCTAAAATATTTTAGGTGAGGGCCTGCAGGTGACCTGACCCTCTAAAATATTGTACGTGAGGGCCTGCAGGTAAGCTGATGCTCTCAAATATAGTAGGTGAGGGCCTGCAGGTAAGCTGACCCTCTCAAATATAGTAGGTGAGAGAATGCAGGTGAGCTGACCCTGTCAAATATTGTAGGTGAGGGTCTGCAGGTGAGCTGACCCTCTAAAATATTGTAGGTGAGGGCCTGCACGTGAGCTGACCCTCTAAAATATTGTAGGTGAGGGCCTTCAGGTGAGCAGACCCTCTAAAATATTGTAGGTGAGGGCCTGCAGGTAAGCTGACCCTCTAAAATATTGTAGGTGAGGGCCTGCAGGTGAGCTGACCCTACCTGAAGAGCGACATGAGGAGATCTTGTGCACTAATTCCCAAACTCTTCAGCATCCACAGTCAGAAGAAGATGACGGTGGGGAATGGCAATTAGTGTTTCATGAGGTGATTGATGTGGATAAGACACAGTTGTCAATAAGTGAGGGTCTTGTTAGGTCAACAACACAAGTCAGGAGGATGACCCGAGTGAGTGAGGAAGTGGAAGAGGGGGTGGTGGACGATGACATCACTGACCCAACCTGGGAAGATGGCAAGCCAATTGAGGACATCAGTAAAGAGGGGGAGGGATCCACAGCACCACAACAGGCTGGAGGAGGCTGTGGGATGGCAAAAGGGAGAAGGCAGGCCACACCAAATAGAACCCAGGCCTTTGAACGTAAGCGCAAACACCCAGCCACCCACCCACAGGCCATAGCACTAAATGCACACCTTTAAAAATTGCTGGCCCTGGAAGTGTTTCTTTCCTCAGCCTCATGACGGCGGACTTCCCTCGTTACTCAGTCCCCAGCCACCATTATTTTTCTCGATGTGCGATTCCCACGTTACACCAGCAATTGTGTCCCGTAACATCACCCGTGCCCTGACCAAGGCAGTTACTGGGAAGGTCCACTTAACGACTGACACACTGACAAGTGCATTTGGCCAGGGACGCTACATTTCCGTGACGGCACACTGAATGAACCTTGTGGAGGCCGGTAGCTAGTCGTACTCTGGGATGGCACAGGTGTTACCAACGCCAAGGATTGCATCAGGATTTTGACCACCACCTACATTGGTTGCAGCAAACTCCCCTTCTCCTACTCCACTTCCACCTCTGAATTCTCATCAGCAGCACCAGTTAGCCATCAGTCAGTAGCTGGAAGCAGTGTAGCTTGGCAGTGGGGAAGGGGCAACAGGCCGTGCTGAAACTAATTTCCTTAGGTGACAAACAGCACACCTCTGCAGAGCTATGGCAGGGTATAAGGGACCAGACCGAGCTGTGGCTCTCGCCCCTCCACATACAACCAGGCATGGTTGGTTGTTGTGTCTGATAATGGCCGTAACTTGTTGGCAGCTTTGGAGCTTGGCAAGCTCACACACATGGCAATCATACAGCATATATGTCCTATGCACAACAAACATCCCAAACTTATACATTAATATAACTAAAAACATAACACACGAGAGTGGAGGTAAACCAATAGCATGGCCTGTTAATTAACTCATAAATAACCAAATAACCATAACATATTTTACAACCATAAACCATAATAATAATACCAACAATAATACAACCACAAACCATAATAATAATAGAACAGAATGTCATTGCGGATAAATTTACAACTGACAATGCTGGCGGCAGAGTACGTAGTTCCTTGTGCAACCCAGGAGGGGAGATGAGGGGAACACAGCAGTTCCAACAGAGGCAGGACAACACTCTCCAAGGCCTGGAACGGTTTCATGACACCCCGCCAGCACCCTCACCCTGATGCGCGGCATTGTGTCACAAGGCAGGAAAAATTTTGGAAGATGGGGAAGGAGTACATAGCAGACCGTGTCAGCGTCCTCAGTGATCCCTCTGTCTCAAGCTGGACACGTGGCACAAACTGTCACTCTACACCTCAGAGGCGCTGGCCTGGCCTGCCCTGCCGCCAGCGTTTTGTCAGGGCGGGTATTTAGTGGTCCTGGGGGCATAATAACTGATAAGTGCATTCATCTGTCAACTGAAAATGCTGACAGGTCGACTAAAAATGAACAAGGCCTAGATTGCCTACTGCTCCTCCTCCTCTATCATATCAACATGCTTTTTAGGCTGCTCTCTTTCAAAATGTTTTAAAGGTTAAGCTCAACTGCAGACAGGGCCGGCGTTAGGGGTTGGCAAACTGGGCAGTTGCCCCATCATCTAAGGAGCCCCCTGCTTCAGTGCTGCTGTTCAGCTGAACGTCCGTGGAAGCAGGTGGACAGCTGAATGGCTGCACTTTACAATGTAGGGTAAAGAGAACATAAGAGAAAGCATTACCCTAGGTCAGACGGTAGATGCTAGAGTGGAGTTGTTAGAACGAGGTCTGTGACGTCACTGGTCACATGCTCCTTCATGGTCACATGGTCAAGTGTGGGAAGTGCTTATAAACCCAGACTGCAGGAGCTTGTGAAGGTATAGGAGCTGTGTGTGCCTGGATGTGCTGCAGACCTAGAGTCCATAGGAGCTCATGCATGAGGAGGCAGGTACAGATCTGTGAAGGGAGGGTGAGGGGGCATGTGGTGTATTCTGGGGACATGGGGGGGTCAATCTGTGAGGGGGAGGGGTATGTGGTGTATTCTGGGGACATGGGGGGTCAATCTGTGAGGGGGCATGTGGTGTATTCTGGGGACATGAGGGTCCAGATCTATGGGGGGGCATGTGGTGTATTCTGTGGACATGAGGGTGTAGGTCTGTGAGGGGTTATGGGGGGTAAATCTGTGAGGGGGCGTGTGGGTTATTCTGGCGCCGTTAGGGTGCAGATCTATGGGGGGGGGCATGTGGTGTATTCTGGGGCCATGTGGGTGTAGGTCTGTGAGGGGGGTTATGGGGGGGTCAATCTGTGAGGGGCGACATGTGGTGTATTCTGGCATCATGAGGGTGCAGATCTATGGGGGGGGCATGTGGTGTATTCTGGGGACATGAGGGTGTATGTCTGTGAGGGAGGGGGGTTATGGGGGGGTCAATCTGTGAGGGGGGGCATGTGGTGTATTCTGGCACCATGAGGGTGCAGATCTATGGTGTGAGGGGGCATGTGTTGTATTCTGGGGCCATGTGGGTGTAGGTCTGTGAGGGGGGGAGGGGTTATGGGGGGGTCAATCTGTGAGGGGAGGGCATGTGGTGTATTCTGGCGCCATGAGGGTGCAGATTTATGGGGGATCAATCTGTGAGGGGGGCATGTGGTGTATTCTGGCGCCATAAGGGTGCAGATCTATGGGGGGGGGGGAAATGTGGTGTATTCTGGGGACATGAGGGTGTAGATATGTGAGGGGGGTTATGGGGGGTCAATCTGTGAGGGGGGGAGGTATGTGGTGTATTCTGGCGCCATGAGGGTGCAGATCTATGGCGGGGGGGGGGGGGGGGCATGTGGTGTATTTTTGCAAACCTTGTAATTTGTTCATATGCAAGTCTGTATTTAATGTATAAAACTGTAAATGGTTCTGAAATATTGGTAACAAACACTTTATTAACGGTTTCTCACTTTTTTTCTCTTTGGTGTTGGGGGGTTGAAAATAGACAACCAAATTTTATTATTGGCCTCTCAGAACATGTCAACAATTTACATTGAGGTGCAGTGTTCTCAGATATACAGTCTCTTGCATGACAGACGCCCTGCAGTTATATCTATGCTCACATGACAAATGGTATTTATTGAAAAGTTTTTAAATAAAGCATATATTTAATAAATCAAGTATGTGACTTTAATTTGTGTGTGTGTATATAAATATATATATATATATATATATATATATATATATATATATATATATATTTTTACATTAAGGGATCACTTGACTTTGGGGGTCATTCTCACATATATCTGCCAGACACCACGTATAAGGTCCAAACACTGTGCTTTTATTGCGGCATATCCATGTGATCATAACGGTATAAAATAAACTCCTGCCCGTCCAGGCACTACCTATCTACCTACAACATATGCCCCTAACTTACAGTGTGTGAACACATATGGCTTTCTCAGCCTCACAGTCCTGTAAACTACAGGCCAGGTACTGTACCTGTTCAGTACCTTTGGGAAGGGGGAGGGGGGTTGTGGTAGTAGTCCTCCCAACTCTGACCTAGGGACCTTTCCACTGCAGGTGTCACGGCTTTCCTCCCCCCCCCCCCAACCCTCAGGAACCTGTAATGGATTAGGGGTGTGGACTGAGAGTCTCCCGCTACCAACCTGACTCCCAGTCCAAAGAAATCCAGCCCATACAACCTTAGCCAAACAATCTCCAGCAAGCTATGCCTTACTGAAGCAGCACTTTTCTGGATTTCAGCTACCTCACCCAGTGAAACTGAACCACCAGGTGAGATACACACCCCCAAGTTCACATCACCAAAATATATATATATATCAAATTGCAATAGGGCCCATACAGAACCCCTGCATATTCTTCTGCCCACTACATGGTAACCAGAGCTCTGAAAATTGGCAGGAATGGAGGTTGAGGTGGTAGAGGAGGCCAACTGCACACCCGCCTCACACTACAGTCGTATAACATTTTATGTGAAATCAAAGAAAATGGTTGGGGATGAGGCTCTTTTCTATGGAAAGGTTTTTAATCAGTTTTTGATATCTGCAGCATGAAGACAAGATTCGGATATCAAACACTCAGTGGCATTAGATTGCATAGAAAAAATATACAAGAAAAAAATAAAGGTAAATTCTTAATAGTAAAACTATTTACTTAATTGAGAATGTAAGGTATTTAATAACATCAATAACTTGAGAACCTCTTCCTAACAACTCCTCCTTTCTAGCCTGCTTTATAGTTATTGAGCAGCCTAGATTTATGACCTTTATGACCCATAACCCCCCCCCCCAGACTCAGAAATTTTGTCTGCTCACTATCTATGAAGCAGGCTAGAATGGAGTAGTTAGGAGGCGGTTCTCCTGATCTTGATATTAAATTCTTTACATTCTCAAGTAAACTTTTTTTAGAACAATGATTCCAAGCGGAGGAATTCCTTCTAAAAACTTTACAGCTTATACTACTTACCTCTGAGCTCTACAGCTTATATTACTGATAATAGAGGAGGACCTCCTAACACAGGCATCTTCCGACTGCGGCCCTCCAGCTGTTGTAAAATGACAACTCCCAGCATGGCCGAACACCCTACAGCAGGGCATTGTGGGAGGTGTAGTTTTACAACAGCTGGAGGATGCCTGTTCTAACACCTCTACAGCTAATATTACTGATAGTAGAGGAGGACCTCCTTCTAACACCTCTCCAGCTTATATTACTGATGATGGAGGAGGACCTCCTTCTAACTCCTCTCCAGCTTCTATTACTGATAACAGAGGAGGACCTCCTTCTAACACCTCTCCAGCTTCTATTACTGATAATAGAGGAGGACCTCCTTCTAACCCCTCTGCAGCTTCTATTACTGATAATACAGGAGGACCTCCTTCTAACACCTCTCCAGCTTCTATTACTGATGATAGAGGAGGACCTCCTTCTAACTCCTCTCCAGCTTCTATTACTGATAGTAGAGGAGGACCTCCTTCTAACACCTCTCCAGCTTATATTACTGATAATAGAGGAGGACCTCCTTCTAACACCTCTCCAGCTTCTATTACTGATAATACAGGAGGACCTCCTTCTAACACCTCTCCAGCTTCTATTACTGATGATAGAGGAGGACCTCCTTCTAACTCCTCTCCAGCTTCTATTACTGATAACAGAGGAGGACCTCCTTCTAACACCTCTCCAGCTTCTATTACTGATAATAGAGGAGGACCTCCTTCTAACCCCTCTGCAGCTTCTATTACTGATAATAGGGGAGGACCTCCTGCTAACACCTCTACAGCTTATATTACTGATAATAGAGGAGCACCTCCTTCTAGCAACTCCATTCTAGCTGATGCTATAGTGAACAGGCAGTGGTGTACCGCCCATATAGGCAGACCACGCCACTGCTATGGGGCCCGCAGCACAGAGGGGCCCGGAGCGCAAGGGAAGCCCCGCCCCCTCTGCCTGGCCCCACCCCCCTCTCCATCTACTGTGCGAGCAGTCAGCCAGCAGTGAGCAGGGCCGGGCCGACACAGAGGCTGAGGAGGCTCCAGCCTCAGGGCGCTCAAGCCTCAGGGAACAGGCACAGGCCACTCTCACCAAGTCCCTGCTGCTGACGTGTAGCTGTATTAGCAGCAGAGCATCCATTTCTACGCTCTGCTGCTGTAACAGCCGGTCCTGCGCCCCCTAGTGGTGTTCTTCCTCCCTCCCTCAGTCTAGTGCAGTGTGCTGCAGCTCCGTACCTTCCCCAGCCCCTGACTTCCTGCCTGTGTGTGCACCAGAGATTCACAACCCCCTCCCCCAGCACAGAGAGAAGAGCAGCGTCGGGACAGAGAAGGAGGAGGAGGAGGAATACTCTACATCCTGCCTCTCCCTCCAAGTCACCAGAGACTGTATGTGCAGAAAATGTAAGGGGTTAAAGGGAATGGAATGGCAGTAATGTAATGTGCATATTGTGTGTTTTTATGTATGTGTGTCATATGTATGTCTGTATATATGTATGTGTGTCATATGTATGTCAGTATGTGTGTGTGTGTCATATGTGTGTCAGTATATATGTGTCTGTGTCATATGTATGTCAGTATATATGTGTGTGTCATATGTATGTCTGTATATATGTGTGTGTCATATATATGTCAGTATATATGTGTGTGTCATATGTATGTCTGTATATATATATGTGTGTGTCATATGTATGTCAGTATATATGTGTGTGTCATATGTATGTCAGTATATATGTGTCTGTGTCATATGTATGTCAGTATATATGTGTGTGTCATATGTATGTCTGTATATATGTGTGTGGCATATGTATGTCTGTATATATGTGTGTGGCATATGTATGTCAGTATGTATGTGTGTGTCATATGTATGTCAGTATGTATGTGTGTGTCATATGTATGTCAGTATGTATGTGTGTGTCATATGTATGTCAGTATATATGTGTGTGTCATATGTATGTCAGTATATATGTGTGTGTCATATGTATGTCAGTATATATGTGTGTGTCATATGTATGTCAGTATATATGTGTGTGTCATATGTATGTCAGTATATATGTGTGTGTCATATGTATGTCAGTATGTATGTGTGTGTCATATGTATGTCAGTATGTATGTAGTCATATGTATGTCTGTATATATGTGTGCGTCATATGTATATATGTGTGTCATATGTATGTCAGTATGTATGTGTGTGTCATATGTATGTCAGTATGTATGTGTGTGTCATATGTATGTCAGTATATATGTGTGTGTCATTTGTATGTCAGTATGTATGTGTGTGTCATATGTATGTCAGTATGTATGTGTGTCAAATGTATGTCAGTATAGATTATCTAACCCAGTCCCCCTTCCCCCATCAGCCCTTGTCCTACCCCCATCTACCCCACCAGACATTTAGATGTTATTTATTCCTGCTATTCTAATGCTCTGATCAGTAGATGGCTCAAGTCAAGCCCTCACCCCCCCAGCCATTTAGATATGTATGTTATCAATCATCCCCCACCCCCGCCTTCCTTGTAATTTGCTGGCCCCCAATATCCATTGTGAGTCACAATCCATAACAGTGCCATCCACAGATCCCCCCATAACAATGCGTCATCCAGAGATCCCCCATAACAGTGTGTCCTCCACAGATCCCCCATAACAGCGTGTCATCCACAGATCCCCCATAGCACTGTCATCCACAGACCCCCCATAACAGTGTCATCCACAGATCTCCCATAACAGTGTCATTCACAGATCCCCCATAACAGTGTCAGCCACAGATCCCCCATAACATTGTGCAATCCACATATCCCCCATAACAGTGTCATCCATAGATCCCCCCCATAACATTGTGCTATCCACAGATCCTCCATAACAGTGTCATCCATAGATCCCCCCATAACACTGTCATCCATAGATCCCCCATAACACTGTAATCCATAGATCTCCCATAACAGTGTCGTCCACAGATCCCCCATAACAGTGTCGTCCACAGATCCCCCATAAGTGTGTCATCCACAGATCCCCATAGCATTGTCATCCACAGATCCTTCATAACAGTGTCATCCACAGATCCCCCATAACAGTGTCATCCACAGATTACCCCATAACAGTGTCATCCATAGATCCCCCCCCATAACAGTTTCATCCATAGATCCGCCCCATAACAGTGTCAACCATAGATCCCCCCCATAACAATGTCATCCACAGATCCTCCATAACAGTGCGTCATTAATTGATACATAGTTGGGGGGGGGGGCGCACTTGGGCAGCTCAGCCTCTGTTGGTGGTGCCTTTTGCTGTGCAGGCATGCTGGGAGTTGTAGTTTTGCAACAGCTGGAGGCACACTGGTTGGGAAACACTGCTCTATGAGCCTACCCCCCCCCCCGAGTCCTCTATGAACCCCTCCAAGTTCTAACCCCTAATGTCCCCTAAAATGCCCAGGAGAAGGGGGGAGTAGGAGGAAAGCACACTGTCTTCTATGATAGTCCCCCCTCCCCCCCACAAACCCGTAATGCCCTCAAAATACACATGGGAGGAGTAGGACGAAAGCTACCAGTCCTCTATGAGCCTCCCCACCTTGAATTCCCCAACCCGTAATATGCCCCCAAAATGCCCAAGGGGGGGGGGTGGTGGAGTAGGAGGAAAGCAACCTGTCCTCTATGAGCATTCCCCCCTGAGTCCTCTATGAGAGTCCTCCAAGTGCCCACCAAAATGCCCAGAGGGGAAGAGAAGGAGGCAAGCACACTGTCCTGAACATTTTGAGGGGGATCATAGAGGACAGTGTGGTTTCCTCCTTCTCCTAGGATAGCCCCGTTAACTCCTTGCGCTGATGCTGAGGGTGTACATAGCCACTCAGCATCAACAGCAAGGAGTTAAAGGGTTTTGGGCAGTGGCGTACAGTTGTACTGCAACTATTCAGGGTAAGAGAAGTGATGACAAAATGGCTCTAGTAGCAAAGGGGTTAGGATGTGGAGGATGGCCTACGTCCGGCTTTAGCACAGAGGACACAGGCAGGAGGAGCAATGTGTATGCGTGCTCCTGCCGGGCGCTCGTCCAGCTGTGCTCGCATACATATTGTGCCCTGTGTCCACTGTCCTGTGCACACTCTGCTAAAGCCTGACATAGCCCATAACAGACAGGCAGGAGCGGTGATGTGATCAAATTTATTGTGTATGGGTGTGTGTGTCTCTCCCTGTGTATCCCCATCACCATGCCCACATGTTCCTATGTCTTGACGCAGCTGTATCAGGACATTCTGTGCGGGGGAAGAAGAAGATGGAAGAGTCCGTGGGAGAGACACAGGGAGGCACACTAAGGATGTAGGTAACACTACCACATGATCTACACTAGTGTCATCTGTGGTTTTACATAGGACTGCAGTTAACACTACCACGTGATCTACACTAATGTTATCTGTGGTTTTACATAGGACTGCAGGTAACACTACCACATGATCTACACTAGTGTTATCTGTGGTTTTACATAGGACTGCAGGTAACACTACCACGTGATCTACACTAGTGTTATCTGTGGTTTTACATAGGACTGCAGGTAACACTACCACGTGATCTGTACTAGTGTTATCTGTGGTTTTACATTGGACTGAAAACCCGAAACTAACCCATGCCCTTTATTCTCTGGGTCAGTACGAATAGGTTTGAACGTATGTATACATTTTTTTTGTGTGGCAAAAAATCTAGCAATGATAATAGAGGAGGACCTCCTTCTAACAACTCCATTCTAGCTGATTCTATAGTGAACAGGCTAGATTACTGACTCCAGGAGGAGGACCTCCTTCTAACACCTGCAGCTTCTAGCAATGATAATAGAGGAGGACCTCCTTCTAGCAACTCCATTCTAGCTGATTTTATAGTGACCAGACTAGATTACTGACTCCAGGAGGAGGACCTCCTTTTAACACCTCTAAAGCATATACTACTGACTCCAGGAGAAGGACCTCCTCCTAACATTCCTATTCTACCAAATTACTGGCTCCAGGAGGAGAAACTCCTTCTACCAATTCTGCAGTTTATATTACGGATAATAGAGAAGAACCTACTGCTAACAACTCCATTCTACAATATTATTGACTACAGAGTGTGGATCTTCTCCTAACAACTGCATGTTAGAGCCCATGCACACAGACGTGTGCCTTCCGAGACATAGCGTTCATGAGCAGGCCATTTGTCCCAGAGCGGCATCAATTGTGTCCCATGATAATACGAGTCCCTGGCGGTAGTCCCACAAGTGGCCCGACGTGCCCTGCATTATAGTAAACTATGAAGCTGTGCGCTCTGGAACATATTCGCTGTTCATGGACTGTATATCTCGGAGGGCATGTGTTTATGTGCATGGACCCTTATTAGAATAGCGGGTGAAATAAGGTCCTCCTTCTAACACCTCTACAGCTTTTATTACTCATAATAGAGGAGGACCTCCTTCTAACAACTCTGCAGCTTATATTATTGATAATAGAGGAGGACCTCCTTCTAACACCTCTGCAGCTTCTAGCAATGATAATAGAGCAGCACCTCCTTCTAACAACTCCATTCTAGCTGATTCTATAGTGAACAGGCTAGATTACTGACTCCAGGAGAAGGACCTCCTACTAACAACTCTACAGCTTATATTACTGATAATAGAGAAGGACCTCCTGCTAACAACTCCATTCTAATATATTACTGACTACAGAGTGTGGATCTCCTCCTAACAACTGCATGTTAGGGCCCATGCACACAGACGTGTGCCTTCCGAGACATAGCGTTCATGAGCAGGCCATATGTCCGAGAGCGGCATCAATCATGTCCCATGATAATACGAGTATGGGACGGTAGTCCCGTGGGCGGCCCGAAGTGCACTGCATTATAGTAAACTATGAAGCTATGCGCTCTGGGACATATGCCCTGCTCACGGACTGTATATCTCAGATGGCATATGTTTATGTGCATGGACCCTTATTAGAATAGTGGGTAAAATAAGGTCCTCCTTCTGGAGCCAGTTATATGGTAGAATAGGAATGTTAGGAGGAGGGCCTCCTCCTGGAGCCAGTAGGATATGCTTTAGAGGTGTTAGAAGGAGGTCCTCCTCCTGGAGTCAGTAATCTAGCCTGTTCACTATAGAATCAGCTAGAATGGAGTTGTTAGAAGGAGGTCCTCCTCTATTATCATTGCTAGAAGCTGCAGAGGTGTTAGAAGGAGGTCCTCCTCCTGGAGTCAGTAATCTAGCCTGTTCACTAAAGATTTAGCTAGAATGGAGTTGTTAGAAGGAGGTCCTTCTCTATTATCAGTAATATAAGCTGTAGAGATATTAGAAGAAGGTCCTCCTCCTGGAGTCAGTAATATAAGTTGTAGAGGTGTTAGAAGGAGGTCCTCCTCCTGGAGTCAGTAATCTAGCCTGTTCACTATAGAATCAGCTAGAATGGAGTTGTTAGAAGGAGGTGGTCCTCTATTATCAGTAATATAAGCTGTAGAGATATTAGAAGAAGGTCCACCTCCTGGAGTCAGTAATATAAGCTGTAGTGTTAGAAGGAGGTCCTCCTCCTGGAGTCAGTAATCTAGCCTGTTCACTATACTGTAGAATCAGCTAGAATGGAGTTGTTAGAAGGAGGTGCTCCTCTATTATCAGTAATATAAGCTGTAGAGATATTAGAAGAAGGTCCTCCTCCTGGAGTCAGTAACCTAGTCTTTTCTATACAGAGCAGGCTAGAATGGAGTGGGCAGAAGGAGGCCCTTTGCTGTGGCTTATTGAGTTAATATTTGTCCTCTCTGAGAAGTCCTTAATCTAGTCGGCGGTGGCAGATAAAACTGTGAAATTAAAATACACGAAGGGTGTGCTCATGCGGTCGGCGTGGTTTTAGAAGTGGCATTTTGATTGACACTGTGTCTTGGCAGTGTTTTATTGGCAAAACCACACAGCCATTAATGAGAGTGTTAACAAAAAATGGCAGTGCTGTGTGAACACAACTGTAAAACTCTGAATTTGATCATGTCGGCTTAGAATTACATCATTGCTGTAGGAAATGATAAATGAGCCGGGCCAGCCGGGCCACCCCTTCCCCGCCATTCCTCCTTATTTAGAACTGGTGTAAGTGACTTGGAAGGGGAAGAAGTCTTAGATTTTGCCACAAATCACCTTTGCGAAAAAATCTGCACCAAATATACACCAAAAGGTCGTATATATTTGAAAATAAATGATCCCTTAGTTCTATTTTTATGTATTTGTGAAAACAAGCAGAATGGAATTTTTTCTATTGCATCGATTAAAATATATAGGAAAAAATGATATAGGAAATTCATAAATCTAGTAAAACAGTTTCCTGAATTAAGAATGCAAAGAATTTAATAAGTAACACGAAGAACAGGAGGACCTCCTCCTAACAACTCCATTTTAGCCTGCTTTATAGTGAACAGACTAGATTTCTGACTCCAGGGGGAGGACCTCCTCCTAGCAACTCCATTCTAGCCTGCTCTACACTGAACAGGCTAGATTACTGACTCCAGGAGGACAGACACCAGTACTCTTCTACTGGCACTGTAGGACCTGCGATGATGTTAGATGCAGGAGGCGGAGCTCAGCAGAGAAGAGGGGGGTGAAGGACCTGTGATTACCTCACCATCATGTGACTAGAACAGGAGGCGGAGCTCAGCAGTGCAGTGAAGAAATGAAGACGACCAGTGATGCATGGGAAGAATTGAAGGATTCAATGTAAGTGTCAGGGAAATGCTGGGAGTTGTAGTCTTCACCTCTTATACCTCCTGTTATGTAATATCAGAGTACAATAAAAGATGAGGTCTAAGGAGAGGACTACAACTCCCAACATGTCCAGCTTGTTATGTAATATCAGAGTACATTACAAGAGGAGTTATAAGAGGAGAGGACTACAACCCTCAGCATGTCCATGCCATTATTATGTTATATCAAGGTGCATTACAACACCCTGGATATGCTGGGAGTTGTAGTCCTCTCCTCTTATAATGTACTCTGATATGACATAATAACTGCTTGAATATGCTGGGAGTTGTAGTCTTCTCTTATACCTCCTCTTGTAATGTACTCTGATATTACAAAATAGTGGCTTGGACATGCTGGGAGTTGTAGTCCCATCCTCTTATACGTCCCCCTGTAAAGTGCTCTGATATTAAATAATAATGGCTGAGACATGCTGGGAGCTATAGTCCTCTTCTGTTATACATTTTGCTGTAATGTGGTTTGAAATGGGGTCAGAAAAACTGCTCACTACTTGAATGGACGGTTAAAATGAAAATAACAAAACTTTAATAAATATACATCTAAAAATGTAATTAATCCCTATCTTTATATGTATACAAGTAGGTGAAAGTGAGAGATCTATCGAAGGGGGTGTTAGGATGGAATCATCAATTTCCCATACGGAGTGCAAATAAGCAGTAACACTGTTTATGGATAGCCACAGTGGCAAACACTAATATGGGACTATTGTACTGTTTCATACTGACTTTAAAACCAGCCTACAGGGCGGATTCACTAGTCAGGTGTGCATGACTGCATGGAGGTCACCACACCTCCCATATATGCTACAAAGGAAAAAAAAAATGGAGATTGCAGTCAGCACAACCCAATACGCAGGTGCACGTTGCTATGGTGAAATACACATACAAACGTAAAAACAAAGGTGCAATGGCACACTGCAGCTAGAGCTCCGTCCTGCCACTATGCTGGATGTTAGATGAGGCATTAGTTTATATTTTGGCCAAATTATGTAAGCCACCCACCACTTCACGGTTGCCTCTCGAGTGGTCCCTAACATTAATTCTTACCTTTTATGGGCCATATCAGCCACACAAAACCCAGGGAGTGCAGGTGCAGCATGCAAGCCAGATACACTCTGCTTGTAACCCCGTCTGGTGCCATACAGTGTTCATCAGATCAAGGGATGCAAATACCAACATGCATGCTGAGCCCACTAGTACTTCTCCTGGAACCAAATGGCTTCTGGTAAGTTAAATAAAGCAGACTCAGTTTTATACTGACTTTAAAACCAGCCTACAGGGCGGATTCACTAGTCAGGTGTGCATGACTACATGGAGGTCACCACGCCTCCCATATATGCTACAAAGGAAAAAAAAAATGGAGATTGCAGTCAGCACAACCCAATACGCAGGTGCACGTTGCTATGGTGAAATACACACACAAACGTAAAAACAAAGGTGCAGTGGCACACTGCAGCTAGAGCTCTGTCCTGCCACTATGCTGGATGTTAGATGAGGCATTAGTTTATATTATGGCCAAATTATGTAAGCCACCCACCACTTCACGGTTGCCTCTCGAGTGGTCCCTAACATTAATTCTTACTGCACCTGCACTCCCTGGGTTTTGTGTGGCTGATATGGCCCATAAAAGGTAAGAATTAATGTTAGGGACCACTCGAGAGGCAACCGTGAAGTGGTGGGTGGCTTACATATTGTACTGTTTCAGTCCCAATCGTGTTGCCACTGTATAATGCACATGTTCATGAATTCAGCCCAGAATATGACTCAGTGGTGTCCATGTAACAGTCAGAGTCACACCAGGATGAACCCTGTCACCGATATTCTCATCTCTAACTAATTGTACATTGCCCTACTCTATGCGTTTCTGGTGCCCTGTAACGGGGCACCTCATCAGGAGCTGGTGGGCACAACATGATAACTCATAGATCGCCTAACAGGATGAGAACGTTAGGAAGCTGTCTATGGACACTAGATGTGGCCCAGATTATTAAAGACACAGTCTGCGGATGATGTACTGTATATGTCACTATTAGGTAAAAAATAAAAATATCTTGCTGCTGTTAAACACACACAGTAGTCCTTAAAAGGACTTTGGGGTCTTTGAAAAGCTTTTGGTAGTAAAAACAGCAAATTTATCTCCCTGCACTATCTGTCCCTTCTGAAGCACTGTCCCTGAGACTGCAGGAGGTAGATAGATTGCTGCTCTAAAACACACACACACACACACACACACACTAGTTCTTAAAAGGACTTTGGATCTTGGAAAAGATTTCTCAGAATAAAAACTGTGAAATGTCCCTATTAAGGCATATCGTGTATTTGACAAACGGAAGAGCAACTGCAAAGCAAACCCTCTGCACTGAGGAACTGCAACCATATGATTACATTGCTGGTGCACTAGTGAATCCTCAAAGTCATTGGTGTAGGCTAATCTGAGGTTTAGACTAAGGGATTATGGGGGTCATTTATTAAGACCAGAAATTTATATGCAAATCTTAATCCCTGTGCACTGCCGGGGGATGCGCCAATGTTTTGTAGAGGCACAGGCCTCTACATAACTTTGGCGCTTGGTGTCGCTGGCCATGTGACATACATTTAAAATACGCCAGCTCCCATGCTGGCATAGTTTAAGACCATTTTCACTCCATAAACTGTTGTTAGGAATGATGAATGAGACGGACCAGCTGGCCAGCCCTCTGCCCCGCCCTGCAGGAAAAGTCACAGATTTTGCCACAAAACCCCTTTGCGTCAAACTCTGTGACAAAGTACACCAAAAAGTGCTGTAAAAATCAATAATAAATGACACCCTATTTTTTTTTCAGCTGTTCTTTACTTTATGCCTACCGCAAGGATAAATTGACTTTTCCACAGTGAATCCCAGGGTTACAGTCACCCAGAGTAGTCTTGGATTGATGGTGCTGATGTAGTAGTACCAAATGTAGTCCATTAACTGGCAGATGTCAGAAACAAGAAGTCAAGAGAACAGCAATATCCAAAGCAAGTTGGGGTAGAGCCATGGAATCACAAGTATCAGTAAGCCAAAGGCAGAGAGAAAAATAAGTCTTTAGTCAAACTCATGTAAGTACATGTCTCAGCAATCCAGGAATAAAGCACAGGTCAGAAAGAATTCTGAGCCTCAGCAACAGTTTGAAAAACATGGCTCAAAAAATAGAGACTAGTACTAAACCTATAATTGGGCAAAGTCTGCAGAACAAAAAGTAGTTTTAATCCTGCCATCTATGACATCATCACTAGTGTTGATCGAGCACCGAAGTCCTCGGGTGCTTGGGCCGAACACATCGGGATGCTCAGGTGCTCTACAGAGCACCTGAGTATAATGGAAGTTAATGAGTTAATGGGAAAACGAGAGCATTAAACCAGGCACCCCCTGGTCTGAAGAATGGAGGGTGCCTGGTTCATAGGAAAAGGTTAGAAATTGATGGAAACACCACCAAAATGGTTTGGGAACAGCATGAGGAGGATGTGTGGATGCATCTTGGACTCCCAGGTCGCTGTTGGGAACGATGTTGTCCATATAGTATGCCACTTTTAGAGACTGACAAAAATACGCACAAAACCAAAGAAAAAAATTGATGTTAGAGGAAAAATTGTTAGGAAACATTCTTTCCTGTATATTTACTTGTATATAAAGTGCAAGTGCTGCCAAAAATTACAAGCAAGAGGCACTTCGATACAACCTGTATATTACATAAAGTAGGGCCTCATTCAAATTGTGGTACTATTGTTCAGGTAATGGGACTCCTACACTAATAAAGCCTATGCACTAAGTGAAAGGGCTGCCAAAAATTACAAGGAACCGGCACTCCAATACACCCTTTGTTACACATAAAGGAGGGCATTATACACACCCTTGAAAAATTATGATTGATGGCCTGCTGGTGACCCTCAAAAACCTTTAGAGCAAAGGCCTGCTGATCTGACCTTCTAAAACATTAGGGGTGAGGGTCTGCTGGTGAGCTAACCCTTTAAAAGAATGTAGGTGAGGGCCTGCTGGTGAGCTGACCCTCTAAAAGGTTGTAGGTGAGGGCCTGCAGGTGAGCTGACCCTGTAAAACATTATATGCGAGGGCCTGCAGGTGAGCTGACCCTTTAAAAGAATGTAGATGAGGGCTTGCAGGTGAGCTGACCCTTTAAAAGAATGTAGATGAGGGCTTGCAGGTGAGCTGACCCTGTAAAACATTATATGCGAGGGCCTGCAGGTGAGCTGACCCTGTAAAACATTATATGGGAGGGCCTACACGTGAACTGACCCTTTAAAACATTATATGTGAGGGCCTGCCTGTGAGGTGACCCTGTAAAAGATTGTAGGTGAGGGCCTGCTGGTGAGCTGACCCTCTACAAGGTTGTAGGTGAGGGCCTGCAGGTGAGCTGACCCTGTAAAACATTATATGGGAGGGCCTGCACGTGAACTGACCTTGTAAAAGAATGTAGGTGTGGGCCTACTGGTAATCTGACCCTCTAAAAGGTTGTAGGTGAGGGCCTGCAGGTGAGCTGACCCTGTAAAACCTTATATGTGAGGGCCTGCAGGTGAGCTGACTCTTTAAAAGATTGTAGGTGAGAGCCTACTGGTGAGCTGACCCTATAAAACATTATATGCCGGGACCTGCATGTGAGCTGACCTTGTAAAAGATTGTAGGTGAGGGCCTACTGGTGAGCTGACCCTATTAAACATTATATGCGAGGGCCTGCAGGTGAGCTCACCCTGTAAAACATTAGATGCAAGGGACTGCAGGTGAGCTGACCCTGTAAAAGGTTGTAGGTGAGGGCCTGCAGGTGAGCTGACCTTATAAAACATTATATGCAAGGGTCTGCAGGTGAGCTGACCTTGTAAAAGAATGTAGGTGAGGGCCTGTAGGTGAGCTGACCCTGTAAAACATTATATACGAGAGCCTGCTGGTGAGCTGATCCTGTAAAACATTATATGCGAGGGACTGCAGGTAAGCTGATCCTGTAATAGATTGTAGGTAAGAGCATGCTGGTGAGCTGACCCTCTAAAAGGTTGTAGGTGAGGGCCTGCAGGTGAGCTGACCTTATACAACATTATATGAAAGGGCCTCCAGGTGACCTGACCCTGTAAAACATTATATGTGAGGGTCTGCAGGTGAGCTGACCCTGTAAAAGATTGTAGGTGAGGTTCTGTTGGTGAGCTGACCCTGTGAAACATTATATGCGAGGGCATGTAGGTGAGCTGACCCGGTTAAAGAATGTAGGTAAGTGCCTGTAGGTGAGCTGACCCTGTAAAACATTATATGCGAGGGACTGCAGGTGAGCTGACCCTGTAATAGATTGTAGGTGAGGGCATGCTGGTGAGCTGTCCCTGTAATAGATTGTAGGTGAGGGCATGCTGGTGAGCTGACCCTCTAAAAAGTTGTAGGTCAAGGCCTGCAGGTGAGCTGACCTTATAAAACATTATATGCGAGGGTCTGCAGGTGAGCTGACCCTGTAAAAGATTGTAGGTGAGGGCCTGCAGGTAAGCTGACCCTGTAAAAGGGTCTGTAGGTGAGCTGACCCTGTGAAACATTATATGCGAGGGCCTGCAAGTGAGCTGACCCTGTAAAAAATTATATGCGAGGGCCTGCTGGTGAGCTGATCCTGTAAAACATTATATGCGAGGGCCTGCAGGTGAGCTCACCCATTAAAAGATTGTAGATGAGGGCTTGCTGGTGAGCTGACTCTCTAAAAGGTTGTAGGTGAGGGCCTGTAGGTGAGCTGACCCTGTAAAACATTATATGCGAGGGCCTTCAGGAGAGCTCACCCTGTAAAAGATTATACGGGAGGGCCTGCAGGTGAACTGACCCTGTAAAACATTATATGTGAGGGCCTGCAGGGGAGCTGACCCTGTAAAAGATTGTAGATGAGGGCCTGCAGGTGAGCTGACCATCGAAAAAATTATGGGTGAGGGCCTGCTTCTGATCTGACCACCTAAAACATTAGGGGTGAGGGTCTCCTGCTGAACTGACCATGGAAAACATTATTGGTGAGGGCCTGCTGCTGAGCTGACCATCGAAAAAATTATGGTTGAGGGCCTTCTGCTTAGCTGACCATTGAAAAAATTATGGGCGAGTGCCTGCTGCTTAGCTGACCTTTGAAAAATATATGGGCGAGTGCCTGTTGGTGATCTGACCATTGAAAACATTATGGTCGAGGGCCTGAAGCCGCATTGGTGACTCAAAATAACCTCGGGCCGATCAGAAACATCCATCCCCGTGACGGCGACGGTCCATTCGGATGTCTGCCCTAGCAACTTTCGATTCGACTTTCTGCGCCTACCATGGTGACCATGGGTAACGGGGAATCAAGTTTCGATTCCGGAGAGGGAGCCTGAGAAACAGCTACCACATCCAAGGAAGGCAGCAGCCGCGCAAAATACCCACTCAGGGAGGTAGCGACGAAAAATTTGAATTCAGTACTTATTCTAAGCCCCGTAATTTGAATGAATAAACTTTAAATACTTTAACGAGGATCTATTGGAGGGCAACTCTGGTGCCAGCAGCCAACTCGCTCCTGGCTTCCAAAACGTTCACCCAGTGTGCCGTCATGGTGAGGATTGTTTTGACCAGACTCTTGGATAGTGAAACTGGAGTTGTAGGTAAGCGCCTGCTGGTGAGCTTACCCTGTAAAAGATTGTAGTGGAGGGCCGGCTGGTGAGCTGACCCTCTAAAAGGTTGAAGGTAATGGCCTGTAGGTTAGCTGACCCTGTAAACCGTTATATGCGAGGGCCTGCAGGTGAGCTGACCCTGTAAAAGATTGTAATTGAGGGCCTTCTGGTCAGCTGACCCTCTATAAAATTATATTTGAGGGCCTGCAGGTGAGCTGACCCTGTAAAACATTATATGCGAGGGCATATATGTGATGGGAATTATATGCATGAGCATGTTAATATGATGAAAGAAGAGGAGAAAGATGAGAAAAGGAAGACTCAATAATATACCATTTTTTGTGGTGCGAGGAACGCATTTAACCCCTTAAGAACACGGCCCTATTTCACCTTAAGGACCAGGCCATTTTTTGCAAATCTGACCAGTGTCACTTTATGTGGTGATAACTTTAAAACTCTTTTACTTATCCAGGCCATTCTTAGATAGTTTTTTCATCACATATTGTACTTCATGACACTGGTAACATATTTTTGGATAAAAAAATACAAAATTTACCAAAAATTTTGAAAAATTTGCTAATTTTCAAGTTTCAATTTCTCCACTTCTATAATACATAGTGATACCTCCAAAATAGTTATTACTTTACATTCCCCAAATGTCTACTTCATGTTTGGATCATTTTGGGAACACCATTTTATTTTTTGGGGACATTACTAGAAGTTTAGAAGCAAATCTTGAAAATTTTCAGAAAATTTCAAAAACCCACTTTTTTAAGGATCAGTTGAGGTCTGAAGTCACTTTGTGAGGCTTACATAAAAGAAACCACCCAAAAATGACCCCATTCTAGAAACTACACCCCTCAAGGTATTCAAAACTGATTTTACAAACCTTGTTAACCCTTTAGGTGTTCTACAAGAGCTAATGGACATAAAATTTCAGAATTTTGATTTTTTTGGGCAAATTTTCCATTTGAATCCATTTTTTCCAAGAACAAAGCAAGGGTTGACAGCCAAACATATCCCAATATTTATTTCCCTGATTCTGTAGTTTGCAGAAACACCCCATATGAGGTTGTAAACTGCTGTATCGCCAAACGGCAGGGCATAGAATAAAGGGAACGCCATATGGTTTTTGGAAGGCATATTTTGATGGACTGGTTTATTTACCCTCATTTAAGAGTCTCAACACAGCAATCCAAAGTGCAAAGCTCCCTGGGAAATAGTAATATGCAAAATAAATGTGGAGCCCCAGTATTGGGTCTACAACACAATGAAAGCCAGATATCCCTCAAAGGAAGGAAAACCGAGCAAAGGGATCTCTACATTACAGAGATCACCAAATCCACCATAATAAGTGGCCCCTATGTCAAGATCCCGCTTTTTTTACAAGCTTTAAGGATGTGACGGGGAAAACCTAAGCCAGTTATACATCAACAGACAGCCGGGAGCAATGCCTGTTTGCCACTCTTAAATGAGGCTCTGCAGTGTTTTTGTGACTGGTCTCCCTGAGATCAGCTATTGTTTTGTTTGAGTAGTCTCCAAGGCATTGCTCCTGGTTAGCCAGAATCCTACTCCGCACTGATGAGGGGCAACAGTATTTGGTGATCTCTGTAATTGAGAGACCCCTTTGCTCGGTTTTCCTTCCTTTAAGGGATATCTGGCTTTCATTGTGTTGTAGACCCAATACTGGGGCTCCATATTTATTTAGCATATTACTGGTTTATTTACACCATGGCCCATTTCAAGCCCCCGATGAGCCCCTAGAGTAAAAACTCCAAAAAACTGACCCCATTTTGGAAACTACTGGATAAGGTGGCAGTTTTGGTGGTATTATTTTTAAGGTACATATGATTTTTGGTTGCTCTATAATACATTTTTGTGACACAAGGTAATAAAAAATAGAAATTCTGAAATTTCTTCTCCATTTGCCATAAACTCTTGAGGAACACCTAAAGGGTTAACAAAGTTTGTAAAATTAGTTTTAAATACTTTGAGGGGTGTAGTTTTTTTTTATATGGGGTAACTTTTATGGAGTTTCTACTCTAGGGGAGCATCAGGGGGGCATCAAATGGGACATGGTGTCAAAAAATCAGTCCAGCAAAATCTGCCTTCCAAAAACCATATGGCGTTCTCTTAATTATGAGCCCCGCCGTTTGGCCATACAGCAGTTTACAACCACATATGGGGTGTTTCTGTAAACTACAGAATCAGGGCAATAAATATAGAGTTTTGTTTGACTGTTAACCCTTGCTTTGTTACTGGAAAAAATTATTAAAATGGAAAATTTGGAAACAAATTGCTGTTTTGGGACCGTTTAAATTTTATTTTTGTGACTGTGTTCATCAGAGGGGTTAGGTAATGTGTTATTTTTATAGAGCAGATTCTTACGGACGCGGCAATACATAATATGTCTACTCTTTTAAATTTATTTAGCTTTTACCTTTGTTAAACAAACAAAAAACATTTTAGTATCTCCATAGTCTAAGAGTCAGTTTTTTTTGTTTTTGTCCAATTGTCTTAGGTAGGGGTTCATTTTTTGTGGGGTGAGATGACAGTTTTAATGGCACTATTTCGGGGTGCATATGACTTTTTGATCGCTTGCTGTTAAACTTTTTGTGATGTTAGGTGACAAAAAACAGCTTTTTACAGTTTTTTTTTTTTTGCGGTGTCCACCTGAGGGGTTAGTTCATGTGTTTCATGTGAATTTTTATAATTCAGGTTCTTACGGAAGCGGCTATGCATAATATGTCTACTTTTTATTTATTTATTTAGGTTTTACACAATCATATAATTTTTGAAACAAAAAAAATCATGTTTTAGTGTCTGCATAGCCTAAGAGCCACAATTTTTTTTATTTTTTGGGCGATTTTCTTAGGTAGGGTATCATTTTTTGCAGGATAAGATGACAGTTTTAATGGCACTATTTGGAGTGCATATGACTTTTTGATCGCTTGCTATTAGACGTTTTGTGATGTAAGGTGAAAAAAAATGGCTTTTGACACAGTTTTTTTTTTTTGCAGTGGTCACCCGAGGGGTAAGGTCATGTGTTATTTTTATAGCTCAGGTTCTTCCAGACGCGGCGATACATAATATGTCTACTTTTCATTTATTTATTTAGATTTTACACGATCATATTTTTGAAACAAAAAAAAAACATGTTTTAGTGTCTGCATAGCCTGAGAGACATAATTTGTTTATTTTTTAAGCGATATTCTTAGGTAAGGTATCATTTTTTGTGGGACGAGGTGACGGTTTGATTAGTACCATTTGGGTGTAGATAAAACTTTTTTGATCACTTTTATTAACTTTTTGGGGAAGTGAGGTGGGCAAAATTTCAATTTTATCATAGTTTTTTTTTTTTTATGACGTTTACCGTGCGGGGAAAATAACAAACCCATTTTAT
This sequence comes from Bufotes viridis, assembly GCA_033119425.1. NCBI lineage: Eukaryota > Metazoa > Chordata > Amphibia > Anura > Bufonidae > Bufotes > Bufotes viridis. The sequence continues at coordinate 138,806,927 of CM065589.1, forward strand.
AGATTAGGTCGTTACGGACGCAGTGATATATAACATGTGTAGTATATTTTATATTTTTTATTTTTATTAGTGATAAATGTGTTTTTTTATTTTTACCTTTCTTTACTTTTTTTTATATTTTTTTTTACCCAGACCCACTTGGTTCTTGAAGATCCTGTGGATCCGGTGTCTGTATAATACAGTACAGTACATTATATAATGTACTGTACTGTATTTTTTACTTGACACTTAGTCTGATCAGACTTTTGCCTTTAGCAAAAGTCTGATTAGAATTCTGTTACCATGGCAAGCAGGATGCCTTTGAAGGCGTCCTGCTGCTATGGTTACTCTCCTCCGCTGCTATAACAGAGCAGCGGTGGATGGGGAGGGAAGCTGGGGACTGGAGCTAGGGGGGCTGCACCAGGCACAGCAGCCCCCCACAGCAGCTCCCTCCCTCTTAACCCCTTCCATACAGCGGTCCCTGATGCGATGTATCTGATCCGCGGGGATCAGATACATCGCAAAGCACTGCAAACCGCAGGTCTGAATTGACCTGCGGTTTGCAGCGATCGCCGATAGGGGGGGTGTCACAGGACCCTCCTCGGCATTAGAACATGGTTCCTGCTGAACTATATCAGCAGGAATCATGTTGCTATCGCACCCGAATCGGGCGCAATAGCAATTAATACACAGGACGTACCGGTACGTCCTGTGTCCTTAAGGATTCGGACATCAGGACCTACTGGTATGTCCTGTGTCCTTAAGAGGTTAAAGTGCCTTTATGTTCATCAGCTTTCCTCTGGTGGAGTCGAGAAGTCAGGGGCAATCCAGGCCATGTTCATTTTTATAAGAGTCAACCTGTCAACATTTTCAGTTGACAGGCAGATACGCTTATCTGATATAATGCCACCAGCAGCACTAAATACCTGCTCTGACCAAGCGCTGGCGGCGGGGCAGGCCAGCACCTCCAAGGCGTAGAACGACAGTTCGTGCCACGTGTCCAGCTTGGGCACCCAGTAGTTGTAAGGCACTGAGGAATCATTGAGGATGCTGACACGGTCTGCTATGTACTCCTTAACCATCTTCCAAAATGTTTCCCTCCTTGTGACAGTAGGCCACACATCAGAGTATGGGTGCTGGCGAGGGGTTATGAAACTGTACCAGGCTTTGAAGAGTGTTGCCCTGCCTTTGTTGGAACTGCTGTGTGTTCCCCTTGTCTCCCCTCCTTGTTTTCCCAGGGAACTACGGACTCTGTTGCCAGCGTTGTCAGATGGAAGTTTTTGGAGCAATTTTTCAACAAGGAGCTTCTGGTATACAAGAGGAATGAGAGATAAGAAGAACTCTTTGTAGTGGGGGTCGAGATAGGTGAACAACCAGTAATCTGTGTTGTCTAAAATGCATATGACGCGCGGGTTGCGGGAAAGGCAGCCTAACATGAAGTCAGCCATGTGTGCCTGAGTACCAACAGGCAAGAGTTCGCTATCGTCATCAGGAGGATGAATCTCAATCTTCTCGTCCTCCTACTCCTCTTCTGCTCACCCACGCTGAACAGATGGAATTAAACTTCCATGGGTACTACCCTCTGTAGCGGAGGGAACCGTCTCCTGCTCCTCCTCCTCCTTCTCTTCGTCGTTCAGTTTGCGCTGAGAAGATGAACTGAGTGTGGTTTGGCTATCACCCTGTGTAATGTCTTCCCCCATTTCCACCTCTTCCACATGCAAAGCGTCGTCCTTAATTGTGAGCAGCCAGCGTTTGAGTAGACACAGAAGTGGGATGGTTACGCTGATAATAGCGTTCTCGCCGCTCACCATTTGTGTTGATTCCTCAAAGTTTCTTAAATCCTCACAAGGGTCAGACATCCATGCCCACTCCTCGCTTAAGTTATGAATAACGGAAGCTGACTGGAAAGGCGATAACCATGTTGCAGCTGGTATTCCACTACTGCCCTCTACTGCTCAAAAAGCCTGACTAACATGTGGAACGTCAAGTTCCAGCACGGACTCACGTCGCATAACAGCAGGTGAGCTGGCAATTTCAAGCGATGCAGCCGTGTTGACAGACCGGCTGAAGCTGTCGATGATGTGCGGAAATGTGCACACACGCGGCGCACCTTCACCAGTAGCTCCAAGTTTAAGACGTGGACTAGGCATGGGATGTGTATAAGATTGCCAATCTCCAAAGCCGCCACCAAGTTACGGCCATTATCAGACACAACCATGGTTCGTTGTAGATTGAGTGGCGAGAGCCACAGCTCAGTCTGGTCCCTTATACCCTGCCACAGCTCTGTGGCGGTGTGCTGTTTGTCATCCAAGCAAATTAGTTTCAGCACGGCCGGTTGCTGCTTCCCCACTGCAGTGCTACACTCCTATCAGCTACTAACTGATGGCTGACTGGTGCTGCAAGATGAGAATTCAGAGGTGGACGTGAAGGAGGAGGTGAAGGAGGAGAAAGGGGGGGGGGGGTTGCAGCCACAAATGTAAGTGGTGGCGAAAATCCTGATGGAAGTAGGGCCCGCAATACTTGGCGTCGGTAGCACCTGTTCCATCACACGGTACGACTCCCTCCCAGCCTCCACAACGTTCACCCAGGGGGCCGTCAGGGAAATGTAGCATCCCTGGCCGAATGCACTTGTCCATGTGTCCGTGGTTAAGTGGACCTTCTCAGTAACTGCATTGGTCAGGGCACGTGTGATGTTACGGGACACATGTTGGTGTAAGGCAGGCACAGCACTCCTTGAAAAATACTGGGGACTGCGTAACACGAGACGGCCACCGACATCAGGCTGCGGAAGGCCTCAGTGTCCACAAGCCTAAATGGCAAAATTTCCAGGGCCAGTAATTTGGAAAGCTATGCATTTAGTGCTATGGCCTGCGGGTGGGTGGCTGGGTTTTTGCGCTTGCGCTCAAATGCCTGGGGTAAGGACATTTGGCCACTGCACTGGGACACGGAAGTGGAGGTGGTCACTGATGGTGCTTGCGAAGGTCCTGCAGGGCGCGAGGCATCCAGGCCTGCATCTTGGACAGGGGATTGACCAGCACGTAACTTAGGGGAAGAGGAGGCAGTGGTGTGACCCACAGAAACAGACTGTGGACCCAGGCGTTTGTCCCACTTATAAGGGTGCTTGGATGCCATGTGGTGGATCATGCTGGTGGTGGTGAGGTTGCTAGTGTTCACGGCCTGGCTCATTTTGGTACGGCACAGGTTGAAAACTACTATTCTTTTGTCGTCCGCACTTTCCTTAAAAAAGCACCATACTGCGGAACACCTACCCCTTGGCAAGGGAGATTTCCGCAAGGGGGTGCTCCGTGGAACAGTTGTGGGCTTGTTTGGTGTGGCCCGTCTTCTCCCTTTTGCCACCCCACTGTCTCTTCCAGCTTGTTGCGGTGCTGCAGATCCCTCCCCCTCTGTACTGCTGTCCTCGCTCGGCTTTCCACCTTCCCAGGTTGGGTCAGTGACTTCATCGTCCACCACCTCCTCTTCCACTTCCTCATTCTGCTCATCCTCCTGACTTGTTGACCTAACCACAACCTCAGTGAAAGTGTGTGTAATCATCCACCTCATTAAACAGTAATTGCCATTCCCCACCGTCATCTTTTTGTGACTGTGGATGCTCAAGAGGTTGGGAATCAGGGCACAAGGTCTGTCCCTCTTCAAGCGTGCTTGGCGAGAGGGCCAAATGAAGGAATGGCGATGAAAGGAGCTCCTTGGAATATCTGAGTGTGGGATCACTTGTTTGCCCAAACTCTCCATGATGGGAGGAAGGAGGATCAGGGTGATGATTGCATTGACCAGACTCCTGGCTACTGAGACAGGGTGGTGCTTAACCGACTAGAAGCATTATCTGCTGCAATCCAACCAACCACCTGGTCGCACTAGTCTGACTTCAAGAGTGGTGTCCTGCGCCGCCCTGCAATCTGGAACATGAAGCTAGGTATCGTTGATGATTGTTTTTCTTGTGCTCTGGCAGCAGGTACAGTTTCAATGCGCCAAGGGCCACGGCCTCTGCGTGCACCATCAGCATCACGGCCACTTTCCCATCCTTTACTACTCGCCTTCTTCATTTTAAATGTTATATATGCATGAAAGTATGTCACACGTACAGTAGCGTAGGATTTGGAAGTGTATGCGCAATAAAATTTAAAAAGGTATTTGGAAACGTCACACAGAAGATATCCCGCAACTAATATCAATGCTGTCACCAGCGTCTAATATAAAATTACAGGGAATGTCACAGTTATTTGGTACCACAGGTAATGTCACTGTCCACAGAATCTACAGAAAAAGTACACTGTATATCACAGATACATTTTTTATGCGTACATGTTACACGGCAGATGTGGCACTGGTAATGTCAATGTCAGAAGCGGGCACTGTCTTTTGAAAAAGTACCCTGTATGTCACAGATACATTTTTTAACCGCACACGGTACACTGGAGTTGCGGCACTGGTATTGTCACTGTCAGAAGCGGACACCATCTTATGAAAAAGTACACTGTATGTAACAGATACATTTCTTAACCGCACACGGTACACTGGAGATGTGGCACTGGCAATGTTACTGTCAAAAGCGGACACCGCCTATTAAAAAAGTACACTGTATGTCACAGATAAAAAAATTTACCGCACACGGTACACTGGAGGTGTAGCACTCGTAATATCACTGTCAGAAGTGGACACAGTCTATTGACAAAATACACTGTATGTCACAGATAAAAAATTTATGCGCACATGTTACACTGCAGATGTGGAACTGGTAATGTCTCTGTCAGAAGCGGACACCATCTATTGAAAAAGTACACTGTATGTCACAGATACATTTTTTCAGCGCACACATTACACTGCAGATGGTGCGCTGGTAATGTCACTGTCCACAGCAGACACTGTTTACAGAAAAAGTACACTGGATGTTGCAGATATTGCGAACACTTTACACAGGACATGTGGCGACCCTAATGTCACTGTCCACAGCGGACACCGTCTACGGAAAAAGTACACTGGATGTCATAGATATTTTATGGATGTGCACACTTTACACTGGAGATGTTAAGCAGCTAATGTCACGGTCCGCAGCGGACACCGTCTACGGAAAAAGTACACTGGATGTCACAGATATTTTTTGGATGCGCACACTTTACACTGGAGATGTGGCGCACACTATTTAGCACAGGATGCACTAAATATAGATATTGCTGCCACACACAATAGTCCTTAAAAGGACTTTTGGGTCTGTAAAGTTTTAGCTATTTAGTTTCTTAGTTTTGAGTTTAAGGGACGTAAACAACTTTATTAATTTATTAGATTAGGTTGAATTAAGGCAATTTTGAAGGTGAATGGCAGGCTTTATGTCCGGCGATATCACTGCAGATAAATGGATTGGAGATCCATCTGAGGTCTTTTCTGAGAAAGCATTGACTATACAAGTGCAGAATTTAAATATTTCATCCTGTTTAAAAAATCTAACAAAAACATATAAACATTATATATGGTCGTGGTGGGAGGTACATATTTAAAGAACAAAATTGTCCAGAGAGGCCTGAACAATCCCATCCTCCCCACAGCCCGGTAAAGATCAGGGGAATTTTTGAGCAAATGGGAGAAAGGGTCAATAGACTTATGAGGCTATTGCTTGATGAGGACAAGAAATTGCTAGGCAAGAGCAAAACTGAACTGAAAGAAAAACTTGAACAAATTATAAAATTCTGTGACATCCTGAGAATAGAAAAAAGATTAACCTACAACAAACTATCGAAAAATTCACGGCCCAACTAAAGGAGAAAAAACACTATTTAATAGAGATATCAAAGATTTCCAGGAGGGGAGAATATTTGATTATAATTCTAAACAAACATCCCCACTTGAAATTGATACAGAACAATCTTTATCTGAGTGTGAAACAGATAGTGAGATAGTGAGTATAGAGAGCAAGAAGATCAACTCAGAGCCAGAGAAGACCATACAGTGGCAGGAGCCATGGAGGTCATAGTAGAAGGGGAAGAAAAAATAGAGGGGCTATTTTAGCCAGCACTCTTCCAGTGTCAGAATACTTCCTGCGAAACAAAAAGTAGCACCTACTCTTAAAATGACGAATACAAGGGATGATCAACAGGTGATGAATCTAAGCTCACGCCAGCTATCTGAAATAGAAAATTACTAATGAAGGGGTTGTCTTTTATTCCTTTACGCAGATTTGATTTTTTTCACGTGGGTCAAGGATCTACATCTTTTTGCACGTAAATTAAAATGGAGAAAGTTCTTTATCACTCATGATAGACAGACATACCAAGAGCTGGGCATAAAGGGGCAGGATCTCCCTGATGTCCAGCTACTGGCATATCTGTATGCTGAGGGCCATCAGAATATGGGTGATGGTCCATTTACAAAATTAAGAATACCCTCCAAAAAACATCCCCTCATGAATGATAATACGCCAATTGACACTTTTGTGACAGTTGTCACAGAACAATTACGTCTACTAGAAATGGCTAACGGGGGAGGGGGTGAAGGTGGTGGTAACATGAGTAGAAAAGAACATTTAGCGCTCAAACAACTGGAACTTGACACAGAAATTGTGATCAAGCCATCTGACAAAGGGGGCAATATTGTCATCCTCGGCTATAAGCAGGATGAGGAGATGTGCATGAAAATTCTGACTGATAATCAGACAGATAAAAAGTTACCGTGTGATCCCACGTCAATGTATAAAAAAGAACTCAAGGATATCTTGCTCAAAGCTCATGCGGATAACCTGATAAGCAAAAATGAATTCACATTTTTAAACACTGAACATCCAATATTGGCAACATTTTATAGCTTTCCAAAACTGCACAAAGGGCTGACACCGCTGAAAGGGAGACCAATTGTGTCTGGGATTAGGGGCCTTACATCAAACATCAGTAAATGTGTTGACATAATTTTAGGATCATTTGTGGAGGGGCTCCCATCCTATGTGAGAGCCACAATGGATGTCCTGAAATGGCTAGATAGGATCCAGTGTGAGGAGGGCACTTGGCTGGCTAGCTTTGATGTAGAAGCTTTATATAGCTCCATCCCACACGATAAAGTGTGCCAAACTTTTTTTTCTCCAGCAAAGAGGAGAACACTGTCAACAACATAATCTCTTCCTCATGGAACTAATTATGTTCATTATAACATGGAAAATATTCATGTTTGCAGGCCAGATCTTCCACCAGTTCAGGGGTGTGGCAATGGGGAGCCCATTTGCCCTGACTTATGCCAATCTCTTCCTGGGCTGGTGGGAGAGTGAGGTTGTTTTCTCTGACATCATGGAATGGTTCACGTCATTGATAATACTCTGGATAAGATTTATCGATGACGTGTTCATTCTATGGAGAGGACAGGAGGCTGAACTCCATCAATTTGTAGCCGAACTGAATGTGAACCAGCTTGGGCTATATTTTACATCCACAATAGAGGCCAAACAAATATCATTCCTGGACCTCTCCATTGTATTAGATGATTCAGGGAGAACAGTGACTCATTTATTCAGAAAGTCCACTGCAAAAAACAACCTCTTAAAGTGGGACAGTGGCCCTCCAACAGCTCCAAAAAGAGGCATACCAAAGGGGCAGTATTTGAGAGCCCGGAGAAATTGCTCAGAGCTTGCAGATTTTAGGGTGGCAGCCCAGGACCTACATGTTTGGTTTCAGAATCGTGGCTACCCACAGGAAACTGTAAAAAGTGCATACCAACATGCACTCTGTAGCAACTGTGAGAAAGATAAAGTATGCAGAATGATTGGCACCTATGACAGATCCCATCAAGAGATCAGGGAAATCGTTTCATCATAGTCATCATACTGGTGTATTTTAAAATCTGACCCGGATATTGGGCCGTTACTTACGGAGAATCTTTCACAACCTAAGAGGCCACCTAGTTCACAGCCTGTACCAGGCCTCAAAACCAGCCAAATCCTGGCTAAGAAATTATCTAAAAGGTACGTTCCCATGTGGAACATGCTCATTCTGTAAATATATTAAGAAGGGCAAATATTTCAGGAGTACAACCACGGGGACAACATATGGGCTGAGATCTTTTGTGAACTGCAAGACGGTAGGGGCGATTTATCTCTTGACCTTTGAATGCGTTAAGCAATACATTGGCAAAACAAAACATGAATTCAGGAAAATAATTAGTGAGCACCTTTCAGACATTAGAAACGAGGCAGAAACACCAATAGCACGGCATGTGAGCAAATGCCACGCAGGGAAGGGTGAAGTAGTCAAATCTCAAGGGATTGAACATGTTACACAATCTATATGAGGAAGAGATGTGGGTTTCATTCTACTACGCAAAGAAGCCCAGTGAATCTTCAGGAGGCAAACTGTGAAACCATTGGGCTTGAATGATGCCATTTCATATACTTGCTTTATTTAGTAAGCCCTGCTTTCTAATATATAGATCATTATGGGGATATAGTCATGTGCTGATTGTCTCTGGCCAAGTATATACTATATCTTGGTGACACCTTTAAATCCCAGATATATATATCAAGGGCATTATTCTTCAGAGACATAATGATTGTCAATATACTCAACAAATGCTATGCATTTTATATATACCCCCAATTCTCTTCCCTTAAACCTATGAACCCATCCCATTGTACTAAAATTATGATATTATGCTGCCATGCTATGCACTGTCTAATTGGTAGCTTTTTCTCCCCTAATGGCATTTAAGTGCTATGTGTACATAAATCCCTGAGTGAGACTTGATTGCCTAATTGAATAAATACAGAAAGACCTCTGTTGATATATATCTCCTCCCTGTGGAAACGCTCTGCAGAGTTTCCAGGATGACTGACAAATGGGGCCGCAATGGATTTCTCCTGATACAATGGTGCAATTATTCAGCACCTCCCAGCACCGCTACATCACACAAGCGGTGGTCGCCGAGCAGTGGGAGGAAACTGTGGACACCCCCCGCTGTGACTGGCTGTCCCCTGAGACCGCACCTGCTGAGGGGCCGAGTCGGAACTATTTAAAGCCGGCAAGTGAGCGGCCGCCACTGCCATCATAGCACCGAGATGCCGCCACTTTGCATGCCACTCTGTGCAGAGATACACTGCCTGTCCAAAGAAAAAGTCGCCACCAAAAAAAAAAAGGTCACGCACTCTAATATTTCGTTGGACTGCCTTTAGCTTTGATTATGGCACACATTCACTGTGGCATTGTTTCGATAAGCTTCTGCAATGTCACAAGATTTAATTCCATCCAGTATTGCATAAATTTTTCGCCAAGATCTTGCATTAATGATGGTAGAGTCTGACCACTGAACAAAGCCTTCTCCAGCACATCCCAAAGATTCACAATGGGGTTAAGGTTTGGACACTGTGGTAGCCAATCATTGTGTGAAAATGATGTCTCATGCTCCCCGAACCACTCTTTTAACCCCTTCAGGACCAGGCCATTTTTCACCTTCAGGACCAGGCCATTTTTTGCAATTCTGACATGAGTCACTTTATGTGGTGACAACTTTAAAATGCTTTTACTTATACAAGCAATTTTGAGATTGTTTTCTAGTCACATATTGTACTTCATGACAGAGATAAATTTGAGTTAAAATATTTCATTTTTATTTATAAAAAAATACAAAATTTATAAAAAATTTGGAAAAATTCGCAAATTTTAAAATTTTTATTTCTCTGCTTTTAAACCAGATAGTCATACCTCCTAAAAAAAACTATTACTTTACATTTCCCATATGTCTACTTCATGTTTGAGTCATTTTGTAAATTACATTTTTTTTTGTTGGGACGTTAGAAGTCTTAGAAGTTTAGAAGCAAATCTCAAATTTTTTAAGAAAATTTCCAAAACCAACTTTTTAAGGACCAGTTCAGGTCTGAAGTCACTTTGTGAGGCGTACATAGTGGAAACCCCCTATAAATTACCCCATTTTAGAAACTACACCCCTCAAGGTATTCAAAACGGATTTTACAAACTTTGTTAACTCTTTAGGTGTTCCTCAAGAATTAATGGAAAATGGAAATGACATTTCACAATTTCACTTTTTTGGCAAACTTTCCATTTTAATCATTTTTTTATGCTAACAATGCTAGTGTTAACAGCCAAACAAAACTAAATATTTTTTGCCCTATTCTGTTTACAGAAACACCCCATATGTGGTTGTAAACTGCTTTACGGGGACACTGCAGGGCGCAGAAGGAAAGGAATGCCATATGGTTTTTGGAGGGTAGATTTCACTGGCATCATTTTAAGTTGCCATATCATATTTGAAGGCCCCCTGATGCACTCGTAGAGTAGAAACTAAAAAAAAGACCCCATTTTGGAAGGTACTGGATAAGGTGTCAGTTTTGTTGGTACTATTTTAGGGTACATATGATTTTTGGTTGCTCTATATTACACTTTTTTGAGGCAAGGTAACAAAAAATAGCTGTTTTGGCACCGTTTTTATTTTTGTTATTTACAGTTATTTACTGACAGGTTAGATCATGTGGTAATTTTATAGAGCAGGTTGTTACAGATGCGACAATACCAAATATGACTATTTATTTTAGTTGTTTATTTTAGTTTTACATAATAAAGCATTTTTAAAGAAAATTATTTTTTCATTTCTCTTTATTTTAAAAGCCATATTTTTTTATTTTTTTGGGGCAACTGTCTTATGTAGGAACTCATTTTTTGCGAGATGAGATGGCGGTGTGATTGGCACTATTTTGGGGGGCATACGCCTTTTTGATCTCTTGATATTACACTTTATGTGATGTAAGGTGATAAAAAATGGCTTTTTTTACACCGTTTTTATTTTTTAATTTTTACGGTGTTCACCTGAGGGATAAGGTCATCATGGGATATTTTTTATAGAGCAGGTTCTTACGGACGCAGCAATACGTAATATGTATACTTTTTTAAAATTTATTCAAAAGTTAGACCGTCACTCTATATGTGTGAGCCTATAGATCACTTAATGGCCAACATTGTCATAAAATATAAAATTTATTACACAGCAATTGATATAAATACGATGCCAGTAAAAAGTAATAGAGCGTAGATGACTACACTGTCAGGTGTATTTGACTTATACACATGACATTTGATGGTACACAATAATTCATATATCAGAAGCAGTACATGTAGTTCACCAGCTAAAATCAAGGTTGAGCTTTGTGAGACATCATAGTAGTCTTCAACATATGTATCCTCGCCCACGACTACCCTATTAGTATCAAATGTGTCCAAAATACACACAATGATGTTTGGGTGTATTCGATGCAGGTACGTCCGTAGTTCACTAACTGGTTAAAGTTAGACTATATACGACATGATGAAAAACTGCAACATATACACCTGTAGCCACTCAGATGTTTCAATTGTGTCCACACTGTATTTACCAGTATTTGCAACATATCAATAAGGTCCACTTTTGTAGATTAATTTATATTTCTATTGGTGTATATCTCTTTGGGCTGGTCTCAATTGCCTGGGTGTCCAATCAGATGTGTTTCTGTTGTCAATGATGGCAAACAATTGCGCGAGTGGCGGTTGAGTTTTTTTTATTAGTTAGCAGTCTATGACTCTCATATCAACCATGGTATTGGTGGTAAATGGTAAACGCTTCTTACCTAATGTTATCCGTGCTTTTCTGTGTATACTTACAGACCATGAATTTCACTGTGCGGTGCACTTTAGCATGGGAACTTGTTCTACCGCCGGCGATGGTCTCCGAAACCAGCGTCACCTGACTTGCGTCCAAGTCTCGCGGGATTTGTGTACGCTGGTTCGTGTCAAACAGATTTATAGAATGGAGCGCTCCAATGTTTCAAGTATCCCGGTATTAGAAGATGATCAATGGCCTCTTTTTACACTTTATCTTTCATTGGGAGAGTATTGCTTTCACGCCAGACGCGTTTCGGGAATTCCTATTCTCTTCCTCAGTGGCAGCTAACCTCCCATTTCCTGTTCACCTTTTTATAGGCTGTCTCAGTTCCTTCAAAAATCTGGTTTGGACTTCTATTTGCAGATACTGGCTATTGGATTTTCACATGCGTTTTATGTGCGTTTTCCTTGCCGTTTTTTGTGTACTTCTGCGTTTTTGCATATTGTGTGTAGCATCATATCTCCTATTTATTCTATAAAAGAAAAAAATTATATTCCATTGCTAGCTATACTTAAAACCTAAATAATTACAATTAACAATGATGGTCAAATATCATCAACTCTAGGTATCTTGTACGATTAATAGCGGCTAGAAGGACTAACCGGTATTCGTTATTCATTGTTCTGCTGTAACTTTCTTGTTTTTCTGTATTTCTCAAAGAAGTTACAGAGTGGGTGCCGGCCTGCGAGGGAGAGTCATAGTGCTGATAAACAGCCAAACATATGACTCTCCATTGCTTGGGCGGCACCCACCCAAGGAGATCTACAGGAACCCAAAAATGTCTAGTTCAGCATTGAGGCCCATCGGAATCAAGCTTACAAAGTCAAAGATATATCTTGATTCGACTCTCGACATTCTCTCTATATGTCTTCCCTCCCGCCAATGTATGTCTACTTTTTGTGTTGCAGAGAATATCATATCTTTTGGGTCCTGGTTATGACTCTCTTTAAAATGTTTGGATAAAGAATGTTTCATATATCCATTTCTTATGTTGGTCAGATGTCCTGCAATTCTTTTTTTTAAAGGTCTTTTAGTTCTACCAATGTACTCCACAGGGGCACTGGATCAAATAGATTACACTAGAAGTATCACAATTTAGGAATTTTCAATAGTCACTGAAAATGAGTTTTGGGTAGACTTTATTTCTGTTGTCCTTTTGGGGAATTTTGTTATTCTGCAACCCTGGCATTTACCACATCGGAAAAACCCTTTTAGATCTATCCCATTCTGTACAGTAAGGGGGTTGGTTTGTTTATGTTTAATGGAGGGTGCTACCTTTAGGCCCAGGTTAGGGGCTTTTGTATAAGTAATTTTTGGTAGTGTCGGCACTAGGGGTCCGATTATTTTATCTTGTCTTACAAAATGCCAATATTTTCTTATAATTTTTTCAACTTGTTTGTATTGAGTAGTGTATGGTAAAATTATCCTAAACTCATTTCCATCCTCTTTTCTCTGTTGTTCTACTTTTGGTATAAAGAGGGAGTCTCTTGATAATTTTTTTGCTTTTAATAGGGCTTTATCAATAGTATCTACTGGATATTCTTTTTCTATGAATCTATCCCTAAGTTTTAATGCTTCATCTTGGAATTGTACATCTTCGGTACAATTCCTCTTTAAACGACGGAATTGTCCGAAGGGAACGTTCGTCGGCCAGTTTGGTAGATGACAGCTGGAGTAGGATATATAGCCATTCTTTGCCGTTGGTTTTTAAAAAGGTTTTGCATATATATTTGTTTTCTTTCTTAATAATTAATAGATCTAGAAATTCGGTCTCTGTTTGATCAATGTTTGCAGTAAATGTCAAATTATATATATTATCGTTCAGTTTCGAGATGAATGATCGTAGGGTATCTGTATTACCCCTCTAGATAAGGATGACATCGTCAATATAGCCATTCTTGATCTACTATTAATTCTTCTAGAATTTTTATGATTTGTGTAGAATCTTTTAAGTAGGAATTTGTTTTCTTAACCACCGGTTGTAACCATATATCTAGATACCTGGATAGATTGGCTGTTATGGATCCAATCCCAGATACTATGGGGCGGCCAGGGGGGTTCACCAGGTCCTTATGCTCCTTTGGTAGACAGGGAGCCTCCCTGGCGTCCCCACGATATAATCAAATTCCTGTTTAGTTAGGATTCCTGTCTGTAGTCCTTTTTTACTATATTCTAAGAGTTTTTCTTTATAGAGTGTGGTTGGGTCCCCCTTAAGTTTTCTATATGTTGTGTTATCCGACAGTTGTCTCCAACATTCATTATTGTACTTCATGGTGTCTAAAACAACTATTGATCCCCCTTGTCTGCAGGGCAGATAGTCAAATTTTCTTTTTTCTGTAATTCTTTTATCGCCAATATTTCATTTCTGGATAGATTGTTTTTACATGATCTTTTTTCTTTTAATTTCCTTAGATCCATTTCTATTGACTTCTGGAAGCTAGATAATTCTGGTCCTGCTTCATTTCTAGGAAAACGTTATTGATTTATTTCTCAGGTTTGTATGTACATAATTGCTAATCGTCGGTGTAGGTGGGTTCGCAGGGTTTTTCAGAAAATATTTTTTCAGGCACACATTTTTTTATAAATTTTTGTATTCCCACATAAGTGTCGAATTTATTTAGTTTTGCTGTTGGGGCAAATTTAAGTCCCTTATTCAGTAGGGATGTCTGAGCCTGTGTCAAGGTAATACTACTCAGGTTTATAATGTTACCTTGTGTTGTATCTAGTGATACCTTGTGTGATCCCTTCCTCTTCCTCCTTCCTCTCTGTGTCTTCTTATTTCTCTCTGTTGTCCTGGATATTGTTGTCTGTATCTTGATGTTGTGTTCCGTTGGTCTCTGTGATTCAGTGTTCCCATGTGTCTCTGTAAATACTGATCCTCTGTCTGATCCCGTTGTGCATTGTTGTGCCGTAAATTGTACTGATGTTTTGGTGGAGTCTTTCTGATGTGTACTGGTGATTGTGACCGCCTCTGTCTTATTCGTGGTGAGTGATGTGGTAGGGTCCGGTCTAAAAAAGGTTGTTTAGTGAGATTTTCATATCTATTTTTAACTGGTATGTTATACCTCATATTCTCTCATTTGGAGTTCTATTTATTGGATTGCTATTTTGTGGTCTAAGTTCCGTAGGTTGGTGCATTACTTGTGTTTGTGGCTAATTGAAACTTTTTAATTTCTTACTCTTGTTATTTATAATTTCTTGTTCAGTTTTATCTAGACTTTTACAGATCTTTTCTTGCCAACCGGTAAAAATTTCATCTTTAGTCAGTTGTTCCATTTTAGGTTTAATTATATCTATCTTCTCTGTTATCAAGCCTAGAATTTGTGTTCTCTGTTTTATAACTAACTCAATTAGTGCTCGTGATTGTGAAAATAGTAAGTTATCCCATTCCTGACTAAACTCCTCACTCCACAAATCCTGTGCAGGTGTCTTTGTTAATTGCAATCCTTTTGGTATTTGTCTCTGGCTCAGGTATTGTCTTAATGTTCTAATTTCCCAATATTGTCTAAGTTGTTTCTGCAGCAAATTTTCGAATTCCCTAAACATTTCAGTTATAGATTTTTCAACTTTATGTGAGGTATCTGTACCCTTCCAGATTGTCAAATATAAATGTTTCTACTTTCTGTATTTTGTGTTCCGTATGGTTCCACACATCCATAGTCTCACTAGGAGGAGCTAAATTCCCAAGACGGGTGAAGAAGCAGAAGATGAAATTGCACTAGATGGGAATAACTCACTCTCCAGTGTCTATGGGGAAGGTGCTCAGGTCTATAGGCTGTTTCACCACCACAGAAACAAAGGTAAAATATATTCAAAAGTTAGACCGGCACTCTATATGTGTGTGAGCCTATAGATCACTTAATGGCCAACATTGTCATAAAATATAAAATTTATTACACAGCAATTGATATAAATACGATGCCAATAAAAAGTAAAAAGTAAAAAGTAATAGAGCATAGATGACTACACTGTCAGGTGTATTTGACTTATACACATGACATTTGATGGTACACAATAATTCATATATCAGAAGCAGTACATGTAGTTCACCAGCTAAAATCAAGGTTGAGCTTTGTGAGACATCATAGTAGTCTTCAACATATGTATCCTCGCCCACGACTACCCTATTAGTATCAAATGTGTCCAAAATACACACAATGATGTTTGGGTGTATTCGATGCAGGTACGTCCGTAGTTCACTAACTGGTTAAAGTTAGACTATATACGACATGATGATAAACTGCAACATATACACCTGTAGCCACTCAGATGTTTCAATTGTGTCCACACTGTATTTACCAGTATTTGCAACATATCAATAAGGTCCACTTTTGTAGATTAATTTATAGTTCTATTGGTGTATATCTCTTTGGGCTGGTCTCAATTGCCTGGGTGTCCAATCAGATGTGTTTCTGTTGTCAATGATGGCAAACAATTGCGTGAGTGGCGGTTGAGGTTTTTTCATTAGTTAGTGCTAGTGTGTACAGATACACACTAGGGTATACACGTCATAGGTCATGAAGGGGTTAACAATTTGAGCCCTATGAATCCTGGCATTGTCATCTTGGAATATGCCTGTGCCATCAGGGAAGAAAAAATCCATTGATGGAATAACCTGGTCATTCAGTATGTTCAGGTAGTCAGCTGTCCTCATTCTTGGAGCACATACTGTTGCTGAACCTAGACCTGACCACCTGCAGCAACCCCAGATCATAGCACTGCCCCCACTGGCTTGTACAGTAGGCACTAGGCATGATGGGGGCATCACTTCATCTGCCTCTCTTCTTACCCTGATGCGCCCATCACTCTGGAACAGGGTAAATCTGGACTCATCAGACCACATGACCTTCTTCCATTGCTCCAGAGACCAATATCTTTATGCTCTCTAGCAAATTGAAGCCTTTTTTCTGGTTTGCCTCACTGATTAGTGGTTTTCTTACGGCTACACAGCTGTTCAGTCCGAATCCCTGGAGTTCCCTTCGCATTGTGCATGTGGAAATGCTCCTACTGTCACTATTAAACATAGCCCTGAGTTTTACTGTTGTTTTTCTTCGATTTGATTTCACCAAACATTTAAGTAATCGACGATCACGATCATTCAGGATTTTTTTCCTGCCACATTTAGCGCTATAAATTCGCTATTTCGAATATTCTTTTTTTTCTGTTTTTTTTTTTAGTTATATATTTTTTTTCCCACTTCCCAAAAGTAGTTCTTACCTGTCCTGAGGATTCCTGGCTTCCTGGCGGCTCCAGTCAGTGCCCGTTGCCGCTTCTGCCGACTTCCGTGCTCATGGAGCGTCCCCATCACCATGGGAACGTCTCCATATACTAAAATGTACCGTCGGATTTGAGAATTACGTTGAAATCGCAATGCGATTAATTCAAGTTATATTAATCGCATTGCGATTACAACTTAGCAGTGCACTGCTATCTTACATATTAGGCTAGAATTAATGAATATGGAATATAGCAGCAGTGCTAAGTGTAGAAATCGCAATGCAATTACTCCAAGTTACATTAATCGCATTGCGATTTCAATTGGCACTGCTATAATATATTCCATATTTGTTAACTTCGTTAATTCTAGCAAGCTGACCCATTATAAACCCAGCTCTAAGTTGAAATCGCAATGCGATTGATATAACTTGAAGTAATCGCATTGCGATTTTTACTTAGCACTGCTGTTATATTCCATATTCGTTAATTCTAGCCTAATATGTAAGATAGCAGTGCTAAGTTGTAATCGCAATGCGATTAATATAACTTGAATTAATCGCATTGCGATTTCTACTTAGACTTATTACTATTTAGACTGGTTTACTATGGTTGCTAAAACGAAGATGGAGAATACTTCGTTATCTTCGTTTTGAGGAATATGACGAATACATTCGTCATATTCGCTAATTCTACCAAGCCAACCATAGTAAACCAGGTCTAAGTAGAAATCGCAATGCGATTAATTCAAGTTATATTAATCGCATTGCGATTTCAACGTAATTCTCAAATCCCACAGTACATTTTAGTATGGAGACGTTCTTGGCTTGGTAGAATTAGCGAATATGACGAATGTATTCGTCATATTCCTCAAAACGAAGATAACGAAGTATTCCCCATCTTCGTTTTAGCAACCTATTCGTCAACTTCGCTAATTCTAGCAATCAAATAGGAAGGTTGACTATAGAGACAGGTGTGTTTAATTCGCTATGCGATTATATATATATATTTTTTTTAATAAATAGAATAATTATAATAATTATCAAGTAATATAATTATTCTATTAAAAAAAGCAAAATAATATAATCGCATAGCGAATTAAACACAGCTGTCTCTATAGTCAACCCTCCTATTTGATTGCTAGAATTAGCGAAGTTGACGAATAGGTTGCTAAAACGAAGATGGAGAATACTTTGTTATCTTCGTTTTGAGAAATATGACGAATACCTTCGTCATATTCGTCATCTTCGCTATAATTCTAGATATGAAACCAATAGGAAAGTAGCCTAAGTTAAAGTCGCAATACGCGATTATTTAAATCGCATATTAATCGTGATAACTAGAATAATGCCGAATATTCCATTTCGACGAATATGAAACGAATATTCTTTCGAATATTCGCAAATTTCGTCGAAATCGAATATGGCACCTGCCGCTCATCACTATTTAAGAAATGAGAAGCAACTCATTGCACCACTTGGGGTTAAATAACTTGTTGCCAGCTGAAAGATAATCGCCCATGCAGTGATTATCAAATAGGAGGCTCATACCTTAGTTAAATTGCTTAGATAAATCCAAGTGGCAACTTTTTTTTTTGGACAGGCAGTATAACACCATATATTCCATTTACCTAGTACTTACCTGCTCCTGATGAAGTGTGGGTTTACCACCGCACAGAAACACGTTGAGCGGGAGAAAGACACATACCGTAGGGCTTGTTTACAGGTGTGGGAGGATAAGGAGAGGTGTCGCAACATTGACGCTTTGTGTATCCCCAACAGTTCATAACATAATGCTTGCTTTCTACATCAGCATGCATTGATGTTTATGCTCTGTAGCCACAATATAGCAACACAATAGCCGATATGTGCTAATACAGTGTTACTTAGTTTTATAGGGTTTAGAGAGCCATCTCTTCTATACTTGAGTTACTGTTCTCAAGATAGACACTATAATCATTAACTCTAGCACCTTTCCTCCAATACCTGGGGTTAAACCCTAGCTTGATTTACATGATTCATGAGTGATAGGTCCTGATTCTTGCTTTAATATTTAAGACACAATAAAGATTTATTATTTTATTATATTGAAGCAAGTTTCTTAGTTTAAAGTGTTACTATACCTACTATACATGAAAAATGGAAGTTTTGATCAAACGTGTGTCGTGTCCATCTACCGCCGTCACGGTTGCTTCTACAGACAGGTACCTATCACTAACAGAACTGACTCTCCTGAGCCTAACCTAAGCCTACATTGTTCAGGGCGGTTTGGGAACCAGCTATATTTATACTCTGCTCAGAAGCCCTGGGCAGATGGTTAGTGTTAGTTACCCACCTGTAGAAGCCACCCTGATGCTGGTGGATAGGCCCGACACACATTTGATCAGTGTTTGTTATTTTTAGGGGTTCTCCAGTAATAACATTTTACAGTGTCAGCAGGTTGCCTCACTAAGCTAAGGATTCTTACTCATCTGCTCCCTGCTGCTCTGGTCCTCCACGCTGTCACCATGTCCCAAGCGTCACAGAGCTTACTTCCAAAACAGCATGGGCATGGTCTCATGCCTCACTGCAGCCAATGACTGGCTTTAGTGTTCCCGTGGCTACAGCGGAGCATGTGATCATAAACATTGTAGGGTCTGTAACATGGAGACACTGGTAGCAGCAGGGATGACTGGGGTGGCAAAGAGCAGGTAAGTATGAATGCTTAGTTTAGTGGGGCATGCTGATGGAACTTAGTACAAAGTCATTGCTACCAGAGAACCTCTAAAGGAAATTAGAACATTTCCTTTTCATGTGTATTTAAAAATGAAACTACTTGAAAATAGGAGTTAATTCGCTGTTATAATTAGTTATATTGAAAACACCAGCATTGTTGTGAATATCAATTGCCATCACTTTGTTCTCCTTTTTATGAACTTATCTAAAAACATCAAAAGTAAATGACCACAGAGTAACAAGTGCTCAAGGTGCAGTAATTGCTTCTAGATGATACACCAGATTAACGCTAATCGAGAAATAAGGCTCTGGGCTGCAGGCAGGTGAGAAAAGAACTCGTCATTATTTTAATGCCACAGAAAGATGAAAGATACATGCTGTGCACAGTAATTGAAATAAAGGATGAAACAATATTGCTCTCCTCCATCATTCTGTGCAATTATATTTATGTCACAAAATAGTATCTCGTTGAATAACCATTTTATGTCTTTTTGGTAAGTGTTTTCAAGGCCATATTTATTTGTAACAATTTGGTATAGGCTTTTTAAATAGATGAGCTAAATTACTTTCCTCCAGGTGGTATATACCTTATTTACTTTGTTCATAAAAGCACTAGCTGAACATGATTGCTGCTGACTGTGAGTTTAGTACCAGCTTACTAAATCCACTTTAAAATGGTTAGTAGAGAGGAGCGAATTTCTCAGAATTTGTTCCAGGTCCGAATTGAGCATCAAAATTGATTCATGCCAAATCAATGGTGCTGTTCTGAAAAGAAGTGTATAATTCTCAGAGGTCTCCAACCCCTTTCAAGCTCTTTAGCCCCTTCCCGACTTTCACTGTAAATGTACCGCAGATGTGGGGTCTTTAAAGATGACATCTGCTCTGAAGTCAGACAAGCGCCATAGCTACTGGGTGCTTGCCATTGTCCTGTGAGCTGAAACATGGCAAGGGATTATGCGCCAAAGACGATGTTGCCAAAAACTATTAATAGAAAAATTCAATACCAATAAGATAGAAGCCTTTATTGTTCAGGTGCCCAGCACGCCAACTAACACCATGCAGTCTGCACCCCTTAAGGGGGGCCAGGTCTAAATAATGACCATCCTCATCTTTTGCTAGCTTTAATTCCTAGAAAAATCTGCAAAAGGAAATGCTGTAAAACAAAACCCATAAAACTGTGGCGTAATTATGTATTTTGTTTTTATTAAACCCCATTTGAAAGAAATGTTTCCAGCTTCCTACTACCTTGTATGCAACAGTAAATGGTGCCATTAGAAAGTAAAACTTGTCCCGCAAAACAGCTATGTGAATGGAAAAAAAAAAAAGTTATGGCTCTGGGGAGGCATGGAGTTAAAAAGGTAAACAAAATAAAAATAGTCCTGAAGAGGTTAAATTAATCACACCACAGTCATTTTTAGTGTGAATTCCACTTTTTTGTGCACAGAAGAAACCATAATTAATTAGACATTAATGGTTTCTGTTAATTGCACTGTTTTAGGCTCAGAATTACTGCATGCATTGTAATTTTTTAAAGACTTGTTAAGTTATGATCTGTCCTCTGTATCTGACTGACCCCAACTAATCAGCTGTTGGTGAAGGCAACTGTGCTTGCAGCCGCGGCCATCTCTCAGCTTTTGCTAAGCCTGTGAGAACACATTCATCAGTCACATGGCCTAGGCGCAGCTTAGCCCCTTTCAGGTGAATGAGGCTGAGCTTCAATACCAAGCACAAACGCTAAACAATGTACTGCGCTGTGTTTAGTGAGCACTTAGAGGAGCACCAGTGCCTTCTAAAACAACTGATCAGTGGGGGTCCCAGGTGTCAGAGCCCCAACAATTAGATACTGATCAGTTAGAAAATGTCAGAAAACACCATTAACTCCAAAGTGAGCTTTAATAGCAAGGATAAGAAATAACAGTTAAAACCCGAAATTAGTGCTCATCAATCATCATCTCCACATCTGAAAAAAAGAAAACATCTAAAAACCTTGCATCAAGACGAATTGTAATTACAGTTTTTAATTATATTGTCTGCCCTAAAATAATTGTCCTTTCTCAGTTATTGAAGATTTTGTTAAAATGATCAAAGGTGTTGGCTTGCCCATCACTCACATTACGGCACAAAGGAAATAAAAAAAGATAAGGCATGTACTTTTAAAAAAGACACTTCTATCAAACTATAGTTGGTGAAAAAAAAATCTGTTTTGATAGATGAGTCTACAATTGTTCTGTCTTCATACACGTTCACACAGTGTGCAGTCTGACATTCAGCATAAACCATTCCTGTCTTCCAAATAAGAGGACTGTTCTTTGTAGTCTAACTTGTTTATTGGTAAAACAGGATTGTTTGATTGGCAAAACAAGATTGTTTGGTAAAACTACAAGAAAATAAGTAGCAAGCATAAGTATAAAGTATAGATTTCATGTACTATAACATTTGCAATAACACTGAAGCACATGGTAAAATGGCTGCCTGTACATAAGATTACATGTTTAGCTAAAAGTAGTAACAACTCCCTGGATAACAATTACAACTAGCTGAACAGCTCTGCATAACACAATATCCCTGAAACAAAGGAAGATCTCTCACCAGATATGCTTTTACAAGGATGGTTACGTTTTAGAAGGAGATATGCAAAAGGATAGCTCTGCTGATGTGTCCTAGAGACTGAAGACTTCTCTTTCCCAGGATGCTTTGCCCTCCAGCAATGCAGTGCACCATCCACAATGCAGTAGTCTTGTAAAAGGAAAAACAAAGTTTAATTCAACTTAACACTGCTAGATTTTGACATAACCACATTAAACACTTCAGAATTACTAAGGCTTTGGCAGAATTAACTACAATAATTTTCTAACCCTGCTGGGCAGAACAACAATGCTCTATCGGAGACAGTTAAGAAATTATTTTGGGGATGTGGTTTCTTTGAAAAGTCAAAGGACAGAAACAATTTCTGAACCACTTTTAAAATGTTTGAATTTCTACAGAATATCAAAGGAATATTTGAAAAAAGTAGAGGTTTTGCATTGGTTGGAGACAGGTCATATAAACTGTATTAAGTCAATCTCTTACCATACTGTTCATTAGATCATTGTCTGCTTAACCCTCCTATTTCAAAGGTGCTATCAGATATATTAGTAGGGGCTTCCTGACTCTCTCGATGGCAGATGTCTTGGAAAATAATAAACAGGCATACTGGATAACAATATGACCAGCTCTAACAGCAGCATATTCCCCTCTCACCATTGAGAAGGGGGGGGGGGGGAGGGACAGGAGGATTAGCTGTCGGCTAAATGCTAGTTTGACTTCCAGCCATGTCCCCCCACCTGTCCTGAGCCTTCCTCCGGCATTTTCAGTTCCCTTAACGGGAGAAGTATTATATGCCGTAGGCTCGGCTCCACTTTTTAGCGAGGAAGAGCTACTAGAGGACAGTCAGCACTAGAGTTGAGCGAACACCTGGATGTTCGGGTTCGACGAGTTCGGCCGACCTTTCGAAAAATGTTCGGGTTCGGGATCCGAACTCGACCCGAACTTCATCCCGAACCCGAACCCCATAGAAGTCAATGGGGACCCGAACTTTTGGGCACTAAAAAGGCTGTAAAACACACCCGGAAAGGGCTAGAGGGCTGCAAAAGGCAGCAAAATGTAGTTAAATCCCCTGCAAACAAATGTAGATAGGGAAATGATGAGTTAACATAAAATAAATAAAAATTAAACAATATTAATTGGAGTGAGGTCCCATAGCACAGAATCAGGCTTCAAGTCACCCACCAATGGAGAAGGTCACTTACTATTATTTTGACCACAGCACCCAGACAAAGGAGAGAGGTCCCACAGCAGAGAACCAGGCATCATATCACCCACCACAGGAGTAGGCCACCATTTAGTTACTTTGACCCCTACACCCAGACGGAGGAGAGAGGTTACACAGCAGAGAATCAGGCATTTAGATCACCCACCACAGGAGTAGGCCCCCATTGAATCAGACCCTGGCAACCATGTCAGATGGCACAACCATCAGCTTTATATCAATCAGCACAGGAGAAGGCGACTTTGAAAGACTTTGACCCCTACACCCAGATGGAGGAGAGAGGTTTCACAGCAGAGAATCAGGCATCATATCAACCACCACAGGAGAAGCCACCATTTAGTTACTTTGACCCCTGCACCCAGGAAGAGGAGAGAGGCACCACAGCACATATTCTGGCATCATACTAACCACCACAGGAGAAGCCACCATTGAGTTACTTTGACCCCTGCACCCAGGAAGAGGAGAGAGGCCCCACAGCACATATTCTGGCATCATATCAGCCACCACAGGAGAAGCCACCATTGAGTTACTTTGACCCCTGCACCCAGGAAGAGGAGAGAGGCCCCACAGCACATATTCTGGCATCATATCACCCACCACAGGAGTAGGCCACCATTTAGTTACTTTGACCCCTACACCCAGACGGAGGAGAGAGGTTACACAGCAGAGAATCAGGCATTTAGATCACCCACCACAGGAGTAGGCCACCATTGAATCAGACCCCGGCAACCATGTCAGATGGCACAAGCATAAGCTTTATATCAATCAGCACAGGAGAAGGCGACTTTGACAGACTTTGACCCCTACACCCGGACGGAGGAGAGAGGTTTCAAAGCAGAGAATCAGGCATTTAGATCACCCACCACAGGAGTAGGCCCCAATTTAATGGGACCCCGGCAACCATGTCAGATGGCACAACCATCAGCTTCATATCAATCAGCACAGGAGAAGGCGACTTTGAAAGACTTTGACCCCTACACCCAGACGGAGGAGAGAGGTTTCACAGCAGAGAATCAGGCATTTAGATCACCCACCACAGGAGTAGGCCCCCATTGAATCAGACCCTGGCAACCATGTCAGATGGCACAACCATCAGCTTTATATCAATCAGCACAGGAGAAGGCGACTTTGAAAGACTTTGACCCCTACACCCAGATGGAGGAGAGAGGTTTCACAGCAGAGAATCAGGCATCATATCAACCACCACAGGAGAAGCCACCATTTAGTTACTTTGACCCCTGCACCCAGGAAGAGGAGAGAGGCCCCACAGCACATATTCTGGCATCATATCAGCCACCACAGGAGAAGCCAACATTTAGTTACTTTGACCCCTGCACCCAGGAAGAGGAGAGAGGCCCCACAGCACATATTCTGGCATCATATCAGCCACCACAGGAGATGCCACCATTGAGTTACTTTGACCCCTGCACCCAGGAAGAGGAGAGAGGCCCCACAGCACATATTCTGGCATCATATCACCCACCACAGGAGTAGGCCACCATTTAGTTACTTTGACCCCTACACCCAGACGGAGGAGAGAGGTTACACAGCAGAGAATCAGGCATTTAGATCACCCACCACAGGAGTAGGCCACCATTGAATCAGACCCCGGCAACCATGTCAGATGGCACAAGCATAAGCTTTATATCAATCAGCACAGGAGAAGGCGACTTTGACAGACTTTGACCCCTACACCCGGACGGAGGAGAGAGGTTTCAAAGCAGAGAATCAGGCATTTAGATCACCCACCACAGGAGTAGGCCCCAATTTAATGGGACCCCGGCAACCATGTCAGATGGCACAACCATCAGCTTCATATCAATCAGCACAGGAGAAGGCGACTTTGAAAGACTTTGACCCCTACACCCAGATGGAGGAGAGAGGTTTCACAGCAGAGAATCAGGCATCATATCAACCACCACAGGAGAAGCCACCATTTAGTTACTTTGACCCCTGCACCCAGGAAGAGGAGAGAGGCCCCACAGCACATATTCTGGCATCATATCAGCCACCACAGGAGAAGCCACCATTGAGTTACTTTGACCCATGCACCCAGGAAGAGGAGAGAGGCACCACAGCACATATTCAGGCATCATATCACACACCACAGGAGAAGGCCTCTTTCAGTGATTTAGGCCTTTGGACCCAGACAGAGGAGAGAGGCACCACAGCACATATTCTGGCATCATATCAGCCACCACAGGAGAAGCCACCATTGAGTTACTTTGACCCCTTCACCCAGGAAGAGGAGAGAGGCCCCACAGCACATATTCTGGCATCATATCAGCCACCACAGGAGAAGCCACCATTTAGTTACTTTGACCCCTGCACCCAGACGGAGGAGAGAGGTTACACAGCAGAGAATCAGGCATTTAGATCACCCACCACAGGAGTAGGCCACCATTGAATCAGACCCCGGCAACCATGTCAGATGGCACAAGCATAAGCTTTATATCAATCAGCACAGGAGAAGGCGACTTTGACAGACTTTGACCCCTACACCCGGACGGAGGAGAGAGGTTTCAAAACAGAGAATCAGGCATTTAGATCACCCACCACAGGAGTAGGCCCCAATTTAATGGGACCCCGGCAACCATGTCAGATGGCACAACCATCAGCTTCATATCAATCAGCACAGGAGAAGGCGACTTTGAAAGACTTTGACCCCTACACCCAGATGGAGGAGAGAGGTTTCACAGCAGAGAATCAGGCATCATATCAACCACCACAGGAGAAGCCACCATTTAGTTACTTTGACCCCTGCACCCAGGAAGAGGAGAGAGGCCCCACAGCACATATTCTGGCATCATATCAGCCACCACAGGAGAAGCCACCATTTAGTTACTTTGACCCCTGCACCCAGGAAGAGGAGAGAGGCACCACAGCACATATTCAGGCATCATATCACACACCACAGGAGAAGGCCTCTTTCAGTGATTTAGGCCTTTGGACCCAGACAGAGGAGAGAGGCACCACAGCACATATTCTGGCATCATATCAGACACCACAGGAGAAGCCACCATTGAGTTACTTTGACCCCTGCACCCAGGAAGAGGAGAGAGGCCCCACAGCACATATTCTGGCATCATATCAGCCACCACAGGAGAAGGCCTCTTTCAGTGATTTAGGCCTTTGGATCCAGACAGAGGAGAGAGGCACCACAGCACATATTCTGGCATCATATCAGCCACCACAGGAGAAGCCACCATTGAGTTACTTTGACCCCTGCACCCAGGAAGAGGAGAGAGGCCCCACAGCACATATTCTGGCATCATATCACCCACCACAGGAGTAGGCCACCATTTAGTTACTTTGACCCCTACACCCAGACGGAGGAGAGAGGTTACACAGCAGAGAATCAGGCATTTAGATCACCCACCACAGGAGTAGGCCACCATTGAATCAGACCCCGGCAACCATGTCAGATGGCACAAGCATAAGCTTTATATCAATCAGCACAGGAGAAGGCGACTTTGACAGACTTTGACCCTACACCCGGACGGAGGAGAGAGGTTTCAAAGCAGAGAATCAGGCATTTAGATCACCCACCACAGGAGTAGGCCCCAATTTAATGGGACCCCGGCAACCATGTCAGATGGCACAACCATCAGCTTCATATCAATCAGCACAGGAGAAGGCGACTTTGAAAGACTTTGACCCCTACACCCAGACGGAGGAGAGAGGTTTCACAGCAGAGAATCAGGCATTTAGATCACCCACCACAGGAGTAGGCCCCCATTGAATCAGACCCTGGCAACCATGTCAGATGGCACAACCATCAGCTTTATATCAATCAGCACAGGAGAAGGCGACTTTGAAAGACTTTGACCCCTACACCCAGATGGAGGAGAGAGGTTTCACAGCAGAGAATCAGGCATCATATCAACCACCACAGGAGAAGCCACCATTTAGTTACTTTGACCCCTGCACCCAGGAAGAGGAGAGAGGCACCACAGCACATATTCTGGCATCATATCAGCCACCACAGGAGAAGCCACCATTGAGTTACTTTGACCCCTGCACCCAGGAAGAGGAGAGAGGCCCCACAGCACATATTCTGGCATCATATCAGCCACCACAGGAGAAGCCACCATTTAGTTACTTTGACCCCTTCACCCAAACAGAGGAGAGAGGTTCCACATCAGAGAATCAGGCATCATATCAACCACCACAGGAGTAGGCCACAATTTAGTTTATTTGACCCCTGCACCCAGGAAGAGGAGAGAGGCCCCACAGCACATATTCTGGCATCATATCACACACCACAGGAGAAGGCCTCTTTCAGTGATTTAGGCCTTTGGACCCAGACAGAGGAGAGAGGTCAGAGATTAGCTTCATATCCCCAGCACAGCAGAAGACCGCTTTATTTGACTTAGGCCTCAGCACCCAGACAGAAGACAGAGGTAGCATGGCAGAGGTTATGGCTTCATGTCACCCGTTAGTTTAACCGGCCACTTTCATCTGGTTAGGCCCGGCGCCCAGACAGAGAAGAGTTTCATTCAACTGTGGGTTTCATAAAATTTGTATCAAATAAAGAAGTGGCCCGTAGCACAACAAGACATGTTTTAGGCAGTTAATAAGGACTACTCTGCACAAGGGAGGGACAGGTCCTGTGGGATCCATGCCTGGTTCATCTTTATGAAGGTCAGCTTGTCCACGTTGGCTGTGGACAGGCGGCTGCGCTTGTCAGTAATGGCGCCCCTGCCGTGCTGAATACGCGTTCAGATAAAACGCTGGCCGCCGGGCAGGAAAGCACCTCCAAGGCATAACATGCTAACTCTGGCCACGTGGACAATTTCGAAACCCAGTAGTTGAATGGGGCCGAACCATCCGTCAGGATGTGGAGGGGTGTGCAGACATACTGTTCAACCATGTTAGTGAAATGCTGCCTCCTGCTAACACGTTCCGTATCAGGTGTCGGTGCAGATAGCTGTGGCGTGGAGACAAAACTTTTCCACATTTCTGCCATGCTAACCCTGCCCTCAGATGAGCTGGCCGTGACACAGCTGCGTTGGCGACCTCTTGCCACTCCTCTGCCTTCACCTTCCACCTGTTCCCCTGTGACATGTGGGAATGCTCTCAAGAGCGCCTCTATCAGCGTGCGCTTGTACTCGCGCATCTTACGGTCGCGCTCCAGTTCAGGAATTAAAGTGGGCACATTGTCTTTATACCGGGGATCCAGCAGGGTGGCCACCCAGTAGTCTGCACACGTTAAAACGTGGGCAACTCTGCTGATCGTTGCGCAGGCATTGGAGCATATATTCGCTCATGTGGGCCAGGCTACCCATGGGTAAGGACAAGCTGTCCTCTGTGGGAGGCGTATCGTCATCGTCCACCGTATCCCCCAGCCACGCACCAGTGATGGGCCTGGGCTGCCACCCCGCTGTGAACTTGCGTCATCCTCGTCCCCCTCCACCTCCTCCTCCTCATCCTCCTCGTCCTCCAGTACAGTGCCTTGACTGGCGACTTGTGAACCTGTCCTCTGCTGCTTAAACAAACCTCCCTCTGAGCCAATTCGAACAGACTGGCCCGAAAGTGTTAGAAATGAGCCCTCATCCTCCTCCTCCTCCTCCACCTGGGCCACCTCCTCTAACATCATTGCCCTAAGTGTTTTCTCAAGGAGACATAGAAGTGGTATTGTAACGCTGATAACAGTGTCATCGCCACTGGCCATGTTGGTGGAGTACTCGAAACAGCGCAGCAGGGCACACAGGTCTCGCATGGAGGCCCAATCATTGGTGGTGAAGTGGTGCTGTTCGGCAGTACGACTGACGCGAGCGTGCTGCAGCTGAAACTCCACTATGGCCTGCTGCTGCTCGCACAGTCTCTCCAGCATGTGCAAGGTGGAGTTCCACCGGGTGGGCACGTCGCATATGAGGCGGTGAGCGGGAAGGCCGAAGTTCCGCTGTAGCGCAGACAGGCGAGCAGCGGCAGGATGTGAACGGCGGAGCGCGCACAGACGGCCCGCACTTTATGCAGCAGCTCTGACATGTTGGGGTAGTGGTGAATGAACCTCTGCACCACCAAGTTCAGCACATGCGCCAGGCAAGGGATGTGCGTCAAACCGGCTAGTCCCAGAGCTGCCACGAGATTTCGCCCATTATCGCATACCACCAGGCCTGGCTTGAGGCCCACCGGCAGAAACCACTCGTCGGTCTGTTGTTCAATACCCCGCCACAACTCCTTTGCGCTGTGGGGCCTGTCCCCCAAACATATGAGTTTCAGAATGGCCTGCTGACGTTTACCCGGGCTGTGCTGAAGTTGGTGGTGAAGGTGTGTGGCTGACCGGATGAGCTGGTGGAAGCAGTGGAGGAGGAAGCCGAGTAGGAGGAGGAGGCTACAGGAGGCAGAGAATGATGCCCTGCGATCCTAGGGGGCAGAAGGACGTGCGCCAAGGAACTGTCCGCCGGGGCCCAGCCGCCACTACATTCATCCAGTGTGCAGTTAGTGAGATATAGCGTCCCTGGCCGTGCTTACTGGTCCACGTATCTGTGGTTAGGTGGACCTTGCCACAAATGGCGTTGCGCAGTGCACACTTGATTTTATCGGACACTTGCATGTGCAGGGAAGGCACGGCTGTCTTGGAGAAGTAGTGGCGGCTGGGAACCACATACTGCGGGACAGCCATGGCCATCAGCTGTTTGAAGCTGTCTGTGTCCACCAGCCGGAATGACAGCATTTCAAAGGCCAGCAGTTTAGAAATGCTGGCGTTCAGGCCAAGGGCTCGAGGGTGACTCGGGGAATTTGCGCTTCCTCTCTAAGGTTTGAGATATTGAGAGCTGAACGCTGCTGTGTGATATAGTGGAGACGCTAGTTGACGGTGGCGGTGGTGGTGGTGTCGGTGGCACATCCTCTGTTTGCTGCTCGGCAGGTGGCAACATTCCTCTCGAGGCGGAAGCCGAGGCAGCAGCGGTAGAGGGAGCAGGGGAGCCTCAGCGAGTGCCTGGTTTTTAAGGTGTGTACCCCACTGCAGTTCATGCTTTGCATGTAGATGCCTGGTCATGCAGGTTGTGCTGAGGTTCAGAACGTTAATGCCTCGCCTCAGGCTCTGATGGCAGAGCGTGCAAGTCACTCGGGTCTTGTCGGTAGGACATTGTTTAAAGAAGTGCCATGCCAGGGAACTCTTTGAAGCTGCCTTTGTGGGGCTGGGTCCCTGTTGGCGATGTCCAGTAGCAGGCGAACTCTGGGGCGGCGGCTCGTCTGCTTTGGCCCCCTGCTCCCTCTTTGGCTTCGCTGTTGTCTCGGTCTCACCACTACCTCTTCCTCTGAACTGTGAAAGTCATCGCCACGACCTTCAGTCCATGTGGGGTCTAAGACCTCATCGTCCTCTGCATCGTCTTCCACCCAGTCTCCCTCCCTGACCTCCTCCTGTTCAGTCTGCACACTGCAAAAGACGCGGCAGTGGGCACCTGTGTTTCGTCATCATCAGAGAGTCGGTGACTCTGCTGTGGTGGTATTCCCATGTCCTCTTCATCTGGAGACATAAGTGGTTGTGCGTCAGTGCATGGTATGTCTTCCTCCACTGGGGAAGGGCTAGGTGGACGCCCCTGGGAAACCCTGGAAGCAGAGTCTTCAAACAGAAGAAGAGACTGCTGCATAACTTGTGGCTCAGACCGTTTCCCTGATATGCTTGGGGGTGATGTGACAGACTGATGGGCTTGGTTTTCAGGTGCCACCTGTGCGCTTCCGCAGAAGACTGGGTGGAAGACCATGTGGTGAACGTGCTGGAAGCACTGTCGGCCACCCAATCGATTAATGCCTGTACCTGCTCAGGCCTTACCATCCTAAGAGCGGCATTGGGCCCCACGAGATATTGCGGTACATTCTGCCGGCTAGTTGAGGAGTTCGTTCCCTACTGTGTGCGCCTGGGGCCGAACGGCCACGTCCTCTACCAGCAACAGAGGCTCCACGGACACCACCACGACCGCGTCCTCGTCCCTTAATAGTATTTTTCTTCATTGTTGCGATTCAACTCGCACCACAATGAAATATATTATTTTTATAAGCAAAATCCCCTCACTGGAATACTTTCAGTCTTTTGACTGTATGGATTACAGATGGAATGACTGTTATATGTGAGTACCGCTTTCTTTGACAGATTCTAGTATGGGTACATATATGTTTTCCCAACCCCAGCACATTAATTTGCTAATTCCAGATGTATGAAACGCAGGCCTAACTGTATCTAGTATATTGAGCGCCAGATAAACTAACTTGGCCTTTTTAAATAAAAAAAATTCCCTCACTGGAATACTTTCAGTCTTTTGACTGTATGGATTACAGATGGAATGACTGTTATATGTGAGTACCGCTTTCTTTGACAGATTCTAGTATGGGTACATATATGTTTTCCCAACCCCAGCACATTAATTTGCTAATTCCAGATGTATGAAACGCAGGCCTAACTGTATCTAGTATATTGAACGCCAGATAAACTAACTTGGCCTTTTTAAATAAAAAAAAATTCCCTCACTGGAATACTTTCAGTCTTTTGACTGTATGGATTACAGATGGAATGACTTGTTATATGTGAGTACCGCTTTCTTTGACAGATTCTAGTATGGGTACATATATGTTTTCCCAACCCCAGCACATTAATTTGCTAATTCCAGATGTATGAAACGCAGGCCTAACTGTATCTAGTATATTGAGCGCCAGATAAACTAACTTGGCCTTTTTAAATAAAAAAAATTCCCTCACTGGAATACTTTCAGTCTTTTGACTGTATGGATTACAGATGGAATGACTGTTATATGTGAGTACCGCTTTCTTTGACAGATTCTAGTATGGGTACATATATGTTTTCCCAACCCCAGCACATTAATTTGCTAATTCCAGATGTATGAAACGCAGGCCTAACTGTATCTAGTATATTGAGCATCAGATAAACTAACTTGGCCTTTTTAAATAAAAAAATTCCCTCACTGGAATACTTTCAGTCTTTTGACTGTATGGATTACAGATGGAATGACTGTTATATGTGAGTACCGCTTTCTTTGACAGATTCTAGTATGGGTACATATATGTTTTCCCAACCCCAGCACATTAATTTGCTAATTCCAGATGTATGAAAGCATAGGCCTAACTGTATCTAGTATATTGAACGCCAGATAAACTAACTTGGCCTTTTTAAATAAAAAAATTCCCTCACTGGAATACTTTCAGTCTTTTGACTGTATGGATTACAGATGGAATGACTGTTATATGTGAGTACCGCTTTCTTTGACAGATTCTAGTATGGGTACATATATGTTTTCCCAACCCCAGCACATTAATTTGCTAATTCCAGATGTATGAAACGCATGAGCCTAACTGTATCTAGTATATTGAGCGCCAGATAAACTAACTTGGCCTTTTTAAATAAAAAAATTCCCTCACTGAAATACTTTCAGTCTTTTGACTGTATGGATTACAGATGGAATGACTGTTATATGTGAGTACCGCTTTCTTTGACAGATTCTAGTATGGGTACATATATGTTTTCCCAACCCCAGCACATTAATTTGCTAATTCCAGATGTATGAAAGCATAGGCCTAACTGTATCTAGTATATTGAACGCCAGATAAACTAACTTGGCCTTTTTAAATAAAAAAATTCCCTCACTGGAATACTTTCAGTCTTTTGACTGTATGGATTACAGATGGAATGACTGTTATATGTGAGTACCGCTTTCTTTGACAGATTCTAGTATGGGTACATATATGTTTTCCCAACCCCAGCACATTAATTTGCTAATTCCAGATGTATGAAAGCATGGGCCTAACTGTATCTAGTATATTGAACGCCAGATAAACTAACTTGGCCTTTTTTAAATAAAAAAATTCCCTCACTGGAATACTTTCAGTCTTTTGACTGTATGGATTACAGATGGAATGACTGTTATATGTGAGTACCGCTTTCTTTGACAGATTCTAGTATGGGTACATATATGTTTTCCCAACCCCAGCACATTAATTTGCTAATTCCAGATGTATGAAACGCAGGCCTAACTGTATCTAGTATATTGAACGCCAGATAAACTAACTTGGCCTTTTTAAATAAAAAAAATTCCCTCACTGGAATACTTTCAGTCTTTTGACTGTATGGATTACAGATGGAATGACTGTTATATGTGAGTACCGCTTTCTTTGACAGATTCTAGTATGGGTACATATATGTTTTCCCAACCCCAGCACATTAATTTGCTAATTCCAGATGTATGAAACGCAGGCCTAACTGTATCTAGTATATTGAACGCC
Source organism: Bufotes viridis (assembly GCA_033119425.1). NCBI lineage: Eukaryota > Metazoa > Chordata > Amphibia > Anura > Bufonidae > Bufotes > Bufotes viridis. The sequence continues at coordinate 138,840,515 of CM065589.1, forward strand.
AGATAAACTAACTTGGCCTTTTTAAATAAAAAAATTCCCTCACTGGAATACTTTCAGTCTTTTGACTGTATGGATTACAGATGGAATGACTGTTATATGTGAGTACCGCTTTCTTTGACAGATTCTAGTATGGGTACATATATGTTTTCCCAACCCCAGCACATTAATTTGCTAATTCCAGATGTATGAAAGCATAGGCCTAACTGTATCTAGTATATTGAACGCCAGATAAACTAACTTGGCCTTTTTAAATAAAAAAAAATTCCCTCACTGGAATACTTTCAGTCTTTTGACTGTATGGATTACAGATGGAATGACTGTTATATGTGAGTACCGCTTTCTTTGACAGATTCTAGTATGGGTACATATATGTTTTCCCAACCCCAGCACATTAATTTGCTAATTCCAGATGTATGAAACGCAGGCCTAACTGTATCTAGTATATTGAACGCCAGATAAACTAACTTGGCCTTTTTAAATAAAAAAAAATTCCCTCACTGGAATACTTTATGGCTTTTCACTGTATGGATTACAGGTGGACTGGTATTAGTAGGGGTGACACAAGCACACCCAAGTCCCTGATGTAGGATTTCTATGGCACAGACCACTATTACAAGTGATTAATGGACGTTGGGAGAGATTGTGCTGCAGCACTAGTCCCAAGATGGCCGCCGCCTATCAGCCCAGTAACATGTGCCACAAAATGGTCTGCACAACCTTTAAAAAAATAGCCTTGGACTGTGCTGCTAAATCGCTATTGGTCTGAATCCCAGGTGTAGATGTCTGACTTGTTTGGAGCTTTGGAATGCACACTGTGGCAGCTTCTGCTGCAGCACTACAAGTCGCAAAATGGCGGCCGGCGGTCAGCCCAGGTACATGTGGATGGAAAAATCACTCTGGCCACTCTAAAAATAGCCAATCCCTATCAAAAAAGCAGCTCAGCTGCAGTTGTTCAGATGAATCACAGGTGGAGGAGAGAAATTTGCTTCCAGTTATTCAATTATCCCTGCCTATTCTCGCCCTAGCATCAGCTGCGTCTATCCCTGTTCTATTCACATCGGGAGTGAGCACGTCCCGACGTGCGCACAAGCTTATAAAGAGGCTGAGTCACATGCTGCACTTGGCCAATCACAGCCTTGCCAATAGTAGGCATGGCTGCGATGGCATCTTAGGGCAAGTAGTATGATGCATGTTGATTGGCTGCTTTGCAGCCTTTCAAAATGCGCCAAAATACATGCCGAACGACGAACCCGAACCCGAACTTTTTTGAAAATGTCCGGGTTCGGGTCCGGGTCCCGGACACCCCAAAATTCGGTACGAACCCGAACGATGCTCGAACTGTTCGCTCAACACTAGTCAGCACCTACTGCCCAGCCAAGATCTGGAGGAGACATCTGCCGCTTCCTCCGCTAGGCGGGCAAGTAGTTATAAAGAGCGTGACATGGGAGCAGGTGTTGCGAGCGGTCAGGCTCCTGACCCTAAGATGGTTGAGGAGGACATTAGTGACGTGCAGACAGCACTCGATGATAATGAGGATGATGATGTTGTAGCTGATCGCACTATGGGAGCTGGGTGACAAAGGGGCTTCATCATCATCGGGAGAAGAGAGAGAGGTAGCTTGTTCATGAGCCAGCAAGTCGATAGGGTGGCTGGGAGTCAGCAGGGTTGCAGCAGTGGGAGGTTGGGAGACAAACGTCCCTTGAGTAGACCACCCACTTCGTGGGAGCCTACCTGCCTGGGTGCTAGCGATGCAGGGGTTCACGGAGGCAACATTGGAAGCAGTCAGTCAGTGCGGAGTATTCGTGGTAAAATCACCTACTTGGCGGTATAGGATTTTTTTTCAAGGCGCCGGAGATGGTGAATGTGGCCATATGTCGAATCTGTGGGTAGAAGGTGAAGCGTGGCCAGGGTGCCAATGTTGGCACTACGACCCTGCATCAACATATGCAGCGTCGCCATATAGTGGCCTGGGAAAACCGTGGCTCCGATGTGGTGGTCCAGCCTGCCGCAGCAACCGCTTCATAACCCAGTGGCACGCCCTTGATTTCAGGCAGACAAGGCTCCACCACCTCAGCCGAAGGGAGCTGTCTGTCCTTCCCATCATCTGCTGGTCTTGATGCTCCTGCTCCACCTCCTCCTATTCCTCGTCAGTCATTCCGTCTGCAATCGATCACCGAAGCAATTGTTAAGAGACAACAGTATGCGTGCAATGGCGCAGAAGCTGAATGTGCTCCTGTCCAAGTTGCTGGTGCTGCAGTCCCTCCCTTTCAAAGAGATGGACTCTGCACCTTTCAGAGAACTGATGGCTTGTGCGGAGTCCCAAGTCGTAACATTTTTGCCAAAAAGGCAGTACTAGCCCTGCACACACATGTAGAACAGAAGGTGGGCCAGTCCTTGAGCGTGTCGGTGTCTGCCAAAGTGCACCACAGCGTCGACGTGTGTAGCTGTAACTTCCGCCTCCACGTTGCTACCCAGTTGGTCCAGCGACAAGGTCCGCCTCTGCCTCCTCATCCTCCACCGTGTCCTCAGCCTCCACTGCAGGGACAAATCACAGTGCCCCTCCAGCATACAACATGTGCAGAGCATGGTGGCATCACGCGGTTCTGCACCTCGTTTGCCTGGGCAAACGGAGTCACACAGGGGAGGAACTGCTCTGTGTCCTTCAGCAAGAAATCGAATCCTGGCTTTCTCCGTGACAACTGAAAATTGGAACCATGGTGAGCGACAACGGGAAGAACATTGTGTCAGTGCTGCGTCAAGGAGGGCTGAGCCATGTGCCCTGCATGGCACTAGAGATGTCACAAACATAAAATTTTCCTTTCAGTAAACACGAACTTCCACGAATGTTCGCGAAAGGGGCGAACAGCCATAGACTTTAATAGGCAGGCGAATTTTAAAACCCACAGGGACTCTTTCTGGCCACAGTAGTGATGGAAAAGTTATTTCAAGGGGACTAACTCCTGGACTGTGGCATGCTGGAGGGGAATGCATGGCAAAACTCCCATGGAAAATTACGTAGTGGATGCAGAGTCGGGTTTTAATCCATAAAGGGCATACATCACCATTCCTAAATTGTTTGGAATAACATACTTTAAAATATCCAGTGTGTGTATACGATCAGGTATGATGTTGTATCGATCAGGTAGTGTAAAGGTTACGCCCACTTCACAGTGACAGACCTAACTCTGACAGACCAAACTCCCCGTTTAACGCACCGGAAACAACCGCAAACAATCCATTTGCTCAACCGCAAACTCCTCATTTGCACAAGGTTGGATAGCAAGCTAGCCATGTCCCCTCCCCATGTCCTCACTGACATCATTAAAGGTCTCTTCCTCGCGCAATGTACTGTGCCACCCTATATGAGGGGTGTGTTCAGTAATCAGTAGTACTATTTTATCAGTTTAATCCCTGTTACGTCCCCTATCAGGGGACGTGTATCGAATAGATTTTAGGAACCTGGAGATGGAAAAAGAAGCTTGGTCGTTACTCTTACTTCCAATTTGGAGCACTGCGCGTGCGCCGTGCAATGTACTGTGCAACCCTATATGAGTGGTGTGTTAACTAGTACTATTCTTATCGGTTAAACCCATGTTACGTCCCCTATCAGGGGACGTGTATCGAATAGATTTTAGGAACCGGGAGATGGAAAAAGAAGCTTTGTCGGTCCTCTTACTTCCAATTTGGAGCACTGCGCGTGCGCCGTGCAATGTACTGTGCAACCCTATATGAGTGGTATGTAACTTAGTACTATTCCTATCAATTTAATCGCTGTTACGTCCCCTATCAGGGGACGTGTATCGAATATTTTTGGAAACGGGAGATGGAAAAAGAAACTTGGTCGGTCCTCTTACTTCCAATTTGGGGCACTGCGCGTGCGCCGTGCACTGTACTGTGCCACCCTATATGAGTGGTGTGTTAAGTAGTACTATTCCTATCAGTTTAATCCCTGTTAGGTCCCCTATCAGGGGACGTGAATAGATTTTAGGAAACGGGAGAGGGAAAAAGATGATTGGTCGGTCCTCTTACTTCCAACTTGGGGCACTGCGTGTGCGCCGTGCAATGTACTGTGACACCCTATATGAGTGGTGTGTTAAGTAGTACTATGCTTATCAGTTTAATCCCTGTTACGTCCCCTATTAGGGGACGTGTATCGAATAGATTTTAGACAACCGAAAAGAGTTGTCAATAGTTGACACACTCATGACATAATCATAAATTTTATTCCTCTATGCGTCAATCTTAGTGTACTGATGACTTTGCTTGTGCGCACGTTTGGGAGATTGCAGGCGATGGCGAATTTTCAAAGCCTATGGTCATGATGAGGTAGTTCAGTGACAGTTAAGTGACCCAGAAAACAATGATTCTGCAGTGTGGGCACATTGTTGGCCTTGTAGGCTTTAATGATCACCTTAGATGATCACAAAGTAAATTAATGTTTTTTCTATGAAAAATTATCCAGCCAATCGATTTTGGTCTGTTCACAATGAAGCAACGACCTTATCATCTGGGGTGTGCCAACATTGCCAACACATTTATAGAGGTGATCGCTTCATTGTGATAGGCAAGTCCCTTCACCACAACAAGGTAAAGATCACGAAGGGGAATTGACGCATGTATGTGCCTTTTTTTTGGTTTTGTTTTTGCAGCCACAGTGCAGCACCAGAGGCCAGAAAAATTAGGCATGTACACATGGGTAAAAAATTTGGTGTTGTAGCTGCGGCCGGAAAAATTCATGTTTTCCAGGCAGAAAGTGTAGTAAAACATTGCAGCTTGAACCCTAGTTGGTGGCGGAGAAGTCACACAAGTCATCCGGCATGCAGAGATGAAATACAGCAGCGTGGGGACCATTTTTAGCCCAAAGTATCTCATCAGGCCTTTTTTAGTCAAATGTATCCCCCACTGTCAGTCCCTTCGGTATCCACTCCTCATTCATCTTAATAAAGGGGAGGTCATCTAGACTTTTTTGACGTAGGCGACTTCTCTTGTCAGTGACAATACCTCCTGCTGCACTGAAGGTCCTTTCTGACAGGACTCTTGAAGCGGGGCAGGCCAGAAGTTCTATCGCAAATTGGGATAGCTCAGGCCACAAGTCAAGCCTGCACACCCAGTAGTTAAGGGGTTCATCGCTCCTCAGAGTGTCGATATCTGCAGTTAAGGCAAGGTAGTCTGCTACCTGTCGGTCAAGTCGTTCTCTGAGGGTGGACCCCGAAGGGCTGTGGCGATGCGTAGGACTTAAAAGGTCCTACACATGTCCTCCATCAACAACACGTCTGTAAAGCGTCCTGTCCTTGCTGGCGTGGTCGTAGTAGGAGGAGGATTACTTTCACCTCTTCCGCTGTTAGATTCCCGTTGTGCTCTGACATCACCCTTATATGCTGTGCAAAGCATACTTTTTAACTTGTTTTGGAACTGCTGCATCCTTTCCGACTTCCAGTAATTTGGTAACATTTCAGACATTTTCTGCTTATACCGGGGGTCTTGTAGCGTGGCCACCCAGTACAGGTGGTTCTCCTTCAGCCTTTTTATACGAGGGTCCCTCAACAGGCATGACAACATGAAAGACCCCATTTGCACAAGGTTGGATGCCGAGCTACTTATCTCCTGTTCCTCGTCCCCACTGATGTCATTGAAGGTCTGTTCTTCCCCCAGCCACATACAACACCACAGGACCCAGATAGGTGACAACAACGAGCACCCTGGGATGCCTGCTGTGGTTGGTCTTCCTCCTCCTCAAAGCCACATTACTCCTCTGACGCCTCTTCCTCAGACTCCTCTTCCAGGATTGCCGCAGGTCCAGCAAGCGATGATGATAAGGCTGTTTCTGGTGGTGATGGTGACCACAACTCTTCCTCTTCCTCTTCACACTCATCTATGGCCTGATCCAGCACTCTTCGCAGGGCACGCTCCAGGAAGAAAACAAATGGGATGAGGTCACTAATGGTGCCTTCGGTGCGACAGAATAGGTTTGTCACCTCCTCAAAATGACGCATGAGCCTACAGGCATTGCGCATGAGCGTCCAGTAGTGTTGCAAAAAAAAAATACCCAGCTCCGCAGAGGCTGTCCTAGCACCCCGGTCATACAAATACTCATTGACAGCTTTTCCTTGTTGGAGCAGGCGGTCCATTAGAAGTGTTGAATTCCAACGTGTCGGGCTGTCGCAAATCAAGCGCTTCACTGCCATGTTGTTTCGCTGCTGAATGTCGGAAAGGTGCGCCATGGCCGTGTACGTACGCCTGAAATGGCCACACACCTTCCTGGCCTGCTTGAGGACGTCCTGTAAGCCTGGGTACTTACACACAAAGTGTTGTACAATCAGATTCAACACATGTTCCATGCACGGCACATGTGTCAACTTGCCCAAATTCAATGCCGCCAACAGATTGCTTCCATTGTCAATCTCCAGTTGGTGCGGGGCAGCCACTGATCCACCTGTGCGTTCAGGGTGGCCAGGAGTGCTAGTCCAGTGTGGCTCTCTGCTTTCAGGCAAGTCAACCCCAAGACGGCGTGACACTGTCGTATCTGGAATGTGGAATAGCCCCTGGGAAGCTGGGGGGGTGCAGTTGATGATGTGGAGCAAGACGCAGCAGCAGAATAGGACTCAGCCAAGGAGGTTCGCGAAGAGGATGGAGTAGGAGGAGTAGAGGAGGTGGCAGAAGGCCTGCCTGCAAGTCGTGGCGGTGTCACCAACTCCGTTGTAGAGCAACGCATTCCATGCTTGGCAGCCGTCAGCAGGTTTACCCAATGCGCAGTGTACGTGATATACCTGCCCTGACCGTGCTTTGCAGACCAGGTATCAGTGGTCAGATGGACCCTGGCCCCAACACTGTGTGCCAGACATGCCATGACTTCCTTTTCCACAATAGAGTACAGGTTGGGGATTGCCTTTTGTGAAAAAAAAAAAATTCGGCCGGGTACCTTCCACTGCGGTGTCCCAATAGCTACAAATTTTTTGAAGGCCTTAGACTCCACCAGCTTGTATGGTAAAAGCTGGTGGGCTAAGAGTTCTGACAAGCCAGTTGTCAGACGCCAAGCAAGGGGGTGACTCTGTGACATTGGCTTCTTACGCTCAAACATTTCCTTGACAGACACCTGACTGTGGGCAGATGAGCTGGAACTGCTGAAGGTGAGAGGCAGAGTGGCGGGTGGTTGAGAGGGGGCAGGGAGGACAGCAGTGGTTGACGTGTCTGAAGATGCTGGACCAGGAGGAGCATGGTGGCTTTGAGTTTGTGTGCTGCTTGTACTCATGTGTTGATCCCATAGGCGTTTGTGATGTGAGATCATGTGCCTTCGCAAAGCAGTTGTACCTAGGTGGATGTTGGACTTCCCACGACTCAGTTTCTTTTGGCACAGGTTGCAAATGGCATCGCTGTTATTAGAGGCAGACACACAAAAAAAATGCCACACTGCTGAGCTCTGCAATGACGGCATTCTGGTGGTGGCAACAGCATGCGTTTATTGGCGTGCTGTCTGGCTGACCCCGGCCTTACATGCTGTCTGACTGTGCCACTAGCTCCTTGCGATGACCTCCCCCTGCTTCCAACTCGTCTCCTCCTCCTCTCTGTCTCCACATCTGAACTTTCTCCCTGTTCTTCTTCTCTTCGTGCGGGCACCCAACGTGACATGCACAGACACATTGTCATCATCAACCTCTTCACTTGTATCTGACAACTCAGCAAAGGAAGCAGCAGCGGGTATAACATCATCATCGTCACACTGTACGTCCATGTGAACACTGGGCATTATTCTAGGGCCAAAGGAAATCACAGCACCACGACGGCCCCTGCGGGGTGTCCCGCTTCTGCCTGTCATTTTTGGTTTTGTTTAGTGGTACTATGCGTGTAAGGTACTGTGCCACCCGGTATGAGTGGTGGGCACTAGAAGTAAGCACACTACAGTCAATGGAAGTGGGCCTGACACACACTGGCAGCAGGCAGGCAACTGAAATTAGATTAAAGTGTAAAAATGAAATGCCTTTTTGTAATGCAAAGTCCTGTGCCACAATGTATGAGTGGTGGGCATTGGCAGTGGGCATACTACAGTCTGTAGAAGTGGGCCTGACACACACTAGCAGGCAACTAACCTTAGATTAAAGGGTAAAAATTAAATGCCTTTTTTAATGCAAAGTCCTGTGCCACACGGTATAAGTGGTGGGCACTGGCAGTGGGCACACTACAGTCAGTGGAAGTGGGCCTGACACACTGGCAGCAGGCAGGCAACTGAAATTAGATTAAAATGTAAAAATGAAATACCTTTTTTTATGCAAAGTCCTGTGCCACACGGTATGAGTGGTGGGCACTGGCAGTGGGCACACTACAGTCAGTGAAAGTGGACCTGACACACACTGTCAGCAAGCAGGCAACTGAAATTAGATTAAAGTGTAAAAATGAAATGCTTTTTTTTATGCAAATCCTGTGCCACACGGTATGAGTGGTGGGCACTAGCAATGGGCACACTACAGTCAATGGAAGTGGACCTGACACACACTGGCAGCAGGCAGGCAACTGAAATTAGATTAAAGTGTAGAAAATTAAATGCCTTTTTTTATGCAAAGTCCTGTGCCACACGGTATGTGAGTGGTGGGCACTGGCAGTGGGCACACTACAGTCTGTGGGCCTGCAGCCTCTCTCACACGGGCAGGCCAGGCAACTGCAATATATATATATATGTAGAAAAAATAAATAAAAGCAGACTAATGTAGCAACCCTAGAAAGGGCATTTTGGGGTGCTGTGACGCTGTCCTTACAGCAGATGAGTCTGTGGACACAGAACACTGGCCTAGCTAACGCTTTCCCTATGAATTCAGAATCATCAGCACAGCAACAGCTGCAGTCTCCCTGCTCTCACTAACATGCAGCTTCAGACTGAATCTAAAATGGCTGCCGTTTTTATAGGAGGTTGGAAGGTGTGGGAGGGAGGGTGCTGATTTGCTGAAATATGTCTGCTGACTGTGAGGTACAGGGTCAAAGTTTGCTCAATGATGATGTATAGGGGGCGGACCGAACATCGCAAACAAGCGATGTTCGCCGGGGACTGTTCGCCGGCGAATAGTTCGGGACATCACTACATGGCACACGTGTTCAATCTGGTTGTCAAGCAGTTCCTGATGTCTTCCACCCATCTGCAAGACATCCTAAAAATATCCAGGAAACTGCACGCACTTCAGCTACTTGTACACCGCAAAGCACTCGCTCCTTGAGCTGCAGCGGCAGAACGACAACCCCCAACATAGGCTGATATGCGACATTTTCGCCTGTTCGAATTCCACCCTCCATTTGTTGGACCGACTATATTCGCATTAAAAAAAGTGCATAAAATTTGCATAAAAATTTGCATAGACTGGTATTTAAAAAATCAACGAATATTTGCGATTACGAATATATTCTGAGATATTCTAAATATTCGCAAATTCTCGAAGTGCCGATATTCGCAATTAAAATTCACAATTCGATTATTCATGATCAACACTAGTAAATATGGCTGGTCAGGGGACTGGAGATGTGGAGACTGGAGATCTCATGGCTACATGAGCCCTGTGGGGGCTGAACTGGAGGAGGAGGACATTAGAGCACAAGCAATGTGCAACGAAACGGGTGGTTTTTCTACAGAGGTGACAGGAGAGGAGGAGCAGGAGCAACCAGAGGAGCTACAGGTTGATGAGGAAGATGAGGCAGAGGACCCAGACACACCGTGGCAGTATGAAGTGGAGATGAAGGCAGAGAATCCCTCCGAGTCACCTGCGCAAATGGCCCGCTGCATGCTCACTTGCTTGCGTAGTGACAGCTGAATTGTCACCATTCGGCAGAGGGATGACTACTGGCTCACCACCATGTTAGAACCTCGCTACTGGTCCAAAATGGGCGCCTTTTTTACACCCACTGAGAGGGAGGACAAACTGTCTGACCGGGGGGCCCTCTGCGCTCACGTTCCACTGCCATGGCTGCTTGGGAGGGGTGGGGTGGCAGGAGCAGTACCAGCTCCATCAGCAGCAGCCTGAGTCTACAGTCGCTGATGAACAGCTTTCTTCACCCGCCTAGTGAAGAAACTACTCACCAGCAGACCTGGAGCAGAACCTGAAACATCAGGGGGTGGCATACTTGGACTGCACCCTGCCAGCCGACATTGAATATCCGCTGGACTACTGGGCACTGGCAGCCAAACTGGATTTGTAGCTGCAACTGGCCGAGTTTTCCCTGGAAAAGCTGTCCTGACCAGCCAGTAGTGTGGCATCAGAGCGGGTGTTTAGTGCGTCGGGGGCCATAATTACCCAAAGGGGAACTTGCCTGTCTACCCAAAATGTGGAGAGACTGACCTTTGTCAAGATAAATCAGGCATGGGTCAGCCAGGATTTCCACCCACCAATTCCTGATGCATCAGACTAGATCATCCATGGTGCCACACCAACACTTTGATGAAAGAGACCGTTTTCTTCAGCTAGTACTGGTATTTCCACCCACCACACTATGTCACCTTGCCACTGTGTGGTCTCCTGATGCTACCGCCACCTCCACACTCCACACTATGTCACCTAGCAACTCTGTGGCCGCCTGATGCTGCCGCCACCTCCAAACTATGTCACCTTGCCTCTCATTTGGTCTCCTAATGCTGCTCCCACTTCCAAACTATGTCACCTTGCCACTCTGTGGCCTCCTGATGCTGCCACCACCTCCAAACTATGTCACCTTGCCACTCTGTGGTCTCCTAATGCTGCTCCCACCTCCACTCTGTCACCTTTCCACTCTGTGGTCTCCCGACGCTGCTCCTACCTCCCCTCTATGTCAACTTGCCACTCTGTGGACTCCTGATGCTGCCGCCACCTCCAAACTATGTCACCTTGCCTCTCATGTGGTCTCCTAATGCTGCTCCCACTTCCAAACTATGTCACCTTGCCACTCTGTGGCCTCCTGATGCTGCCACCTCCAAACTATGTCACCTTACCACTCTGTGGTCTCCTGATGCTGCTCCCACCTCCACTCTATTTCACCTTTCCACTCTGTGGTCTCCTGACGCTGCTCCTACCTCCACTCTATGTCAACTTGCCACTCTGTGGACTCCTGATGCTGCCACCACTTCCAAACGATGTCACCTTGCTACTCTGTGGCCTCCTGATGCTGCCACCACCTCCAAACTATGTCACCTTGCCACTCTGTGGTCTCCTCATGCTGCTCCTACCTCCACTCTATGCTCTATGTTACCTTGCCACTCTGTTGCCTCCTGATGCTGCCGTCACCTCCACACTATGTCACCTTGCCTCTCTGTAGTCTCCTAATGCTGCTCCCACTTCCAAACTATGTCACCTTGCCACTCTGTGGCCTCCTGATGCTGCCACCACCTCCAAACTATTTCATCTTGCCACTAGGTGGTCTCCTGATGCTGCTCCTAACTCCACTCTATGTCACCTTGCCACTTTGTGGTCTCCTGATGCTCCTTCTACCTCCACTCTATGTCATCTTGCCACTCTGTGGTCTCCTGGTGCTGCTCCTACCTCCACTCTATGTCACCTTGCTACTCTGTGGCCTCCTGATGCTGCCGTCACCTCCACACTATGTCACCTTGTCTTTCTGTAGTCTCCTAATGCTGCTCCTACCTCCACTCTATGTCACCTTGCCACTCTGTGGCCTCCTGATGCTGCCGCCACCTCAAAACTATGTCACCTTGTCACTATGTGGCCTCCTGATGCTGCTGACATCTCTATACTATGTCACCTTGCCACTCTGTGGTCTCCTCATGCTGCTCCTACCTCCACTCTCTGTCAACTTGCCACTCCGTGGTCTCCTGATGCTGCTTATACCTTCACTCTATGTCACCTTATCACTCTGTGGCCTCCTGATGCTGCTGCCACCTCCACACTATGTCACCTTGCCTCTTTGTGGTGTCCTGATGCTGCTCCTACCTCCACTCTATGTCCCCTTGCCACTCTGTGGCCTCCTGATGCTGCTGCCACCTCCACACTATGTCACCTTGCCTCTTTGTGGTGTCCTGATGCTGCTCCTTCCTCCACTTTATGTCACTTTGCCACTCTGTGGCCTCCTGATGCTGCCACCATCTCCAAACTATGTCACCTTGCCACTCTGTAGTCTCCTCAAGCTGTTCCCACCCTCCCCAGTTCATGACTGGGCCACTATTTAGCCTTTTGGCTTGGCTGACATCATCATTGACCCCTCTTCTGATATGTCAGAAAGAAGGTAAAATGAGACACACAACAGATCCTCTTTGTGTAGCGGGTGTAAGGCCTATATGGTCCCATCAGAATTGGCTTATCATTTGGTAGCCAAAAGCAGGAGTGGGTACAAAACATTCTGTTCACATCAATGTGCAACGAAGCGGGTGGTTTTTCTACAGAGGTGACAGGAGAGGAGGAGCAGGAGCAACCAGAGGAGCTACAGGTTGATGAGGAAGATGAGGCAGAGGACCCAGACACACCGTGGCAGTATGAAGTGGAGATGAAGGCAGAGAATCCCTCCGAGTCACCTGCGCAAATGGCCCGCTGCATGCTCACTTGCTATGCGTAGTGACAGCTGAATTGTCACCATTCGGCAGAGGGATGACTACTGGCTCACCACCATGTTAGAACCTCGCTACTGGTCCAAAATGGGCGCCTTTTACACCCACTGAGAGGGAGGACAAACTGTCTGACCGGGGGGCCCTCTGCGCTCACGTTCCACTGCCATGGCTGCTTGGGAGGGGTGGGGTGGCAGGAGCAGTACCAGCTCCATCAGCAGCAGCCTGAGTCTGCAGTCGCTGATGAACAGCTTTCTTCACCCGCCTAGTGAAGAAACTACTCACCAGCAGACCTGGAGCAGAACCTGAAACATCAGGGGTGGCATACTTGGACTGCACCCTGCCAGCCGACATTGAATATCCGCTGGACTACTGGGCACTGGCAGCCAAACTGGATTTGTAGCTGCAACTGGCCGAGTTTTCCCTGGAAAAGCTGTCCTGACCAGCCAGTAGTGTGGCATCAGAGCGGGTGTTTAGTGCGTCGGGGCCATAATTACCCAAAGGGAACTTGCCTGTCTACCCAAAATGTGGAGAGACTGACCTTTGTCAAGATAAATCAGGCATGGGTCAGCCAGGATTTCCACCCACCAATTCCTGATGCATCAGACTAGATCATCCATGGTGCCACACCAACACTTTGATGAAAGAGACCGTTTTCTTCAGCTAGTACTGGTATTTCCACCCACCACACTATGTCACCTTGCCACTGTGTGGTCTCCTGATGCTACCGCCACCTCCACACTCCACACTATGTCACCTAGCAACTCTGTGGCCGCCTGATGCTGCCGCCACCTCCAAACTATGTCACCTTGCCTCTCATTTGGTCTCCTAATGCTGCTCCCACTTCCAAACTATGTCACCTTGCCACTCTGTGGCCTCCTGATGCTGCCACCACCTCCAAACTATGTCACCTTGCCACTCTGTGGTCTCCTAATGCTGCTCCCACCTCCACTCTGTCACCTTTCCACTCTGTGGTCTCCCGACGCTTGCTCCTACCTCCCCTCTATGTCAACTTGCCACTCTGTGGACTCCTGATGCTGCCGCCACCTCCAAACTATGTCACCTTGCCTCTCATGTGGTCTCCTAATGCTGCTCCCACTTCCAAACTATGTCACCTTGCCACTCTGTGGCCTCCTGATGCTGCCACCTCCAAACTATGTCACCTTACCACTCTGTGGTCTCCTGATGCTGCTCCCACCTCCACTCTATTTCACCTTTCCACTCTGTGGTCTCCTGACGCTGCTCCTACCTCCACTCTATGTCAACTTGCCACTCTGTGGACTCCTGATGCTGCCACCACTTCCAAACGATGTCACCTTGCTACTCTGTGGCCTCCTGATGCTGCCACCACCTCCAAACTATGTCACCTTGCCACTCTGTGGTCTCCTCATGCTGCTCCTACCTCCACTCTATGCTCTATGTTACCTTGCCACTCTGTTGCCTCCTGATGCTGCCGTCACCTCACACTATGTCACCTTGCCTCTCTGTAGTCTCCTAATGCTGCTCCCACTTCCAAACTATGTCACCTTGCCACTCTGTGGCCTCCTGATGCTGCCACCACCTCCAAACTATTTCATCTTGCCACTAGGTGGTCTCCTGATGCTGCTCCTAACTCCACTCTATGTCACCTTGCCACTTTGTGGTCTCCTGATGCTCCTTCTACCTCCACTCTATGTCATCTTGCCACTCTGTGGTCTCCTGGTGCTGCTCCTACCTCCACTCTATGTCACCTTGCTACTCTGTGGCCTCCTGATGCTGCCGTCACCTCCACACTATGTCACCTTGTCTTTCTGTAGTCTCCTAATGCTGCTCCTACCTCCACTCTATGTCACCTTGCCACTCTGTGGCCTCCTGATGCTGCCGCCACCTCAAAACTATGTCACCTTGTCACTATGTGGCCTCCCTGATGCTGCTGACATCTCTATACTATGTCACCTTGCCACTCTGTGGTCTCCTCATGCTGCTCCTACCTCCACTCTCTGTCAACTTGCCACTCCGTGGTCTCCTGATGCTGCTTATACCTTCACTCTATGTCACCTTATCACTCTGTGGCCTCCTGATGCTGCTGCCACCTCCACACTATGTCACCTTGCCTCTTTGTGGTGTCCTGATGCTGCTCCTACCTCCACTCTATGTCCCCTTGCCACTCTGTGGCCTCCTGATGCTGCTGCCACCTCCACACTATGTCACCTTGCCTCTTTGTGGTGTCCTGATGCTGCTCCTTCCTCCACTTTATGTCACTTTGCCACTCTGTGGCCTCCTGATGCTGCCACCATCTCCAAACTATGTCACCTTGCCACTCTGTAGTCTCCTCAAGCTGTTCCCACCCTCCCCAGTTCATGACTGGGCCACTATTTAGCCTTTTTGGCTTGGCTGACATCATCATTGACCCCTCTTCTGATATGTCAGAAAGAAGGTAAAATGAGACACACAACAGATCCTCTTTGTGTAGCGGGTGTAAGGCCTATATGGTCCCATCAGAATTGGCTTATCATTTGGTAGCCAAAAGCAGGAGTGGGTACAAAACATTCTGTTCACATGTCATCTCCGATTTGGATCCACTCCAGTTTTTTGTTGGCATTAGCAATACTGATGGATTACTGACCAAATGCTGACCGAGTAAAGGCGGCTGCTCAACAGACAGGATCAATTTTTTTGTGGGTTATTTTTTCTGACGGATCAGAGGAAGGGCAAAATAATCAGTGACGTCAACACAAACTTACTGCTGACTAGTGTTGAGCGAACAGTTCGAGCATCGTTCGGGTTCGTACCGAATTTTGGGGTGTCCGGGACCCGGACCCGAACCCGGACATTTTCAAAAAAGTTCGGGTTCGGGTTCGTCGTTCGGCATGTATTTTGGCGCATTTTGAAAGGCTGCAAAGCAGCCAATCAACATGCATCATACTACTTGCCCTAAGATGCCATCGCAGCCATGCCTACTATTGGCAAGGCTGTGATTGGCCGAGTGCAGCATGTGACTCAGCCTCTTTATAAGCTTGTGCGCACGTCGGGACGTGCTCACTCCCGATGTGAATAGAACAGGGATAGACGCAGCTGATGCTAGGGCGAGAATAGGCAGGGATAATTGAATAACTGGAAGCAAATTTCTCTCCTCCACCTGTGATTCATCTGAACAACTGCAGCTGAGCTGCTTTTTTGATAGGGATTGGCTATTTTTAGAGTGGCCAGAGTGATTTTTTCATCCACATGTACCTGGGCTGACCGCCGGCCGCCATTTTGCGACTTGTAGTGCTGCAGCAGAAGCTGCCACAGTGTGCATTCCAAAGCTCCAAACAAGTCAGACATCTACACCTGGGATTCAGACCAATAGCGATTTAGCAGCACAGTCCAAGGCTATTTTTTTTAAAGGTTGTGCAGACCATTTTGTGGCACATGTTACTGGGCTGATAGGCGGCGGCCATCTTGGGACTAGTGCTGCAGCACAATCTCTCCCAACGTCCATTAATCACTTGTAATAGTGGTCTGTGCCATAGAAATCCTACATCAGGGACTTGGGTGTGCTTGTGTCACCCCTACTAATACCAGTCCACCTGTAATCCATACAGTCAAAAGACTGAAAGTATTCCAGTGAGGGAATTTTTTTTTTATTTAAAAAAGGCCAAGTTAGTTTATCTGGCGTTCAATATACTAGATACAGTTAGGCCTGCGTTTCATAAATCTGGAATTAGCTAATTAATGTGCTGGGGTTGGGAAAACATATATGTACCCATACTAGAATCTGTCAAAGAAAGCGGTACTCACATATAACAGTCATTCCATCTGTAATCCATACAGTCAAAAGACTGAAAGTATTCCAGTGAGGGATTTTTTTTTATTTAAAAAAGGCCAAGTTAGTTTATCTGGCGTTCAATATACTAGATACAGTTAGGCCTGCGTTTCATACATCTGGAATTAGCAAATTAATGTGCTGGGGTTGGGAAAACATATATGTACCCATACTAGAATCTGTCAAAGAAAGCGGTACTCACATATAACAGTCATTCCATCTGTAATCCATACAGTCAAAAGACTGAAAGTATTCCAGTGAGGGATTTTTTTATTTAAAAAGGCCAAGTTAGTTTATCTGGCGTTCAATATACTAGATACAGTTAGGCCTGCGTTTCATACATCTGGAATTAGCAAACTAATGTGCTGGGGTTGCGAAAACATATATGTACCCATACTAGAATCTGTCAAAGAAAGCGGTACTCACATGTAACAGTCATTCCATCTGTAATCCATACAGTCAAAAGACTGAAAGTATTCCAGTGAGGGAATTTTTTTTATTTAAAAAAGGCCAAGTTAGTTTATCTGGCTTTCAATATACTATATACAGTTGGGCCTGCGTTTCATACATCTGGAATTAGCAAATTAATCTCCCAGGTTAGGAAAATATATATGTACCCATACTAGAATCTGTCAAAGAAAGCGGTACTCACATGTAACAGTCATTCCATCTGTAATCCATACAGTCAAAAGACTGAAAGTATTCCAGTGAGGGAATTTTTTTTATTTAAAAAAGGCCAAGTTAGTTTATCTGGCGTTCAATATACTAGATACAGTTAGGCTCATGCGTTTCATACATCTGGAATTAGCAAACTAATGTGCTGGGGTTGGGAAAACATATATGTACCCATACTAGAATCTGTCAAAGAAAGCGGTACTCACATATAACAGTCATTCCATCTGTAATCCATACAGTCAAAAGACTGAAAGTATTCCAGTGAGGGAATTTTTTTATTTAAAAAGGCCAAGTTAGTTTATCTGGCGTTCAATATACTAGATACAGTTAGGCCTATGTTTCATACATCTGGAATTAGCAAACTAATGTGCTGGGGTTGGGAAAACATATATGTACCCATACTAGAATCTGTCAAAGAAAGCGGTACTCACATATAACAAAGTCATTCCATCTGTAATCCATACAGTCAAAAGACTGAAAGTATTCCAGTGAGGGAATTTTTTTTTATTTAAAAAGGCCAAGTTAGTTTATCTGGCGTTCAATATACTAGATACAGTTAGGCTCATGCGTTTCATACATCTGGAATTAGCAAACTAATGTGCTGGGGTTGGGAAAACATATATGTACCCATACTAGAATCTGTCAAAGAAAGCGGTACTCACATATAACAGTCATTCCATCTGTAATCCATACAGTCAAAAGACTGAAAGTATTCCAGTGAGGGGATTTTGCTTATAAAAATAATATATTTCATTGTGGTGCGAGTTGAATCGCAACAATGAAGAAAAATACTATTAAGGGACGAGGACGCGGTCGTGGTGGTGTCCGTGGAGCCTCTGTTGCTGGTAGAGGACGTGGCCGCTCGGCCCCAGGCGCACACAGTAGGGAACGAACTCCCTCAACTAGCCGGCAGAATGTACCGCAATATCTCGTGGGGCCCAATGCCGCTCTTAGGATGGTAAGGCCTGAGCAGGTACAGGCATTAATCGATTGGGTGGCCGACAGTGCTTCCAGCACGTTCACCACATGGTCTTCCACCCAGTCTTCTGCGGAAAGCGCACAGGTGGCACCTGAAAACCAAGCCCATCAGTCTGTCACATCACCCCCAAGCATATCAGGGAAACGGTCTGAGCCACAAGTTATGCAGCAGTCTCTTCTTCTGTTTGAAGACTCTGCTTCCAGGGTTTCCCAGGGGCGTCCACCTAGCCCTTCCCCAGTGGAGGAAGACATACCATGCACTGACGCACAACCACTTATGTCTCCAGATGAAGAGGACATGGGAATACCACCACAGCAGAGTCACCGACTCTCTGATGATGACGAAACACAGGTGCCCACTGCCGCGTCTTTTGCAGTGTGCAGACTGAACAGGAGGAGGTCAGGGAGGGAGACTGGGTGGAAGACGATGCAGAGGACGATGAGGTCTTAGACCCCACATGGACTGAAGGTCGTGGCGATGACTTTCACAGTTCAGAGGAAGAGGTAGTGGTGAGACCGAGACAACAGCGAAGCCAAAGAGGGAGCAGGGGGCCAAAGCAGACGAGCCGCCGCCCCAGAGTTCGCCTGCTACTGGACATCGCCAACAGGGACCCAGCCCCACAAAGGCAGCTTCAAAGAGTTCCCTGGCATGGCACTTCTTTAAACAATGTCCTACCGACAAGACCCGAGTGACTTGCACGCTCTGCCATCAGAGCCTGAGGCGAGGCATTAACGTTCTGAACCTCAGCACAACCTGCATGACCAGGCATCTACATGCAAAGCATGAACTGCAGTGGGGTACACACCTTAAAAACCAGGCACTCGCTGAGGCTCCCTGCTCCCTCTACCGCTGCTGCCTCGGCTTCCGCCTCGAGAGGAATGTTGCCACCTGCCGAGCAGCAAACAGAGGATGTGCCACCGACACCACCACCACCGCCACCGTCAACTAGCGCCTCCACTATATCACACAGCAGCGCTCAGCTCTCAATATCTCAAACCTTAGAGAGGAAGCGCAAATTCCCCGAGTCACCCTCGAGCTCCTTGGCCTGAACGCCAGCATTTCTAAACTGCTGGCCTTTGAAATGCTGTCATTCCGGCTGGTGGACACAGACAGCTTCAAACAGCTGATGGCCATGGCTGTCCCGCAGTATGTGGTTCCCAGCCGCCACTACTTCTCCAAGACAGCCGTGCCTTCCCTGCACATGCAAGTGTCCGATAAAATCAAGTGTGCACTGCGCAACGCCATTTGTGGCAAGGTCCACCTAACCACAGATACGTGGACCAGTAAGCACGGCCAGGGACGCTATATCTCACTAACTGCACACTGATGAATGTAGTGGCGGCTGGGCCCCCGGCGGACAGTTCCTTGGCGCACGTCCTTCCGCCCCTAGGATCGCAGGGCATCATTCTCTGCCTCCTGTAGCCTCCTCCTCCTACTCGGCTTCCTCCTCCACTGCTTCCACCAGCTCATCCGGTCAGCCACACACCTTCACCACCAACTTCAGCACAGCCCGGGTAAACGTCAGCAGGCCATTCTGAAACTCATATGTTTGGGGGACAGGCCCCACACCGCGCAGGAGTTGTGGCGGGGTATTGAACAACAGACCGACGAGTGGTTTCTGCCGGTGGGCCTCAAGCCAGGCCTGGTGGTATGCGATAATGGGCGAAATCTCGTGGCAGCTCTGGGACTAGCCGGTTTGACGCACATCCCTTGCCTGGCGCATGTGCTGAACTTGGTGGTGCAGAGGTTCATTCACCACTACCCCAACATGTCAGAGCTGCTGCATAAAGTGCGGGCCGCTCTGTGCGCGCTTCCGCCTGCTCACATCCTGCCGCTGCTCGCCTGTCTGCGCTACAGCGGAACTTCGGCCTTCCCGCCACCGCCTCATATGCGACGTGCCCACCCGGTGGAACTCCACCTTGCACATGCTGGAGAGACTGTGCGAGCAGCAGCAGGCCATAGTGGAGTTTCAGCTGCAGCACGCTCGCGGCCAGTCGTACTGCCGAACAGCACCACTTCACCACTCAATGATTGGGCCTCCATGCGAGACCTGTGTGCCCTGCTGCGCTGTTTCGAGTACTCCACCAACATGGCCAGTGGCGATGACACTGTTATCAGCGTTACAATACCACTTCTATGTCTCCTTGAGAAAACACTTAGGGCAATGATGTTAGAGGAGGTGGCCCAGGTGGAGGAGGAGGAGGAGGATGAGGGCTCGTTTCTAACACTTTCGGGCCAGTCTGTTCGAATTGGCTCAGAGGGAGGTTTGTTTAAGCAGCAGAGGACAGGTTCACAAGTCGCCAGCCAAGGCACTGTACTGGAGGACGAGGAGGATGAGGAGGAGGAGGTGGAGGGGGACGAGGATGACGCAAGTTCACAGCGGGGTGGCAGCCCAGGCCCATCACTGGTGCGTGGCTGGGGGATACGGTGGATCGATGACGATACGCCTCCCACAGAGGACAGCTTGTCCTTACCCATGGGTAGCCTGGCCCACATGAGCGAATATATGCTCCAATGCCTGCGCAACGACAGCAGAGTTGCCCACGCTTTAACGTGTGCAGACTACTGGGTGGCCACCCTGCTGGATCCCCGGTATAAAGACAATGTGCCCACTTTAATTCCTGAACTGAGCGCGACCGCAAGATGCGCGAGTACAAGCGCACGCTGATAGAGGCGCTCTTGAGAGCATTCCCACATGTCACAGGGGAACAGGTGGAAGGTGAAGGCAGAGGAGTGGCAAGAGGTCGCCAACGCAGCTGTGTCACGGCCAGCTCATCTGAGGGCAGGGTTAGCATGGCAGAAATGTGGAAAAGTTTTGTCTCCACGCCACAGCTATCTGCACCGACACCTGATACGGAACGTGTTAGCAGGAGGCAGCATTTCACTAACATGGTTGAACAGTATGTCTGCACACTCCTCCACATCCTGACGGATGGTTCGGCCCCATTCAACTACTGGGTTTCAAATTGTCCACGTGGCCAGAGTTAGCATGTTATGCCTTGAGGTGCTTTCCTGCCCGGCGGCCAGCGTTTTATCTGAACGCGTATTCAGCACGGCAGGGGGCGCCATTACTGACAAGCGCAGCCGCCTGTCCACAGCCAACGTGGACAAGCTGACCTTCATAAAGATGAACCAGGCATGGATCCCACAGGACCTGTCCCTCCCTTGTGCAGAGTAGTCCTTATTAACTGCCTAAAACATGTCTTGTTGTGCTACGGGCCACTTCTTTATTTGATACAAATTTTATGAAACCCACAGTTGAATGAAACTCTTCTCTGTCTGGGCGCCGGGCCTAACCAGATGAAAGTGGCCGGTTAAACTAACGGGTGACATGAAGCCATAACCTCTGCCATGCTACCTCTGTCTTCTGTCTGGGTGCTGAGGCCTAAGTCAAATAAAGCGGTCTTCTGCTGTGCTGGGGATATGAAGCTAATCTCTGACCTCTCTCCTCTGTCTGGGTCCAAAGGCCTAAATCACTGAAAGAGGCCTTCTCCTGTGGTGTGTGATATGATGCCAGAATATGTGCTGTGGGGCCTCTCTCCTCTTCCTGGGTGCAGGGGTCAAATAAACTAAATTGTGGCCTACTCCTGTGGTGGTTGATATGATGCCTGATTCTCTGATGTGGAACCTCTCTCCTCTGTTTGGGTGAAGGGGTCAAAGTAACTAAATGGTGGCTTCTCCTGTGGTGGCTGATATGATGCCAGAATATGTGCTGTGGGGCCTCTCTCCTCTTCCTGGGTGCAGGGGTCAAAGTAACTCAATGGTGGCTTCTCCTGTGGTGGCTGATATGATGCCAGAATATGTGCTGTGGTGCCTCTCTCCTCTTCCTGGGTGCAGGGTCAAAGTAACTAAATGGTGGCTTCTCCTGTGGTGGTTGATATGATGCCTGATTCTCTGCTGTGAAACCTCTCTCCTCCATCTGGGTGTAGGGGTCAAAGTCTTTCAAAGTCGCCTTCTCCTGTGCTGATTGATATGAAGCTGATGGTTGTGCCATCTGACATGGTTGCCGGGTCCCATTAAATTGGGGCCTACTCCTGTGGTGGGTGATCTAAATGCCTGATTCTCTGCTGTGTAACCTCTCTCCTCCGTCTGGGTGTAGGGGTCAAAGTAACTAAATGGTGGCCTACTCCTGTGGTGGGTGATATGATGCCTGGTTCTCTGCTGTGGGACCTCTCTCCTCTGTCTGGGTCCAAAGGCCTAAATCACTGAAAGAGGCCTTCTCCTGTGGTGTGTGATATGATGCCAGAATATGTGCTGTGGGGCCTCTCTCCTCTTCCTGGGTGCAGGGGTCAAATAAACTAAATTGTGGCCTACTCCTGTGGTGGTTGATATGATGCCTGATTCTCTGATGTGGAACCTCTCTCCTCTGTTTGGGTGAAGGGGTCAAAGTAACTAAATGGTGGCTTCTCCTGTGGTGGCTGATATGATGCCAGAATATGTGCTGTGGGGCCTCTCTCCTCTTCCTGGGTGCAGGGGTCAAAGTAACTCAATGGTGGCTTCTCCTGTGGTGGCTGATATGATGCCAGAATATGTGCTGTGGTGCCTCTCTCTCTTCCTGGGTGCGGGGTCAAAGTAACTCAATGGTGGCTTCTCCTGTTGTGGTTAGTATGATGCCAGAATATGTGCTGTGGGGCCTCTCTCCTCTTCCTGGGTGCAGGGGTCAAAGTAACTCAATGGTGGCTTCTCCTGTGGTGGCTGATATGATGCCAGAATATGTGCTGTGGTGCCTCTCTCCTCTGTCTGGGTCCAAAGGCCTAAATCACTGAAAGAGGCCTTCTCCTGTGGTGTGTGATATGATGCCTGAATATGTGCTGTGGTGCCTCTCTCCTCTTCCTGGGTGCGGGGTCAAAGTAACTCAATGGTGGCTTCTCCTGTGGTGGCTGATATGATGCCAGAATATGTGCTGTGGGGCCTCTCTCCTCTTCCTGGGTGCAGGGGTCAAAGTAACTCAATGGTGGCTTCTCCTGTGGTGGTTAGTATGATGCCAGAATATGTGCTGTGGGGCCTCTCTCCTCTTCCTGGGTGCAGGGGTCAAAGTAACTCAATGGTGGCTTCTCCTGTGGTGGCTGATATGATGCCAGAATATGTGCTGTGGGGCCTCTCTCCTCTTCCTGGGTGCAGGGGTCAAAGTAACTAAATGGTGGCTTCTCCTGTGGTGGTTGATATGATGCCTGATTCTCTGCTGTGAAACCTCTCTCCTCCATCTGGGTGTAGGGGTCAAAGTCTTTCAAAGTCGCCTTCTCCTGTGCTGATTGATATAAAGCTGATGGTTGTGCCATCTGACATGGTTGCCAGGGTCTGATTCAATGGGGGCCTACTCCTGTGGTGGGTGATCTAAATGCCTGATTCTCTGCTGTGAAACCTCTCTCCTCCGTCTGGGTGTAGGGGTCAAAGTCTTTCAAAGTCGCCTTCTCCTGTGCTGATTGATATGAAGCTGATGGTTGTGCCATCTGACATGGTTGCCGGGGTCCCATTAAATTGGGGCCTACTCCTGTGGTGGGTGATCTAAATGCCTGATTCTCTGCTGTGTAACCTCTCTCCTCCGTCTGGGTGTAGGGGTCAAAGTAACTAAATGGTGGCCTACTCCTGTGGTGGGTGATATGATGCCAGAATATGTGCTGTGGGGCCTCTCTCCTCTTCCTGGGTGCAGGGGTCAAAGTAACTCAATGGTGGCTTCTCCTGTGGTGGCTGATATGATGCCAGAATATGTTCTGTGGGGCCTCTCTCCTCTTCCTGGGTGCAGGGGTCAAAGTAACTAAATGGTGGCTTCTCCTGTGGTGGTTGATATGATGCCTGATTCTCTGCTGTGAAACCTCTCTCCTCCATCTGGGTGTAGGGGTCAAAGTCTTTCAAAGTCGCCTTCTCCTGTGCTGATTGATATAAAGCTGATGGTTGTGCCATCTGACATGGTTGCCAGGGTCTGATTCAATGGGGGCCTACTCCTGTGGTGGGTGATCTAAATGCCTGATTCTCTGCTGTGAAACCTCTCTCCTCCGTCTGGGTGTAGGGGTCAAAGTCTTTCAACGTCGCCTTCTCCTGTGCTGATTGATATGAAGCTGATGGTTGTGCCATCTGACATGGTTGCCGGGGTCCCATTAAATTGGGGCCTACTCCTGTGGTGGGTGATCAAAATGCCTGATTCTCTGCTGTGTAACCTCTCTCCTCCGTCTGGGTGTAGGGGTCAAAGTAACTAAATGGTGGCCTACTCCTGTGGTGGTTGATATGATGCCAGAATATGTGCTGTGGGGCCTCTCTTCTCTTCCTGGGTGCAGGGGTCAAAGTAACTCAATGGTGGCTTCTCCTGTGGTGGCTGATATGATGCCAGAATATGTGCTGTGGGGCCTCTCTCCTCTTCCTGGGTGCAGGGGTCAAAGTAACTCAATGGTGGCTTCTCCTGTGGTGGCTGATATGATGCCAGAATATGTGCTGTGGTGCCTCTCTCCTCTGTCTGGGTCCAAAGGCCTAAATCACTGAAAGAGGCCTTCTCCTGTGGTGTGTGATATGATGCCTGAATATGTGCTGTGGTGCCTCTCTCCTCTTCCTGGGTGCGGGGTCAAAGTAACTAAATGGTGGCTTCTCCTGTGGTGGCTGATATGATGCCAGAATATGTGCTGTGGGGCCTCTCTCCTCTTCCTGGGTGCAGGGGTCAAAGTAACTCAATGTTGGCTTCTCCTGTGGTGGCTGATATGATGCCAGAATATGTGCTGTGGGGCCTCTCTCCTCTTCCTGGGTGCAGGGGTCAAAGTAACTCAATGGTGGCTTCTCCTGTGGTGGCTGATATGATGCCAGAATATGTGCTGTGGGGCCTCTCTCCTCTTCCTGGGTGCAGGGGTCAAAGTAACTAAATGGTGGCTTCTCCTGTGGTGGTTGATATGATGCCTGATTCTCTGCTGTGAAACCTCTCTCCTCCATCTGGGTGTAGGGGTCAAAGTCTTTCAAAGTCGCCTTCTCCTGTGCTGATTGATATAAAGCTGATGGTTGTGCCATCTGACATGGTTGCCAGGGTCTGATTCAATGGGGGCCTACTCCTGTGGTGGGTGATCTAAATGCCTGATTCTCTGCTGTGTAACCTCTCTCCTCCGTCTGGGTGTAGGGGTCAAAGTAACTAAATGGTGGCCTACTCCTGTGGTGGGTGATATGATGCCTGGTTCTCTGCTGTGGGACCTCTCTCCTTTGTCTGGGTGCTGTGGTCAAAATAATAGTAAGTGACCTTCTCCATTGGTGGGTGACTTGAAGCCTGATTCTGTGCTATGGGACCTCACTCCAATTAATATTGTTTAATTTTTATTTATTTTATGTTAACTCATCATTTCCCTATCTACATTTGTTTGCAGGGGATTTAACTACATTTTGCTGCCTTTTGTAGCCCTCTAGCCCTTTCCGGGTGTGTTTTACAGCCTTTTTAGTGCCCAAAAGTTCGGGTCCCCATTGACTTCTATGGGGTTCGGGTTCGGTATGAAGTTCGGGTCGAGTTCGGATCACGAACCCGAACATTTTTCGAAATTTCGGCCGAACTCGTCGAACCCAAACATCCAGGTGTTCGCTCAACTCTACTGCTGACACCCCCTTCACTCTCTCGGGGGTCTCTACTTCTATAAGTGTTTTATAGAAAAGGTTCTGTAGACATCTATGTGGAATCAGCTAACGACGGTGTGAAAGGAGTTCACACTTGAGTTATTTGGCCAGCATCGGTGAAAACAGCAATGACGTCGCATTAACCCTAGCTGTGCCACTGTCATTGCTGACTGCAGCATGTATGGGGTGTGTAGAGGGAGCTCCCTCCCTGTCCCCATTGGGTCACCAGAGTTGTGGTAATGGAGACCCGATGGCTGGGAAGGCAGCCCGATGCCTTCCATAGGCATCGTGCTGCCTTCCATGTAAGCATGTAAGCCTGTAAGACCCAACCCCCTGGGTCTCAGAGGCAAGCAGGCTGTAAGAGTATTACACTGTGTAATACACTTACAGCCAATGCATTACAATGCAGATGTTTTGTAACATCAGACCCCCAAAAGTTAAAGTCCCATAGTTGGACAAAAAATAAAATAAAAAAAGTGAAATAAAAGTGTTTTACATAATAAAAAAGAAAAGTTTCAAGTAAAAAAATAAAAAGAGCCCTTTTCCCGTAATTAAGTTATAAAAAATGGATATAGATATGGAAAATCGGTAACAAATAATGGGGTGTTTTTTCTCCTGTTACCCCTAGTGAAAATAAAAAAATTGTGGCTAAAGCGACATTTTATTGGAAGAAATTAAACTTAATTTTCACATCCAAGTGTTTCCAAATTCTGTAAAACACTTATGGGGTCAAAGTGCAAAGTGTAGTAATATGCGGTAAAATCTTTTGTGACTTATTTTGGTTGAAAAAGAAGTTGTATTCAGCGTTCAGCACTACAGTTACAGTATATATCATAAAATCTTTATTGACATATTTTGGTGTAGAAACAATTCTTATTCAGCGTTCAGCGCTGCAGTAATATGTGGTAAAATCTTTATTGAAGTATGTCGATCAAAAAACAAAATTTATTCTGCGGTCAGCGCTGCGGTTATATGTGGTAAAATCTTACGTATCTTGATAAACTTCACAACTCTTCCGGGCTCAAAGCTATCTTGACGCTTTGTCTTCTCATTGTCTGTAGCTACTAGAGGCCTGTACATGCCAAGCAGGTTCCAGAAGTGCAGCATCACCAAGTAAATGGGGAAGTGGCACTGTAACTGTCCATATGGTACGGCACGCGGGGGGGCGATTGGTACAGCTCAATCACTGGAATCACTGGAGGTGGTGCTCAGTCGGAGGTATACAGCGTGCGTTAAGAAGTTCATATGGAGAGAGAGATAAAAGATGGACGGCACTCACCAACTGATGCAAAAGGTTCTTCAAACTTTATTTGAATGATGCAAGCATTAGCAGGGTCGGGGCGGACTGCTCCTCACCAGAGTGCAAAGATACAGGCGACGGCCGTTTCGCTCTTACTTGAGCTTCGTCTGGCCCGTGACATCATCGCTATGCGACTCCACTCTTATAGCTCCGGTGACTTGCGGTCACTATGGTAACCTGCGCGTCCTTCACTACGAAGTGTGAGAGTGGATCCGGAGAGCGCTGCATATACATAGCAAACAAAAGCCACCCAATAACATGGGAGCACCACCAGAACAATGCAACGTTACTTACAATATGTATTTGGATTACTCTAAATAAAAGCATTCATTTCATTGCGGTCGTTCAAACCAAGGGGGCCTATTGCAGAGGCGCGGATGATCCAGGCTGCCTCTTTCCGTAATAACTCCCTATGCCTGTCACCTCCATATTTAGGAGCAGGGACTAATTCTAAACCTGCGAATCTAAGGCATTGTTGCTACCATGTTGTTCTCTGACGTGGCTGATCAACTTAGGGCAACCCTTGCCTGTCCTAACCGAATTTACATGTTCTCTAAATCTTTCAAACATGGGACAGGTGGTTTTCCCTATATAAAAGTGACCGCAGCTGCAAGTCACTATATATACCACATATTTAGTCCGGCAATTAATAAATTGTCTGACTGTGTGGTATATACCTCCAAACGCTAGATACTTGCCTTGATTGATCTGTGCACAAAAGAAACAATCACCACATTTGTGGTTGCCAGTGGGCTTGTTTGAAGTGAGACAATTTGTCACTCCTATCTCCTTAAATCTACTTAGATTTAAGGAGATAGGAGTGACAAGGAAAAATGAGATGCACAACATACCCTGTCTGTGTAGCAGCTTTAAGGCCTGTATGGTCCCATCATGGTCATCTTTGTTTTAGATCCACTCCTGTTTTTTTTTTTTGCCTTTAGAAATACTGATGGATTATTGAGCAAATGCTGACCGAGTGAAGGCGTATGCTTACAGGATCCGTTTTTTCTGGGTTTCTGTTCTGACGGATTAGAGATTGGGGAGAATAATCAGTGACATCAACACAAACTTACTGCTGACACCCTCTACTAGTATAATCGTCTAATGCAACAGGTTCTGTAGACTTATATGTGGAATCAGCTGATGAGGGTGTAAAAGGAGTGCGCTTCTTCCTGACGCTAACATCTACCTGTAAGGCTGAGTTCATACTTGAGTTATTTGGTCAGTTTTTGCCCCGTGACCGCCCAAATAAGTGAAGTATGCAGTGATTCTAAGAGCGACACCTGTCATGTGCTTGTCATACTCACTCACAGTATTATTTCACTACCACAGCAGACTCATTATGCGAGTTACTGCACAGTGTTCTACACCCATATAAAGGCTCTCTGCAGCCCGGAAATAGCCGTTTTAATGCGATTCACCGCAAATAAATTCGGATCGAAGCAAATTTTTCCAGAAATTTTCGCTCATCTCTACTTATTATTATGATATATGATTTTTCATTTTTTATTATTTTAAATATACGGTGGTTATATATATTTTTGGTTGTACTTGGTATATATATATATATATATATATATATATATATATATATATGATTAGCATTTTCCCCTTCACTATCATGATCATTTCTTATTTGTTGATATTCCTCTTCTGAATTCATATTTATACATAATCGTACATTTTGTTGGTTATTTATTGTTGATATATGTATGATCAGTACCAACCTAATTAACAACTACCAGATTGCCTTGGATATAGCAGCATCTATACCTTGTGTAACACGCTCTGTATAAAATGATATGGCAGGCTATGTAGCTGCTTATAAGGCGATCCCACCATTTAGAAATATTAAGCTACTAATTGTTTAGTAGTGTTGAGTGAATACTGTAACTACAGTATATATAGTTGCTTAACCACAATGGCAACAATTGTATGCACATCTTTATAGAGATAGACCTCATTCACACGGATGTCAAGTTTGACGCCCGGATAAGATGCGGGTGCGTTGCGGGAAAATGCGCGATTTTTCCGCGCTTGTGCAAACTGTTTTAATGCGTTTTGCTCGCGCGTGAGAGAAATCGGCATGTTTGGTACCCAGACCCGAACCCGGACTTCATCACTGAAGTTCGGGTTTGGGTTAGGTGTTATGTCGATTTTATTATTTTCCCTTATAACATTGTTATAAGGGAAAATAATAGCATTTTTTAAATACAGAATGCTTAGTAAAAGGACAATTGAGGGTTAAAAAATAAATAAAAAATAACTCACCTCCTCCAATTGATCGCGTAGGTGCCGGTCTCCTGTTCTCTCTTCAGCTGTGGGTAAAGGGCCTGTAGTAATGTCACTGAACTCATCACATGATCCATCATCATCGTGACGGATCATGTGATGGACCATGTGATGGACCATGTGATGAGCTCAGTGACATCACCACAGGTCATTTACCCACAGCTGAAGAGAGAACAGGAGAGCGGCACCTACGCGATCAATTGGAGGAGGTGAGTTAATTTTTTTTTAACCCTCAATTGTCCGTTTACTAAGCATTCTGTATTAAAGAATGCTATTATTTTCCCTTATAACCATGTTATAAGGGAAAATAATAAAGATTGGGTCCCCATCTCCTAGCAACCATGTGGGAAAACCGCATCCGCACTTGCTTGCGGATGCTTGCGATTTTCCCGCAGCCCCCTTCTATGGGGGCTGCGTTGCGTGAAAAATGCAGAAACTAGAGCATGCTGCGATTTTCACGCAACACAGAAGTGATGGGTGAAAATCACCCCTCATGTGCACAGCCTCATAGAAATGAATCGGTCCG
This sequence comes from Bufotes viridis, assembly GCA_033119425.1. NCBI lineage: Eukaryota > Metazoa > Chordata > Amphibia > Anura > Bufonidae > Bufotes > Bufotes viridis. The sequence goes on from CM065589.1 coordinate 138,870,151, forward strand.
GATTCAGTGCGGATGCAATGTGTTCACATCACACATTGCACCCGAGCGGAAAACTCGCCCATGTGAAAGGGGCCATATTGTTGTACAGAACCCGTAGATTTAAAGCCAGAGGTTATCCCTCAAAACCTTTGAAGAAACCTTATAATAGGGCAAAACAACTGCACAAGAACAACTCCTGGGAGCATCGTCTACTAAAGAAAATAATATAATAAGATAAATTGGCACCTTTGATGGTTATACAACAGCTTGATGGAGATGTTTAATATCCAAACACTGGTATATCTAAAAAGCTGACACAGATTTAGGCCCCTTTCACACGGGCGTCATGTTTGAAGCCCGGATAAGAGGCGGGTGCGTTGCGGGAATATGCGCTGGTGCAAACGTTTGTAATGCGTTTTGCACTCGCGTGAGAAAAAACGCCATATTTGGTACCCAACCTGAAGTCCGGTTTCGGGTATTCTGGAGAATTGATTATTTTCCCTTATAACATGGTTATGAGGGGAAATAATAGCAAGTAAGATGGACCATGTGATTGGACCATGTGATGTGACGTCATCACAGGTCCTGTAGATCTTAGCTGATGCAGGGAAAGAGAGGAGAGATCGCGACTACGCGATCAAGTGGCTAAGGTAAGTTAACTTTTATTATTTTTAACCCCTTCCACTTCATTTTACAATGCATTCTTTATTAAGAATGCTATTATTTCCTCTTATAACCATGTTATAAGGGAAAATAATAGAGATCGGGTCCCGTTGCTAAGCAACCATGCGGGAAAATCGCAACGCATCCGCACTTGCTTGTGGATGCTTGCAATTTTCCCACAGCCCCTTTCACTTCTATGGGGCCTGCGTTGCGTGAAAAACGCACAATATAGAGCATGCTGCGATTTTCACGCAACGCAGAAGTGATGTGTGAAAATCACCGCTCATGTGCACAGCCCCATAGAAATGCATGGGTCTGGATTCAGTGCGGGTGCAATACGTCCTCCTCACGCTTTGCACCCGCGCGGAAAACTCGCCTGTGTGAAAGGGGCCTTACAGAATGTTCTTGGAGAAAGACCTCTAGCATTACATATCAAACAGAGCCTTACCTAAAGGATTAGCAAGTACATAGCTTTTTACAGGAAAGTACTTCTACTAACAAAACCCTTGTGAAGAATAGAGATGAGCGGCAGGGGCAATATTCGTATTCAAGATTAATCTCTTGTATGCGAAAAATCATATCATCATGTATGCGCATTAATCGAGTAAGAGTGGGTTATAGGCAACTTTGCTATTGGTTTGACTTGCTATAATTCACGAATATGTAGAATATAGTGTGATATGTATTCGTAAAAAACAATTTTAGTTTTTTTTTTTTCATCTGAACCTATTACATTTACAAATGGGTTCAGATGAAAAAAAAAAAAAAACTAATATTGTTTTTTACGAATATATATCACACTATATTCCACATATTCGTGAATTCTACCAAGCCAACCCAATAGGAAAGTTGCCTATAACCCGCCCTTACTTGATTAACGCGCATATTACATTGCTGATTTTTTGCAGTACATTAAATAAATCAAATAATGAAAAATATTCTAATTCAGTAGTGAATTAGAAAATTCTTCATTATTTGATTTATTTAATCTAATGCAAAAAATCGGCAATATAATATGTGCGTTAATCGGGTTCGGTGTTTGGCGATTTCTTGGCGCTTTTTGAAAGGCTGCAGGGCAGCCAATCAACAAGCTCTTAACTAGTCTGCCCTTAGAAGCCATCACAGCCATACCATGGCATGCTTTGCTCTTCTCAATGTAGGGACAGGATGCAGGGGCAGACTGGGAGCTTGAAGTGGCCCAGGGAAAATACTAAAAGTGGCCCCATTTGTAGTCGGGTACAATTTGATGAAAGTCAGGGCCAGCAATACCACATTGTGGCACATCATACCACCCCAACAGAGCCAAATACCACAGTTCATCACAAAATACTGCCAACAGCACAAATTACATCCCCAGCCATGAGGAGGGCCCAGGCAGGCCCCTGGGCATCGGCCCACCGGGAAATTTCCCTGTGAGGTCTATGGCCAATCCGCCCCTGATAGGATGTTGTTGCTGCTGCTGTGAGGGAGAGATTAAGGAAGAATTCTGTTGAACTTAGTGGTGTTCAATCTTCAAACTACAGCGATTATTCAGGGTGCTATGCTACATTTTTGTACCCAGCCCTGGGCCCAGTGACACTGAAAAATAACTTTTAATCCATCTGCTAGTTTGGTGGGTGTCGGTTGCCATTTTTGCAAGTGCAGTGCACTTGAAACTGCATGTGAACTGCATGTGTGCCAGGGACATTACTTTAATTCTGTTCTGGTAGCTCAATGGAGGACAAATTCCCTTTTTTGGTTAGTTTGGAAAATTATTCAATTACATTAGTCTGTCACATATTTTTGTGACCTAAAACTATTTTTTATCTGTCTGCAACAGGCGTTGCATATCTGACAGTCCAATAAAACCATTAAATACTGCAGTTACATAGCTGTTTGCAAAAAACACAGTTTTTGTGCTAGATAGCACATTAGCGTCCTACGCTGCATTTCTAATATTCCAATAAAACCATAACATACTGCATTTACATAGTTGTTTGCAAAAAACACACTTTTTGTGCTAGAGAGTACATTTGCGGCCTGCACTGCATTTCAGACAGTCCAATTAAACCGTTGAATACTGCTGTTATATTGTATTTTTTAAACACACTTTTTCTGCTAGAAAATCCATCTGTTTCATTGTGTGTGGAAAAAAACATCTTTTTTGGGCGATAATGTACCTTTGCGGCCTGTACTGCATAGCAGACAGGGCAATAAGTTTCAAAAATTAGTCTGTTCCATTCTTGGGTGACAATAACCTATTTTTTGCCGTTTTATACCCCTGCTCTATATAGCAGACAGGGCACTGACAGTCCAATTAAACCATAACATACTGCATTTACATAGTTGTTTGCAAAAAACACAGTTTTTGTGCTAGAATACAATTAACGTCCTACGATGCATTTATAAAATTCCAATAAAACCCTAACATACTGCATTTACATAGTTGTTTGCAAAAAACACACTTTTTGTGCTAGATAGTACATTTGCGGCCTGCACTGCATTTCAGACAGTCCAATTAAACCATTGAATACTGCTGTTATATCGTATTTTTTTTAAAAACACACTTTTGTGCTAGATAGTACATTTGCGGCCTGCGCTGCATTTCTGACAGTGGAAGAAATACACTTACCGTAAATCCATCTGTTTCATTGTGTGTGAAAAAAAAAAATCTTTTTTGGGCGATAAAGTACCTTTGCGGCCTGCACTGCATAGCAGACAGGGCAATAAGTTTCAAAAATAAGTCTGTTCCATTCTTGGGTGACATTAATCCATTTTTTGCTGTTTTATAACCCTGCTCTATATTGCAGACAGGGCAATAATTTTCAAAAATTTATCTGTTACATTGTTGGGTGACATTAACCCATTTTTGCCGTCAAAAAAACCCTGCTCTGCATAGGTGACAGGGAAATAAATTTCTACAATTGGTCTATTAAATTGGTGGTTGACATTAAACCATTTTTGCAGTATACAAACCCCTGCTCTGCATAGATGACAGGGACGTAAATTTCTGAAACTCGTCTGTTACATTCTTGGGTGACATTTTACCATTGTTGCCATATACAAGCCCCTGCTCTGCATAGGTGACAGGGACGTAAATTTCTAAAAATCGTCTGTTACATTCTTGGGTGACATTAACCCAGTTTTGCCGTATACAAACCCCTGCTCTGCATAGGTGACAGGGACGTAAATTTCTAAACATCGTCTGTTCCATTGGTGGGTGACATTTTACCATTTTTGCAGTATGCAAGCCCCTGCTCTGCATAGGTGACAGGGATGAAAATTTCTAAAAATTGTCTGTTCCATTGGTGGATGACATTTTACTTTTTCTGCCGTATACAAACCCCTGCTCTGCATAGGTGACAGGGAGGTAAATTTCGAAAAATCGTCTGTTACATTCTTGGGTGACATTAACCCAGTTTTGTTGTATACAAACCCCTGCTCTGCATAGGTGACATTGACGTCAATTTCTAAAAATCACCTGTTCCATTGGTGGATAACATTAACCCAATTTTGCCGGTTAAAAACCCCTACTCTGCATTGCTGACAGGGAACTAAATTCAGTAAAAAAGTCTGTTACTTCGGTGGGTGACCGCAAAAAATGAGGAGTGCGTCAAATAAGGGACGTGGCCCTTGTTGTGGTGCTGCTGGTGTTGGCGGAGCTCATGTTGCAGGTAGAGGACGTTGTCGATCTGTGCCAGCTACAAGCTCAAATGAAACATCTTCTTCAGGTGCACGTAGATGACAGAGCTTTAAGCATCATTTAGTAGGCCTGAATGCCGCTCTACGAATGGTGAGGCCAGAACAAGTATAGTCGCTAGTAGATTGGGTGGCTGACAGTGCCTCCAGTACCTTCACGTTGTCTCCCACCCGGTCCACTGCTGAAAGGTCAGAGTTGGCACCTGCAGGCCATGGGCATCTATCTAGCACCTCGCCCCTTTGCAAATCAGCCAAGCAGTCTGAGCCCCAAGTAATGCAGCAGTCTCTTATGCTTTTTGATGACTCTGCTGGCAGGGTTTTCGAGGGCCATCCACCTAGCCCTGCCCCAGAAGTGGAAGAGATTGAGAGCACCGATGCCCAACCACTTATGTTTGAGGATGAGGACATGGGAAGACAACCGCAGCACGTCTCTGATGATGACGAAACCATGGTTCCAACTGCTCTGGCTTTCTGCAGTGTGCAAACCGACAAGGAAGGCAGGGGTAAAGAATGGGTGCAAGATGATGTGGAGGACAATGAGGTCCTAGACCCCAGATGGAATCAAGGTCATGCTATTGACCTGTGCCATTCGGAGGAAGTGGCGGTAGTCGCACAGAGCCACCAGCACAGCAAAAGAGGGAGTAGGGTGCAAAAACAGAGCGCTGTCCCTTAGACAGTACGCCTGCTACTGCCCACCGCACCCATGGACCAAGCACAACAAAGCCAGCTCCAAGGAGTTCCCTGGGGTGGCAGTTCTTCAGACAATGTGCAGACAACAAGTCACGAGTGGTCTGCACGCAGTCTAATCAGAGCCTGAAGCGAGGCATAAACATTCTAAACCTGAGCACAACCTGCATGACCAGGCGTATAAGTGCAAAGCACAAGCTGTAGTGGAGTAAACATCTCCAAAACCAAGAAAGGTCTCAGGCTCCTCCTGCTCCCTCTTCTGCTGCAGTCTCAGCCTCTTCCTCCTCCTCTGGAGTGACAGTGGCACCAGCCACCCCGCAAGAAGAGGATGTGTCAGCAACGCAACCACGTCCGTCATCTTCAACAAGCAGCACCACAATGTCCCATGGCAGGTTTCAGCTGTCCATCTTCCAAACATTGGAGCGAAAGAGGAAGTACACCCCTACCCACTCATGATCTCTGGCCCTGAATGCCAGCATTTCAAAATTCCTGGCCTTTGAAATGCTGTCATTCCGTCTGGGAGTAACGTACAGTTTTAACAACCTTATGGCCTTGGCTGTCCCACAGTAGGTCGTTTCCAGCCATCACTACTTTTCCATGCGAGCCATTCCTTACCTGCAAAAACAAGTGGGGGACAAAATCAGGTGTGCACTAAGCAATGCCATCTGTGGAAAGGTCCACATAACTACTGATACGTGGACCAGTAAGCACGGGCAGGGACGTTATATCTCCTGAGCAGCACACTGGGTAAATGCAGTGGTGGCTGGGCCTGAGGTGGATAGCTGTTTGGCGCATATCCACCAAAGATTGCAGGGCATTTCTCTTTGCCTCCTGTTGCCTCCTCCTCCTACTCCTCTTCCTCCTCTAACACCTCCTCATCCGGTCAGCGTAACACCTTCACCACCAACTTCAGCACAGCCAGGGGAAACGACAGCAGGCAGTTTTGAAACTCATCTGTATGGGGGACAAACCCCACACAGCACAGGAGCTGTGGACAGGCATGAAACAACAGACCGATGAGTGGTTGGTGCCACTGAGCCTCAAGCCCGGCCTCGTGGTGTGCGATAATGGGCGAAATCTCATAGCAGCTCTGGGCCTAGCCGGTTTGACGCAAATCCCTTGCCTGGCGCATGTGCTGAATTTGGTGCTGCCGAATTTCCTGAAAAACTACCCTGATATGTCAGAGTTGCTGCAGAAAGTGCGGACCGTCTGTGCTCGCTTTCGGTGTTCTCACCCTGCTGCTGCTCGCCTGTCTGCACTGCACCGTAACTTTAGCATTCCCACTCACTGCCTGATATGCAATGTGTCAACAAGGTGGAACTCCCCCTTGCACATACTGGAGAGACTGTGCGAGCAGCAGCAGGCGATAGTGGAGTTTCAGCTGCAGCACGCATAGGTGAGTTGCTCTGCGGAACAGCACCACTTCACCGCCACTGAGTGTGCCTCCGTGCGAGGCCTGTGTGCCTTGCTGCGCTGTTTCAACTACTCCACCAACATGGCCAGTGCCGATGACGCCGTTTTCAGCGTTACTATCCCACTTCTATGTCTCCTTGTAAAAATGTTTTGGGCGATGATGGAAGAGGATGTGGTACAGGAGAAAAAGGAGGAGGAAGAGGGATCATTTCCATGGTTGTCAGGCCAGTCATTCACAAGTGGCTCAGAGGGTAGGTTCCTTCACCAATATAGGCCAGGTACACAATTGTCCAGCCAGGGCACAGTTCTGGAGAATGAGGAGGATGAGAAGGAGGGGGAGGATGAGGAGGAACCGTGTTCACAGCGGGGTGGCACCCAAAGCAACTCAGAGCCATCACTGCAGCATGGCTAGCAGGATACTGAGGACACAGATGATATACCCCCCACAGAGGACAGCTTGTCGTTGCCTCTGGGCAGCCCGGCACACATGAGCGACTACATGCTGCAGTGCCTGTGCAACGACTACCGAGTTGCCCACATACTAACTTGTGCTGATTACTGGGTGGCCACCTCCTGGATCCCCATTACAAGAACAACTGGAGCATGATTGGAAGATACACGAGTACAAGTGCACGGTGGTAGACGCTCTGCTGATGGCATTCCCACCTGACACCGGGGCCTCAGTGGAAGCACAAGGTGAAGGCAGAGGAGGAGGAAGAGGTCGCCAACGCAGCCGCGGGCACCACCAGCACCTCAGAAGGCAGGGTTAGCTTGGCCAAAATGTAGAAAAGCTTTGTCACCACGACACACCAACCAGCACCACCAGCTGATATGCAACCTCTTCGCAGGAAACAGCATTTCAGCAACATGGTGGAGCAGTATTTGTGCACACTCCTACACATATTGACTGATGGGTCTGCCCCATTCAACTTCTGGGTCTCCAAATTGGGCACATGGCCTGAGCTTGCCCTTTACGCCTTGAAGTTGCTGCCCTGCAGCCAGTGTATTGTCTGAACTTGTATTTAGCACGGCAGGGGGTGTTATCACAGACAGCTAATGTGGACAAGCTCACGTTCATTTAAATGAACCAGGCATGGATTCCACAAGACTTGTCTGTACCTTGTGCAGAATAGACATTTATACTCGCCTCAACCATTTATTCTTGTACTCAAGTGCACTTATTCTTTGCTTTATTTTTTTATATGTCCCGATATTTTGGCGGCTAACCAAATATAAAAAAACAAAGAAAACAAAAGCCAGTGTTGGCTACCTCTTCCACCTCCACCACCGCTTCCACCTACACCACCACGGTCACCGCCTCTTCAAGCTCCTACTCTGCATCCACCTCCACCTCCTAGTTCAAGATTGTTATTTTTAATTTTTATTTATTTTATTTTATTTTAAGTTATTTCCCTATCCACATTTGTTTGCAGAGCACTTGCCATGCTATTAAGCACATTTTGCTGCTTTTTGAAACCCTCTAGCCCTTCCCCTGGCATTTTTAGAGCCATTTTAGTGCCCAAAAGTTCGGGTCCCCATTGATCTCAATGGGATTAGGGGTTACGTTCGGGTCAATTCCGTGTCCCGAATCCGAACTTTGCGATGAAGTTCAGCCGAACCCGGCGAACCCGAACTTGCAGGTGTTCGCTCAACTCTATTGCCTATAACCCACCCTTACTCGATTAACACGTTTTTTCGCATAAGATGAAATAAATTAAATAATGAAGATAGAATATTCTAATTCACTACAGACTACGATATTGCAGCCTTCTCACATTGGCCCACAAGCAAGATGCAGGCAGGTAATGGGTTCAGATTAAAAAAAAAAGACGAATATTCGTTTTAACGAATACATATCACTATATTTGAAATATTAGCGAATTATCGAAGTGCTGATATTCGCGATAAAAATTCGCAATTCGAATATTCGGACTCAACACTAGTGAAGAACATTATTAGAGGCTCATCGCCATGTGGGAATTTCTCTTTCTGTAGGTTCATACCCAGCATAAAGGAATTTACAAATCCAATTGATAACAGACAATATCAGATCAAACAACATGTCACCTGCCGTACCCAGGGAGTGCCTATTCCCAAAGCTCTATGTAGGTAAAACAATCCAAGAATTACAACGATGGATATCGGGCCATTTGAGTGCCATACAAAGGGACATGTATGGAAAGACATATCAAATATGTACATCAAAATAATTAATACATTTTACACTTTTTGGGGATTGAAAAACAAAATTTTGAATACAATGGAAATATATATATATATATATTTTATTATTATGATTTTTTTTTTAATGTTTTATCTGAAACTTTTTTATTACATGCAAGTAGAGACACGGAACAGGCCTCCGATAAATAATTGACTTGAACACAAAGTCACTAAAATAGTGAATCTTATTATCAGGTAGTTTCAGATGCAGATTGAGTGCACGGATCAGAGGAAGAGTTTAGCCCATATTCTTCATTTTTAGCTCGCTAGGTTGTTAACTACCTCCCAACCGCCTAACGCAGAGATGCGTCCTGCGGACGGCCGGGTTATTCCTCGTTGACGCATCGGTGCGTCATCTCGCGAGAGGCGAGATTTCCTGTGAACGCGCGCGTGCGCGTTCACAGGATCGTATCGGCAGGAACATTAACTACAGCCTGCCAGCGCTAATCATGCATGCTGCCTGCTCCTCTGGTGGTCCCTTTTGCTTGGGACCACCAGAGGACACTGTAAGTGCACCAATCACCACACACCAACACCTCCCCCAGTCACTGATTAACCACTGATCACCCCATATCACCCCCCTGATCACCCACTGTCACCCCCCCGTCACTAATCACCTCCCTGTAAGGCTCATTCAGACGCCCGTATGTGTTTTGCGGATCCGCGGATCCGCAAAACACAGACACCGGCAATGTATTTGAAAATTGATTTTTATTATTTGTGCAAGTAGTTGCATATACAGACTAGTGTGATGAATAGAGCATGAATCCTAATACAGATATAATAACACATTATCTGTTGGGAAACTAAGGGGGTCATTTATCAATCTGAAATACGCCAAAATTAGGCATATTTCATTTTCATTTTCTATGCCTGTTCAAGGTGTAGAAACAGGTCTAAATTTAAGACGGCTAGGAAGCTGTCTTACATTTAGAACTGGCGGAGGATCCACCGAAGTTACGAAGAGGCCAGCACCTCTACTTAACTTTGGGGAAATCACTGCCAGCTTATGGGTTTATTAAGACTGGCGTCCAAAACATCACTCTTAATAAATGCGTTCGGCCTGATCATCACGATGCTTAGCACATCGCGGTGTTCGGCCGAACACCGTGTGTGCTCGAGCGCGATTCTTGAGTCTCCTCCCTACACATTTGTTGGCTGCTATGCAGCCAATAAACATGCGGGGAAGTACTGGCACTCACTGTAATGCCATAGCCATGTTGGTTACTGGCATTACAGTGATTGGCTAGCCGGAACGCGTCATCGGGTGCTATATAGCACCCGATGACACGTGTTCGGCTGAGTCTTAGACAGAGAGAGCTGTGCTGCAGAAGGGACAGATTGTGTAGGGAGTGAAATCGTAATATTTTAGGGAAAAAACTTGTTAGAGACCCAAAAGTCCTTTTAAGAACTATAGCTGTATCTGGCTAAAATATATATATATTATTAGCGCAACCTGCGCTAAATTGCGTGCAATTGTTAGTGCCGCTTCTGAAAGTGACACAACCTCTGCTACATCTTTTATTTTACATTTGCGCAGCCTAAATATCTGTGACATTCAGCGCAATAGTTTGGCCACTGGTGATAGTGACATTACCAGCGCCACATCTCCTTTATAACATTTGTGCATCCTAAATATCAGTGACATTCATTCAGTGTAATGTTTTATTAGCCAGTGGTGACAGCGACATTACTTGCGCTATACCTCCTGTCTAAAGTTTCTGCATCCTAAATATCAGTGACATTAATTCAGTGTAATTTCTTATTAGCCGGTGGTGACAGCGACATTACTTGTGCTATACCTCCTGTATAACGCTTGTGCATTCTAAATATCAGTGACATTAATTCAGTGTAATTTTTTATTAGCCGGTGGTGACAGCGACATTACTAGCGCTATACCTCCTGTATAACGTTTGTGTATCATAACATTATCTGTGACATTCAGTGTACTTATTTCATAGACGCTGCGGACAGTGATTTTATCTGTGATACATCTCCTGTTTAACGTGTGCGCATCCTAAAAATATCTGTGACATTCTGTGTACTTTATTTGCGCATACACTTACAAAACCTGTGCTACTGTATGTGTGACATACTTGCAAGCATATATACCATTTAATATGCGCAAGGCGAGCAGTAAGGGATGGGGAAGTGGCCGTTGATGCACGTAGCGGCCATGGCCCTGGGCGCGGCGAAACTTTGCCTGCTGCCAGAACACAAGAAACACTCTCATCCACAATACCTAGCTTCGTGTCCCAGTTTGCAGGGCGGCGCAGGACACCACTCTCGAAGTCAGAGGTGGTCGGTTGGATTGCAGCAGATAATGCTTTTAGTCGGTTAAGCACCACCCTGTCTTCCACAAAGTCCAGTCTCAGTAGCCAAGAATCTGGTCAACAGAATCCTCACCCTGATCTTCCTTCCTCCCACCATGGAGAGTCTTGGCAAACAAGTGATCCCACACTCGGATACTCCAAGGAACTGTTTTCATTGCCATTCCTTAAATTGGGCCACTCACCAAGCCTGCTTGAAGAGGGATATGAGGAGATCTTGTGCCCTGATTCCCAAACTCTTGAGCATCCACAGTCACAAGAAGATGACGATAGGGAACGGCAATTAGTGTTGGATGATGAGGATGAGACACAGTTGCAAATAACCCAAAACAAGGGGACATGCATGAAAATTTTTTGAATCTTTATTAATAAATAAAATTTCTTTAGAATCAAACATACATTATTACAATCTGGCAGCAAAACAGGTAAAAGCCATGACATGAGACTCCCCTGCCAACCGTGGTATCCTGGTATCCTTTATCATATCTATGTAAGGTGCAAGTACACTTACAAACCCTAACTGTCACAAAATAGTCTCAATACACATACCTAATAATAATACATATCTATTTAAAGTGCGCACAACTACACCAAGTGACAGAGGCAGCCTCGGCTATTGAATCTATTACATGTACCTGAGAAACACCAAACAAAGGATCCAGACGTCTGGTCAGAAAAGGAGACCACCCCAACGCACGTTTCGCTTCCGCTTTCTCAAGGGACGTGTTTATTACCTTCCTCTAACCTCCTAATATACCTCAGAACAATCAGAATAATATGGGACACCTATGATCAAATTGCTAATCAAGGCATTCATCTATAACATACCGATTCTTTCACACTCACTCCGGCATCATCAAAATGCGCAACGGACGCCTTCCATTTCGTCATGCCGTCGCGATATCTTGCCGGTAATAGTACCCAATACAGGCGAAGTCTCGTGATACCCGTGATCACACTAAAATGATCGCGAGAGCTTGTAAGTTACACAAATCAGCGGTTCTCGCATAGAATATCGATTCAATATGTATATACATCAAACGGGGAGCCGATAATTCAAGTTTTCAGTGGGTATCTATACGTTGTAGGAAGGCACAAGGGACCATCATAGATTCCAGATATGTGTCACCGAGGTTCCTGGCCTCGGTGAAGTTGGAGCCTATAGTATGTGTGTCAGCAGCAGTAGCTGACTGACAATTTGGTTATTTAGCATAGCTGAGAAAGCTAATCCGGTACGGCTCTTACTGGGAGTAGTCATAGTGCTGGGTGGGTGACTACTCCCCACGGTCCAGGCCGGGTTTTGACCGGCTTATAAAAGTCAGCCAGCAGAGTCAGGTGGGTGTGTGTGTGTTCATCTGGCTGACGGTGGAGCTCTGCATGGTGGTGAGTTTTTGGAGCCGAGCAAAAGCCGAGAGACAGAGGACCAAAGCAAGTTCCCATACACTCTGGGAGGACTACGGTACTGTGCCCTAAACAGAACTGTGTGATTTCTTTTGGATTATGGAGTGTATTGTTTTGTTTTAAGTGTTGGCTAAAGCCAGCTGACCCCTGATGTCTGCTGTATTGTTGTGTGCCAACAATAAAAGACAGTTGTTACTTTGATTTCCACCACAAAAAGACTGCTGTGTGTTTATCTGGAAGCTACCATTTGGGAAATCCCTACAACGTATATATGCATACCTATCTAAGTGCATATCTCCAGTCCCAGTCATGTGACCGGAACATAGTCATGTGACACCTCACGTCAATACTGCAAACATGTATATCACTATACCAAATGTTAACCCCATATATGCTTATAAAGACCACATAATTCACCATTAATATGTATTTTAAACGCTTATTGTGACCATAATAAAAAATAAGACAATATTAAAACCACATGATTCATCATTGTGTTAAATGTATAACCACAAAGCAGTAATTTGATATATACTAAATAAGTGAACTCTTATAATTCATATATAAAGAATGTGTGAACAGTGAAAAAATAAATAATAAAATGATAAATAAAATATGAAGTGCTGTGAAAGTGAAGAAAGTGCAAAGTGCAAAAAATGTGCAGGAAAGGTGCAACATGCATTTTTGTAAAAAACAATATATTTAAGCTTAATAGAATACCATATGTAAAAGATTATAAATATTCATATAGATTTATACATAATCAGACCCCAATTAATAACTCAACAAGCTCTTGCTCTTATAGCCATACGCTACAACCATCATCTGATTATATTATCACAGTAATACAAGATGCAATCCATGATTTTGCATAATAAAAAGTGTCCCCCATTCCGAACATCCTTCTACAGAATCCATGAATTATCTCCACTCTATCATTACATCAGAGAATCTAAGAAACACAAAAAAAAAGAAAAAGAAAAATTATTCAACTGTTAAAATACAGTAAGTTAAATTAAACTGTTAAAAACAAACAAAACGTAGACACCAGTTGAGAGCTACCAGTCGCAAAGGAAACAAAGCGAGACATCCAAGGGGCAGACAGACGCAGGAAATCTCAAATATATCTATATATGTCATTGAGGGGACTGGGAAATCAGGGGAATATTCCATAGACTATAAAAATGGGACAAAACTATTGCACTTGTTGAGTCCATGGGGAGATGTTGTATTTAAAACGAAAATCCATTTTGTCTCCCGTTGCGCCAGGAGTTTTTTCCAATTACCTCCTCTTGGTGGTATGATGATCCTGTCAATCCCTCTAACATGTAGTAAGGACCCATCCGCTTGATGTCTTTCCATAAAATGTCGAGGTAATGTCTTCCTCACCTTTAGCTGCATTGATAGACAACACATGTTCTCTTACTCGTCTTTTTAATTGGCGTGAGGTCATACCCACGTATATAAGATCACATGGACAAACTGCCCAATATATGACCCCTAATGTCGCACAATTAATCGTCTGCATAATTTTAAATTTCTTGTCATGAGAGGAATTGTAAAAGTCCAGTGCTCTATCCATATTAGTACAAGCAACACACCTTTCACAGGCCCTACTTCCCCACGGAGTCCCCCTTGTACCAAACGGGCTAGGTGTCCTTTGGGTATAGAGACTGCGGAACAAATGGTCCCGCAAATTTTTTGACCTGCGATAGGTAATGGAGGGATGATCTGACACAGCATCATGTAATTGTGGTTCCTGTGTAAAAATGTTCCAATATCTTGTGAGTGCAAAATTAACTTCCTTCCACTTCGAATTATAATTAGTGATGAATCAAACAATTGATTTGTCATCTTTCCTCACCTTTTTGTGAAGGAGATCACGTCTATCAGTCAATCTAGCCCTCCTGTAAGCTCTTTCAATACAGCGTTCTCCATACCCTCTTTCCTGGAATCTTTTCCTCAGGTCTTCAGCATGTAACTAAAAGAAAACCTCTGATGAGCATATCCTGCGGGCACGCAAAAGCTTCCCTACGGGAATGTTTTTAATCAAATTACCCAGATGTGAGGAGTCTGCATGTAACAGGGCATTGACGGATGTTTCCTTTCTGTATAGGTCAGTCATCATTATCCCCTCAGGACCAACATTAAACCGGACATCCAAGAACTCAATACTCGTCCGAGACACCTTAAAGGTAAGTTTTATATTGTAATTATTGTTGTTTAACAGAAACATAAAATTAAAGAAACTTTCCATAGTCCCCTGCCAGATGATAAAAAATCATCAATGTGGCGTTCCCAATATTGGACGCCACTTGCTCCTGGCATTGGATCTGTTTGGAGGATCCTTCTCTCCCACAGCCCCAGGAACAAATTTGCATATGAGGGTGCACAAGCCGCCCCCATTGCTGTACACCGGAGCTGTAGGTAGAAGGATCCCCCAAACATAAATTGTGTCAAGATGTACTCCAACAACAATAAAACAAAATCACATCTCTGCTTACCCTTATTGGTACTGCCCAAGAAAAATGATGCTGCTTCCAATCCATCGCAATGATTAATGGATGTGTACAAAGATTCAACATCACACGTAGCAAAAAAACATGTCCGGTTCCAAGTGGATGTCCTCCATCTTCAAGAAGGAAGGTAATTCCTCCACTAGGGGTTGTAAAAAGTGGTCGATATATTTGCAAATGGCATCACTTAATCCATCAATCCCTGCAATAATAGGTCGTCCAGGTGGATTCAGAGGATCTTTATGCGCCTTAGGTAAAAGGTATAATGTAGGGATTACTGGATGTTCAGGCAATAAATAGGTGCTTCACTTTTCAGATATTATCCCCTCATCTACTCCTTTTTGGAGAATCACCTTCAGCTCTTGTTGAAACTTAATCAATGGATTAAATGTCAATTTTTTAGAGCAGCCTCTCTTTAATACTTCACTGATGGCCACAATACAATGTTCCCACCTTTATCGGCCGGCTTAACTACAACATCAGGCCACTGCTCTATCTCCTTTAATGCCTGTCTTTCTTGTCTGGTTCAATTTTCTCTGCCCCCATAGTTGGTAATTTTGGATAATTCACCTTCCACTAATTTGACAAATATTGCCACATTAGGTAAGAGAGAAAGAGCAGGGAAGTTAGTCGACCTAGGAATCAAGGATTTCGGGAACTTACCAATATATTCTCCTTGTTCTTGTTCATCCAATAAGGAGACTAGAATATTCAATGTGTAACTTAAAATCAGGTGTCTGGCGAAGAGATGAAGGTCCTTTACTGTTGAAAAACGATTGTAGTTACAAGTAGGTGAGAAGGATAATCCCTTGCCCAATATTTCCAACTGATCCTGTGTAAGGACCCTGTCAGATAGATTTATTACCTGTAGTTTATAACTCGGATCCTGTCGTCTCTTGCTACCAGGCTGCGTGGTATCCAGCATCTTGCGCTTGTTTAATCTCCTTGGATATCTATGAAAATCCTGATCAGTAGTGGTACTCTCTTCACTAGCTGATGTTCTAGAAGAGACAGATAATGAACGTGATCTCCCCTCCTGACGTTTAAACCTCCAACGATAAATGCGGTTGGATTCCATGTCCTGTACATCCAGCTGGAATTTTCTCGCTTTTACCGTTTTAATTTGTTTTTCCCACACTAGGAAGGCGTCGTCCATTTCTTTCTTAAAAGAATCTCTCTCTGACATATTCAATTTTTGTGAAAGTTGTTTCTCTAATCCAGTAGCCTCCAATTCGAATTGAGACATTGTCTTAACATTAGACTCCATAATCAGACGCATAAGGACCAATGAACATGATCCACAGATAGCCTCCCATTTTTCACAAAAATCAGCATCCTCATGGCCATATGAGGGAAAAATCTGCACCCTTAGTTACCTGGGTATAAGTCCCTTCTCCACATATTTATCCAACGTAGCTTTATTCCACTAATTACTAATCATGGCGTTCATCTATAACATACCGATTCCTTCACACTCACTCCGGCATCATCAAAATGCGCATTTAGTAATTTGATCACAGGTGTCCCATATTATTCTGATTGTTCTGAGGTATATTAGGAGGTTAGTGGGAGGTAATAGACATGCCCCTTGAGAAAGCAGAGCGAAACGTGCGTTGGGGTGGGCTCCTTCTCTGACCAGACATCTGGATTCTTTGGTGTTTCCAGGTACATGGAATAGATTCAATAGCCGAGGCTGCCTCTGTCACTTGGTGTAGTTGTGCGCACTTTATATAGATATTTATTATTATTAGGTAAGTGTATTGAGACTATGTTGTGACAGTTAGGGTTTGTAAGTGTTATTATTAATAAAGATTCAAAAAAATTTCATGTGTGTCCCCTTGTTTTGGGTACTTTGGATGTATGTGATATAGTCACGCTAAGTAATATTATCGTGTTTAGTCGGTGTAACAGTTGCCAATGAGTCAACCGCAATTAGTATCTCAACAGGTTCATGATGAGGATGAGACACAGTTGTCAATAACTGAGGCTTTTGTTAGGTCAACAAGTCAGGAGGATGACCAGAGTGAGGAAGTGGAAGAGAAGGTGGTGGACGATGAAGTCACTGACCCAACCTGGGAAGGGGGCAAGCTGAGCGAGGACAGCAGTATAGAGGGGGAGGTATCCGCAGCACCGCAACAGGCTGGAAGAGGCAGTTTGGTGGCAAAAGGGAGAAGACGGGCCACACCAAACAGGCCCGCAACTGTTCCTCGGAGCACCCCCTTGCGGCAATCTCCCTTGCCAAGGGGTATGTGTTCTGCAGTCTGGCGCTTTTTTGAGGAAAGTGCGGACGATAAAAGAATTGTCATTTGCAACCTTTGTCGTACCAAAAGCAGGGGCATGAACACTAGCCACCTCACGAGCCTTTGAATGAAAATGCATATACCCAGCCACCCACCCACAAGCCTTAGCACTAAATGCGCACCTTTCAAAATTGCTGGCTCTGGAAATGTTGCATTTGAGGCTTGTGGACACTGAGGCTTTCCGCAGCCTGATGGCGGCCCCCATCCTGCGTTACTCTGTCCCCAGCCGCCAATATTTCTTACGGTGTGCAGTCCCAGCCTTACACTAGCATGTGTTCTGTAACATCATCCGTGCCCTGACCAAATGCAGTTATTGGGAAGGTCCACTTAACGACTGACACATATGCAAGTGCTTTTGGCCAGTGATGCTAAATTTCCCCAACGGCACACTGGGTGTACGTTGTGGAGGCCGGGAGCGAGTCATACCCTGGGATGGCACAGGTGCTACCGACGCCAAGGATTGAGAGCCTTACTTCCATTAGGATTTCTGCCGCCAACTACGTTAGTGGCTGCAACCCCCCCCCCCCCCCCTTCTCCTCCATTTCCACCTCTGAATTATTATCTTGCAGCAACAGTCAGCCATCAGTCAGTAGTTGGAAACAGTGTAGCACAGGAGATAAAGGACCAGACTGAGCTTTGGCTCTCACCACTCAACCTTCAACCAGGCATGGTTGTGTCTGATAATGGCCATAACTTGGTGGTGGCTTTGGAGCGGTTTCTCAAAAACTACCCCAATTTGCTTTAGCTACTGGTGAAGGTGTGCCGTGTGTGTGCACATTTCCGCAAGTCATCATCAGCTTCCGCCGGTTTGGCAATACTGCAGCAGTGCTTGCAATTGCCAGCTCACCGGCTGTTATGCGATGTGAGCATGCGCTGGAACTTGACATTCCACATGTTGGCCACGCTTTGTGAGCAGCAGAGGGCAGTAGTGGAATACCAGCTGTAACATTGTCTATCCAGTCAGTTTCCACTTTTCACAAGCAATGAGTGGGCATTGATGTCTGACCTCTGTGAGGTGTTACGCAACTTTGAGGAATCAACACAGATTGTGAGTGGCGATAAAGCTATTTTCAGCGTAACCATCCCATTTCTGTGTCTACTCAAACGCTCGCTGCTCACAATTAAGGCAGGCGTTTTGCATGGGGAAGAGGTAGAAATGGGGGGGGGGGAGACAGTACACAGGGTGACCACCCTCATTTCGTCTTCTCAGCGCAAATTGGATGATCAGGAGGATGAGGAGGAGCAGGAGATGTTTGCCTCCGCTACAGAGGATAGTATCCATGAAAGTTTTATTCCATCTGTGCAGCGTGGATGGGTAGAAGTGGAGGAAGAGGATGAGGAGATTAAGAGTCATCCTCCTGATAAGGACAGTGAAGTCTTGTCTGTTGGGACTCTGGCACACATGGCTGACTTTATGTTTGGCTGCCCCTCCCGTGACCCTCGCGTTGTACGCATTTTGGCCAATACCGATTACTGGTTGTTCTCCCTTCTCGACCCCCTCTACAAAGAGAACTTCTCATCTCTCAATCCTGTGGTGGAGAGGAAGAGCAAAATGGTGCAGTAACAGAAGGTCCTTGTGGAAAAATTGCTCCAAAAGTTTCCAGCTGACAACACTGGCTGCAGAGTACGTAGTTCCTTGGACAACCGAGGAAGGGAGACAAGGGGAACACACAGCAGGTCCAACAGAGGCAGGGCAACACTCTCCAAAGCCTGGGACAGTTTTAAGACACCCCGGCAGCACCCACAACCTGATGCGCAGCCTAGTGTCACGAGGGGAAAGATTTTGTAAGATGGTGAAGGAGTACATAGCAGACCATGTCAGCGTCCTCAGTGATCCCTCTGTGCCTTACAACTATTGGTTGTCCAAGCTGGACACATGGCACGAATTGGCGCTCTATGACTTGGAGGTGCTGGCCTGCCCCAACGCCAGAGTTTTGTCAGAGCGTGTATTTAGTGCTGCTGGGAGCATAATACCTGATATCCGCATCTGCCTGTCAACTGAAATTGCTGACCGGTTGACTCTTATAAAAATGAACAAGGCCTGGATTGCCCGTGACTTCTCTACTCCACCAGAGGAAAGTGGCTGAACATAAAGTCACTCTAAATGTGGATTTTATGGTGTATTGAACACACTGTATTCCCATGCACCCCTTCCACCACTAAAAGGGGTCTATGGTTCAATCTCCCTTTTCTCATCCTCCTCCTCCATCATATCAACATGATTATTAGGCTGCCCTCGCTCCTAATATTTTAGAGCAGGGGTGCACAACCTTTTCTGGTTGGGGGCCACATTGTCAACCTGAACCAATTCCAAGGGCCGAAAATAAACTTTAAAGGGGTATTGCCAAATGAAATACTATATTTATGGCATATTGAACATATAGTATATATTATAAATGTCTAGTTACACTTCTAGTACTCCCATCTAATGAGAGAATACATGAAAGATTCATGTGAGCAGCCAAAAAACATAGACATACATGTCTGCTACCAGATGGTTGGGGGCCGCATGTGGCCCCCGGGCCGCAGGTTGTGCACCCCTGTTTTAGAGGGTCAGCTCAGCAGCGGGCCCTCACCCATAATGTTTTTGAGGGTCACCAGCAGACCCTCAATAGAGATGTCCCGAACTATTCGCCGGCGAACGCCGGCTTGTTCGCGTCCACCGCGGCGGGCGAACATATGCGATGTTTGCGTTCGCCCTTATACTTTATCATTGAGCAAACTTTGACCCTGTACCTCACAGTCAGCAGACACATTCCAGCCAATCAGCATACCCTTCCTCCCAGACCCTCCCACCTCCTATCAAAAAGCAAGGACGGCATCCATTTTAGATTAATTCGGAAGCTGCAGTCTTAGTGAGAGGAGGGACAGTGTAGCTGCTGCTGATTTAATAGGGAAATTGATAGCTAGGCTAGTGTATTCAGTGTCTACTCCAGTCCTGAAAGAATCATCTGATCTCTGCTGTAAGGACAGCGTCCTGGCAGCACACCAAAAAGTCCTTTTTAGGGCTAGTACATCAGTCTCCCTCCCAGACCCTCCCACCTCCTATCAAAAAGCAAGGACAGCATCCATCTTAGATTCATTCTGAAGCTGCAGTGTTAGTAGTTGTAATCGCAATGTGATTAATATAACCTGTATTAAACGCAGTGCGATTACAACTTAGATCTGAGTTCCTAATGGTTGTATTGCTAGAATATAACGAAGATCTTCGTTATATTCGAGCAATACAACCATTAGGAACCGAGCTCTAAGTTGAATTCGCAATGCGAATAATGCCAGTTAAATTAATTGCATTGCAAATTCAACTTACCACACTCTGCGTCAACTACGTAATTTTCCATGGGAGTTTTGCCATGGATCCCCCTCCGGCATGCCACAGTCCAGGTGTTAGTCCCCTTGAAACAACTTTTCCATTACTATTGTAGCCAGAAAGAGTCCCTGCGGGTTTTGAAATTCACCTGTCTATTAAAGTCTATGGCGGTTCGCCCTGCTCGCATGTTCGCGAACATATGCATAAATTCGCGTTCGCAGTTTGCGAACGGAAAATTTTATGTTTGAGAAATTGAGACATCTCTAGCCCTCAACCATAATGTTTTTGAGGGTCACCAGCAGGCCCTCACCCATAGTATTTTAGAGGGTCAGATCAGCAGCAGGCACTCGCCCCTAATGTTTTAGAGGGTCAGCTCAGCAGCATACCATCACCCCTAATTTTTTCGATGGTCAGCTCATCAGCAGGCACTCGCCTATAATGTTTTAGATGGTCAGCTCGGCAGCAGGCCTTTGCCCATACTGTTTTAGATGGTCAGCTCTGTTGCAGGCCCTCCCCCACGATGTGTTAGATGGTCAGCTCAGCAGCAGGCACTCACGTCTAATGTTTTAGATGGTCAGATCAGCAGCAGGCACTCGCCTATAATGTTTTAGATGGTTAGCTCGGCAGCAGGCCCTTGCCCATAATGTTTTAGATGGCCAGCTCTGTTGCAGGCCCTCACCCATGATGTTTTAGATGGTCAGCTCAGCAGCAGGCCCTCATGTCTAATGTTTTAGATGGTCAGATCAGCAGCAGGCACTCGCCTATAATGTTTTAGATGGTCAACTCAGCATCAGGGCCTCTCCCATAATGTTTTTGATGGTCACATTAGCAGCAGGCCCTCACCCATAATGTTTTATGTGGTCAGGAGAGCAGCAATCCCTCGCCCCTGATGTTTTAGATGGTCAGCTTGGCAGCAGGCCCTCGCCCATAATGTTTTAGATGGTCAGATCAGCAGCAGGCCCTCGCCCATAATGTTTTAGACGGTCAGCTTGGCAGCAGGCCCTCGCCCATAATGTTTTAGACGGTCATCTCAGCAGCAGGCCCTCGCCCATAATGTTTTAGATGGTCAGATCAGCAGCAGGCCCCCTCGCCCATAATGTTTTAGACGGTCATCTCAGGAGCAGGCCCTCACCCATAATGTTTTAGATGGTCAAATCAGCAGCAGGCACTCGCCTATAATGTTTTAGATGGTCAGCTCTGTAGCAGGCCCTCACCCATAATGTTTTAGATGGTCAGCTCAGCAGCAGGCCCTCACCCCTAATGTTTTAGATGGTCAGATCAGCAGCAGGCACTCGCCGATAATGTTTTAGATGGTCAGATCAGCAGCAGGCACTCGTCCATAATGTTTTAGATGGTCAACTCGGCAGCAGGTCTTTACCCATTATGTTTTATATGGTCAGCTGAGCAGCAGTCCCTCGCCCCTGATGTTTTAGATGGTCAGCTTGGCAGCAGGCCCTCGCCCATAATGTTTTAGATGGTCAGATCAGCAGCAGGCCCTCACCCATAATGTTTTAGACGGTCAGCTTGGCAGCAGGCCCTCGCCCATAATGTTTTAGATGGTCATCTCAGGAGCAGGCCCTCGCCCATAATGTTTTAGACGGTCATCTCAGGAGCAGGCCCTCACCCATAATGTTTTAGATGGTCAAATCAGCAGCAGGCACTCGCCCCTAATGTTTTAGATGGTCAGCTCTGTAGCAGGCCCTCACCCATAATGTTTTAGATGGTCAGCTCAGAAGCAGGCCCTCACCCCTGAAGTTTTAGATGGTCAGATCAGCAGCAGGCACTCGCCTATAATGTTTTAGATGGTCAACTCAGCATCAGGCCCTCCTCCATAATGTTTTTGCTGGTCAGATCAGCAGCAGGCACTCACCCATAATGTTTTAGATGGTCAACTCGGCAGCAGGCCCACACCCATAATGTTTTATGTGGTCAGGAGAGCAGCAGTCCCTCGGCCCTGATGTTTTAGATGGTCAGCTTGGCAGCAGGCCCTCGCCCATAAGGTTTTAGATGGTCAGATCAGCAGCAGGCCCTCGCCCATCATGTTTTAGACGGTCAGCTTGGCAGCAGGCCCTCGCCCATAATGTTTTAGATGGTCAGATCAGCAGCAGGCCCTTGCCCATAATGTTTTAGACGGTCATCTCAGGAGCAGGCCCTCACCCATAATGTTTTAGATGGTCAAATCAGCAGCAGGCACTCGCCTATAATGTTTTAGATGGTCAGCTCAGCAGCAGGCCCTCACCCATAATGTTTTAGATGGTCAAATCAGCAGCAGGCACTCGCCTATAATGTTTTAGATGGTCAGCTCAGCAGCAGGCCCTCACCCATAATGTTTTACATGGTCAGCTCAGCAGCAGGCCCTCACCCCTAATGTTTTAGATGGTCAGATCAGCAGCAGGCACTCGCCGATAACGTTTTAGATGGTCAGATCAGCAGAAGGCCCTCGCCAATAAAGTTTTAGATGGTCAGCTCAGCAGCAGGCACTCGTCCATAATGTTTTAGATGGTCATCTCAGGAGCAAGCCGTCACCCATAATGATTTAGATGGTCAAATCTGCAGCAGGCACTCGCCCATAATGTTTTAGATGGTCAGCTCGGCAGCAGGACCTCGCCCATAATGTTTTAGATGGTCAGCTCAGCAGCAGACCCTCGCCCATAATGTTTTAGTTTTTCAGATCAGCAGCAGGCACTAACCCCTAATGTTTTAGATGATCTGATCCGCAGCAGGCACTCACCGATAACGTTTTAGATGGTCAGATCAGCAGAAGGCCCTCGTCCATAATGTTTTAGATGGTCAACTCAGCAGCAGGCACTCGCCCCATAATGTTTTAGATGGTCAACTCGGCAGCAGGCTTTCACCCATAATGTTTTATGTGGTCAGGAGAGCAGCAGTCCCTCGCCCCTGATGTTTTAGATGGTCAGCTTGGCAGCAGGCCCTTGCCCATAATGTTTTAGATGGTCAGATCAGCAGCAGGCCCTCGCCCATAATGTTTTAGATGGTCAGATCAGCAGCAGGCCCTCACCCATAATGTTTTAGACGGTCATCTCAGGAGCAGGCCCTCACCCATAATGTTTTAGATGGTCAAATCAGCAGCAGGCACTTGCCTATAATGTTTTAGATGGTCAGCTCTGTAGCAGGCCCTCACCCCTAATGTTTAAGATGGTCAGATCAGAAGCAGGCACTCGCCGATAACGTTTTAGATGGTCAGATCAGCAGAAGGCCCTCGCCCATAATGTTTTAGATGGTCAGCTCAGCAGCAAGCACTCGTCCATAATGTTTTAGATGGTCAATTCGGCAGCAGGTCTTTACCCATTATGTTTTATACGGTCAGCTGAGCAGAAGTCCCTCGCCCCTGATGTTTTAGATGGTCAGCTTGGCAGCAGGCCCTCGCCCATAATGTTTTAGATGGTCAGATCAGCAGCAGGCCCTTGCCCCTAATGTTTTAGACGGTCAGCTTGGCAGCAGGCCCTCACCCATAATGTTTTAGATGGTCATCTCAGGAGCAGGCCCTCGCCCATAATGTTTTAGACGGTCATCTCAGGAGCAGGCCCTCACTAATAATGATTTAGATGGTCAAATCAGCAGCAGGCACTCGCCTATAATGTTTTAGATGGTCAGCTCTGTAGCAGGCCCTCACCCATAATGTTTTAGATGGTCAGCTCAGCAGCAGGCTCCCACCCCTGATGTTTTTGATGGTCAGATCAGCAGCAGGCACTCGCCTATAATGTTTTAGATGGTCAGCTCGGCAGCAGGCCCTTGCCCATAATGTTTTAGATGGTCAACTCAGCATCGGGCTCTCCTCCATAATGTTTTTGCTGGTCAGATCAGCAGTAGGCACTCGCCCATAATGTTTTAGATGGTTAGCTTGTCAGCAAGCCCTCGCCCATAATGTTTTAGATGTTCAGCTCAGCAGCAGGCCCTCACCCGTAATGTTTTAGATTGTCAGATCAGCAGCAGGCACTAACCCCTAATGTTTTAGATGGTCTGATCCGCAGCAGGCACTCACCGATAACGTTTTAGATGGTCAGATCAGCAGAAGGCCCTCGTCCATAATGTTTTAGATGGTCAGCTCAGCAGCAGGCACTCGCCCATAATGTTTTAGATAGTCAACTCGGCAGCAGGCTCTCACCCATAATGTTTTATGTGGTCAGGAGAGCAGCAGTCCCTCACCCCTGATGTTTTAGATGGTCAGCTTGGCAGCAGGCCCTCGCCCATAATGTTTTAGATGGTCAGATCAGACGCAGGCCCTCGCCCATAATGTTTTAGACGGTCAGTTTGGCAGCAGACCCTCGCCCATAATGTTTTAGATGGTCAGATCAGCAGCAGGCTCTCGCCCATAATGTTTTAGATGGTCAGATCAGCAGCAGGCCCTCGCCCACAATGTTTTAGACGGTCATCTCAGGAGCAGGCCCTCACCCATAATGTTTTAGATGGTCAAATCAGCAGCAGGCACTCGCCTATAATGTTTTAGATGGTCAGCTCTGTAGCAGACCCTCACCCATAATGTTTTAGATGGTCAGCTCAGCAGCAGGCCCTCACCCCTAATGTTTTAGATGGTCAGATCAGCAGCAGGCACTCGCCTATAATGTTTTAGATAGTCAGCTCAGCAGCAGGCCCTTGCCCATAATGTTTTAGATGGTCAACTCAGCATCAGGCCCTCCTCCATAATGTTTTTGCTGGTCAGATCAGCAGCAGGCACTCGCCCATAATGTTTTAGATGGTCAGCTTGGCAGCAAGCCCTCGCCCATAATGTTTTAGATGGTCAACTCAGCAGCAGGCCCTCACCCCTAATGTTTTAGATGGTCAAATCAGCAGCAGGCACTCGCCTATAATGTTTTAGATGGTCAGCTCGGCAGCAGGCCCTTGCCCATAATGTTTCAGATGGTCAACTCAGCATCAGGCCCTCCTCCATAATGTTTTAGACGGTCAGATCAGCCCATAATGGTAACTTTTGATCAAAAATCTGCGCTAAGTGCTTCCTTCATTCCATTTTTTTTTTAATGAGCCCCTTTTCCTATTTTTTGCTGTCAGTTTATGATGTATTGTGCATCCATTTTTTAACCAACTTTGTTTGCCTTATGGCTATGCACTGGTGAGTGTAGATGTATATCTGCTTAGTCTGAACTGTGTCTTATAATGTTTTAGATGGTCAGCTTGGCAGCAGACACTCGCCCATAATGTTTTAGATGGTCAGATCAGCAGCAGGCTCTCGCCTTTAATGTTGTATTTGGTCACCAGCAGGCCTTTGCTCCTAATGTTTTTGAGGGTCACCAGCAAGAGTGTATTGTAGTGCCGATTCCTTGTAATTTTTGGCAGCCCTTTCACTTTATATACAAGTAAGTATACAGGAAAGAATGTTTCCTAACAAATTTTCCTCTAAAATTTATTTTATCTGTGGTTTTGTACGTATTATTGTCAGTCTGTAAAAAAAGCGTACTTCTCGGACAACATCATTCCCAGCAGCGATCTGAGAGTCCAAGATGCATCCAGACATCCTCCCCATGCTGTTCCCGAAACATTTCAGTGGTATTTCCATCATTTTCTGACCTTTTACTGTGATTCAGACACCCTCCCCTCTTCAGAGCAGGGGGTGCCTGTTTTAATGCTCGGGTTCTCCCATTGACTTCCATTGTGCTCGGGTGCTCAGTAGAGCACCTGAGCATCCCAAGGAGTTCTACTCGAGCACCTGAGCACTTTGGTGCTCGACCAACACTAGTCTTAATACGTGTGCAGTACAAGCGGTGTCTTTCCAATTTAGAGTCTAACTCCCGATGCACGCGCTATAATAGAGTTGCGGGCACTGATTTCTAAGTCCACACGCCTGAGCTGCTCAATACAACAGGGCACTTACACTGGTGTCTGACTATAATAAGTAGAGATGAGCGAATCGAAGTTGACGAAGTGGAATTCGATCCAAATTTAAGGTTTTATTCTATTCACTCTGAATCAGAATTTCCTAACGATTCGAGGTAACGAATCTAATTTTTGTCTGCTGCACGTTTGAGGACATGGAGCAAGGAACTATAAGAAGGTGAGGTCACCCATAATGCCATGCATGCAGCCATTCAGCAGCCTGCCAACCCTGTGATCTCACAGCCCTATAAATAGCCTCAGCCATATTAGATTCTGCCAGTTTCCAGTGTACTTAATGCAGGGACAGTGCTAGGGACAGTGCTAGAAAAAAGTTAATTGTGCTAAAAAAAAAACGATTTACAAGTTCAGGGAAAGATTACTCAAGGTGTAGAGAAAGGATGGAATCATTCCGCAGCATTTATGTAGAACAGGGTCCAGTAGGGGAGGTTACAGCCTGGGTAACAGGAACAATCCTATTACACATTGCTGCACTGCTGGAGAAATTATATCCCTACAATTTCCCTCCTCTAGGCCTGAGCCCATGGAAGACCCCAAATGCTGGGGAGCCCTGTCCACTAGTGTTGAGCGAACAGTTCGAGCATAGTTCGGGTTCGTACCGAATTTTGGGGTACAAAATGTTGGGGTTCGGGTTCGTTGTTCGCCGATTAATTCCCACTTTCCAGCAGCCAATCAGCTAGCGTTTTACTTCTTGCCCTAAGAGCCCATCACAGCCATGCCTACTAATGGCATGGCTGTGAATGGCCAAGTGCAGCATGTGACCCAGCCTCTATTTAAGCTGGAGTCACGTAGCGCCGCACGTCACACTGCTCTGATTAGTGTAGGGAGAGGACGCAGCTTCTGTGAGGGCGAGATTAGGCAGGGAAAAGTCGGCAACAGCACCTAATGAACGGATCGATCTACAGCTGTGAATGATTGAACTTGTGCTAGTTACTTGCTCACTGGTTTTTAGGCTGCACAGAGCGTTTTTCTGTCACTTATTTTCTGGGGTGATCGGCGGCCATTTTGTGACTTGTGATGCACCAGAACAAGCTGCCACCAAGTCCATCAATCCATCAATGCTAGTTTTTTTTTGCTATATCCTACATCAGGGGCTTGGCTGTGCTAATTGTCACCCATAGAAACTCAGGATAGCAATTGCTATATTTTATTAAGGGGTTAAATACAATTGCCCAAATACCAATCCCCTAAATCTGGTGTTCCAGCTTTGGCTAGCCAAGTATAATACTGTCTGCTGTCTGGCAAAGGATAGATTATTTTCTGTGGTGAAATTCAATTGCCAAAATAGCAATACCATTAATCAGTGGTTTCAGCTGTGGCTGGCAAAGTATAATAGTGTCCGCCAAAACATATATTTTGTTCTGGGGTGAAATTCAATGCCAAAATAGCAATACCCTGAATCTGGTGTCCCAGCTGTTGCAGGCCAAGTTTCATAGTGTCCGCAAAAAAAACATATATTTTGTTCTGGGATTAAATTCAATTGCCAAAACAGCAATACCATAAATCAGTGGTTTCAGCTGTGGCTGGCCAAGATTCATAGTGTCCGTAAAAACATATATTTTTTATTGTGGGGTGAAATTCAATTGCCAAAATAGCAATACCCTGAATCTGGTGTCCCAGGTGTTGCAGGCCAAGTTTCATAGTGTCCGCAAAAACATATATTTTGTTGTGGGTTGAAATTCAATTGCCAAAATAGCAATACCCTGAATATCGTGTCTCAGCTGTTGCAGGCCAAGTTTCATAGTGTCCGCAAAAACATATATTTTGTTGTGGGGTGAAATTCAATTGCCAAAATAGCAATACCCTGAATCTGGTGTCCCAGCTGTTGCAGGCCAAGTTTCATAGTGTCTGCAAAAACATATATTTTGTTCTGGGGTGAAATTCAATTGCCAAAATAGCAATACCATAAATCAGTGGTTTCAGCTGTGGCTGGCCAAGATTCATAGTGTCCGCAAAAACATATATTTTGTTGTGGGGCGAAATTCAATTGCCAAAATAGCAATACCCTGAATCTGGTGTCCCAGCTGTTGCAGGCCAAGTTTCATAGAGTCCGCAAAAACATATATTTTGTTCTGGGGTGAAATTTGATTGCCAAAATAGCAATACCATAAATCAGTGGTTTCAGCTGTGGCTGGCCAAGATTCATAGTGTCCGCAAAAACATATATTTTGTTGTGGGGTGAAATTCAATTGCCAAAATAGCAATACCCTGAATCTGGTGTTCCAGCTGTTGCAGGCCTAGTTTAAATCTGTCCGTAACAGGGTATATTTTGTTCTGGGGTGAAATTCAATTGCCAAAATAGCAATACCCTGAATCTGGTGTTCGAGCTGTTGCAGGCCAATTGTAAATCTGTCCATAAAAGGATACCTTTCATCCAGGGCCTAAATACTAGCCCTAAAAGAGATATTCCCCTAAATCAGTGGTTACTGCTGTGCCTTTATTAGTGTAATACGCTACATAAATAAATAGGCAGATAGTGTTAGGTGCCTGTAAAAAAAAGTCCTGAATTTGAAATCAATACATTGGGCCAAATATTTTTTTTCTTATTGTGGTGCTTGGTGAACGGTAACAATGAGGAAAACATCTAGTAAGGGACGCGGACGCGGTCGTGGTGGTGTTGGTGTACCCTCTTGTGCTGGGAGAGGACGTGGCCATTCTGCCACAGCCACACGTCCTAGTGAACCAACTACCTCAGGTTCCAGTACCCGCCAGAATTTACAGCGATATTTGGTGGGGCCCAATGCCGTTCTAAGGATGGTAAGGCCTGAGCAGGTACAGGCGCTAGTCAATTGGGTGGCCGACAGTGGATCCAGCATGTTCACAACATTATCTCCCACCCAGTCTTCTGCAGAAAGCGCACAGGTGGTGACTGAAAACCAAGCCCATCAGTCTGTCACATCACCCCCATGCATATCAGGGAAACTGTCTGAGCCTCAAGTTATGCAGCAGTCTCTTATGCTGTTTGAAGACTCTGCTGGCAGGGTTTCCCAAGGGAATCCACCTAGCCCTTCCCCAGTGGTGGAAGACTTAGAATGCACTGATGCACAACCAATGATGTTTCCTGATGATGAGGACATGGGAATACCACCTCATCGGAGTCCGCACGTCTTTGATGATGACGAAACACAGGTGCCAACTGCTGCGTCTTTCTGCAGTGTGCAGACCGAACAGGAGGTCAGGGAGGAAGACTGTGTGGAAGACGATGCAGGGGATGATGAGGTCCTAGACCCTTCATGGAATGAAGGTCGTGCCACTGACTTTCATAGTTCAGAGGTAGAGGCAGTGGTGAGACCGAGCCAACAGCGTAGCAAAAGAGAGAGCAGGGGGCAAAAGCAGAACAGCCGCCTCCAAGAGAGTTCGCCTGCTACTGGCCACCGCCACCACGGACCGAGCACCCCAAAGGCAGCTTCAAGGAGTTCCCTGGCATGGCACTTCTTTAAACAATGTGCTGACGACAAGACCCAAGTGGTTTGCACACTGTGCCATCAGAGCCTGAAGCGAGACATTAACGTTCTGAACCTTAGCACAACCTGCATGACCAGGCATCTACATGCAAAGCATGAACTGCAGTGGAGTAAACACCTTAAAAGCAAGGAACTCACTCTGGCTCCCCCTGCTCCCTCTTCTGCTGCTGGCTCGGCCTCTTCCTCCGCCTCGGGAGGAATGTTGGCACCTGCCGCCCACCAAACAGAGGATGTGCCACCGACAACACCACCTGCGTCACCAAGCATCTCCACCATGTCACACGGCAGCGTTCAGCTCTCCATCTCACAAACCTTGGAGAGAAAGCGTAAATTCCCATGTATCCACCCTCGAGCCCTGGGCCTGAATGCCAGCATTTCTAAACTACTGGCCTTTGAAATGCTGTCATTCAGGCTGGTGGACACAGACAGCTTCAAACAGCTGATGTCCATGGCTGTCCCACAGTATGTTGTTCCCAGCCGCCACTACTTCTCCAAGGCAGACCTGCCTTCCCTGCACAACCAAGTATCCGATAAAATCAAGTGTGCACTGCGCAATGCCATCTGTGGCAAGTTCCACCTAACCACAGATACGTGGACCAGTAAGCACGGCCAGGGACGCTATATCTCCCTAACTGCACACTGGTCGCTACACAATGTAGTGGCGGCTGGGCCGCAGGCGGAGAGTTCCTTGGCGCACGTCCTTCCGCCGCCAAGGATCGCAGGGCATCATTCTTTGCCTCCTGTAGCCTCCTCCACCTACTCGGCTTCCTCCTCCTCTGCTTCCACCAGCTCATCCAGTCAGCCACACACCTTCACCACCAACTTCAGCACAGCCCGGGGTAAACGTCAGCAGGCCATTCTGAAACTCATATGTTTGGGGGACAGGCCCCACACCGCGCAGGAGTTGTGGCGGGGTATTGAACAATAGACCGACGAGTGGTTTCTGCCGGTGGGCCTCAAGCCCGGCCTGGTGGTGTGCGATAATGGGCGAAATCTCGTCGCAGCTCTGGGACTAGCCGGTTTGACGCACATCCCTTGCCTGGCGCATGTGCTGAATTTGGTGGTGCAGAAGTTCATTCACAACTACCCCGACATGTCAGAGCTGCAGCATAAAGTGAGTGCTGTCTGTGCGCGCTTCCGGCGTTCACATCCTGCCGCTGCTCGCCTGTCTGCGCTACAGCGGAACTTCGGCCTTCCCGCTCACCGCCTCATATCCGACGTGCCCACCAGGTGGAACTCCACCTTGCACATGCTGGAGAGACTGTGCGAGCAGCAGCAGGCCATAGTGGAGTTTCAGCTGCAGCACGCACGCGTCAGTCGCACTGCAGAACAGCACCACTTCACCACCAATGATTGGGCCTCCATGCGAGACCTGTGTGCCCTGTTTCGAATACTCCACCAACATGGCCAGTGGCGATGACACCGTTATCAGCGTTACAATACCACTTCTATGTCTCCTTGAGAAAACGCTTAGGGCGATGATGGAAGAGGAGGTGGCACAGGAGGAGGAGGAGGAGGAGGAGGATGAGGGGTCATTTTTAGCACTTTCAGGCCAGTCTGTTAGAAGTGGCTCAGAGGGAGTTTTTTTGCAACAGCAGAGGCCAGGTACAAATGTGGCCAGCCAGAGCCCACTACTGGAGGACGAGGAGGATGAGGAGGAGGTGGAGGAGGATGAGTATGAAGCAGGTTCACAGCGGGGTGGCACCCAACACAGCTCAGGCCCATCACTGGTGCGTGGCTGGGGGGATACGGAGGACGATGACGATACGCCTCCCACAGAGGACAGCTTGTCCTTACTTCTGGGGAGCCTGGCACACATGAGCGACTACATGCTGCAGTGCCTGCGCAACGACAGCAGAGTTGCCCACATTTTAACGTGTGCGGACTACTGGGTTGCCACCCTGCTTGATCCTCGGGACAAAGACAATGTGCCCACCTTACTTCCTGCACTGGAGCGTGATAGGAAGATGCGCGAGTACAAGCGCATGCTGGTAGAGGCGCTTCTGAGATCATTCTCAAATGTCACAGGGGAACAGGTGGAAGCCCAAGGCGAAAGACAGAGGAGGAGCAAGAGGTCTCCAACGCAGCTGTGTCACGGCCAGCTCCTCTGAGGGCAGGGTTAGCATGGCAGAAATGTGGAAAAGTTTTGTCTCCACGCCACAGCTAACTGCACCACCACCTGATACGGAACGTGTTAGCAGGAGGCAGCATTTCACTAACATGGTTGAACAGTGCGTCTGCACACCCCTCCACGTACTGACTGATGGTTCGGCCCCATTCAACTTCTGGGTCTCCAAATTGTCCACCTGGCCAGAGTTAGCATTTTATGCCTTGGAGGTGCTGGCCTGCCCGGCGGCCAGCGTTTTGTCTGAACGTGTATTCAGCATGGCAGGGGGCGTCATTACTGACAAACGCAGCCGTCTGTCCACAGCCAACGTGGACAAGCTGACGTTAATAAAAATGAACCAGGCATGGATCCACCAGGACCTGTGCCTCCCTTGTGCAGAATAGACATTTATAACTGCCTCCCCCTCAACCATGTATTCCTGTACTCCAGGGCACTTCTTTATTGAATCCTCATTTTTTTAACTTTACCATGATCTTGCGGTGCAACCCAAAGTTGAATGAACCTCTCCTCTGTCTTGGTGCTGGGGCCGAAATAACTGAAAGTGGCCTTCTCCGGTGGTGAGTGATATGACGCATGATTCCTTGCTGTGGGACCTCTCTCCTCTGTCTGGGTGCTGGGTCCGAAATAACTGAAAGTGGCCTTCTCCAGTGGTGGGTGATATGATGCATGATTCCTTACTGTGGGACCTCTCTCCTCTGTCTGGGTGCTGGGGCCAAAATAACTGAAAGTGGCCTTCTCCGGTGGTGGGTGATATGACGCATGATTCCTTGCTGTGGGACTTCTCTCCTCTGTCTGGGTGCTGGGCCGAAATAACTGAAAGTGGCATTCTCCAGTGGTGGGTGATATGACGCATGATTCCTTGCTGTGGGACCTCTCTCCTCTGTCTGGGTGCTGGGGCCGAAATAACTGAAAGTGGCCTTCTCCAGTGTTGGGTGATATGACGCATGATTCCTTGCTGTGGGACCTCTCTCCTCTGTCTGGGTGCTGGGGCCGAAATAACTGAAAGTGGCCTTCTACAGTGGTAGGTGATATGACGCATGATTCCTTGCTGTGGGACCTGTATCCTCGGTCTGGGTGCTGGGCCGAAATAACTGAAAGTGGCCTTCTCCAGTGGTGGGTGATATGACGCATGATTCCTTGCTGTGGGACCTCTCTCCTCTGTCTGGGTGCTGGGGCCGAAATAATTGAAAGTGGCCTTCTTCAGTGGTGGGTGATATGACGCATGATTCCTTGCTGTGGGACCTCTCTCCTCTGTCTGGGTGCTGGGGCCGAAATAACTGAAAGTGGCCTTCTCCAGTGGCGGGTGATATGACGCATGATTCCTTGCTGTGGGACCTGTATCCTCGGTCTGGGTGCTGGGCTTAATTAACTGAAAGTGGCCTTCTCCAGTGGTGGGTGATATGACTCATGATTCCTTGCTGTGGGATCTCTCTCCTCTGTCTGGGTGCTGGGGCCGAAATAACTGAAAGTGGCCTTCTCCAGTGGTGGGTGATATGACGCATGATTCCTTGCTGTGGGACCGCTCTCCTCTGTCTGGGTGCTGGGGCCAAAATAACTGAAAGTGGCCTTCTCCAGTGTTGGGTGATATGATGCATGATTCCTTGCAGTGGGACCTCTCTCCTCTGTCTGGGTGCTGCTGGGGCCGAAATAACTGAAAGTGGCCTTCTCCGGTGGTGGGTGATTTGACGCATGATTCCTTGCTGTGGGACCTCTCTCCTCTGTCTGGGTGCTGGGCCGAAATAACTGAAAGTGGCCTTCTCCAGTGGTGGGTGATATGACGCATGATTCCTTGCTGTGGGACCTCTCTCCTCTGTCTGGGTGCTGGGGCCAAAAAAACTGAAAGTGGCCTTCTCCAGTGGCGGGTGATATGACGCATGATTCCTTGCTGTGGGACCTCTCTCCTCTGTCTGGGTGCTGGGGCCAAAATAACTGAAAGTGGCCTTCTCCAGTGTTGGGTGATATGATGCATGATTCCTTGCAGTGGGACGTCTCTCCAATTGATATTGGTTAAATTTTATTTATTTTATTTTATTTTAATTCATTTCCCTATCCACATTTGTGTGCAGGGGATTTACCTACATTTTGCTGCCTTTGGCAGCCCTCTAGCCCGTTCCTGGACTATTTTACAGCCTTTTTAGTGCCTAAAAGTTCGGGTCCCCATTGACTTCAATGGGGTTCGGGTTCGGGATAAAGTTCGGGTCGAGTTCGGATCCCGAACCCGAACATTTTCGGGAAGTTCAGCCGAACTTCCCGAACCCGAACTTCCAGGTGTTCGCTCATCTCTACTGTCCACGTACCTAGGCTAAACCTCACCCTGCCTATCCCTGAGCATATGTATCAGTTATTGGTGGTGCTTTATACACCTTCACCACACCTAACGGGAAATGTCGCAGGGAAGGACAGTGATATAATCACAGAATCAGGATGCTATGAAAAGGAATTTCACATATATACATATATTTGGTCATATATATGTGAAATTCCTTTTCATAGCATCCTAATATATTTCCTTTATGGCCCACTGGGTAAAGGCGGTTCCTGCCCAGCCACACCAGCAATTTGGCCAGGTGACGCCCCTTCTGCCTCCACTTTTTCACGCCGTTGGTCCTGCGACAATGTCCGCCTCTTCCTCCTCATCCTCCACCGTGTCATCAGCCTCCACTGCAGTGACAATTCACAGTGCTCCTCCAGCATACCACATGTGCAGGACATGGCAGTGTCACGCTGTTCTACACCTCGTTTGCCTCGGTTACCGGAGACATGGGAGAAATTGCTCCGTGTCCTTCATCAAGAAATTGAATCATGGCTTTCTCTGGGACAAATGAATATCGGAACCATGGTGACCGACAACGGTGTTGTCACCATTCGTCAGAGGGATGACTTCTGGCTCTCCATCTTGTTGGACCCTCGCTACCGGTCCAAAATGGAGGCCTTTTTTATACCCGCTGAGAGGGAGGACAAACTGAACTACTATAGAGACATCCTATGAAGTCAGTTGGCTGCTGCCTATCTGCGCTATCGTCCATCTTCTCGCAGGTCTGACCGAGGGGGCCCTCTGCGCTCACGTTCCACTGCCATGGCTGCTGGGAAGGGGCGGGGTGGCAGGAGCAGTAACAACTCCATCAGAAGCAGACTGAGTCTACAGTCGCTGATGAGTAGTAGTAACTACTCACCAACAGCAGAAGCAGGTAGACCTGGAGCATGAACTGAACCAGCAGGTGGTGGCATACTTGGACAGTAACCTGCCAACCCACATTGTAGATCCGCTGGACTACTGGTCAGCCAAACTGGATTTGTGGCCGCAACTGGCTGAGTTTGCTATGGAAAAGCTGTCCTGACTGGCCAGTAGTGTGGCATCAGAGTGGGTGTTTAGTGTGGCGGGGGCCTTAGTTACCCCAAGAAGAACTCGCCTGTCCATCCAAAATGTGTAGAGACTGACCTTTGTCAAGATGAATCAGGCATGGATCAGCCAAGATTTCTACCCACCAATGCCTGATGTATCAGACTAGATCATACATGGTGCCACACCAACACTTTGACAAAAGAGATCGGTTTCTTCTGGCTACCTGCCTCAGCTACTATTCTGATGCTGCCACCCACTTGATGCCACACATCTGATGCCAAGTGCTCCTTCTTACACCCACCATCATTAGCGAATACTGTTATTGCCACCCACCATCACACTATTTCACCTTGCCACTATGTGGTCTCCTGATTCTGCTGCCACCTCCCCACTATGTCACCTTGCCACTCCTTGGTCTCCTGATGCTGCTGCTACCTCAACACTGTTTCACCTTGCCACTCTGTGGCTTCCTGATGCTGCGGCTGCCACTTCCACACTGTCATTGTATCACCTTGTGGCCTCCTCTTGATGCTGCTGCTGCCTCCATCTCCACTCTCTGTCATTGTGCCGCTGTGTAGCCTCCTGATGCTGCCAACACCTCCACACTGTCATTGTGCCACTCTGTGGCCTCCTCCTGATGCTGCCGCCACCTCCAGACTCACCACCTAACCGCTATGTCATAGCTAGTGTTGAGTGTGAATATTTGAATCGTGAATTTTAATCGCGAATATCGCCACTTCGAGAATTCGTGAATATTTTGAATATAGTGCTATATATTTATATACGCGAATAGTGTTGATCGTGAATATTCTAATCGCGAATTCATCGCAAATATCGGCACTTTGCAACATCCCTAGCAACCAATAGGAAAGTTGCCTACCCCTTAGTGTTGATCGCGAATATTCTAATCGTGAATTTTAATCGTGAATATATTAAAGTGCCAATTTTTGCAATTAAGTAAATAATGACTGGAGATCACGAATTCTCCAAATTACGAATTTATGGCGAATATTCGGCCAAAAATTAGCAAAATATCACGAATTAGAATATTGCCTATGCAGCTCATCACTAGTCATAGGGACACTCTGTGGTCTTCTCATGCTGTTCCCACCCTCCCCACTTCATGACTGGACAACTATTTTGCCTTTCAGCCTGGCTGACATCATCATTTATTTGAGCCTTTTTCTGATCTGTCAGAAGGCAGGGAAAATGAGATGCATAACGGATCCTGTCTGTGTAGCAGCTTATGATTTGGTAGCCAAAAGCAGGAGTGGGTAGAAAACACAGAAGACATGCAAATATTCCATTTACGTGTAATCTCTGTTTTGGATCCACTCCTGTTTTTTTGGCATTAGCAATACTGATGGATTACTGTCCAAATGCTTACTGAGTGAAGGCGGATGCTCCACAGACAGTATCCATGTTTTGTGGGTTATTGTTCTGACGGTTCAGAGGAAGGGCAAAATAATCAGTGACATCAACACAAACTTACTGTTGACGTCCTCTCCACTAGGGTGGCCACTGGCTTTACCCAAGAAAGCCGGGCCTCACCAGCCACGCTCCTAAATGATAAATCACGCCCTGCCTCTGTAAAGCCACACCCCTCATCTGTGAAGACATGCCCCCATCGCCAACCAGCGAGGAGAGGGAAGAACTTTGTGCATGGAAGGTGTGCTGGGGGCAGCAGGAGTGCTTCTCTCCTCAGTCAGCCAAAGTAAACAATGTCTACGGCTCTAGTGACTGACTGGGAGTGAGAAAAGCCTCAGTCAGTTGCTGCAGCTCACGCTCGCACAACACAATGCTGCTGTCTGAGGGTGAGCTACTGAAAGGGAGGACATCCCTGTGTCCATCCAGGCACTGCGCCCGATGGAGGACAGGGAGCCTAAAAACCAGACTGTCCAGCCTAAAACCGGACGTCTCGCCACCCTAATCTCCACTCTGTCGGGAGGTCTGTAATTGTATAAGCGTTTAATAGAACAGGTTCTGCAGACATCTATGTGTAATCAGCTGTCAACGGTGTAAGGCTGAGTTCATTCTTGAGGTATTTGGTCAGTTTTGGCCCTGTGACTGTCCAAATAAGTGAAGTGTGCAGGGATTCTAAGAACGACGCCTGTCATGTGCATGTCATACTGACTCACAGTATTATTTTACTACCACAGCAGACTCCCTATGCGTGTTACTGGCAACTGCAAGGCACAGTGTTCTACACTACTATAAAGGCTCTCTGCTGCCAGGAAATAGCCGTTTTTTTTAACATGATGAGCCGTGAATAAATTCGGATTGAACAAAATATTTTCAAAAAATTCGGCGAACCAGCCGAATTGAATTTTTGAGAAATTCGCTCATCTCTCATAACAAGGTGTCTTTTCTCATCCCTTTACTTTTCCATTTCTCGGTGATTGATAAATCTCCAAGTCAGTAAGCCAAACCTACGATTGGATGGCAGCACTGTAAAGTACCTCCCTCAATAATAAAAGCTTGCAGTTTAGTGAGCTCGGCTAACCATTTGCTAATCACAACCCCTGATGATGCTGATGCTTCAGCAAAACATGTTGGGGGAGCAAATCTGCTCTTGTTTTAAATGTAGTCCCTCCCGATCAATACAATGCAGTGTTGTACTGCAGATGCACTGTGGCTGTGAATAGAAAGTCTTATATTGCCACTATTTGTATATTGGATAGGGTACCTATGTATCTGATGTGATATCCACCACGAGAGCCTGTTCGTGGGACAGCTGACAGTATAGCTACTATTTTCTGAGCTAAAAATCTAGTTTGTATGAAAACTAATACGCTATATTTCTGTGTGACATATCAATACCAGATATGTGGGAAATCTATTTAATATAGATACGTAAAAATTGCACAAATAGAGATGGGTGAGACTGTGCTTTTAATAATTATATTCAGGGTACATTTTTATGTAGCATAAATAAAGCTTAAGTCTTAACATAGGTCAAAAACATTATATCAAATGATCAGAGGACAAACATTCTGCAACTATTGCTGGAAGAACACAACCTAGTGGTGGCAGCTTTATGGTCTGGGGTATATTTTCATGGCATTCTCCCACTCATCTATGTGGAAGGCACTCATCATAACTGATTTTGGAATGAATCCATCCTTACAGCTCATGTACACCCATACATGCTGATTGTCTTCGCTGCAGCGGATGAGATCTTCTAGAAAAAAAATGTGCATGTAATACAGCTAGAAATGGCCAACATTGGTTGGAAGAGCCTAATCAAGAATTCCAAGTGCTACCCTGGCCCCCTAACTCCTCAGACTTGAACCCAATTGAGCGTCTGTGGATGCATCTATGGATCCTCCTCCTGCTCCCTCCAGCAACTGTGGGATGCACTGCAGTCACCATGTCTCCAGATAATTGAGCCACTCCCAACCAGTTTAGCTGATCTAAGTGCTGCTCAAGGCGGTTATTCTGGATATTAGCTGGTTATTAGGGATGAGCGAACCCGGATCGAAATGTTCATACCTAACATTGCGGTGTCTGGGCACCCGAACCTGATCACAGGCTTTGCAGCAGAAGTCCCTGTTCAGGTTCTGTGTTCGGATGATAAATAAAACTTGTTGAAAGGCTGCAGCGCAGCCAATCAACAAACTTTTAAGCTGTGGGCACTTTGAAGCCACCACTGTCATGCCTAGTATTGGCATGGATGTGATCAGCCAGCGCAGCACATGGCCCGGACTGCATAAATGCCAGATCATGTGTTGCGCCGCCATTCTGCTCTAACTAGTGTAGTGACACTGCTGGGAAGGACAATCTTAGGCTTTAAATCTGTCTGATAAAT
Organism: Bufotes viridis; assembly: GCA_033119425.1. Lineage (NCBI taxonomy): Eukaryota > Metazoa > Chordata > Amphibia > Anura > Bufonidae > Bufotes > Bufotes viridis. The sequence continues at coordinate 138,909,262 of CM065589.1, forward strand.
CTGTGGGTGACCTATAGCCATTTTTTGTGGGTGCAATACACTTTCTTTTCACCAGTGACACAGAAATAAAATATTTAATCTGGTTGTTAATTCTGTGGGTGACCTATAGCCATTTTTGGGGTGCAATATACCTCATTTGAAGCCGTGGCACAGAAATACAATACTTAAACTGGCTGTTAATTATGTGAGTGTGAACTATAGCTATTTTTTGGGGTACAATATAAATCCTTTTTACCAGTAACAAAGAAATACTATACAATACTTAATCAAGCTGTTAATTCTGTGTATGACTTATTTACAACTACAACAGTTTTAGGCTTTTAATCTGTCTGATAAATCTGAGGGTTACCTATGGCAATTTTTTGGGGTGCAATACACTTACTTTGTACCAGTGACACAGAAATACAATACTTAATCTGGCTGTTAATACTGTTGGTAATCTATACGCATTTCTGGGGTGCAAAATACCTCCTTTGCATCCATCACACTGCAATAGAATAGTTAATAAGTCTGTTATTTTTATGGGTGACATAAACCTATTTTTGGCACCTCCTTTGCAGCCATCACACTGCAACAGAATATTTATTCAGTCTGTAAATTCTGTGGGTAACATAAACCCATTTTTGGGGTTTGCAAAACACTTCCTTTTCATCATTGACACTGTAATAGAATAGTTAATCAGTCTGTTAATTCTGTGGGTGACATAAATCATTTTTGAGGCCGCAAACCAACACCTTTGCATCCGTGACACAGAAATAGAATAGTTAATCAGTCTGTTAATTCTGTCAGTGACTTAAACTCATTTTGTGTCTTCTGCAAAAAGTGAGGGTCGTCTGTGCGCTCTTTTGGCATTCTCACCCTGCTGCTGCTCGCTTATCTGCGCTGCACCGCAACTTCTGACTACTCGCTCAATGCCTCAAATGCAACGTACCCACAAGGTAAAACTCCACATTGCACATGCTGTGAGTAGCATCAGGCGATAGTGGAGTTTCAGCTGCAGCACACTCAGGTGAGTTTCTCTGCTGAACAGTACCACTTCACCACCAGCAAATGGGCCTCCATTTGGGACGAGTGTGCCATGTTGTGCTGTTTCGAGTACTCCACTAACATGGCCAGGGTCGATGGCGCCGTCCTCAGCGTTACTATCCCACTTCTATGTCTCCTTGAAAAAATACTTTGGGCGATGATGGATGAGGATGTGGCACAGGAGGAAGAGGAGGAGGAACAGAGATCATTCTCATGGTTATCAGGCCAGTCGACCACAGGTGGCTCGGAGGGTGGGTTCCTGCACCAAGACCAACCAGGTACCTAACTGTCCAGCTGGGGCACAGTTTTGGAGTATGAGATGATGATGAGGAGGAACCATGTTCACATAAGGGTGGCACCCAAATCAGCTTACAGGCATCACTGGAGCATGACTAGGGGGATGCAGAGAACACAGACAACACATCTTCCACTGAGGACAGCTTGTTATTGCCTCTGGGAAGCCTGGCACACATGAGCGAGTACATGCTGCAGTGCCTACGCAACGACCACTCAGTTGCCCTGATTGTTATAAGTGCTGAGTGCTGGGTGGCCATCCTGCTGGATCCCTGTTATAAGGACAATGTGCCATCCTTACTTCCGTCACTGGAGCGTGATCGGAAGATGCGTGAATACAATCACATGCTGGTAGAGGCACTACTGATGTTGTTTCCACCTGACAGCGGGGGCTCAGTGGAAGCACAAGTCGGAGTAGGAAGAAGTCTTCAACACAGCTGGGGCACCAGAACCACCTCAGAAGGGAGGATTAGCATGGCTGAAATGTGGAAAACCTTTGTCAGCATGCCACAACATCCAACACCACCATCTGATGAGGATGTATTAGCATGAGGCAGCGTTTCAGCAACATGGTGGAAGAGTATGTGTGTACACGTCTGCATGTATTGACTGATGGATCTGCCCAATTTAACTTCTGAGTATCCAAATTGGACACATGGTCTGAGCTTGCCCTTTACACCTTTGGGGTGCTGGCCTGCCCTGCGGCAAGTGTATTGTCGAAACATATGTTTAGCACACCAACGTGGACAAGCTCATGTCCATTAAATGAACCAGGCATAGCTCCCACAGGACTTGTCTGTACCTTGGGCAGAGAAGAGAAGTAGCTGCACCCAGCCATTGTTATACTCCAGTGCAGTTTTTTCGTTCGGTTTGCCATTTCCCAATGTTTTTGGGCCTACTCAAAACAAAAAACACAAAAATGTCAGTCAGCCAGAGAGAAAGAAGCAGTCTCGCCGGAAGCATGTCAGCACGCGAAGACGTGCCTTTTGTTCTCCCAGGGGGTCTCTGGCCCTCCGACGGGACATCCCTCATCCCTTGCTGGCAAAGAGGGGCAGGGTGTCACCTGCGGGGGGTGGGGCTAGTAAAGGTTCACGCTTTACGCTCTCGCCTCACTCTATGGGATCCGTTCTGGATCTTGGTGCTGCTGGGAGACGGGAAGCTGGAACCCCTAGCATCAGCCGTTGCAAGGGAACTTCTGTTGTCATGTCTACTGACTTAGACATGTGGTGGGACGTTCCTTCCTCTGCGCACACTCAGCTTTCACCTGTGCTTCCCTGTGCTGAGGGTGGAGATTGGGTGTGACCTCAGCAGTATCAGGTGGTCTTTTCCCCCACTCACTGCTGATTATTCAGTTGCTACCCTGGCTCTAGATTTTAAGCTATCTGGTGAGTGGTTTCTCTGGTTATTGACTCTGGCTTTGGTTGTCTTCTGGTTCTTGTGCCCTGGCTTACGTTTACTGACCATTCTCGTGTTTCCTTGTTCACCAGTGCATAGTGTCTTTACGTAGGGGTTTTCTTGCCCAACTGCAGCTGGTGTACCCAGCCACCAGCCGCCCTGCTATTTGACACCTGGAAAGGGCTCTGCCAAAGTCCCCCTTTCTGCTGGAGGCAGGTGAAGAGTACCCTGGCCTTTATGGGTGTTCAGAGTGTGACGGAATACACAAAATGTGTTTGGTATGCCGCGTTCGCTGGCCATCAGTTTGGCTTTATCATTTCATTAGCATTACAAAAAATAAAGTAAAAAAAAAAATAAAATGTGTTGCCTGTCTCCTCCTCTGCCTCTTCCACATACACCGCCATGTCCACCACCTCCTTAACCACCTACTCCACTTGGTCTCTGCATCCTGGTTCAAGATTATAATCATTTTTCTACGTTATTTTAAGTAATTTCCCTATCCACATGTGTTTGCAGGGCAAGGGTTACGCAAAATGTATTTGGTACGCCGCGTTTGCTGGCCGTCAGTTTGGCTTTATCATTTTATTAGCATTACAAAAAATAAATAAAATGAAAGAAAAGAAAAAAAAGTAAAAAAAAAAAAAACTGTGTTGCCTGCCTCCTCCTCTGCCTCTTCCACATATAACGGCTCGTTCACCGCCTCCTTAACCTCCTACTCTACTTGTATCTCTGCCTCCTGGTTCAAGATTCTTTTTGTTATTTTTTTTATATTCTACGTTATTTTAAGTAATTTCCCTATCCACATGTGTTTGCAGGGCAAGGATTACGCAAAATGTATTTGGTATGCCGCGTTTGCTGGCCATCAGTTTGGCTTTATCATTTTATTAGCATTACAAAAAATAAATAAAATGAAAGAAAAGAAAAAAAGTAAAACAAAGTAAAAAAAAAAAAAAAAATCTTGCCTGCCTCCTCCTCTGCCTCTTCCACATATACCGCCACGTCCACCGCCTCCCTAACCTCCTACTCCACTTGGATCTCTGCCTCCTGGTTCAAGATTATTATTATATTTTTTTTTTCTATTCCACGTTATTTTAAGTAATTTCCCTATCCACATGTGTTTGCAGGGCAAGGATTACGCAAAATGTAATTGGTACGCCGCGTTTGCTGGCCGTCTGTTTGGCTTTATCATTTCATTAGCATTACAAAAAGTAAATAAAATGAAAGAAAAAAAATAAAACAAAGTAAAAAAAAAAAAAACTGTGTTGCCTGCCTCCGCCTCTTTCACATACACCGCCATGTCCACCGCCTCCTTAACCTCCTACTCCTCTTGGATCTCTGCCTCCTGGTTCAAGATTATAATTTTTAATTTTTTTTTCTATTCTACGTTATTTTAAGTAATTTCCCCTATCCAAATGTGTTTGTAGGGCAATTGTCCTGCTCTTACCCCCATTTTGCTTCCTTTTGAAGCTCTTTAGCCCTTACCATCGCTATTTTACAGCCATTTTACAACACCAAAGTTCGGGTCCCCATTGACTTCTATTGGGTTAGGGTTTGGGGACAAGTTCAGATACCCGAACCGAACTTTGAACTAAAGTATCTGCTGCCTCTACTTTCATCTACTTTCATCTGCTCCTACTGTGATCTGCCCCCATCTTGTGCTGTTACTGCCACTGCCATTGCCCCCCTGTTTCAGGGCCACTAATGTGACTCTTCATGCTGCTGCCACCCTCATGAGTCTGTTACGGAGCCACTAAGGTCTTTATCACACAGTCAATATTTTACATCAAGATTGTAATGTAAGGCACCAACAAACAGACCAGTGATGAAAGCAAAAAGGTGTTTATTCACCAGAAACATAAACGTCCAGAAACACTTGCTGGTAACAAGAAATAATAACAAAAACCAGGCAAGGAGATTCCAGGAATAGTCCCAACCAGTGCTTAATGATGCTGTGCACTTAGCAGTCGAGTCACTCCAGATCTTGGGTCCGCTGCAAAGGACAAAGTTCCTGGCAGTCTTCAGTCACTAGCAGTTGTGATCTATACCTGGTTGAGGGAAAATAACAGTGGGCACTGATCATCCTGAGAGACCTCCTTTTAAAAGCCTGCTGACCAATCCCAGGGTGCCAAGTGTCCACTTCCATAGGTGAAAAAATTGCCCTGCACCTGAGTACATGGCCTAAGGCAATCACAAGTTGATTAACCCATGGCTGGCTCCCTAATCTACTTTGCTCTTGTGAGTCAGTATATTATGCGCCACTGGTCGGCGAAGCACATAAGAAGCGCGTACTCGTGACCGTGTATCCCTTTGCGAACCTGCCCTCGTGCGTACGCACGGACGCATGATCGACTCAGCGCGAGTATGCGAGCGTGTGGACCCAGATGCGGAAATGGAAGTCGCAGGAGACACCGGAGACAACCCTGGCCGCGGCGTCTTGTCACTTGCCTGGCCACTCTGTCCCCGGGACTCCGACGGTCCTCCCCTCCAATGTCCACGCGAACGCATCCCCGCACTGGTTCGCAAAGGGGTCAGAGCTGGTGCATCAGACACACGCATAACCAGTCCCGCAACTCCACAAGGACCCCTCTTGGTTTCCCTGGAGTGTAAAGCAGGTGAGGATCTTACAAAGATTTTATAATAATTTTGAAGCCAAAAGCAGGAGTGGGTCCAAAACACAGAAGGCATTCAAATACTTCCATCACATTTTATCTCTGTTTTGGACCCACTCCTGTTTTTGCCTTAAGGATACTGATCAAATACTGATGCAAAAAACAGTTGAAATACTGACCATTTGATAGAGGTCATTAAGTACTTCTTTTCCATCTGAATAATACTGATTTCAGATGCAAATGTCCAAAATGCATGTAAAGCCTATCACTTGGTCAGTATTTTTCATCAGGATTTGATCATGATTTAGAAGCCAAAAACAGGAGTGGATCCAAAACAAGGAACAGATCCAAATATTTCCATCACATTTTATCTCTAGTTTGGACCTACTCCTGTTTTTGCCTTACAAATACTGATCAAATGCTGACCAAAAACTGATCATGTGAAGGAGGATGCTCAAAATACAGGATCCAGTTTATTTTTGTTGTACTTTTGATGGATCACAAGAAGGGAAAAATAAACAATGACGTCAACACAACCTTACTACTGACATTTCCACTCTGGGCCCTTACTTGAATCTTGGGTCACTGCACGGTACAGTCCATGCTGATAAATTGCATCTGACGCTAACATTGACCTGAAAGGCTGAGTTCACACTTCAGTTATTTGGTCAGTCTTTTCCATCAGTTTTTGTAAGCCAAATTCGGGAGCCAAGCCTACTCTCAGATTAGGTATCATGAATAGCTCTACACCTGTTCCTTCTGTTTGAGCCACACCTGCTTTTCCCCCGCATTATTTGACTTTAAGGGTCCATTCAGACATCAGTAGTTTTGGGTCCGCACCCGTTCTGCAAAATTCATTCATTTCAATGGGGCCGCAAAAGATGCAGACAACACACCTTGTGCCGTCCCAATCCGTAGTTCCGTTCTGCCACTCCCAAAAAATATGGAACATGTCCTATTCTTGGCCGAAATCATGGACAAGAATAAGCATTTCTATCACAGGGCCGGCCATGTGCAGTCCGCAAAATGCGGAAGGCACATAGCCAGTATCTGTATTATGCGGATTTGCAGACCACAAAACACTTAAAGTCATCTGAATGGACCCTAAAATGGCTGGGGTTGTTTCTTTGTGATCCTTCCAAAGCAAATCACAAAACTTCAAATTTGTTTGGCAGTACAGTTTTGTGACATTCGTAACAAATCCAGTCCATTCAGAATCGATTAGCTCGTCTCTAATATAATCTTATTAAGTCCACAGTACAACAGCTGCCTTTCACACATACACAGAGCAGCTTAATGTCATTAATTAGAGCTCTGTGCACACAATGACACAAATTGCCAGTTAAAAAGGAAAAGCACTTAAAATAATAGATAAACAAACGTCTCACTGCAGATAATTTCTTAACACATTCTCCTTTTTCCATATTCCCAAACATAATTTACCTTTGCTCTGTTGACCCAATAAAAGGATCATTGTAGAAGTTATAATTCCAGAGAAGCCCATACGAGAGTTCAAGAAAGTCCATTGTTGTAGGGGTTAAAATACTTTGCTACACAATTTTTATACTTACTTTTTTGGAAAATATTTGACCTTATACCTCCCTACATATGCATAATATGTCCATGCTGAAATAAATAACAGACACTATGTGGACAAAAGTATTGGAACAGCCACAGGAGCTTTTATGACTTTCATATCTTAATCCATAGACATTAACCCCTTAGTGGCCAGCCTGTTTTGGGCCTTACTGACCAAGCATTTTTCTTCCTTTTTTTCCATCATCGCCTTCCAAGAGATATAGCTTTTTTATTTTTCCGTCTATATAGCTGTTTGAGGGCTTGTTTTTTACCGGAGAAGTTGTACCTTTTAATGGTGTCATTTTGGGGTGCACATAACTTTCTTATTTACTTTTATTAACTCTTTCTGTGAGGGAGATGGGAAAAACATCAATACTTCCACTGGGTTATAAATTGTACGGCATTTATTTTTTGGTATACATAATATATCTTTAATCTCTGAATCAGTATGATGACAGTGATACCAAATATATATATATATATATATATATATATATATATTTTTTATTTTTTTTTTTATTTTTTTGCATCGTTCCTTCCCAAGACCCATAACTTTTTTATTTTTCTGTCTATGGAGTTGTGTGAGGGCAATGCAAAAGCACTCTGCAAACCAAATAAAGTACAAAAAAGTATTCTGATGCTAATGCTACGCTTATTAAGTAAATTTGAGATTCTTGGCAAATACATTTTGTACAAAATTATTTGGGCTCGTCTGTCACACATCAAGGCGAATCTCTGTAAGTCTACTTTCACACTAGCGTTTTTGCTAGACGATGAGCGTTTCGAAGCTGATGAAGTGGAATCCGATCCGAATTTTAGGAATTATTCAATTCACACCGAATCCGAATTTCCTCACGCTTCATAGTAACAAATCATATTTTTTCCTAAAATGGCTGCTGCACATGTTAGGACATAAGGCAAGGAACTCTGGGTACGAGGGATCACATACAAAGCCATACATGCAGCCAATCAGCAGCCAGCCAGCCCTGTGATGTCACAGCCCTATAAATAACCTCAGCAGTCTTGGATTTAGCCATTTTCCAGTATACTTAGTGCAGGGAGAGACATCAGCAGTCACTAGGGACAGTGGTAGAAAAGACATTAAAACTTTTATTTTGCTGTATAGAAGTTCAGAGAAAGGATAGGGAAGAATCATTCCACAGTATTCAAGCAGAATAGGGTTCAGTAGGGGAGTTTACAGCCTGGGTAATAGGAACAATTCTATTACACCTTGCTGCACTGACTGCGGATCCAAATTGCCATTATACTGCTGCTCATTTCAGGTTTCCAATACCTCTGTCATTCCAGCAAACCGTTCTTGGTATTGGGGTCTTTTTATCCCTTATGCGGTGCAGTTATATATATGTTCTAAAGCCTTTTTTGGTTGTGTATTAGTGTGGGGGGGGGGGGGGCCAAGAGGCTTATTAGCCATTGTGTGTTGAAGTGAGAAAATTACAGCCCTTTTTGGCATGTATTAGTGGCAAAAAAAGTATTATTTGCCATTCATGGCTGCAGTTATATGTTCTAAAGCCTTTTTTGTTGTTGTGTATTAGTGGGGGGAGGGGCTTATTAGTTGTCGTGTTGTGAAGTGAGAAAATTATAGCCCTTTTTGGTGTGTATTAGTGGCAAAAAAAAAAATTATTTGCCGTTCAGCGGTGAAGTTCCCTTGTACTACAGCCATTTATGGGATGTATTAATAGGATAGATACGTATGTCCTATTAGCCGTTCTGAAGTGAATTGTGATTGTTATATTTTTTTTGGGGGGGATAGGCGTCTTGCTGTGAATTTACGTTGTCATTCAGTAGAAAAAATCTGACAGATGGAAAGTTATTCACATGGGAGGGAATAATGCAAGTCACCCGTACATACTAAATGGTAAAACACTCGGTAACACTGACATGAAAATTATCTAGGAATTAAAAAAAAACAGCAAGCTAAGCTGCAAAAACCATTGTCAGGCAGCTGCTGCCAAGGCCAATAAGATAATGGGTTGCATCAAAAGGGGCAAAGACGCCCATAATGAGAACCACTTTACAAATCGCTAGTCAGACCACACATGGAGTACTATGTACAGTTTTGGGCTCCTGTGAACAAGGCAGACATAGCAGAGCTGGAGAGGGTTCAGAGGAGGGCAAATAAAGTAATAACTGGAATGGGGCATCTACAGTACCCTGAAAGATTATTAAAATTAGGGTTATTTACTTTAGAGAAAGGATGACTGAGGGGAGATCTAATAACTGTGTATAACTATATCAGGGGTCAGTACAGAGATCTCTCCCATCATCTTTTTATCGCCAGGACTGTGACTGTGACGTGGGGACATCCTCTGCGTCTGGAGGAAAGAAGGATGTACACAAACATAGAAGAGGATTCTTTACGGTAAGAGCAGTGAGACTATGCAACTCTCTGCCTGAGGAGGTGGTGATGGTGAGTACGATAAAGAAATTGAAGAGGGGCCTGGATGTATTGCTGGAGTGTATTAATATTACAGGCTATAGCTGCTAAAGATGGGTTGTTGATCCAGGGAGTTATTCTGATTGCCTGATTGGAGTCGGGAAGGAATTTTTTATTCCCCTTAAGTGGGAAAAATTGGCTTCTACCTCACAGTTTTTTTTTTTGCTTTGCTCTGGATCAACTAGCAGGATGACAGGCGAAACTGGATGGACAGATGTCTTTTTTCAGCTTTATATACTATGTTACTATGTTACTATATATTAGTAGGAAAAAGAATGCGTCTTATTAGCCAGTCTGCAGTGAACCGACATTGTTATGCAGCCATTGTTGGGGTGTATTAATGGGAAAAATAAGTATGTGTTATTAGCCGTTCTGCTGTGAATTCACATTGTCATTTTTTGAAAAAATTGGTAGGTGAATGTAGACTTTCTTCTGTAGAAACTGAGTAATTGCGTCAATTGGCCATTCAGTGGTGAAATTTGTTTGTGATACGGTCTTTTTTGGGAAAATTGGTCGATAGCTGTAACTACGGTCAAGGACAATATATGTCCATTATGGCCCACTGGGTAAATGTGGTTCCTGCCCAGCCACACCAGCAACTTGACCCGTTGGTGCCGCTTCCGCCTCCACATTCTAACGCCGTTGGTCCTGCGACAATGTCCGCCTCTGCCTCCTCATCCTCCACCGTGTCCTAAGCCTCCACTGCAAGGACAATTCACAGTGCTCCTCCAGCATACCACATGTGCAGGGCACGGCGGTGTCACACTGTTCTACACCTCATTTGCCTGGGTGAATGGAGTCACACAGGGAAGGAAATGCTCCGTTTCCTTCATCAAGAAATCAAATCCTGGATTTCTCCGCGCCAACTGAAAATCGGAACCATGGTGACCGACAACGGATAGAACATGGTGTCGGCGCGGCATCAAGGCGGGCTGAGCCATGTGCCCTGCATGGCACACATGTTCAATCTGGTTGTAAAGCAGTTCCTGAAGTCTTCACTCCATCTGCAAGACTTCCTGAAAATAGCCCGGAAAATTTGCATGCACTTCAGCCACTCGCACACCGCCAAGCACTCCCTCCCTGAGATGCAGCGGCAGAACAGCGTCCCCCAACATAGTCTGTTATGCAACATTTCTACCCATTGGAATTCCACCCTCCATATGTTGGACTGACTATATGAACAGAGAAAGGTCATAAACAAATTTTTTTTGATGATCCAAGCAGACAGAGGTACTCCCCTGTGTAACTTCGATGTTAGCGTACTTTCACACTTGCGTTGGTGCGTATCCGTCTGTTTATTTGCACAGACGGATCCGCACCTATAATGACAAAGTCCAAAAAGGTTCTGTTTTGAATTACATTGAAAGTCAATGGGGGACGAATCCGTTTTCAAATGCACCATATTGTGTCATTGAAAACGGATCCGTCCCCATTGACTTACATTGTAATTCAAAACGGATCTGTTAGGCTCCGCCTCTTCAGACGGACACCAAAATACAGCAAGCTGCGTTCTGGTGTCCGCCTCCAAAACGGAATAGAAGCGGAACGGAGCAGAACTGATGCATTCTGACTGTATGCTTATCCATTCAGAATGCATTGGGGCTTAACTGATCCCCATTGACTTGCATTGTGGCTCGTGACGGATCCGTCTTGCTCCGCATCCCAGGACGGAAAGCAGACCGCAACATGCTGCAATTTGTTTTGTGGCATGAGAACGGAACAGAATGCTTTTTGGAGCATTCCGTTCTGTTCAGTTATGTTTTGTCCCCATTGACAATAAATGGGGACAAAACGGAATAATTTTTTTCCAGTATTGAGACCCTATGATCGATCTCAATACTGGAAAGTATTAACACTAATGTAAAAGCAGCCTTAGACGGGAACCTAACACTAAAGGTGCCATGACGGCTACCATAAAATTCAGGGAGTTCAGGTTCCACATGCATGCTGGGCCCACTCTGATTTCTATCATTATTGGTACCAAAATCTCCTCCATACAATCCAGGGAATGCAGGAAGATGGGCCCGGATAATATTGTACAAAATATATTTGCCAAGAATCTCAAATTTACTTAATAAGCGTAGCATTAGCATCAGAATACTTTTTTGTACTTTATTTGGTTTGCAGAGTGATATTTGGTTTGCAGAGTGATATTGCATTGTAATTTTTGTTACAAGTTCTGCTGAACTTCATGAAAATGTTCGGGTTCCAAACTCGACCCGAACTTGACCCCGAACCCCATTGAAGTCAATGGGGACCCGAACTTTTGGGCACTAAAAAGGCTGTAAAATAGCCCAGGAAGGGGCTAGGGGGCTGCAAAAGGCATCAAAATGTAGGTAAATCCCCTGCAAACAAATATGGATAGGGAAATAAAATAAATAACAATTAACCAATATCAATTGGCAACTTGGAGGAGGAGGTCGAATAGGAGGTTGGGGTGGCATCAGGTGGGAATGCTATGGGCGTTGAAGTTCTCATCACAGCCAAAAAGGATTCATGTCTGCCAGCAGTGTCACAGGCCTCACTCTCAGACTCAGGCCAATGGTAACCATACATGGGAGTTGAAGTTTTTATCACAGCCAAGAAGGAATCATGTCTGCCTGCAGAGCCACAGGCCTTATTCAAACATTCAGGCCCATGGGACCCACAAAGATGAGAGTTAAAATTACGCCAAGACAGTATTGATTTCACCCAGCAATGCCAAAGGCCTCATTCACAGATTCAGACCCATGGCACCCACAAAGAGGAGAGTTAAAATCACGCCAAATCAGTATTGATTTTACCCAGCAGTGCCACAGGCCTCATTTACTAATTCAGGAGGACCATGGCACCCGCAAAGAGGAGAGCGGTCCCGTAACAGCAACACAGGCCTTAGGTCAACCTGCAATGGAACAAGCCATTATCATTTATATAGGCCCTTGACACCCAGACAGAGGAGAGGTCATTTGACAGTAAAAAGAGTTTAATGTCTACCACCAAGACAGCAAGCAATTAAACAAAATATAGGTCCCTGACACCCACACAATGGGGCAGTCATTTGACAGTAAAAAGAGCTTAATATCACTCACCAAGACAGCAAGCGTTTAACCACTTCAGCCCCCCTAGCTTAAACACCCTTAATGACCAGGCCACTTTTTACAATTCCGCACTACACTACTTTCACCGTTTATTGCTCCGTCATGCAACTTACCACCCAAATGAATTTTACCTCCTTTTCTTCTCACTAATAGAGCTTTCATTTGGTGGTATTTCATTGTTGCTGACATTTTTACTTTTTTTGCCATTAATACAAATTTAACGAAATTTTTGCAAAAAAATGACATTTTTCACTTTCTGTTGTAAAATTTTTCAAAAAAACTACATTTCTATATAAATTTTTCTCTAAATTTATTGTTCTACATGTCTTTGATAAAAAAGTCCAATAAGTGTATATTTATTGGTTTGGGTAAAAGTTATAGCGTTTACAAACTATGGTGCAAAAAAGTGAATTTCTGCATTTTGAAGCAGCTCTGACTTTCTGAGCACCTGTCCTGTTTCTTCAGGGGCTAGAATGTCAGGATAGTATAAATACCCCCAAATCACACCATTTTAGAAAGAAGACACCCCAAAGTATTCGCGGAGGGGCATGGTGAGTTCATGTATCATTTCATTTTTTTCACAAGTTAGCGGAAAATGACACTTTCTGAGAAAAAAAAAAAAAAAAAAGTTTCAATTTCTGCTAACTTCTGGCAAAAAAAAAGAAATCTCAGACGGACTCACTATGCCCCTCAGTGAATACCTTGGGGTGTCTACTTTCCAAAATGGGGTCATTTGTGGGGTGTTTGTACTGTTCTGGCATTTTGGGCGGGGCTAAATTGTGAGCCGCCATGTAAAACCTAAAGGTACTCGTTGGAATTTGGGCCCCTTTGCACCCAGGCTGCAAAAAGTGTCACTTATGTGGTATCGCCGTACTCAGGAGAAGTAGGGCAATGTGTTTTAGGGTGTATTTTTACATATACCCATGTTGGGTGAGAGAATATCTCTGTAAACTGACAACTTTGTATAAAATTTTTAAAAGTTGTCGTTTACAGAGATATTTTTCACACACAGTATGGGTATATATAAAAATACACCCCAAAACACATTGCCCTACTTCTCCTGAGTACGGCGATACCACATGTGTGACACTTTTTGCAGGCTGGGTGCACAAAGGCCCTAAAACCAATGAGTACCTTTAGGATTTCACAGGGCATTTTTACGCATTTGGATTCCAGACTTCTTCTCACGCTTTAGGGGCCCCTAAAATGCCAGGACAGTATAAATACCCCACATGTGACCCCATTTTGGAAAGAAGACACCCCAAGGTATTCCGTGAGGGGCATGGCGAGTTCATGTAAAATTTTATTTTTGTCACAAGTTAGTGGAATATGAGACTTTGTAAAAAACAAAATAAAAAAATATATATATCAATTTCCGCTAACTTGTGCCAAAAATAAAAATTCTGTGAACTCGCCATGCTCCTCACGGAATACCTTGAGTGTCTTCTTTCAAAATGGGGTCACATGTGGGGTATTTATACTGCCCTGGCATTTTAGGGGCCCCTAAAGCGTGAGAATCAAATGCGTAAAAATGGCCTGTGAAATCCTAAAGGTACTCATTGGTTTTAGGGCCCCTTGTGCACCTTGGCTGCAAAAAGTGCCACTCATGTGTATCGCCGAACTCAGGAGAAGTAGGGCAATGTGTTTTGGGGTGTATTTTTACATATACCCATGCTGCGTGTGAGAAATATTGCTGTAAACGACAACTTTTACATTTTTTATTCAAAGTTGTCAATTTACAGAGATATTTCTCACACAAAGTATGGGTATATGCAAAAATACACCCCAAAACACATTGCCCTACTTCTCCTGAGTACGGCGATACCACATGTGTGCCACTTTTTGCAGCCAAGATGCGCAAGGGGCCCTAAAACCAATGAGTACCTTTTAGGAGGGCATTTTTACGCATTTTTCTTCTCACGCTTTAGGGCCCCTAAAATGCCAGGGCAGTATAAATACCCCACATGTGACCCCATTTTGGAAAGAAGACACCCCAAGGTATTCTGTGAGGGGCATGGCGAGTTCATAGAAGATTTTTTTTGGCACAAGTTAGCGGAAATTGATTTTTATTGTTTTTCTCATAAAGTCTACCTTTCTGCTAACTTTTGACAAAAAGTTAAATTGTTCATGGACTCACTATGCCCCTCAGCGAATACCTTGGGGTGTCTTCTTTCAAAATGGGGTCACATGTGGGGTATTTATACTGCCCTGGCATTTAGGGGCCCTAAAGCGTGAGAAGAAAATGCGTAAAATGCCCTCCTAAAAGGTACTCATTGGTTTTAGGGCCTTTGCGCATCTTGGCTGCAAAAAGTGGCACACATGTGGTATCGCCGTACTCAGGAGAAGTCGGGCAATGTGTTTGGGGTGTATTTTACATATACCCATACTTGTGTGAGAAATATCTCTGTAAACTGACAACTTTGAATAAAAAATGTAAAAGTTGTCGTTTACAGAGATATTTCTCACACCCAGCATGGGTATATATAAAAATACACCCCAAAACACATTGCCCTACTTCTCCTGAGTACGGCGATACCACATGTGTGACACTTTTTGCAGCCAAGATGCGCAAAGGGCCCTAAAACCAATGAGTACCTTTAGGATTTCACAGGCCATTTTTACGTATTTGGATTCTCACACTTTAGGACCCCTAAAATGCCAGGACAGTATAAATACCCCACAAGTGGCCCCATTGTGGAAAGAAGACACCCCAAGGTAATCCGTGAGGGGCATGGCGAGTTCACAGAAAAAAAAATTTGGCACAAGTTAGCGGAAATTGATTTTTTTTTTTTTTTACAGTCTCATATTTCACTAACTTGTGACAAAAATAAAATTTTCCATGAACTCACCATACCCCTCACGGAATACCTTGGGGTGTCTTCTTTCTAAAATGGGGTCACATGTGAGGTGTTTGTACTGCCCTGGCATTTGAGGGTCTCCGCAATCATTACACGTATGGCCAGCATTAGGAGTTTCTGCGATTCTCCTTATATTGAGCATACGGGTAATGAGATTTTTTCCCGTTCAGCCTCTGCACTGAAAAAGAAAAAAATGAACGGCACAGATTTCTTCATTCGCATCAATCAATGTGGATGAAAAAATCTCTGCTCAAAAATGTGCAAAAAAAAACAAAACGGCACAGATTTCCTCATTCACATCGATCAATGTGGATGAATAAATCTCTGCCAAAAAATGTGCAAAAAAAAGTAGTAAGGCCCCATTCACACGTCCACAAAAATGTCGCATCTATTCCGCAATTCTGCGGAATAGATGCGGACCCATTCAGTGTGAATGGGGCTGGCGGTGATGCGGAGAGCACACTATGCGCTCGCCGCATCAGCATTTGCGAGCTGCGGCCGCAAACTTCCGGGTTTCGGCCCCCAAGCATCCGGCCGCAGCTCCGCAAAGATAGAGCATGTCCTATTCTTGTCCGCAATTGCGGACAAGAAAAGGCATTTTCTATATAGTTCTGGCAATGTGCGGATCCGCAAAATGCGGAAAGCACATTGCTGGTGTCCGTGTTTTGCGGATCCGTGGATCCATGGATCCGCAAAACACATACGGACGTCTGAATGAACCTTACAGTGGGGTAATTAGTGTCAGGGGGTGACATGGGGTGATCGGGGTTAATCAGGGGTTAATCAGTGGGGGGTGGGGTGGATGGGTGGGGGGTCTGTGTGGTGTTTTGGTGCACTTATAAAGTTTCTTTGGTGGTCCCAAGCAAATGGGACCACCAAAGGAACGATCAGCAAGCATATCAGACGCTGTTAACAAAACAGCGTCTGATATGCCATTTTTTTAACTTCTACAGCCTGCCAGCGCACGATCAGCGCTGGCAGGCTGTAGCTTACCTTGTCCCCGACGTGATCCTGTGAACGCGCGCACGTGCGCGCGCGCGTTCACAGGAAATCTCGCCTCTCGCGAGATGACGCGCGGGCGCGTCAAGGAGGAACAGACCGACCGCCCGCAGGACGCAATCCTGCGTGAGGCGGTCGGTAAGCGGTTAAACAAAATATAGGCCCCTGACAAGCAGACAATATAGAGGTCATTTGACAGTAAAAAGAGTTTAATATCGCTCACCAAGACAGCAAGCGTTTAAACAAAATATAGGTCCCTGACAACCAGACAATGTAGAGGTCATTTGACAGTAAAAAGAGTTTAATATCTCTCACCAAGACAGCAAGCGTTTAAACAAACTATAGGTCCCTGACACCCATACAATGGGGCAGTCATTTGAGAGTAAAAAGAGTTAAATGCCTCCCACCAAGACAACAAGGAAGTAAACGAAATATAGGCCCCTGACACCCACACAATGGGGCGGACATTTGACAGTAAAAAGAGTTTAATATCTCCTACTAAGACAACAAATGATTAAACGACATATAGTCCCCTGACACCCACACAATGGGGCAGTCATTTGACAGTAAAAAGAGTTAAATGTCTCCCACCAAGACATTATAGAGCTGTGTGTTTATGGGAACCTGGGTGGCTATGTTCGTGAGGCTAAGAATTTAGCATTTACTGGCCAGTGGGGGTCATGTGACCATTTGTATGTCAGTTAAGATATGAATTTATATCAGCTAGGCACACGACCGTAGGTGTTTTGTGGTCTGAAATTCGCGGATCCGCAAAACACGAAAGCTGTTCCGCGTTCGATTCCGCAATTTGCAGAACGGAATGTGGCCCATTGTAGAAATGCCTATTCTTGTCTGCAAAACGGACAAGAATAGTACATGCTATATTTTTTTTTTGCGCGGCCATGGAACGGAGCAAAGGACGTGGACAGCACACGGAGTGCTGTCCACATCTTTTGCAGCCCCATTGAAGTGAATGGGTCCGTGCCCGAGCTGCAAAATATGCGACTCGGACGCGGACCCAAAATATGTTCATGTGCATGAGGCCTTAGAGTAATGTTATTAATGTTAACTTCTATTGGCTAACAGAAGTCATAAATAGCTGGGTTGTTATGGAAACCTGTTGAAAAACTTTGTATGTCAGTGAGCTTTGAAGTGAAGGACCTGTAAGCTTCAAATGGCCAATAGAGGTCATATGATTGTGTGTATACCAGTTAGTTAAAGAATGAAGAGAGCTATAACCTGGTCTAAATCCTTTCTAAGCATCTGATTTATCCATATGCCAGATTTGGTGCACAATGGTCTAGTTGCTTTGCCGTGCAAAATAAACAGACAGACAATAGACAGAAATTCATTAAGAGACTAGCAGAATGACCTGGCTTCGCATGAGTATATTTTGACTATTTCATTTAATGTTTATGTGCGTGCCCCCCTTAACATTGACCTCCACAGTTGCCTGCCCACTTAATAGTGACCTCTACAGTGTACCACCCCCTTAATAGTGATCTCCACAGAACCCTGCCCCCTTAACACTACCTCCACAGCATGCTGTCTTCTTAACACTGACCTCCACAGTGCTCTGCCCCCATAAAATTTGACCTCCACAGTGCTGTGTCCCCTTAACAGTGCCCTCCACAGCCACCTGCCCCTTAAAAGATACCCCCCACATTGCCCCTCCTTCTTAACAGTGACCTCCACCCTCTTGACAGTGACCTCCACAAGGCCCAGTCCCCTCAACATTGACCTTCACAGCAGCCCCCCCCCCTTAAGAGTCACTCTCCACAGTAGCCATCCCCCTTAAAATGTGTCCTCCACAATGTCCCGCGCCCTTAACAGCAACCTATAAAAAATGGCTGAGTTGTTATGAAAATCTGGTGTAAAACTGTGTGTATGTAAACATTGAAGGACCTGCAAGCTTCTATTGGTTAATAGGGGTCATGTAAACATGTGTATGGCAGTTAGGATGTGAGTGAAGCTGTGCTAGAGAACTGAGACCTTATAGAAACCTTCCTGGACACATGATGTACCTATGTGCCAAATTTGGTGCAGATAAGTCCAGTTTTGCTGTGCATAAAGAACAGACTGACAATAGACAAGAGACATAAATTTATTTTTATATATATGAGGGCTCATGCACACGAATGTATTTTTTCCCCCTTGTCCATTCAATTTTTTTGCGGACTGTATGCGAAACCATTCACTTCAATGGAGCTGCAAAAAAAATGGAAATGATTCCATGTGCATTCCGTGTCTGCAAAGCATTTCCACAAAGAATGGAACATGTCTCATTATTGTCTGCATTACAGACAAGGATAAAACTGTTCAAATAAGGGCCAGCACTTGCATTTTGCAAAATGTGAATTGCGCACAGCGGTTTTCCATATCACATGCATGAGCCCTAAGAAATACTTAGCAGTAGTAGATGTGCAATCCATGTCTTTTTCTCCACAGTTTGGTAAAAAGTATTACAAAAAGTATTAATTGTATTACCGTACAAGTACAGTATTGGTGAAGCAGAAAAAAATTATTTTATATAAATCCTTAAAAGTTATAAAATTAATATAGCAAAAAACACAAATCGCCAACCTTGGCTCTATACCATTCTTGACCCAGATCTAGAATTAAAATGTAACTTTTATTTAACACTGTAAAATGAGTTGTGATCATCAAAATATGTTTTAAAAGCAACTGTTCTCTGCATCAGATGAATACACTTGACTATTGAATAAGTGGGGGAGATGTGCACTCTCTCCTCCACACCACAGTGATAACACCCAGTTATATGCCAGACGTCAGTGTGGTCACTGCCCAATTATGTGAGGTTAAAGTAACTGACCACCGTGAGAGGCAGACAGTCCACTCACCACCCCACCTGTGTGACTAAGTTACTAGTCAATGTCTGCTTGATCAGCATTTAAATGTACATTTGCTTGACCACTATGAGAAAGTGTGAACGCTGACTGCCTGACCGGTCATCTGTGAACTGATGAACACGATAATGCTCTAACTGGCTAACATATGAAAGCTCTAACTGACTGATCAGTCATACCATAAACTCTCTCTGTCTAACTGACTAGAGCTGATACAGAAAAACAAAAAGTTAAAACTACAGGACACTGCCCCCCGACATGTTTCGCCAGAGCTTCTTCAGGGGTAACGGGCATAGAAAATGAATATAGCAAACCTCTGCATGCAGAATGCCAATTAAATTTATATCTTCTGCAAAACACATATAGGACATTATGAAGAAGTACAGAGCAGTTTTGATGGAAATAAAGTACTTGGGTCTAGTACTGGCCTCTGTGTCTTTGTCTCTGTGTGTCTCACTGCATTTCCCTCTTCCTCCCCCTCCCCTCTATATAAATGTCTAGGGACAGCTGTAATTTGATCATTCAATGACTGAGCTGATGGTCCCATTTGTTCTCACAAGAATGCAGCAGAATATGCATAGTGAATGTTAGTTTAGAAAAGGGGAGAGCTGATAAGTGGAGAAAAAGGAATTTTTATCTGATAAGATTACAAAGTTTCACTAAATTTCTTATATTCACCTATACTATTCATTTATGCAAATATGTGTGAAAGTTAATGACCATTTAAAGGAAATTTGTCAGCAGAAAATGAACTATTGTTTAAATCATATTTTTATGTTGAACAGTTTTTTTTTTTAAAAAAAGGTGATGTTATTTTTAATTTTCCATGTCAATATATACCGTATATTTAAACAAAAAATTTAAAATCCTGCAGTTTCCGCTGTGGCCACTAAACCTAATAATAGGCACCACTTCTTGGTTTGTACAGATCACTTTACTGCAGTTGCCTGCTTGTCTGCCATTCTAATTCTGCCTGTAATGATATCACCTCTGTGTATAGATAAGCCAGAATCCACCATTCACAATAGGTGATTGTCAAAGCTTTTCTATTGTTTCCTTGTACAATGCCCTCTGCACAGGTCACAGCATGCCTGGAAAACTCTCCCACAAAAGTCAATGAGGTCCCCTCCTGACCATTGTGTCTATGGTCTATGGAGCAATTTTCTTAATGCTTACTAAATGCTGTTAAGAACAACTCAGGCGAGATAGCCGCCCCTATAATCATGTTCAGGAAACAGAATAAATAAATATGCAATCAGAAAATAAAAGTATTAGAAAAAAACGAGATCTGTCGCTATCTGGTTTTACTAGCAGTTACAATTTTTTGGGACACATTTTCTTTAAAGGGGTTATCAGATATCTAAAATATCCCCCCAGTATCCAGGCCCCTCTTATACATTATACCTACCTGCTCCCTGGCACCAGCATGCTCCGGATCCCTGCACGTATCCCGTCGCTCTGATCAAAACATCTGCCGATGGGTGGAGCAGCGAATAGCAGGCCGTGGCGGGGATGAGCCCACTTTAGTCTGGTCACAGTCGCGGTCTACTGTTGGCTGCTTCCCAAACCGGCAACCCCCACCGAACCCCCCCCCCCTGCCACCACCAACCCCCGTAACTGGATGTATTATTCCGAGAACGAGAAACGAAGAAGCAGCAGTGCATGGATCTGGAGCGATGCAGATGCCGGAGAGCAGGTAAGTATAATCCATACACAGGGGCCCGGGCATTGGGGGGGATGTTTTAGTTGGATTACAACTTTAAGGCAGAAGTTGTAGCTCTATCCCCTCGCTCCCAATCTTCTACCTAATGTTTTACACTGAAACAATTATTAACACACAGACAAGTACACAGTAAAGTAGAAGCGCTATGTTCTGGAAGATGAAGTAGTTCCCAATATCCTTCAATAAGATATATTACAAGGTCTGATGCATTGACATATGCTACTGATTCACGAAATGAAAATTCTATCTTTAGGCCTGTTTTTACAGTCTGGGTCAATTTTTGGTGAATGTAGGGTTGCCAAGAAACCACAGTGCATAGGTATCAGTGAATAAAATAAAAGTAATTTCAGTTTACTAGATATTTTTTTAGCATGATATATGTGCTGTACATGACCACATGGCTAGAATTTTTCTAGGCACATCAATAATTCACTATAGTCTCTTGATGTCTATTTTATTGCATAGTCATTAAAACAAATTACATCTTCTTATCCCTAAGACATTGTCAATATATTGACATCAGCTTTATTAATCTGTCTAAAGCTATTTAATGACTAAATCTCAAACTAATAGCTCATTCTGCAGTTAGGACCCATTGTATGCACTTATCTACTTCATTGGAACTTGTGTTCATGCGAGAGGAGGTTGAATAGTCTTTGTTAAAGCAGTTTTTAATTTTGCCACAAAACCACTGTTATCCAGTTCTTGTTTTTTGTAAATGTATCAAAGTTCTATACAGGCAATCATGTTACATTGTTTTTCCAGGTAGAGTTTTTCTACTTATTGAAAATATTTACTGATATATTATTATTCATACATGGGGTATAACTATATAGATTTAATTTTATTATCAAAATTGATACAATGGCAACACATACAGCAAACCTGTTGCTTATAATCACATCAGTCGCTATTCTTCCTAGCTCAAGCACTCAATCCATTCATCACAATTTCCTGGGGATGCTAACATGAAAATTCAGGATGTGTAAATATGTTACTGGTCACATTCAGGACTCCAGTGATCCATGGGTGTCTGGTTGATGAGTAAATTTGCTTCACTCATGCTGGACTAGTAAAGTAGTACAATCTTTAGTGTTGTAAGATTCGAAACCATGAACTCATAGCAATATCATCCACATGCATTGTACTATAAATAGCAGTTAATTTATCCCTTAACATTGCATAATAGGGTACATTGACGAGAAAGACTGTGATTTCTGCATTAGGAAGAGTTGCTAACATAAAAAGGGTTTGTCCTATGATTATATGTATCATGTTCATTGTATAGTTCATGAAAAAATGAAAAATAATTGCCATTATTGCCATTTACATGCTGTTATAAAAATGATCCAGTGAAGGGTTACACCATTTTCACACAATCAGTGTTTGTTCAGTGATTTCCATCAGTGATTGTTAGCCAAAACCAGGAGTGGAAGCTACACAGAGATAAGGTACACTGGAAAGATTTGCACCCGTGCTTTTGACCTGCACCTGGTTTCTGTTCGCAATCACTGATGGAAATCACTGGTCAAACTCTGACCAAACACTGTATGTGTGAAAGCTGTCTTAAGAAATTTTCTGGTAGGACTTTCTGGTCTGCTCCTGTGATGTGAGAAGTTCTCTCTTCATGCTGCAATAGCGAAAAGGGAGAGGAAGAAGGAGCCCGTAGTCTGTTTGCCCCTCGCTGGACTGATATACAGAGTGGCTGGTGTCCTTGTAAGGAAATCTGTGGCGAGCCCAAGATCAGAAAGAGGAAGAGTCCTCCACAGAAGCCCAGCACCAATAAGTGAACTTTTCACTTGCCATCTTTATTTTCCACCTCTATTCCCCATTGACTCACATTCAGGTGCTCAGGGGTTAATCTGGTGCTAAACAAAAAAAAATGTATTCACCTCATCCACTTAATCACGGAGAGGCCGTTCGCTTCCTTCTTGATTGAAGGAAACCAGCCAAAGTACCTGCGGTGAGCGTGATGAAGTCACCGTGTCATCCAGCGTGATGACGTCACCACATGGTTTTCTTCAATCAAGACGGGAGCGGGCGGCCTCTCTGCGATCAAGTGGATGAGGTGTGTAAAATGTTTATTTTTTTAACCCCAGATTAACCCCTGAGCACCTGAATGTGAGTCTCAGATGTTGCGATCTGCGTTAAAGGCAGCATCTGAGGGGTTAAATTACAGGGGCCGCGCGATCGCCATTCCCCGTCATTGCATAGGCTCCATACAATGGAAAGCGATTCAGGACAAAGTATAATTCTTTTTTACTTTTAGCCAAATTGATTAATTTAATTACCACTAAGCGAATCGGCTTTGTGGTGAATCAAATTTTTCTTTAAATTCGGATCAAAGTCCACTTTGGATACTTTGATTCGCTGAAATTCACAAAGAAATTTGATTTGTTATGAATTACTTCATCACAAATTGCATTCCATTATATAGCAGGCACAATGACTGGGAGCCTCGATTGCGGCAACCCCCATCATTGAATCCCTCAGATACTGCGTTCAACGCTTATCATGGCATCTGACAGATGGGGAAGATATTATAGATAGGGTCATATCAGATCATACTCCTATAAGTTTAACATTGGGAGGTCTAGTAAGGAAAGGTGGGATGACTTGGAGATTAACACTTCAGTTAAGCAATAAACCTAAATTTGTTGAGTCACTCAAACAATGGTGGAAAACTTATGAAAAGGCAAAAGTAATTCTATATTAGTCTGGGAAATGGCTGTGCTTAGAGGGCAGATAACCCTACGGTACAATTTGTTTTTACCAAAATTACTGGAAGGAGAGCCTCGAATATAGACAGTCATACACCAAATATAAAATAGATCCCTTCACTTATTCAGGAGATATTGAGAAGATGTGAAAAAAAAAATGCGTTTTGTACCAGAAGTTACAAAATTATTATGGTCACCAACAAGATAACAAGATAACAGATTTTTTAAAATACAGTAATAAATTGGGAAAAATGCCTTCAAATCTGGCAAAAAGTTATACAAAGGAGATGCCCTCTCAATATATGAAAGCTTCTCAACACATGAAAGCTATAAAAGATCTTAATGGTCAAATTATAACAGACTAAGGGGATAAACTGTTGGATGAACAACTATCGGCCTTCAATGCCCATAGAGGTGGGGGAGGTGATTAGATCATCCACAAAAATAAAGTGCCAGGTCCGGATGGATAAGCGAACGAGTTCTTTAAAATCGAGAGAAGGTTAGTAAGGAATCTGTGGAGGTATGCAAGCAAATGATGCACAACTGCGTATATCAAAGTGTTTCAGAAGAAAGACTCTGATCCACTTTTGCAGGGATCTTATAGACCCATATCTCTGATAAACCAAGATTTAAAATATATATATGTAAGATTTTGGCAGATAGGCTAGCCAAATATCTCCCAGAATTAATATCTTCAAATTAGATTTGTTAAAGTGAGGACAATTGTTAAAAACATTAGGAAAGTGTTGGTTGCCACAGATTAGTTAAAAATGGAGAGAAAAAAGAGGAATCAGAGATGTGGGTCAGAGGACCCTGGCAATTCTTCTCGCAGGTTCCTGTATGGCATTTGATATAGTGAAGTGGAATTGGTTATTTGAAGTCTTGGAGTATATAGTGTTGGGGGGCCAGATATTAACTGTAATAAGATCAATTTCTATTCATCCCAAAGCGCAGGTGGTGATAAGTGGGGAAGCCTCCCAAGTTAAAGAATTGGGCAGAAGTACATGTCAGGGCTAACCCCTGTTCCCTTTCCTATCTCACTACCTACAGGATCTACAAGAAGTAGAGGGGATTAAAATGAATGAGAAGGAGATAAAAGTAAACTTATTTACGGATGATCTGATCCTCTTTGTATGAAGACCAAGACATTCTATCCCCAAAGTGCTGTATATCTTAAACAACTTTGAAAAAGGCTCAGTCAGGATATTTTGTCAATGTCATGAAAGATATATATATATTTTTTAATGATCAGAGGGATGATATATAGCAGTGATGGCGAACCTTTTAGAGACCGAGTGCCCAAACGGCAACTGAAAACCCACTTATTTATCGCAAAGTGCCAACACAGCAATTTACCCTGAATACTGCAGTCCTATATAGTAAATCTTCCATGTACTTTATTATTTACCTATAATACCTGCCTACAGTGTGTGTGCTGCCTGTGCCCTTTATAGTGCGCCCTGCACTGATGAATGTCAGGAAAAGACATATTGGTACACCTTAGGACTCCTGCACACAAACTTTTTTTTTCTGTTAACGTTTTGTTTTTTTGCGTTCTGTATATGGAACCATTCATTTCAATGGATCCGCAAAAAAACAAGGGAAGGTACTCCGTAAGCCTTCAGTTTTCATATTTCCGTTCAATGATAGAACATGTTCTGTTTCCCGCAAATCACGTTTCGTGGCTCCATTCAAATCAATGGGTCTGCAAAAAAACGGAATGCATACGGAACACATCCATATATCTTCCATATCCAATCTGTTTTTGCGGAACCATCTCTTGAAAATATTTAATGCCCAGCCCAAATTTTTAATGTACTTACTGTTTAAACATTATTGTATGCTTCCGTTTCAGTTTGCGATCCTCAAAAAATGGCTCAAACGGAAAAACGGAACGGAAACACTACTGAAACGAAAAAACGGATCCATTTAAAACAGACCGCAAAACCATACAGTCATGTGCAGGAGGCCTTAGACTTTTTCCACGGCGTGGGTGCCCACAGAGAGGGCTCTGAGTGCCGCCTCTGGCACCCGTGCCATAGGTTCGCCATCACTGATATATAGCTTCAAGATTTGGGGATTAAAATAGCAAAATATGAATTTAAATATCTGGGGATAATGTTTGCATGAACAGAAGATGAAATATATACAAAGAATTTTGGCAAAGCAATGACAGCAAAAAAATCTGAACTCGCCAGGTAAAGAAGGCTCCCTATATCACTTTTTGGAAGAATACAATTACTAAAAATGATTAGTGTGGCCTGCATTCTTTTTATTTTACAGATATTGCCTATTCTGATAAAACATAAGACCTGACACTACTTGATAGATGATTTTCAAAATTTATATGGAAAAACTGCCGATCAAAGATATCCTTGCCTAGACTAAAAATGATGAAAGCTAGAGGCAGGGAGGGCCTTCCCTGATATAGGAAAATGTAATGTCTCATGCATAATTGAATGGAAAGGTCAAAAAGAAAAGTTTGTGAACTGAGACATCGAACAAGAACTTGTGAAGCTCTACTCTATGATAGGGGCTATGCATGCTGATATAAAAGAATTTAAAAATGGCAAGAATATGATTCTAGTTAAAGATACAAGGAGGGTCTGGAAACAAGTTAGAAATTGGTGTGGAGTGAATGAAAGTTACTCAGAGTTTCGCAGATTAAAGAATATTTAGGAATGATAAATAAACGTCCCTTAAAGATAATGGAACAATGGGAACAGGGTGGATTGAAGCCTGTGAACGATTTAGTAGATTTATAAGGAGAGATTAATTATTTTAAGTATATGCAAAGATAATATGGAATTAGAATGAATCAATATTTTACATATCGACAGTTAAAGGGGTTATCCCATGACTAATGTAAAAAATGAAAGCCAGAAATCATAGTAATATGACAATCTCTTTCTAACAAAGCTAGAATCAGCCCTGTACTTCACATGAATCCAGAGATATCCCCATTCATTGCTTTGCAAGATTTATATCAAGCTGAAAGCTCAAGTGGGTGTCTCTTCTGCTGTATCTCTCCTATCACAGCTCAGGAGGCAGTTGAAGGAAAAAACTGAGCTTGTGTGGCCTTCTCAGTGAGCAGGTCAAAGAAATAAGAAAAAAAAACAGCAGGTGGCGCTATACAGATACATTTTATTGAATAACTCAGTGGCTATGCTAAATTTTTAAATACTTGCAATTGCAAAAATATTCAGATCCAGGTACTGGTTTGAAAACTGTAGAATTTTTTTTGTGGGACAACCCCTTTAAGAGCATTTTTAGACTAAATTGATGAGAGGTAAACCCTGGAAAAATAACAAAAGGATCGAGAATTTAATTACCTCAGACAACTCAAAGTCATTGTCAGCCATTTATCGGATCATTAAAATGAGTGAATCCTGTAGTAGCGAATTTTAAGGCATCAGAAGCTTGGAGAACGAAGTAGAGGGTAGAAATATCTGCAGAGGAGATTGCTGAAAGGATGCTGTATGGGCTCCCAAAAGGATTATGAAACAATTACATTGGAAAACTGGAGAGAGCTACAATTGGAAAACTGGAGAGAGCTACAATTCCGAATAGTAAACCATTTACTATGACTTTACCACTCCTCTAAAGAAATGTTTTGCAGGGTATAAGAGGGCCTACACATAGAGCAACATTGTTCCACTACCTTTGGGAATGTGATGTGATTGATACATTCTGGAAAGATAAAAGCAATCTCATAAGCAAGGTGGTTTATGCTGAATGGAAGTGATGTTTATTTCATTACTCATGACAAAAGATGCCCAAAAGCGAATTGCCAATGATAACTACAGTATATTTGCCAGCAAAGAAGGCCATTTTATGTAATTCTCTAAAGAAAGAAACACCAAATATGCCCATGATTGAGGACAATCTGCTACGTATACTGAGATTGGAAATAACTGCTTATCAGACCAGAGGAGAAGTAAAACCCTATAATAATATGAAGGCGGAATGGGGGATTTACTTAGGAATTTCAAAGGTATCTAAATTATATCTGTCAACCTCTGAGATTCAGTAGCCAATAATTAGGAGATTAAGGAGGAGGCTATATAGCCCCTCCAGCTAGGTGAGAGATGCCAGGGAGGGTGGGTGGGCGGTTTGTGGGGAAGCAAAGATCATATAGTGAAAAATGTAATAGATCTATAATAATAATGAATGTATTTTTCTATTTTGTAATATAAGACATGAAATAATAAATATATCTAAAAAAAAAAATTATGAAAATTTTGTGCACAGTATAGCACCACCTGGTGTTCAAAATGTATTTGATGGTGTAAAGAGCAGGATGCTGCTGGTCATTCATGCTCATCCTCCTCACAGCCAGGTCTCTACATAGTGATCCTTGTAGGATTGTTAACTATTGTACATTCTTAACAAATACAATTGTATGGTTGACACTTTAAAATGCAACTATTTATTAATATGCGTATATATCCACACAAAATGAATAGTAAAAAGGGAGTCAATTATTTGTGATTAGCTATGAGATGTGCAATGATGAGTGTAGTCAAAATTGGTAGCTCAAATATTTAAGGTCCCTTACACAGACCGATGATCAGGGCAATTATCCTGAAGGGGTGTTCCTAGTAACACTCATTCCTGATAACTGCCTTGTGTGAAGGTATCACCAATCACTCAATGAACTCGCAACAACAATGACTCATCCCATAAATAGGAGATTATTGCTGCTCGTAAATGCAGCTCTCACCTCCTCTGAGCATTCAATTATCAGGAACCAATGGATTCCCGTTATGTTGGCCTTTGTAAAGGGACCGTTATCCATATTCTATATCAACTAAAAAGTGAGACAAAAAGGTCTTATTAATTTTGGAAAGTGCTATTTTGTTGAGGACTCAAGTAAAACATTTAAAAAATTGAGGTCTTCTCTGTGTCTACTGTAAATTTGCCATTTTATGGTGCATTTATGTACTATAGATTGTGTGCCAGATAACTGCACACTGAGTTTTATTTAGACTAATATAACAGTAATTTATTATAACTGCACTTTAACAATGACCTACAGTTTTATATATAATTATAATATATATGGCAAAAGAAAGAGGCACACTCAGATAGAAGCACTTGAAATACCACGGTAAACAATTTGTTAAACATATAAATCCCCTAATAAATAGGGGATTTAAATGTTTAATAAATTGTTTACCATGGTAATTCAAGTGCTTCTATCCGAGTGTGCCCCTTTCTTTTGCCATCTACATTTTTTACTCTGTGCCTGAGGGTGGGCCAATCAGGTGAGCACCTTATCCATCCACGGCGAGAGGTTGAGCCGCTGAGTTTCCTATTCCTGTAATTATAATATAGTAGTGTTTGCTTGTCTAAGAGATCATCATTACTAGTTTTTGTAATCATACTGTCTTACATATTATGACAAGTACCAAAGCTACAGTCCTTGTATTTGAGATTAAACAATGCTTCTTACTAGTGTTGAGCGAATCGAAGTTGACAAAGTGGAATTCGATCCGAATTTCAATAAAAATTTGATTCATCGTGAAGCTGAATTTTCTCACGTTTCGTGGTAACGAATCAGATTTTTCCTAAAATGGCTGCTGCACATGTTACAAAGAGAAAGTGAGAAGCCTGGGAATGAGGGGTCATACATAATGGAGTGTAGCCAGCCAATAAGCAAATAGCCAGCCCCTGTAATGTCGCAGCCCTATAAAAAACATCATCCTGCCTAGTCACAGCCATTTTCCAGTGAACTTAGTGCAGGGAGACATGTTACAGACACTAGGGACATTGATTAGGAAGCACTTTACCAAAATATTACTTTTGAACAGTTCAGGGACAGCTTATAGATATTGTAGGTATATAATAGGAAGGCATTATCTACACTATAGGGAAGAGAGCAGGGACCAATTGAACAGTGTAAAGCCTGGCTAATAGGAGTAGATAATCGAAGTTAATGAAGTGGAATTTCAGGAAAAATTTGATTCGCTCCGTATCCGAATTTCCTAATGGTTCGTGGTAACGAATAGCATTTTTTCCTAAAATGGCTGCTGCACATGTTAGGGCTTGGAGCCAGGAATTCTGGGAATGAGGTATCACCCACAATGCCATACATGCAGCTAATCAGCAGCCAGCCAGCCCTGTGATGTCACAGCCCTATAAATAGCCTCAGCCATCTTGGATTCAGCCATTTTCCAGTGTACTTAGTGCAGGGAGAACCATCAGCAGGCGCTAGGGACACAGGTAGAAAAGACTTTAAAACTTGTATTTTGCTGTATAGAAGTTCAGGGAAAGGATAGTGAGGAATAAGTCCACAGTATTAAAGAAGAACAGGGCTCAGTAGGGGAGTTTACAGCCTGGGTAATAGGAACAATCCTATTACACCTTGCAGCACTGACTGCGGATCCAAATTGCCATTATACAGCTCTGTAATTACAGCAAACCTTTCTTGTTATTGGGGTGCAAGTGCTGTTTGATACAGCCATTAACAGGGTTTATTACAAGGAAATATTTCTAAGTCTTATTTTCCCTTGTGCGGTGCAGTTATCTGTTCTAAAGCATTTTTTGGCTTGTATTCATTGGAAAAAAAGGGCTTATTATTAGCCGTTGTATGGTAAAGTTAGAAAATTACAGCCCTTTTTGGCATGTATTAGTGGGAAAAAATATATATTATTTGCCGTTTAGCGGTGTAGTTACAGTATATGTTCTAAAGCCTTTGGTGGCATGTATAAGTGGAAAAAATAAGGGCCTATTTGCCGTTCAGCAGTACAGTTATATGTTCTAAAGCCCTTTTTGGCGTGTATTAGTGGCACAAAAAAAAGTATTTGCCCTTGTGTGGTGAAGTGAGAAAATTGCAACCCTTTTTGGTATGTATTAGTGGCAAAAAAATATATATTTGCTGTTCAGCGGTGCAATTATATGTACTAAAGCCCTTTTTGGTGTCTATTAGTGGCAAAAAATATATATATTTGCCCTTCAGCAGTGCAGTAGTTCTATGTTGTAAAGCCTTTTGTGACGTCTGTAAGTGGAAAAAAATAAGGGGCTATTTGCCATTCAGCGGTGCAGTTATATGTTCTGAAGCCCTTTTTGGCGTGCATTAGTGGGAAAAAAATGCTTATTAGCTGTTGTGTATTGAAGTGAGAAAATTACAGACTTTTTTGGGGCGTTTTAATTTCCTTTTTATTTATTTATTTATTTGATCTAACAGTATGTCAGACAGAGAAGTGCCAGGCCCTGCACAGGGGAGTAGCAGAGGCTTAAATGTTTCAGGCGCAATAGAGAAATGGGGCGTGGCAGCAGGAGCTGCATTGAGATGCCTGAGCTCCCGATGTCCTCTAGCGGTTGTTTCTTGACCAGCAACCCAGCTGTTCTTGAATGGTTGACTCGGTCATCCACTTCGTTCCAAGTGACATCAGAAACCCCCAGCCAAGAGTCGGTGGGTTCGACAGCCACAACCCTTAGTTGGCATGGGCTGGGAGCAGGCCTTGTGCCCTCACCTGTCCTCAACTTGCCTCTGTCCTTTTCTGTTACCCCTAGCCATAGAAGTATTATTTGCTGTGGGCTTAGCTCCACTATACAGCGAGGACCAGCTACTAGAGGACCGTCAGCAGCTACTGGCCAGCCAAGATCTGGAGTAGACATCCACCGCTTTCTCCGGTAATCGGGCAAGTAGTGATGAAGAGAGTGGCGTGGGAGCTGGTGTTGCGAGTGGTTAGGCTCCTGACCCAGAGACCGTTAAAGAGGACATCAGTGACATGCAGACAGTACTCGATGATGATGATGTAGCTGATTGCACTTGGGAGCCGGGTGACGAAGGGACTTCATCATCATCGGGAGAAGAGGGTGGCAGCTTGCCTGTGAGGCAGCAGTAGAGCCAGAAAGTTGCTAGCGTGGCCGGGAGTCAGTAGGGTGGCAGCAGTGGGAGGTAGGGAGCCAAATGTGCCCGGATTAGACCACCCGCTTCGCAGGAGCCTACCTGCCCGGAAAGTAGTGGTGCAGGGGTTCACGGAAGCAGCGGCGGTAGCAGTCAGTCAGTGCAGAGTGTTGGGGGTAAAATAACCTACTTGGCGGTGTGGCAGTTTTTTGTTAAGCCATCGGAGGAGGTGAACATGGCCATTTGTAGAATCTGTGGGCAGAAGGTGACGCGTGGTCAGGGTGCCAATGTTGGCACCACGGTCCTGCGTCAACATTTGCAACTTCTCCATAAAGTGGCCAGGGAGAACCGTGGTTCCAATGTGGTGGTCCAACCTGCTGCAGGAACCACTGCATCACCCAGTGGCACGTACCCGATTTCAGGCAGTCAAGGCTCCACCACCTCAGCTGAATGGAGCTGTCTGTCCTTCCCATCATCTGCTGGTCCTGATGCTTCTGCTCCTCCTCCTACTCCTCATCAGTCATTCCGTCAGCAATTGATCACTGAAGCGATTGCCAAGAGACAACAGTATGCGTGCGCTTATCCAATGGCGCAGAAGCTGAATGTGCTCCTGGCCAAGTTGCTGCTGCTGCAGTCCCTCCCTTTCCAAGTGGAAGACTCTGCACCTTTCAGAGAACTGATGGCTTGTGCCAAGCCGAGGTGGAGAGTCCAAAGCCGTCATTACTTTGCCAAAAAGGCAGTACCAGCCCTGCACATGTATGTAGAATAGAAGGTGGGCCAGTCCTTGAGCCTGTCGGGGTCTGCCAAAGTGCAGAGCTTTAACTATGGTCAGGGACAATACTTGTCCTTTACAGCCCACTGGATGAATGTGGTTCCAGCAGAGCCACACCAGCAACTTGGCCAGGTGACGCCATTTCCGCCTCCAAGTTCTCAAGCCATTGGTCCTGCAACAATGTCCGCCTCTGCCTCCTCATCCTCTTCCGTGTTCTTAGCCTTCACTGCAGGGACAATTCACAGTGCCCCTCCAGCATACCACCTATAGAGCATGGCGTTGTCACAATTTCTTGCCCCTCTTTTGTCTGGATGAACGGAGTCACACAGGGGAGGAACTCCTCCATGTCCTTCATCAAGAAATCCAATCCTGACTTTCTCTGCGACAACTCAAAATCGGAACCATGGTGACCGACAACGGAAATAACATGGTGTCGGCGCTGTGTCAAGGATGGCACACGTGTTCAATCTGGTTTTCAAGCGGTTCCTGAAGTCTTCCACCCATTTGCAAGACACCCTAAAAATGGCCAGAAAACTTTGCATGCACTTCAGCCACTTGTAAACCACAAAGCACGCCCTCCTTGAGCTGCAGCGGCAGAACGGCATCCCCCAACATAGGCTGATATGCGACATTTCCACCCTCCATATGTTGGACCGACTATATGAACAGAGAAAGGCCATAAACAATTTCTTGATGATCCAAGTGGACAGTTGTACTCTCCTGTGTAACTTCAATGTCAGCCAGTGGCAGCTCATGTCAACCAGTAGCAGACTCCCTATGCTTGTTACTGCAAGACACAGTGTTTTACACCAGTATAAAGGTGTTGGTTTAGCCTCTGGTGCAGGAAGAGGACGTGGCCGTTCTGCCACAGCCACACGTCCTACTGAACCTACTACCTCAGGTCCCAGTCGCCGCCAGAATCTACAGCGATATTTGGTCTGGCCTAATGCTGTTCTAAGGATAGTAAGGACTGAGCAAGTACAGGTGCTTGAAACCCATGCCAATCAGTCTGTCACATCACCCCCTTGCATATCGGGGAACCTGTCTGAGCGTCACGTCATGCAGTGTAAGGATACGGTGGTTTGCGCTCCAGCCTGGATCATGCCCTGTGTAACCATGACAACGATCGCTGTTTGCCTCCCAGGCTGGAAGCAGTGGCCGCTGGGCCGTCTAAGGTGGCTCCGCCCACCCACACTTGGTCAATAAATAGGAGCCAGGTGCTGCACAGGGGGTTCCACTAATGGAGTGCGCACCCTGCCTGCTCCATTCACCACGAGGACTCAAGATCCTAACTACCTGCAACTCTGAACCTCCAGGAGAAACCCTCACCTACCTTACCCGGCTCCACCACTGCAGGATCCCTGCATGACTTTCAACAGCAAGTATCAAGCCTGTCATTTTGTTTCACTGACATTGCTCACTGAAAGGAAGGGACTCGCGCTGGTGGTTATTAGTACTGCAGGCCTGGGATTCCTGAACGTTGCCAAGAGCTGTTATTCACATGAACTCTAATCTGAACTCTCATTCCTAAAACGAACTTTCCTCACTATTAGTTTTACACTCTATCTTTAGTACGCGGTACATGATTTTGTTAACCCCATACTCTCCGCTTAAGACTGAGAGAGCCGCCTGGGGTACACACTGAGCAGCCGCAAAGACACCACCAACACTCAATCAGTGTGCCAAAAGTGGATGTCAAAGGACACCGCAGTTGAGATCCTAACTGATCAATTTGGTGCGTTACATATTAGTGGAACCCCCATGGATCCAGCGGAGCTCGCGCGGCATATGGTCGCCCTCACTGAGAGGGTGGAAACCCTTAACGTGACCGTACAGAATCTCCAATTGGAAAATCAGGCGTTGCGAGATCTCGTCACGTCGCGCACAGGACACCCCCACGATGGACCGGAACCCAAGGTCAGTCCACCTGAACTTTTCTCAGGAGACCGGAAGCAGTTCCACGAATTCCTGAATGCGTGCAAACTGATGTTTCAGTTACGCCCCGGACCTATCCTACCGATAGAACCAAAGTACTCACCATGATCTCGTACCTCAGGGGGAGCCCAGAGCATGGGCTAACACCTATTTAGAAAAGGAAGACCCGGTCTTGAATTCCTTTCCACAATTTCTTGAAACAATGGCCCTCCTTTACGAGGACCACAACAAGCAGCTGACTGCGGAGACCGCCATTCGCACCCTAAAGCAAGGGAGACGACCCGTAGAGGACTTTATTGCGGAATACACTCGTTGGGCCCGTGAGACGGAATGGAATGATCTCACTCTTAGAAATCAGTTCCGTCTCGGTCTATCTGAGGCCCTGAAAGATGAGTTAGCCCGCGGAGAGCTGCCACATACACTCGACGCCTTGATGCAGAAGGTCACCACCATTGACAGACGCTAAGGGAACGCAGGGCTGAGAGAGTCTCAGGGTTTACACCCACCCCGAGACAGACCAGCCCAGATCCTGTAGCAGAGATGATGGAGATTGGGGCAATTCGTGGTCCTCTGACTGAGAGAGAGAAGACCCGGAGACGGAACCTCAACCTCTGCTTATACTGTGCGTCGGCTGACCATTCGGTTGATGGATGTCCTGCCATAAGAAAGAAACATGAAGGTAAAATGATGACGTTCTGTAACTTAGGCAGAAAAAATAACAACACAAGTGGTTACATTTATACGTCTCTTACCTTACAGTGGGACCAAAACCGAACTATCGTTGATGCAATGGTGGACACGGGAGCTTCGGGAATTTTATCGATAAGCATCTAGTAGAGAGAAATAAAATTCCCCATACAAGGAAAAATGTATCGATATCCGTGAGTTTTATTGATGGTACAACCTCTAGACCTATCCATAGCCAGACTCAACCCCTTTTGGTGACAAGCGAAAATAGCCACACAGAATTTTTATCCTTTGATGTCATACACTCCCCTTCGTTCCCCATCATTTTAGGCTTGCCATGGCTCGGTTACATCAACCAGTTCTCCTATGGGAACAGGGGAGAATTGGGTTTACCTCACGTTATTGCAGGAGACCTGCTTCCCTATTAAAACGCTCATGCATGTAGGGGTGAACCAGGTCCCTACCCAATACTCAGAGTTCTCGGAGGTATTTAGTGCAAAGATGGCGGAATCCCTACCGCCCCATAGACCCTACGATTGCCCCATAGACCTGCTGCCGGGCAGTGAAATACCCACAGGAAGAATCTACCCATTGGCACAACCAGAACTTGACCACCTCAAACAGTATCTCGAAGAGAACTTAAGGAAGGGATTCATTCGGCCTTCAACCTCCCCTGCAGCCGCGGGTATGTTCTTCAGTAAGGAACAAAGACTTGAGCCTCAGACCCATCATTGATTACAGAGCATTAAATAAAATAACAATCAAAAACCGGTACCCCCTGCCGCTAATATCCGAGCTTATTGAAAGACTTCAAACATCAACTATCTACACTAAACTGGACTTGAGAGGCGCATACAACTTGATTAGGATTAGAACCGGGGATGAATGGAAAACTGCTTTCCGCACCCGGTACGGACTCTTTGAGTACATGGTAATGCCTTTCGGCTTGTGCAATGCCCCTGCCACTTTCCAAAACTTTATCAACGACATATTTAGGGATCTACTAGATGTATGTGTTGTCATCTATCTAGATGACATATTGGTCTACTCCGATAACCTACAAGATCACAGGAAACACGTCCGTTGGGTACTTGCGCGATTAAGCGTCCATCACTTATATGTCAAACCAGAAAAGTGTATATTCGAGACTACTACCCTTCCGTTCCTTGGTTATATAATCTCACCCAAGGGAATTCAGATGGATCAGTCAAAGATCACTTGCATCCAAAACTGGCCGATTCCGGACTCCAGGAAAGCCCTCCAGCGTTTCATAGGGTTCTCGAACTTCTACAGGAAATTCATCAAAGACTT
Source organism: Bufotes viridis (assembly GCA_033119425.1). Taxonomy (NCBI): domain Eukaryota; kingdom Metazoa; phylum Chordata; class Amphibia; order Anura; family Bufonidae; genus Bufotes; species Bufotes viridis. The sequence continues at coordinate 138,945,423 of CM065589.1, forward strand.
CTCCGCTACCATCAAACCCCTAACCAGATTAACTAGTGTCAACACGAAATTTGTTTGGTCCATGGAGGCCCAATCAGCTTTTGAGTTACTTAAAGACAAATTCACTTCAGCACCAATTCTGACCATTCCGAATCCAAACTATCACTTTGTGCTGGAAGTAGATGCATCACAGGCAGCCATAGGAGCTGTTCTGTCCCAGCGGAGCTCCTTCTCATCCCCATTACATCCTGTCGGGTTCTACTCCCAGACTCTAAACACCGCTGAAATCAACTACCCCATAGGGGAAAAGGAACTTCTTGCCATAAAATGTTCCCTAGAGAACTGGAGGCACCTACTTGAAGGTTCAACACACCCCATCACAATATACACGGATCACCGTAATTTACAATACCTGAAAACCAGTAAAACACTGTCAGCACGTCAGGTACGGTGGAGTTTTTTTTTGACAGATTCGACTTTCAAATTACTTACCGACCAGGCTCAAAAATGGGAAGGCTGATGCCTTATCACGTCTGGCTGAATGCCGCGCCGCAGTCACAGCCCCCACATGCATTATACCACCTAACAAAATTATCTTCGCCACCATCGAATTGGAAACCCAGCTTAAGGATGCTCTGAAAATTGACTGTGCTAACATCCCCCGGGACTTCTGAAAGACCAACGGGGTTTCCTCTACAAAAACAACCTACTGTACATACCAACTCCTCTCACCACCCAGGTAATCAAACTCTGCCATGACTCACCCCTCGCGGGACACCCTGGCATTGCCAAAACCATAAACCTGATACGCAGGAACTTCTGGTGGCCAAAAATGACCAAAGAAATTAAGCAATATGTTTCCACGTGCGAGACATGTGCCTCATGCAAAAGTGATAGAAATCGACCATATGGCCTTCTTATGAGTCTTCCTATCCCTAACAGACCCTGGGAATGGGTTTCAATGGACTTCATTGTAGAACTCCCCGCTCCAGAGGAAACAACACCATCATGGTTGTAGTAGACCTACTAACTAAGATGGCACACTTCATCGCCCTCAAAAATTACCTTCCTCCAGTGAAACTGCCGAGGCCTTTCTGTCCAATGTCATAAAACTACATGGAATCCCTAGCCAAGTTATATCAGACAGGGGTTCACAATTTGTATCCAAATTTTGGAGAGCACTCTGTCTTAGACTCCAAATCGACCATAGAATGTCTACCGCCTACCACCCCCAAACTAACGGGCAGACGGAAAGGGTGAACCAATGTCTGGAACAATTTCTCAGATGTCACTGCTCATTCCTTCAAGATGACTGGGAAAGCCTACTCCCTCTTGCCGAATTCGCTTACAACAATTCTGTGAATTCCTCCACTTTACATAGTCCATTCTTTGCTAATTATGGATTCCACCCTAGGTCTCTCCCTGAAATCAACCTTCCTACAAACGTTCCTGCCACAGATGATTTTGTAACTACCTTGCAAACAACCCTCAGGATGCTGAAAGACAACCTCCAACGGGCAAAGGAAAGGCAGAAGATCTACTACGACCGTCACAGAAGAGAAAATCCTCCTTATCAGGTTGGAGACTCGGTATGGCTGTCAACGAGAAACCTTCGGTTGGGGGTACCTGCTAAGAAACTGGGTAGGCAATTTTGGGTCCTTTTCTGATAGAAAGAATTATCAACCCCAACACGGTGAGACTTACCCTTCCTCCTCGACTACAGGTACATCCCACATTCCATGTATCGTTGCTAAAACCGTTTAGACCTAGCCCGTTCCCTCACGGGTTCCTCAACCCTCCCCCGATAGATGTCCGAGGTGAGGAGGAATTTGAGGTTGAGCAGCTTCTCGACTCCAGAAGAAGACGGGGAGGATCCAGTACCTCGTTAGATGGAAGGGTTACGGGTCTCAGGATGACTCTTGGGAAGATGTGCGAGACGTCCATGCACCCAGACTCCAAAGGTTGTTTCACAGGAGATTTCCCGACCGACCCTCCCCTACTGGGGTACCCGGAGAGGGTCCCCTTAAGGGGGTACTGTAAGGATACGGTGGTTTGCGCTCCAGCCTGGATCATGCCCTGTGTAACCATGACAACGATCGCTGTTTGCCTCCCAGGCTGGAAGCAGTGGCCGCTGGGCCGTCTAAGGTGGCTCCGCCCACCCACACTTGGTCAATAAATAGGAGCCAGGTGCTGCACAGGGGTTCCACTAATGGAGTGCGCACCCTGCCTGCTCCATTCACCACGAGGACTCAAGATCCTAACTACCTGCAACTCTGAACCTCCAGGAGAAACCCTCACCTACCTTACCCGGCTCCACCACTGCAGGATCCCTGCATGACTTCCAACAGCAAGTATCAAGCCTGTCATTTTGTTTCACTGACATTGCTCACTGAAAGGAAGGGACTCGCGCTGGTGGTTATTAGTACTGCAGGCCTGGGATTCCTGAACGTTGCCAAGAGCTGTTATTCACATGAACTCTAATCTGAACTCTCATTCCTAAAACGAACTTTCCTCACTATTAGTTTTACACTCTATCTTTAGTACGCGGTACATGATTTTGTTAACCCCATACTCTCCGCTTAAGACTGAGAGAGCCGCCTGGGGTACACACTGAGCAGCCGCAAAGACACCACCAACACTCAATCAGTGTGCCAAAAGTGGATGTCAAAGGACACCGCAGTTGAGATCCTAACTGATCAATTTGGTGCGTTACATGCAGCATTCTCTTATGCTGTTTGAAGACTCTGCTGGCAGGGTTTACAAAGGGCATCCTCCTAGCCTATCCCCAGGGGTGACGCACAACCACTTATGTTTCCTGATGAGGACATGGGAATACCACCTCAGCAAGTCTCGGATGATGACAAAACACAGATGCCAACTGCTGCGTCTTTTTGCAGTGTGCAGACCAAAAAGGAGGTCAGGGAGGAAGACGATGCAGGGGACGATGAGGTCCTAGACCCCACATGGAATGAAGGTCGTGCCACTGACTTTAAGAGTTCGGAGGAAGAGGCAGTGGTGAGACCGAGCCAACAGCATAGCAAAAGAGGGAGCAGGGTGCAAAAGCAGAGCAGCCGGCACCAAAACAGTTTGCCTGCTACTGGCCACCGCCACCAGGGACCGAGCACACCAAAGACAGCTTCAAGGAGTTCCCTGGCATGGCACTTCTTCACACATTGTGCTGACAACAAGACCCGAGTGGTTTGCACGCTCTTCCATCAGAGCCTGAAGCGAGGCATTAAGGTTCTGAAACTTAGCACAACCTGCATGACCAGGCATCTACATGCGAGACAGGGGCTGCAGTGGAGTAAGCACCTTCAAAACCAAGAAAGGGCTCAGGCCCCTCCTGCTCCCTCTTCTGCTGCTCCCTCTGCCTCTTCCTCCGCCTCTGGAGGAACATTGGCAGCTGCTGCCCAGCAAACAGAGGATGTGCCACTAACACCACCACCTCTGTCACCAAGCATCTCCACCATGGCACACGGAAGCGTTCAGCTCTCCATCTCACAAACCTTGGAGAGAAAGTGTAAATTCCCACCTAGCCACCCTCAATCCCTGGCCCTGAATGCTAGCATTTCTAAACTACTGGCCTTTGAAATTCTGTCATTCAGGCTGGTGGAGACGGACAGCTTCAAACAGCTCATGTCGCTTGATGTCCCACAGTACTTCGTTCCCAGCCGCCACTACTTCTCCAGGAGAGCCGTGCCCTCCCTGCACAACCAACTATCGGATAAAATCAAGTGTGCACTGTGCAACACTATCTGTGGCAAGGTCCACCTAAACACAGATATGTGGACCAGTAAGCACAGTCAGGGACGCTATATCTCCTTAACTGCACACTGGGTAAATGTAGTGACGGCTGGACCCCAGGCGGAGAGCTGTTTGGCGCATGTCCTTTCACCACCAAGGATTGAAGGGCACCATTCTTTGCCTCCTGTTGCCTCCTCTTCCTGCTCGGCTTCCTCCTCCTCTTCTCCCACCTCCTCATCTGGTCAGCGACAGGCCTTTACCACCAACTTCAGCACAGCCCGGGGTAAACGTCAGCAGGCCGTTCTGAAATGTGTTTGGGGGACAGGCCCCACACCGCGCAGGAGTTGTGGCAGGGTATAGAACAACAGACCGACGAGTGGTTGCTGCCAGTGAGCCTCAAGCTCGGCCTGGTGGTGTGCGATAATGGGCGAAATCTCGTTGCAGCTCTGGGTTTAGCCGGTTTGACGCACATCCCTTGCCTGGTGCTGATTTTGGTGGTGCAGAAATTCATTCACAACTACCCCGACATGTCAGAGCTGCTGCATAAAGTGCGGGCCGTCTGTGCGCGCTTCCGGCGTTCTCATCCTGCCGCCGCTCGGCTGTCTGCTCTACAGCGTAACTTCGGCCTTCCCGCTCACCGCCTCATATGTGACATTCCCACCAGGTGGAACTCCACCTTGCACATGCTGGGGAGACTGTGCAAGCAGCAGGCCATAGTGGAGTTTCAGCTGCAGCACGCACTGGTGAGTTGCACTGCGGAACAGCACCACTTCACCACCAATGACTGGGCCTCGTGCAAGACCTGTGTGCCCTGTTGCGCTGTTTCGAGTACTTCACCAACATGGCCAGTGGCGATGACACCGTTATCAGCGTTACAATACCACTTCTATGTCTCCTTGAAAAAACACTTAGGGCGATGATGGAAGAGGATCTGGCCCAGGACGAGGAGGAGGAGGAAGAGGGGTCATTTGTGACACTTTCAGGCCAGTCTTTTAGAAGTAGATTAGAGGGAGCTTTTTTGCAACAGCAGAGGCCAGGTACAAATTTGGCCAGCCAGGGCCCACTACTGGAGGACGAGGAGGATGAAGCATGTTCACAGCAGGGTGGCACCCAACGCAGTTCGTGCCCATCACTGGTGCGTGGCTGGGGGGATACGGAGGACGCAGACGATACGCCTCCCACAGAGGACAGCTTGTCCTTACCTCTGGGCAGCCTGGCACACATGAGCGACTACATGCTGTAGTGCCTGCGCAACGAATGCAAAATAACACACAGCAAAATCCAGCGTATTACTATACTAGCAATGAAATAGGGACAATATTCAAACACACAAAGTCCAGCAAAATGAATCCCTTTAAAATATACCTTTTAATAGTCCTATTAAAAATATGGACACCCGGTCCAAATAGATCAGACAACACCCACAACGAAAAGATAATATAACAAGATATTACCTTGACACGGATATTCAGTGCCACATATTGATTCAAATGACATGAGTTAGTCAATTGGTGCTATTACTCCCTGGTGTCACCCTAGGTCTGTACTCAGCCCAGGGACATCCCCTGATGGTGGGGATACCCTGTCCCCGAACCTAACCTGTGTCACCCTAATTAGCACCCTAGTCTAAGTGAACCTCCCGAATATCCGTGTCAACGTAAACTCCCCAGAAAGGGGTAAGTTAATAGTACAACTCAAAAAGACAGCAGCAGGATATAGATATATAGTTCCTGCACATACATACGCCTCTGAGACAAGATAAAGTTCACCTCAGAGGATTAAGAATCCTCAACGCGTTTCCCCTTATTTATACATAATTAGATATATAGGGTTCATCAGGAGGAGGAAAAATCAATTTTGGCAGAGCTGTAACATGGAGACAATTCAAGGTTAATGGTCTCCTGACAGTAAAAGATATGTAATCGATAAATAAATGATACCACAAAAGGGGTGGAACACAGGAGGCACTCAATTTGTCCAAATGACGCAGTGTCCGGAGCTATCAGACTGTATATAAACCTGCAGACAGAGAAGGAGAGAGGGGAGGAAAACTTATATAACCATCCAGGTATGGCACTCTGCATATCACCTATAGATAAACATACACAGCATCACTCACGATATGTATGCTGCTATTCGGTATGCCTGTGCAGCCTCCAGCCCTCTATATTCAATACTATAGGAGAGAGTATATAGATAAAACATCTTGCTCCACAGGGTCAGTCCATAATGATCATACTCTAACCGTACTCACGCTCCAAGCGTCCACTCGTGTCAGCCTCTCCTGCTTCACCTAATCAACAATCTCAAGTCTCTTTAAATAGACCCGCCAGATCCAAACCACTCCCCTTACCTCTCTGATTACTGTGTGTATATCTCAGACACCGGTATGCTGCATGTCACGTGATCGTAGAGGGAACCGCCCCCTCATGTCATTTCCTCTCCTTGGAACACACAAGGACTACAAGATGAAAATGTGCCGGTGTCCGTAGTAAGACACGCCCCTTCCCTCACATCATTTCCTGCCTATGGAATGCAAGGAAGATTCCCTCAATGAAACGCAAGCAGGAAATGCCTGTATTATATACAGGAGAGCGGCGCAAGCATCTTACAAATAATATCACACTGCCTGCCTTGTGTATATGTCAATCGGATGGACAGTATATTTCAGTGTAGAAATGGGGGGAGAGAGGGGGGGAGGGGGGGGGGGATAGCAAACAGATGTCCCATAAGCGATGTAAATTAAAAGGTGGGACCTAGCACTAGTCTGTTGCTCAGGGCAACCAATGGAAAGAGACTCATATTATACTCAGATACAAATGTTGAAACACCCATGATCAGGGTGTTTAATCGTTTACCATTCGGATGTTTCTCACACCCGGCTAAGCTCAGTCCACATTACGTAACCAATATTCATGAGTATACTCCAGACAGAGATACAAGGCCATGTAAATACTTGTCAACTAAAGGAAGCACGTGAACGTCAGTCTTTCATTCAGACCTGAGGGGGCCTGGGATTTAAAGCGATGGATCCATTGACACTCCTTCTGGAGTATTCTCTTATCCCAGTTCCCCCCCCGTACCGGATACGGTACGGTCTCCAAAATAGTAAACCTTAGAGACCTCGGGTCCCCCCCATGGTGTTCTCTAACGTGTAGGGCCACTGGGGTCTCTCTCTTTTTGATGACATCATTGACATGTTCCAAGAATCTCCTACGCGCCTCCCTAATAGTCTTCCCCACATAATCAAGGGGGCATGTACATTGGCATATATAGATAGCCCCCTTGCTCTTACAGTTATGAAAGTCACGGATCTCAAAGTTCTGTCCAGTCGCTGAGCAGACCACCCTCTTAGTGGTTTGTACAAATTCACATGCTTTACAGTTTCCACACCTATACATGCCCAATGGTTTCCTGTCTAACCACATGTTTCTCCCCATGACAGGAGGGGTATAGTGACTGCGGACCAGTCTATCCTTGAGACTTCTCCCACGTCTATAGCAGACGGCCGGGTAGTGGGGCAGAATGTCACCAATATCCGAATCCATTCTCAGGATAGCCCAGTATCGTTTGAGAATGTCCAGAACTTCCGTATTGGCCGAGTCAAATGTTGAAACAATCCGAGTCACCCCTTGACCATCCCGTTCTCTAGCACGCGGTACCAACAACTGTTCACGATTTTTCTCTGACGCGTTTTTGTAGGCCTCTGTTAGGACCCACTGTCTACAAACCTCCCACGGAGATTTCTGGCTTCCCCGTGAAAAGCTTCCCCTGTGGAACAATTCCTGCGTATCCGCAGATACTGACCCTTGGGGATACCTCGCTTAAGGGGGCCTGGATGGTGACTCTGCCAGTGGAGAAGCGAGTTGGTTGCAGTCGCTTTCCGATAGATATCAGCACTCAATCTGTCTCCCTCCTTACTTATACTAACAATTAAAAAATAAACCTTTCGGCACACTGATTATTTGCTAGGAGTCGGGTTCCTACCCCGCTTAGTATATGAAAAGATAACTCCAGCTTTATGCGTTTCAAGGTGCTTTTATTGAAAATGTGGCACGTAATAGTGACGTTTCGGCCTAAATGGCCTTTATCAAACGATTGCCGCTGGTGGGTATAAGGTATAGGAAAAAAGCACTGTGGGTAGAAAGAGCGTGAATCCACACGCTTTCTACCCACAGCGCTTTTTTCCTATACCTTATACCCACCAGCGGCAATCGTTTGATAAAGGCCATTTAGGCCGAAACGTCACTATTACGTGCCGCATTTTCAATAAAAGCACCTTGAAACGCATAAAGCTGGAGTTATCTTTTCATATACTTATACTAACATCCAGAAATGCTAGTGAATGTGGATCGATTTCGAACGTAAATTTGAGACCCAAATCGTTGTTATTGAGCTCTCTAACAAAATCACAGAACTCATCAGACCCGCCCCTCCAGACTACGAACACATCATCGATGTACCGCGTCCAGACGACGATCTTGTCCGACCACCATGTGTCTTGTGATCTTGTCCGACCACCGTACCGACCACCGGTACGGGGGGGGAACTGGGATAAGAGAATACTCCAGAAGGAGTGTCAATGGATCCATCGCTTTAAATCCCAGGCCCCCTCAGGTCTGAATGAAAGACTGACGTTCACGTGCTTCCTTTAGTTGACAAGTATTTACATGGCCTTGTATCTCTGTCTGGAGTATACTCATGAATATGGGTTACGTAATGTGGACTGAGCTTAGCCGGGTGTGAGAAACATCCGAATGGTAAACGATTAAACACCCTGATCATGGGTGTTTCAACATTTGTATCTGGGTATTGAAAGAATGATTACATCCACACATCTATAATATGAGTCTCTTTCCATTGGTTGCCCTGAGCAACAGACTAGTGCTAGGTCCCACCTTTTAATTTACATCGCTTATGGGACATCTGTTTGCTATCCCCCCCCCCCCTCTCTCCCCATTTCTACACTGAAATATACTGTCCATCCGATTGACATATACACAATGCAGGCAGTGTGATATTATTTGTAAGATACTTGCGCCGCTCTCCTGTATATAATACAGGCATTTCCTGCTTGCGTTTCATTGAGGGAATCTTCCTTGCGTTCCATAGGCAGGAAATGATGTGAGGGAAGGGGCGTGTCTTACTACGGACACCGGCACATTTTCATCTTGTAGTCCTTGTGTGTTCCAAGGAGAGGAAATTACATGAGGGGGCGGTTCCCTCTACGATCACGTGACATGCAGCATACCGGTGTCTGAGATATACACACAGTAATCAGAGAGGTAAGGGGAGTGGTTTGGATCTGGCGGGTCTATTTAAAGAGACTTGAGATTGTTGATTAGGTGAAGCAGGAGAGGCTGACACGAGTGGACGCTTGGAGCGTGAGTACGGTTAGAGTATGATCATTATGGACTGACCCTGTGGAGCAAGATGTTTTATCTATATACTCTCTCCTATAGTATTGAATATAGAGGGCTGGAGGCTGCACAGGCATACCGAATAGCAGCATACATATCGTGAGTGATGCTGTGTATGTTTATCTATAGGTGATATGCAGAGTGCCATACCTGGATGGTTATATAAGTTTTCCCTCCCCCTCTCTCCTTCTCTGTCTGCAGGTTTATATACAGTCTGATAGCTCCGGACACTGCGTCATTTGGACAAATTGAGTGCCTCCTGTGTTCCACCCCTTTTTGTGGTATCATTTATTTATCGATTACATATCTTTTACTGTCAGGAGACCATTAACCTTGAATTGTCTCCATGTTACAGCTCTGCCAAAATTTATTTTTCCTCCTCCTGATGAACCCTATATATCTAATTATGTATAAATAAGGGGGAAACGCGTTGAGGATTCTTAATCCTCTGAGGTGAACTTTATCTTGTCTCAGAGGCGTATGTATGCGCAGGAACTATATATCTATATCCTGCTGCTGTCTTTTTGAGTTGTACTATTAACTTACCCCTTTCTGGGGAGTTTACGTTGACACGGATATTCGGGAGGTTCACTTAGACTAGGGTGCTAATTAGGGTGACACAGGTTAGGTTCGGGGACAGGGTATCCCCACCATCAGGGGATGTCCCTGGGCTGAGTGCAGACCTAGGGTGACACCAGGGAGTAATAGCACCAATTGACTAACCCATGTCATTTGAATCAATATGTGGCACTGAATATCCGTGTCAAGGTAATATCTTGTTATATTATCTTTTCGTTGTGGGTGTTGTCTGATCAAAATAACACACATCTGCGTTGGCTACCTATTCCTCCTTCACCGGCACTTCCACCTAGACCACCACTTGAGCCTACATCGCCACATCCACCCATTTACCGCCTCCTCAACCTCTTCCTCCTACATCATTCCAAATTTTTTATTAATGTCCTTTAATTTTTTTTTGTTCATTTCCCTATCCACATTTGTTTGCAGAGCATTTGCCATGCTCTTAAACACATTTTTCTGCCTTTTGAAGGCCTCTAGATCTTTCCAGGTCTATTTTAGAGCTATTTTAGTGGCTAAAAGTTCAGGTCTCCATTGACTTTAATGGGGTTCGGGTTAAAGTTCGGGTGCCGAACCCGAACTTTTCCTTCAAGTTTGTCCGAGCCTGCCAAACCGGAACATCCAGTTGTCCGCTTAACTCTAGAAGCAATGTATACAGAAATGGGTGATTTATCTGCACAAGTGACCCCATGGCAGTGGAGGTAGGAAGTCCCTTGCGCAAATGGCCAGATGCATGTTGAGTTGCTTGCGTAGTGACAGACATATTATTACCATTCGGCAGATGGTGACTACTGGCTCTCCACTACGTTAGACCCTCACTACTGCTCCAAAATGGGGACCTTTTTTCCACTTGCTGAGAGTGAAGATAAAAGCAACTACTATTGAGACATTCTATGTAGTCAGTTTGCCGCTGCCTATGTACGCCATCGCCCATACTCACGAAGGTCTGACCAGAAGGGCCTTCTGCGCTCACACTCCACTGCCATGACTGCTGGAGGGGGGTGAGTATTGGTGCAGCACCAGTTCCATCAGCAGCAACTTAAGTCTGGAGTCTCTAATGAGCACTTTTCTTCACATGCCTAGTGAAGAAACTACCCAGCACCATCAGGACATAGAGCAGAACCTGAATTGGCAGGTGGTGGCATACTTGGACTGCATCATGCCACCCACATCCAAGATACCCGAGACTACTGGGCAGCCAAACTTAATTTGTGTCCACAACTGGCCGAGTTTGCCCTGGACAAGCTTTCCTGCAAAGCCACTAGTGTGGCATCAGAGATGGCGTTTAGGGCGGCTAGGGGCATAGTTACCCCAAAGAGAACTTGTCTTTCCACACAAAATGTTGAGACTAACCTTTGTAAGGATGAATCGGTTGTGGATCAGCCAGGATTTCCACACACCAGTGCCTTATTCATCAGACTAGATCATTTTGGGTACCACACCAAAACATTGTAAAAAAGACCTGTTTCTTCTGGCCACCTGCTTCACCCACTATTCTGATGCTGCCATATGCCTGATGACACAAAGCTGCTGCCTCTGCTGCCACTATCTTGTGCTTTTACTGCCACTGCTGTTGCCCCCACCTCCCTACTCTGTGACGGGGCCACTATGTTGACTCCTCATGCAGTTGTCACCCTCCCCACTCTTTAAATGGGCCACTATGTTGACTCCTCATGCTATTGCCAAGCTAACCACTCTATGATAGGGCCACTAGTGTCCCTGTTTGGCTTTTTTGACATCACCATCTCTTTTGGCCTTAACAATACTGATCATTTATTGACCAAATGCTGACCATGTGAAGGCAGATTCACAAAAGACAGGATTCGTATTTTTTGTTGTTGTTCTTGTAACGGATCAGAAGAAGGGAAAATAAACATTGACATCAACACAAGCTTACTGGTGACACCCTCTCAACTCTGTTATAGGGACATTACTTGTGTCAGCGTGTAACAAAACAGGTTCTGTAGAAATCTATGTGGAATCAGCAGACGGTGTAAAATGAATGCACTCTTTCACTCTATAGTACAATCTTGGCCTATTGCACAGTTAAATCCCTTTAAATACCTGATGCATCGAATCAAATTTATTGGGAAAATTCAGCGTCCGAATTGAATTTTTGAAAACTTCGCTCATCTCTACTTATTGCAATTTCTAATAGCAATTCTTTTAAAAAGAGGTAAAAATACTCACAGAAAATCATTGCTTTTAATTATAGTGATAAAAGCTGTGAACTTGCTTTACTTAGCAATGCAAACATCAACAGAATGTTCAGCGAGGAAACTCAATTGCTTCATCAGAGATGATGCTTTAGTCTCTTGCTCCCTGCTCTATCAACAGATGTTTTACAGTTATTGCACTGTGAATGTAAAATGCAAATTTGCTCAGAGAAGGCCTTTTCGTCTGGTATAAATGTGGCTGCTTGGCACCTCTTTTCCTGCAATGCAGTGCTGCACTATGAAATTTATCTAGGACATATTATTGTACATGGTTCAAATGTCAGCAATGCAGAATTGCAGATTAAATAGGAAAATGGCAATAATTAATTGTGAATTTTCTGTTTGACTGTTCATTGGGCTCATTGGATAGCATACAAAAGTAAACAAATAATGTTTGTATGTTGTAAGCATGAAGATTGTCTCTTTAAGGCTAGGGCTACACGAAGACGTGTGTCTCGAGCCAATAAGTTGCACGATGCTTAGGGCACAACTACACTGCGCCATTGATGAACGCACGCCAATTTTTTTAAGATAGTCTATGGTGTCGCACTGCGACATGCTACGATTTGGATGGAGTATTTGCTGCTGTTGTGTCACAGTCGCAGCATGTCGCGGTGCAACACCATAGACTATTATAAAAATTTCCGCGCGACATTGGTGCGACAAAATGTCGTGTGACAAATGTCATCCTCTAGCCCTAGCCTAAGGCTAGATTCAGATGTTACATCAGCATTGTAGACACAGGGCAACTTTGGCCATGATTTTCCAAAATTAAAGTAAAATGCTGTGGTTTCACAGTGATTGCATGAAAACTGCAGCAAAGTCCACTGAACTGAAGACAGTCCAGCATTTACAATGCATCAGGCATGGCAGGAGAAATGTACAGTAATATCACAAGTCAGCTATTCAGATAAATCACTGTGTTGCAAAAGCCCTGTATATGTCTCCCTTGCCAGGTTAAACAGGTGTTTGGGTCTCTAATGACACTCAAGCTCCTGTTCTAAAGACTGGCATCAGCTATAACTGAGTGACAGGTGTGACAGGTGTGAGTTTTTTCTAACTTTGGAAACTTGACCATTTCAACAGGGGTTCCTGATCTCGGTGAACCCCACTTACGATAACAGCAAATACCTGAAACACCTGAAATAACTGAAACAGAGGAGACATGCTTTGTATTTGAAAGGACCAAACCAACCTATCAAAAAGACGTATGTATTATGGAAGAGCAAATCAATTTGTAACTAAATGGTTATGTTACGAATTTCACAAGAATTAAACATTTCACAAAAAAGTCTAGGAAATCCAGATACTGCAGGAAATGCAGTCTTTACCAGAGAACTTTGCTTCTGGTACCTGCACTCAGGGACGGCATTGGGGGGAGCCCTGCTTCAGGGCTGCTGTTCAGCTGAACGTCCGAGGAAGCAAACGGGCGAACAGCTGCACAACTGCACTTTAGAATGCAGTGTAAGGTCCCCTCCCTCACATATAAAAGAAATCGTTAGCACAGTGCTGACAGGACCTGCGGAGCTCAGCAGAGAAGAGGGGATGAAGGACCTGCGATGACCTCACCATCATGCAACCAGAACAGGAGGCGGAGCTCAGCAGTGCAGTAAAGTAAAGAAATCCAGTGATGCATAGGAAGAAGTATGGATTCAATGTAAGTGCCAGGGAAATGCTGGGAGTTCTAGTCCTCTCCTCTTACCCTGGGTTCAGACCTGAGCGTTCTTGAAACGCGCGTTTTACAGCGCGTTTTTGCAAATAGGAAACGCACGTTCGTACGCGCGTTCTAGTGATTGACTACTGTGGTGTCAATCACAAAACGCGCGACAAATGCCCCAAAAAAAGCTCAAGTACATTACAAGAGGAGTTCTAACAGGAGAGGACTACAACTCTCAGCATGTCCAGGCCAGGGGCGGACTGACCATTAGGGCACTCGGGCATGGACCGAGGGCCCGTGGCCAGTAGGGTGCCTGTTCCCAGGGCAGACGCGGCGGCAGGGGGCATCAGGAGATGAGCGCTTCCATTGCGCTCATCTCCATGCAGCGGCAGAGGAGGGAGAGGCGCGTCCTCTCCCAGTTCCTCTGATAGGCTGCCAGCACTAGGCCGGCAGCCTATCAGAGGCTGGTGCAGGCAGCGCGATGACGTCATCGCGCCACCGGAGCGGTACAGCTTGAGACACAGGCCGGAAGAGGCCTGCATCGCATCGCATCGCATCGCTGGAGGTAAGTATAAGTGTTCTTTTTTTTTTCTTGGGGCTACTGGCACTTAAGGGGGACTAATGGCACTTAAGGGGGACGGCTACTGGCACATAAGAGGGGCTACTGGCACATGAGGGGGGACTAATGGCACATGAGGGGGGACTAATAACACATGAGGAGGGGCTACTGGCACATGAGGAGGGGCTACTGGCACATGAGGGGGGACTAATAACACATGAGCGGGGCCTAATAACACATGAGGGGGACTGGCTACTGGCACATAAGGGGGGACTGGCTACTGGCACATAAGGGGGGACTGGCTACTGGCACATAAGGGGGGACTGGCTACTGGCACATAAGGGGGGACTGGCTACTGGCACATAAGGGGGGACTGGCTACTGGCACATAAGGGGGGACTGGCTACTGACACATAAGGAGGGACGGCTACTGGCACATAAGGAGGGACGGCTGGCACATAATAAGGGGGGGGCAGCACAAGAGAGGCACTTATTACTGGCACATGGGGGAGAGGCACAAGAGAGGCACTTATTACTGGCACATGTGGTGGCATGGAGAGGCACGTGTTACTGGCACATTATTATGGGTCACTATGGGGGCTTCTACTGAGGCCACAAAGAATGGGTATTTTATATGGAAAATAATGGAAAATTTATGGAAAATGGCGACAACATGGCGATCTGGTCTGAAGGTTTAAAAGGAGAAGACGAGGACAGAAAACATCTACATCAAAGAAGACGTCACTGGACGTAATTGGCAAGTGCCCTGTATTTCTGTAGTGATGGGATCAGAGGCATAACGATGGCGGTGTGACCAGGTAGTGGAGGCGGGATATAGGTGTGGCTGGAGGTATAACATGGGCGTGGCTGGTGGTAGGGCATGGGTGGGGCCTGGAAGGGGGCCCTCGATTTATTTTGCCCGGGGGCCCTGAGGGTTCTCAGTCCACCCCTGAAGCCGAAATGACATCACTGCAACCTCCTGTTCTGGGTCTCACATGATGACGTCATTACGTGAGACCCGGAGCAGGAGTGGTGATGTCATTGGGACTGCATGCATCAGGATGCAGCAACACAAGCCACAGATGCATCGCAGACAGCGGCAGGTGGACGGGAGGGAGGCAGTTTTTTTATTTATTTTTTTATACTAAATGTCCACACTGCTGGGGGCACCAGGGATGGGGGGGGGGAAGAAGATCATTATATATACCTGGCACTACTGGGGAGCAATGTAGGATATATATATATATATATATATATATATATATATATATATATATCACTATGGGGGGGAAGCATTATATATTGGAACTAGTGGGAGCACTACAGGGGGACCTTAAAGCCTTATGGAAGCATTATGGTTATAGTATTACTACTAGAGTACTGTAGGGCATTATTATTATTTGACGCAATATGGAGGGCATTGGTACAAATGGGGGCTATCTTGGGGAATATTATCACTATTGGGGGCACCATTACTAATGAGGGCAGTCTGGGTGTATAGTATAGTATGTTGTTTGTGGACATGGGGGGGGGGAGCAGAACAGGCACAGTATTGGGAGTAGCTTCAAGAAGTTTTCCAGTTTTTTTTTTATATTGATGACCTAAAGGGGAGAATCACTGAATCGCGCGTATGATGCGCATTTCTTAGTTACAAAAACGCGCGTCATACGCGCGATTCAGAAACGCTTAGGTGTGTTCCCAGCCTCAAAGTTGATTAAATATTGTAATGCAAGGCACCAACAAACAGACCAGTGATGAAAGTAAAAAGGTGTTTATTCACCAGAAACATAAACGTCCAGAACACTTGCTGGTAACAAGAAATAATAACAAAAACCAGGCAAGGAGATTCCAGGAATAGTCCCAACCAGTGCTGAATGATGCTGTGCACTTGGCAGTCAAGTCACTCCAGATCTTGGGTCCGCTGCAAAGGACAAAGTTCCTGGCAGTCTTCAGTCACTAGCAGTTGTGACCTATACCTGGTTGAGGGAAAATAACAGTGGGCACTGATCACCCTGAGAGACCTCCTTTTAAAAGCCTGCTGACCAATCCCAGGGTGCCAAGTGTCCACTTCCATAGGTGAACAAATTGCCCTGCACCTGAGTACATGGCCTAAAGCAATCACAAGTTGATTAACCCATGGCTGGCTCCCTAATCTACTTTGCTCTTGTGAGTCAGTATATTATGCGCCACTGGTCGACGAAGCGCATAAGAAGCGCGTACTCGCGACCGTGTATCCCTTTGCGAACCTGCCCTCGTGCGTACGCATGATCGACTCAGCGCGAGTATGCGAGCGTGTGGACCCAGATGCGGAAACGGAAGTCGCAGGAGACACCGGAGACAACCCTGGCCGCGGCGTCTTGTCATTTGCCTGGCCACTCTGTCCCCGGGAACGCATCCCCGCACTGGTTCGCAAAAGGGTCAGCGCTGGTGCATCAGAGACACGCATAACCTGTCCCGCAACTCCACGAGGACCCCTCTTGGTTCCCCTGGAGTGAAAAGCAGGTGAGGATCTTACATTACCCCCCCCCCCCTCGAGGAGGCGGCTCTGAAGACTCCAAGCAAGCTTTCCCCGGATTATCCCGGTGAAAAGCTGCCACCAACTCATCCGCATGCACCTGGCGAGCAGGTATCCAACATCTCTCCTCTGGACCTTTGGACAAAACGAGAGTCCAAAATTCTGTTAACCTCGAACTCCGGTACCCCTTGGACCTCCAGCGGGGATGGGGTCTAAATGAAGGGAGCGGAGTCAGCTGCCGATTTGAGAAGTGAAACATGAAAGGTGTTCACTCCTCGGATCGACGGTGGAAGAGCAACCTTGTACGTAACTCGGTTGATCTTCTGTGTCACCGGGCATGGGCCAATGAATCGAGGACCCAACTTGGAAGATGGCTGACGCAGCGGAATGTTCCGGGTGGAGACCCACACCTGATCTCCCACCTTAAACTTTTGCTCTACAGTGCGATGACGATCAGCAAATTTCTTCTGTTGTGCCACCGCACTGCGGAGATTCCGCTGGGCCGACGACCAAATGGGACGTCTATCCTTGAACCATTGATCCACCACCGGTGAGTCAGTGGAGGGTCCGGCCAAAGAAGAGAGTCTTGGATCCCTGCCCCCCACGCACCTGAACGAAGACATCTTAGTGGAAGCATGCTCAGAGTTGTTATAAGCCACCTCCGCAAAGGGTAGATACGCTGCCCATTCCTCCTGGCAGTCTGACAAGAAGCACCGGAGATATTGCTCCAGGGTCTGGTTAGTCCTTTCCGTCTGACCGTTGGTCTCTGGGTGAAATCCAGAAGAGAAAGACAAATTAATACCCAATCGGGAGCAGAAAGAACGCCAGAAGCGAGAGATGAATTGCACTCCTCTGTCTGAAACAATGTCATCCGGCGCTCCGTGTAATCGAAAGACATGATTCAAGAACAGATCTGCCAATTCTCTGGCCGAGGGCAATCCAGGGAGTGGGATAAAATGGGCCATTTTGCTAAAACGGTCCACCACTACCCAGATTACCGTACTTCCAGAGGACCTTGGCAAATCTGTGATGAAATCCATGGAAATGTGAGTCCATGGAGCCTGGGGAATTGGCAGTGGGAGTAAAGTCCCAGAAGGGGCAGACCGGGACGGTTTACATCTGGCACAAACAGTACATGCCTGGATATAGGCCTTAACATCCACGGACATGTTGGGCCACCACACGTGACGTTTAACAAATGCCCGGCAGACTTTGAGTCATGAAGCTGTTGGATGAACTTCAATCGAAGGTTAATGGGTACAAACCATCGACCCTCGGGTTTGTCAGGTGGACTCTCTGCCTGTGAAGGCTCAAGAAGAGAGGACAAGTCCTCCATTACTTCTGCGGCCCCTAGGGCAGCAAGAAAACATTTAGTTGGGAGAATGGTTTCTGGCTCAGAGTCTAGGACGGAAGCAGCCTCAGGGAAGCAGCGGGACAGGGCATCTGCCTTCACGTTTTTGGAACATGGCTTATAAGTGAGGCGGAAATTGAAGCGGGTGAAAAACAATGCCCACCGGGCTTGTCGGGAGTTGAGTCTTTTGGCACTCTCTAGATACTCCAAATTTTTGTGGTCAGTGTAAACCATGATGGGATGTTCTGCACCCTCTAGCCAATGTCTCCACTCTTGAAAAGCCAATTTTACTCCCAGAAGCTCTCTATTGCCGATATCATAATTACACTCGGCTGGAGAGAGTTTCCGAGAGAAGAAGGCACAGGGATGTAACCTCTCAGGGTCCCCAGAATACTGTGAGAGAACTGCCCCTACACCGACCTCTGAGGCATCGACCTCGAGAACAAAAGGTCTGGAGGTGTCTGGATGAGTAAGGATTGGTGCCGTGCAAAAGGCCTGTTTCAGCGTCTCAAAGGCTCTGACTGCCTCTCTCGTCCACTTAGAAGGATTAGCTCCCTTCTTAGTGAGGTTGGTGAGAGGTACTACTATCGCAGAAAAATTCTTAATAAACTTGCGGTAGAAGTTGGCAAAGCCTAAGAAACGCTGCAACCCCTTAAGATCCTTAGGCTGAGGCCAATCCAAGACAGCAGAAAGTTTGGATGGGTCCATAGCCAATCCCTTTCTGAGATAATGTACCCCAGGAAAGGCAATTCCTTCACCTCAAACAGACACTTCTCAAGTTTGGCATAGAGGCGGTTCTCCCTCAGCTTCTGGAAAACCTGACACACGTGTCTCCGATGAGAGACCAGATCCGAAGAGTAGATTAGTATGTCATCTAGATAGACAACAACACATCTACCCAAGAAATTTCTGAGAACATCGTTGATGAACTCCTGGAAGACCGCGGGAGCATTACAGAGACCGAAAGGCATCACGAGATACTCGTAATGCCCATCTCTGGTATTAAATGCGGTCTTCCATTCGTCACCCTCTCTAACGCGAACTAAATTATAAGCACCCCTTAAATCGAGTTTGGTGAAGACTCAGGCCCCTGCCACCTGAGAAAACAGATCATCAATCAGAGGCAGTGGATACCGATTCTTCACCGTAATCCGATTAAGGGCACGATAATCGATGCAAGGTCTCGAGCCTCCATCCTTCTCCACAAAGAAGAATCCAGCTCCAGCAGGGGAAGTGGATGGACGAATGAAATTCTTCTTAAGGTTCTCTTTAACCGCTTACCGACCGCCTAACGCAGGATTGCGTCCTGCAGGCGGTCGGTCTATTCCTCTCTGACGCGCGGGCGCGTCATCTCGCGAGAGGCGAGATTTCCTGTGAACGGGCGCACGCGCGTTCACAGGATCACGTCGGGGACAAGGTAAACTACAGCCTGCCAGCGCTGATCGTGCGCTGGCAGGCTGTAGAAGTTAAAAAAAATGGCATATCAGACGCTGTTTTGTTAACAGCGTCTGATATGCTTGCTGATCGTTCCTTTGGTGGTCCCTTTTGCTTGGGACCACCAAAGGAAACTTTTATAAGTGCACCAATCACCACACAGACCCCCCACCCCAGTCACTGATTAACCCCTGATTAACCCCTGATTAACCCCTGATTAACCCCGATCACCCCATGTCACCCCCTGACACTAATTACCCCCTGTAAGGCTCATTCAGACGTCCAGTATGTGCTTTGCGGATCCATGGATCCGCAAAACACGGACACCAGCAATGTGCTTTCCGCATTTTGCGGATCCGCACATTGCCAGAACTATATAGAAAATGCCTTTTCTTGTCCGCAATTGCGGACAAGAATAGGACATGCTCTATCTTTTGCGGAGCTGCGGCCGGATGTTTGGTGGCCGAAACCCGGAAGTTTGTGGCCGCAGCTCCGCAAATGCTGATGCGGCGAGCGCATAGTGTGCTCTCCGCATCACCTCCAGCCCCATTCACACTTCAGACATTTTTGCGGACGTGTGAATGGGGCCTTACTACTTTTTTCTTTGCACATTTTTTGGCAGAGATTTATTCATCCACATTGATCGATGCGAATGAGGAAATCTGTGCCGTTCATTTTTTTTCTTTTTTCAGCCCAGAGGCTGAACGGGAAAAAAAATCCCATTACCCGTATGCTCAATATAAGGAGAATCGCAGAAACACCTAATGCTGGCCATACGTGTAATGATTGCGGAGACCCTCAAATGCCAGGGCAGTACAAACACCTCACATGTGACCACATTTTAGAAAGAAGACACCCCAAGGTATTCCGTGAGGGGTATGGTGAGTTCATGTAAAATATTATTTTTTGTCACAAGTTAGTGGAATATGAGACTGTAAAAAAAAAAAAAAAAGAAAAAATCAATTACCGCTAACTTGTGCCAAATTTTTTTTTTCTGTGAACTCGCCATACCCCTCACAGAATACCTTGGGGTGTCTTCTTTCCACAATGGGGTCACCTGTGGGGTTTTTATACTGTCCTGGCATTTTAGGGGTCCTAAAGCGTGAGAATCCAAATGCGTAAAAATGGCCTGTGAAATCCTAAAGGTACTCATTGGTTTTAGGGCCCCTTTGCGCATCTTGGCTGCAAAAAAGTGTCACTCATCTGGTATCGCCGTACTCAGGAGAAGTAGGGCAATGAGTTTTGGGGTGTATTTTTACATACTGTGTGTGAGAAATATCACTGTAAACGACAACTTTTTAAATTTTTTTATTCAAAGTTGTCAGTTTACAGAGATATTTCTCTCACCCAGCATGGGTATATGTAAAAATACACCCCAAAACACATTGCCCTACTTCGGTGATGCCACATGAGTGACACTTTTTGCAGCCTGGGTGCGCAAAGGGGCCCAAATTCCAACGAGTACCTTTAGGTTTTATATGGCTGCTCACAATTTAGCCCCACCCAAAATGCCAGAACAGTACAAACACCCCACAAATGACCCCATTTTGGAAAGAAGACACCCCAAGGTATTCGCTGAGGGGCATAGTGAGTCCATGAAAAATTTAACTTTTTGTCAAAAGTTAGCAGAAAGGGAGACTGAGAAAAAACAATAAAAAATCAATTTCCGCTAACTTGTGCCAAAAAAAAAAAAACCTTTTATGAACTCGCCATGCCCCTCACAGAATACCTTGGGGTGTCTTCTTTCGAAAATGGGGTCACATGTGGGGTATTTATACTTCCCTGGCAATTTAGGGGCCCTAAAGCATGAGAAGAAAATTGCGTAAAAATGCCCTCCTAAAAAGGTACTCATTGGTTTTAGGGCCCCTTTGCACATCTTGGCTGCAAAAAAGTGTCACTCATGTGGTATCGCCGTACTCAGGAGAAGTAGGGCAATGTGTTTTGGGGTGTATTTTTACATATACCCATGTTGGGTGAAAGAAGTATCTCTGTAAATTGACAACTTTGAATAAAAAAAATGTAAAAAGTTGTCGTTTACAGCGATATTTCTCACACGCAGCATGGGTATATGTAAAAATACACCTCAAAACACATTACCCTACTTCTCCTGAGTACGGCGATACCACATGAGTGACACTTTTGCAGCCTGGGTGCGCAAGGGCTCTAAAACCAATGAGTACCTTTAGGATTTCACAGGCCATTTTACGCATTTGATTCTCACGCTTTAGGGCCCCTAAAATGCCAGGGCAGTATAAATACCCCACATGTGACCCCATTTTGGAAAGAAGACACCCCAAGGTATTCCGTGAGGGGCATGGCGAGTTCACAGAATTTTTATTTTTTGGCACAAGTTAGCGGAAATTGATATTTATTTATTTTTTTAATTTTGTTTTTACAAAGTCTCATATTCCACTAACTTGTGACAAATTTTTTTTTACATGAACTCACCATACCCCTCACGGAATACCTTGGGTGTCTTCTTTCCAAAATGGGGTCACATGTGGGGTATTTATACTGTCCTGGCATTTTAGGGGCCCCTAAAGCGTGAGAAGAAGTCTGAATCAAATGCGTAAAATGCCCTGTGAAATCCTAAAGGTACTCATTGGTTTTAGGGCCCTTTGCACTCAGGCTGCAAAAAGTGTCACTCATCTGGTATCGCCGTACTCAGGAGAAGTAGGGCAATGAGTTTTGGGTGTATTTTATATATACCCATACTTTGTGTGAGAAATATCTCTGTAAACGACAACTTTTAAAAATTTTTATACAAAGTTGACAATTTACAGAGATATTTCTCTCACCCAACATGGGTATATGTAAAAATACACCCCAAAACACATTGCCCTACTTCTCTGAGTACGATGCCACATGAGTGACACTTTTTGCAGCCTGGGTGCCAAAGGGGCCCAAATTCCAACGAGTACCTTTAGGTTTTACATGGCGGCTCACAATTTAGCCCCGCCCAAAATGCCAGAACAGTACAAACACCTCACAAATGACCCCATTTCGGAAGTAGACACCCCAAGGTATTCACTGAGGGGCATAGTGAGTCCATGAAAGATTTAACTTTTTTGTCAAAAGTTAGCAGAAAGGGAGACTGAGAAAAACAATAAAAATCAATTTCCGCTAACTTGTGCCAAAAAAAAACCTTTATGAACTCGCCATGCCCCTCACAGAATACCTTGGGGTGTCTTCTTCGAAAATGGGGTCACATGTGGGTATTTATACTTCCTGGCAATTTAGGGGCCCTAAAGCATGAGAAGAAAATTGCGTAAAAATGCTCCTCCTAAAAGGTACTCATTGTTTTAGGGCCCTTTGCATATCTTGGCTGCAAAAGTGTCACTCATGGTATCGCCGTATTCGAGAAGTAGGGCAATGTGTTTAGGGTGTTACATATACCCATGTTGAGTGAAAGAAGTATCTCTGTAAATTGACAACTTTGAATAAAAAAAATGTAAAAAGTTGTCGTTTACAGCGATATTTCTCACACGCAGCATGGGTATATGTAAAAATACACCTCAAAACACATTACCCTACTTCTCCTGAGTACGGCGATACCACATGAGTGACACTTTTTTGCAGCCTGGGTGCGCAAAGGGGCCCTAAAACCAATGAGTACCTTTAGGATTTCACAGGCCATTTTTACGCATTTGGATTCTCACGCTTTAGGGCCCCTAAAATGCCAGGGCAGTATAAATACCCCACATGTGACCCCATTTTGGAAAGAATACACCCCAAGGTATTCCGTGAGGGGCATGGCGAGTTCACAGAATTTTTATTTTTTGGCACAAGTTAGCGGAAATTGATATTTATTTATTTTTTTTAATTTTGTTTTTTACAAAGTCTCATATTCCACTAACTAATTTTTTTTTTTACATGAACTCACCATACCCCTCACGGAATACCTTGGGTGTCTTCTTTCCAAAATGGGGTCACATGTGGGGTATTTATACTGTCCTGGCATTTTAGGGGCCCCTAAAGCGTGAGAAGAAGTCTGAATCCAAATGCGTAAAATGCCCTAGAAATCCTAAAGGTACTCATTAGTTTAGGCCTTTGCACTCAGGCTGCAAAAGTGAGACATGTGGTCGCCGTACTAGGAGAAGTAGGGCAAGTGTTTTGGGGTGTATTTTATATATACCCATACTTTGTGTGAAAATATCTCTAAACGACAACTTTTAAAAAATTTTATACAAAGTTGACAATTTACAGAGATATTTCTCTCACCCAACATGGGTATATGTAAAAATACACCCCAAAACACATTGCCCTACTTCTCCTGAGTACGGCGATACCACATAAGTGACACTTTTTGCAGCCTGGGTGCCAAGGGGCCCAAATTCCAACGAATACCTTTAGGTTTTACATGGCGGCTCACAATTTAGCCCCGCCCAAAATGCCAGAACAGTAAACACACCTCACAAATGACCCCATTTCGAAAGTAGACACCCTAAGGTATTCACTGAGGGGCATAGTGAGTCCGTCTGAGATTTCTTTTATTTGCCAGAAGTTAGCAGAAATTGAAACTTTTTTTTTTTTTCTCAGAAAGTGTCATTTTCCGCTAACTTGTGAAAAAATGAAATGATACATGAACTCACCATGCCCCTCCGCGAATACTTTGGGGTGTCTTCTTTTAAAATGGTGTCATTTGGGGGTATTTATACTATCCTGACATTCTAGCACCTGAAGAAACATGACAGGCGCTCAGAAAGTCAGAGCTGCTTCAAAATGCCGAAATTCACTTTTTTGCACCATAGTTTGTAAACGCTATAACTTTTACCCAAACCAATAAATATACACTTATTGGACTTTTTTTTAATCAAAGACATGTAGAACAATAAATTTAGAGATTTTTATATAGAAATGTAGTTTTTTTGGAAAAATTTTACAACAGAAAGTGATAAAGGTCATTTTTTTGCAAAAATTTCGGTCATTTTTGATTAATAGTAAAAAAAGTAAAAATGTCAGCAGCAATGAAATACCACCAAATGAAAGCTCTATTAGTGAGAAGAAAAGGAGGTAAAATTCATTTGGGTGGTAAGTTGTATGACGGAGCAATAAACGGTGAAAGTAGTGTAGTGCGGAATTGTAAAAAGTGGCCTGGTCATTAAGGGTGTTTAAGCTAGGGGGGCTGAAGTGGTTAATATACTCCCGCTGAGCCTGAACCTCAGGCCCAGTGAGATTATATAGATGCCCTCGTGGTGGCATGGTACCTGGCAACAGGTCTATAAGACAATCATATGACCTGTGGGGAGGTAACACATCAGCCCCCTGAGGACTGAACACATCTCGGAAATTATGATACTGCTGTGGTAAAGTACTTAATACTTCCATGGAGGCTAGTGACAGGTCGGGACAAATGCACTTAGTAAGGCATTCCGTACTCCACTGACAAATAAGACCCGAGCGCCAGTCCACTACTGGATTATGGAGCCTCAACCAAGGGAGACCCAAAATCACGGGAGTGGATGGCATGTCAAGGACAAAAAGGCTTAAGGTCTCCCGATGATCAGCCCCCACCATTACCTGTATTCCCGGAGTCATCCACACTGCACGACCATCTTGAAGAGGGGATCCATTAATCGCGGTCACTGACATGGTGGTTTTCGGCTGGATCAACGGGATGCCAAGTCGACGAACCAAGGTTGAGTCCACAAAATTCCCAGCGGCCCCAGAATCGATTAGTGCCGAAAACTCATGGACCTTGTCTTGCCACCGTAAGGATATGGATACCATCACCCGGCTTGGAGGAGGGATAATAGCACCTAGGGGGTTCTCCTCTATGCCCCCTAGGTTCATTCGTTTCCCGCCGGCAGAAGGGGACAGGTTTTAACGAGGTGTCCAGACTTTCCGCAAAATAGGCACAGGCCTTTCTGCTGGCGACGAGCTCGTTCTGCCTGTGTGAGATGGGAGGATCCAACCTCCATTGGCTCTTCGGCCGATTTAAGAGGCCCTGGATGTGGTCGAGAGGATGAAAACCGAGACGACAGTTCCACTCGCCTCTCACGGATTCGCCTGTCGGCATCGATTGCCTGAGAGATAGCCATTTCCAATGAGAAGGGGGTAGGCAAGGCCAAAAGAAGATCCCGGACCGCATCCGAAAGTCCCAAAGGGAAGCGATGGAGTAGGGCTGCGTCGCCCCAGGTGGTGAAAGCTGCCCATCGCCTGAATTCTGCAGCGTATTCTTCAGCTGGGCGGCGGCCTTGTTGAATATGCTCAAGATTGGTCTCTGCGGTGCGAGTACGATCCGGGTCATCGTAAATCACAGCCATAGCCTCGAAGAAGGCGTCCACTGACGAAAAAGCTGTATTGTCTTGTGGCAAATTAAATGCCCAACGTTGGGGGTCTCCACGTAGCAGTGACATTACAATCCCAATTCTCTGCCTGAGAGTGCCAGAAGCCATCGGACGCAACTGGAAATAAAGGAGACAGGAGTCCCTGAAGTTTAAGAACTCCTGTCGCTCTCCTGTGAAGGAGTCAGGCAGAGGGATCTTTGGTTCTGTTTGATGCCTTGCTATAGTGACGGGTAGTGCTGAGGCTCCCTGGATCAGCTGCTGAACCTCCTCCATCACAGTTGTCAGTTGCTCTTGGATTTGCGCTGCAGCGGCTGCTGGTATATTTGGGCGTCGTTGGAACAGCAGGTTAACGGCTCCCGTTAATTCACTCAGCTGCTGCTGGATATTGTCCATGGCAACTGTTAGTTGGGCCCAATGTTCTGTAATGCAAGGCACCAACAAACAGACCAGTGATGAAAGCAAAAAGGTGTTTATTCACCAGAAACAAACGTCCAGAACACTTGCTGGTAACAAGAAATAATAACAAAAACCAGGCAAGGAGATTCCAGGAATAGTCCCAACCAGTGCTGAATGATGCTGTGCCCTTGGCAGTCGAGTCACTCCAGATCTTGGGTCCGCTGCAAAGGACAAAGTTCCTGGCAGTCTTCAGTCACTAGCAGTTGTGACCTATACCCGGTTGAGGGAAAATAACAGTGGGCACTGATCACCCTGAGAGACCTCCTTTTAAAAGCCTGCTGACCAATCCCAGGGTGCCAAGTGTCCACTTCCATAGGTGAAAAAATTGCCCTGCACCTGAGTACATGGCCTAAGGCAATCACAAGTTGATTAACCCATGGCTGGCTCCCTAATCTACTTTGCTCTTGTGAGTCAGTATATTATGCGCCACTGGTCGACGAAGCGCATAAGAAGCGCGTACTCGCGACGTGTATCCCTTTGCGAACCTGCCCTCGTGCGTACGCATGATCGACTCAGCGCGAGTATGCGAGCGTGTGGACCCAGATGCGGAAACGGAAGTCGCAGGAGACACCGCAGACAACCCTTGCCGCGGCGTCTTGTCACTTGCCTGGCCACTCTGTCCCCTGGACTCCGACGGTCCTCCCCTCCGATGTCCACGCGAACGCATCGCCGCACTGGTTCGCAAAGGGGTCAGCGCTGGTGCATCAGAGACACGCATAACCTGTCCCGCAACTCCACGAGGACCCCTCTTGGTTCCCCTGGAGTGTAAAGCAGGTAAGGATCTTACAATTATGCTGTGGAAAGGGACAATAATGTGTGGAATGACCGTAAAGGGAAAAACTTTCTACATCCCACAAATTACAGTTTTCCTAGTCACCCAGTCTTGGATGAATGACTGAAACAAGAAAATTTTGAATATAACCAAAGTATGGCGCTGGGTGTGCGTCCTTTAATCTGGTAACCCATAAATACAAACACCAAATAGAAACAATGCCAGATTAATAAATCAATACATTTTTATTGAAAATTTAACAAACATGATTAAAAACATTCGCAATAATATTAAAAACGATCGGTGGTGCAAATAGACACGCAGGAAAAACCTCTCTACAGGGGTAATTAAATAATCGCATATGGTCTGATCACAGAAATCACTAGCCGCTATATATAAGTATTACATAGCCATTTATATAGTGCAAACATTAGTTAAAGACATGTGTCTAATAAGTATAGCGGTATTATAAAGATATAAATAATCTACACAAGTGATGAACACTGAATTATAAATATTATACCTGTGAGCAGAGAGTAACAGTGCGACCCCGTATCCCGACGCGCGTTTCGCCAAAATGGCTTCCTCAGGGAGAGCGTGTATATCCCTGCTGCTCCAACCTCCCTCCTTAAATAGATCTGTATATTATAGCTAACTAACTTCACCTGTTGCCCAATGTTCCTATTGGTTTGTGGTTATGACCGCCCCTTTCGGTCGCGCTTGTGATCTAAATCGGAAATGACGCGTGCGCTCCAGCCTGGAACGCATCGCGGCACATCCGGTCCCGAACACATGCTTATGATCTGAACCGGAAATGACACGTGCGCCCCAACCTGGAACGCATCGCGGCACATCCGGTCACATATTATTATTCTGGCTAAATGATGTCAAGTGGTGGATATCAAACAGAATATTCGATTAGGTACATTGTCCCGGTATTTAATCACCGAAAGAAAGGGATACCCAAGGTCCCGCGAGACTTGTCGCGTGATCATGTCGCGCTGGGCGTTCCACCGTTCCACTGGTCGACGAAGCGCATAAGAAGCGCGTACTCGCGACGTGTATCCCTTTGCGAACCTGCCCTCGTGCGTACGCATGATCGACTCAGCGCGAGTATGCGAGCGTGTGGACCCAGATGCGGAAACGGAAGTCGCAGGAGACACCGGAGACAACCCTTGCCGCGGCGTCTTGTCACTTGCCTGGCCACTCTGTCCCCTGGACTCCGACGGTCCTCCCCTCCGATGTCCACGCGAACGCATCGCCGCACTGGTTCGCAAAGGGGTCAGCGCTGGTGCATCAGAGACACGCATAACCTGTCCCGCAACTCCACGAGGACCCCTCTTGGTTCCCCTGGAGTGTAAAGCAGGTAAGGATCTTACAATTATGCTGTGGAAAGGGACAATAATGTGTGGAATGACCGTAAAGGGAAAAACTTTCTACATCCCACAAATTACAGTTTTCCTAGTCACCCAGTCTTGGATGAATGACTGAAACAAGAAAATTTTGAAGTATAAAATTTTGTTCCAAAAACTGTTTAGCAGTGGAAAGACAGTGGTTTCACTCTTTATAACTGATGGGATCCATGGATAGGAAATTAGATTAATTCTATTAAAAGCCTTGTACCTCAACATCTGCAGCCTTTAAAGCAGCCCTGACATCTATTTCTAGGACAAGAGTACTGTGAATCTCTGGTTGAGCCATTTGTGTTAAGATGTGTAAAAGGGGTGTCTAGGGGAGAGATCCTACAGAACCTACCATTACTGAAGTCCACATCAGAATTCCCCAGTGATGACTGCTGCTATTGTTGCTGCCATCACCGCAGCCCCTATTTCCTTCTGCAAATCTTCCACTGCCACTATCATTACCGCTACACAGTCGCCACTACTACAACTACTGCCCCTCAACACCCGAATATATAGCACTATAGAATATAGTTAAATTTTAGTTTTTTAGAATATTCGTTATTTTTTTCCATCTGAAGTCATAATTCCTCCCTGCTTAAGTTGCTTTTGGGCCAATGACTGTTCACATTAAATATATTCCATAGTGCTATATATTCAAGTTTTAGAATATTCGCATTACGTGAATATTTCATTGCCAATTTTTCGCAATCAATAGAATAATCTCCAATACGAATATTCCCGAATATATGATGAATATTCTAACAAATATTTGCAAAATATCACAAATTCGAATATTTCCCCTGTCGCTCATCACTAGCTGTCATTGCATTTAATAGCTTAGGGAAAAGAATTGCAAAAAACCCCACAAAAATTAACAAAAATATATTGTCTTTTCATAAAAAAAAAAAATCTAAATCCTAGGAGACTAGAGGGTGTTATATACAAATGTTCATGGCAATTTGATCAACTTCTTTTCATGTAGAATCGATTTGGACACTAATCAAATTTTTAAAAATTTCACGAATGCACGAAAAAGGGGGTCAGTCAGCACATCCCAATGTGCAGGTGCACATCGCAATTGCTAGAAACACAAAGAGAAAAAAACAATGCGACAGCACTCTGCAAATAAAGTACAATACTGTCATAGTTATAGACGATATTCTGATGCTAAATTTGGGATTCTTGGCAAATACATTTCATCCAAAATTATTTGGGCCCATCTGCTGGCTTCTACATACATGCTAGGACTTTTTACCATTTTTTGTGCCATAATAGCCTCCATTAAATCCACAGAATGCAGGCAACAACATGCATTCCAAGCCCACTAAAGGAATTTCAATAAATGTACTCGTTGCTAGTATGTACCCTACAATGGTTCCAATTAAAACTACAAATCATCCTACAAAAAATCCCTGATATATACCAATGTAAAAATTAAACATAATGGGTCTGAACTATGGCATCAGTAAAACAAATTGTTTTGCTTGTTTTTGAATGTTTGAAAAATTAATAAAAGTTAAACAATACTGTATATATTTTTGTTCCCCCACTATCCTGCCATTCAAAAAAAAAAATGTTCATTGTTGTCTCAGGTCAGGTGTGCAGTGCATGGAAATGTGCAACTCTTTTTCTCTTTGTAGAACACTCACCTGGCAGGAGGTCAGAGGAGGTACCAGAGGGTGCAGGGATGCTTTATCGATGCAAGCAATCTTCCCAAGTGACCAAAGGAAATCATCTTATATCTCTAAGCAATGCCCACCTGCAGGGTGCAGTACTAGATCGAATGGCTAGTCTGTCTCTGTAGTGTGATGGGCTCTAGAAGCAATATAATCGAAACCACAAGTAGTGAAGTCTATAGCCATATGCAGGAATAACCTTTACTGTCTTTCTTGTACAGCATTGTCCCTTTTAATTGATCTTGAACCTTCTGTAAAAAGTCTGTTTTGTTCTCCCTCAGAAGTTGGCTCTTAGCATAGTTGTTTTCCTGGCAGCATGAAATCACACAATGATGGTGTCTCCCTGGAGAAGAATTATTTTTCTCCTGCTTTATCATCAGTAGTGTTGTGAGAGTTGACGTATCCAAACTGGACTTTGATCCGAATTTCAGGAAAAATTTCATTTGCCACAAAGCTGAATTTCTTCATGCTTTGTGGTAACTAATCAAGTTTTCCTAAAATGGTGGCTCATGGAGAGGTTGTCCGCTTCCGTCTTGATTGAAAAAAACCCGCAAAAGAACCTGCGGCACGTGTGTGCTCTTGTAACTACCTGATCAGGCTATACATGGGCTGTGATGTCACCTCATCCACTTGCTCGAGCGGACAGCCTCTCCTCGAGCAAGTGGATGAGGTGAGCATAATTTTTTTTTTTAAACCCCTGATTAATCCCAGAGCAGCTGAATGTGAGTCACAGATGCCACGATCAGCATTGAATGCAACATCTGGGAGGTTAAATGATGGGGGGAGGTGTGATCACCATTCCCTGTGATTGCGCCCGCTCCATACAATGGAAAGTGATTTGTCGCTAATTGAATTTCTTGTCAAAATTCAGAGAAACTGTTAAACTGAATTTTTCAAAACTTCACTCATCTCTAATCATCAGCTTGGCTGGCTTACACACCAGCAACTACATCTTCTCTTTTGGACGACTTATTCAAATTCACCAGCCAAGGGAAAGTAAGGCAGTCCACCACCCAACAACTATTACTAAGGACTGCCAATTAACTATTTCCTTCCCATATAAAGCCTTTTGAGATATATAGTGCATAGATAAGCCACTGAAAGCACAGCACAGTAAATGTTATGACACTTATAGCAATGAACCACTTAATGACTTTAGCTGTGAACCATATTACAGTATGACTTTAAGTTATCCTTTTAGTGGTGAACTATAGAGCATTAGAACATTAAGCATTTATCAGTAAACCACTGGATCACTGCAATACCCATTTTACTGCTGCAACCAATCACTAGCCCAAGTGGTATATAGTGCAAGGCCCCTGAAGACAGTAACTGGCAGATGCAGTCATATGGGTATACAGGCGTATCACCACATTTGCCAAGTAAACAAAGACTGGCAGCAAGCTGTAGTGCTGGAACTGCTGGAATGGCAAATATACTATAAAGGCATACTATTAAACTATTTACAGGAAAATAACGCGTCAGACCAGGTTGGCTACAAAGCTTAACTTAACCCCTTAAGTATCGGACCCATTTTCATTTTTGCATTTCATTTTTTCCTCCCCACATGCCAACTGCCATAACTTTTCATATTTTCTATTCATATAGCCGCACGAGGGCTTATGTTTTGCGGAATAAGTTGAATTTTTTAATGGCACCATTTAATTTACCATGAAAACAGGAAAAAAATATTTGTAGGGTTAAATTGAAAAAATAAATAAAAAATAAAACACAATTCCGCCAAGGTTTTTATATTACAGCGTTCACTGTGCACTCCAGTTTCTTATTCTGTAGCTCAATATGATGACACTGATATCAAACTTGTATAGTTTTTTTATTTGTTTTTAGGGCTCATGCACACGGCCGTTGCCTGGCCATGGCCATATTGCAGCCCGCATACAGCAGATCAACAATACACAGGCACCAGCTGTGTGCACCCCGTGTGCACCCCGCATCATGGATGTGGACCTATTCACTTGAATGGGTCCACAATCCGTGAGATGCGGAATGGAGGCACTACGGAGTGCTTCCGTGGGTTTTCTGTCATGGTCAGTGCTTGTGCATTGCGGGTCACAATTTGCCGGTCGTGTGCATGAGCTCTTACTCCTTTAAAAAAAAAAATGTAAACCTTTGAAAGAAATTAACATTTTCTTTGCATCACCATCTGACAGCCATCACTTTTTTGTATTTCCATCAACCGAGCTAAAGGAGGGCTTAATTTTGCGGAAAAAACTGTAGTTCTTATTTGTACAATTTTTGGCATATATACAACTTTTTGATCACTGTTATTCAATTTTTTGGGAGGGATAAGGTGACCAAAAAATTGTGAATTGCGTTTTTTTCCCCTGGTTATGTCGCACTCTGAATTGGAAAAATATTTTAATATTTAAATTAATAGTTCTGACATTTATAGAGGTGGCGATACCTATTATGTAATTTTTTATTATTTATGTATTTTTATATGTAAAATTGGGAAAGGTGGGTGATTTCAATTAATATTTTTATGTGTTTTGTTTTGTTTGTTTTTACACAATACCTATTAGCCCCCTTAGAAGGCTAGGACCTGGAATCTTTCCCTTTTCCCATTCACCATGATAGATGGTGAATAGGATTCTGGCACTCAACACGCTGAGCTGTGCTTTATGTATAGCTTAAGTTAACAGTCACATTACCATAACAGGCCTGGAAAGCTTCAAGAGACCCCAAGCTGTTATAGTAACCAATCAGAGCACCACAATTTCACTGCAGAAGCTCTGATCGGAAGGCAGGGGGAGCCGCCTTACCACAATCTCTATTGAACACCGCGTCTGAGGGGTTAAATGAGTGGCCGAACTTGGTAATTGTGGCTTGCTGCATTGTACAGCCAGCACCAGCCGCGTAAGGAATGGGCTCAGCAAAGCATACATTCCTTCAGTCATTATGACGTACAGCTACATCACGGTGGACATAGGGGTTAATAGGTGGTGAGAATCTGTGCTGGGATTTCCTCTCCGTGTCCTACAAATGCAGATGGGATTTTAACCAAAAATCATGGAAATGGATTGGAGACAATAAAGTCCTCCTGAACCATTTGATTGGGGATGAATGAATTTCCCAAAACTTGATTCCCGCCCATGGTCATGTAATTATTCTTCATCTTCTCTGTCTTATTTGTAAAATGGCACTTCCCATTTTGAACAAATTCATGCAGGATGAATCAGATTCAGAATCAAATTTGCTGACAACCAAAGCTTTTTGGAAAATTTTAAATTTGATTAGCGTAGTATCCATTTGTTCATCAATGGTTAGGGATGTGCTAGTCTTAGCAAACACCAATTTAATCTTTATTATTCAATCTTTGCTTTCTTACCTTATTGTATTTATTTTATGACCGTGAACACTTGTTCATTGTATACCCCTTAATTTTATCATGATACAAATGAATTTATTAAACACTGAACATGCAGAGAGAGTTCAGGGCACCAGAAATTGAGTCTATCATTGAATATTAGCTATTTAATCTAAAACTTCCTTTACATAGATCGACTGTCCAGACAATTATTGGTTTGCCTTATTTTTGACAATTGTCTGATCATGAGCAGAGGTAAGAGCTCCCATTACATGTAGCAATCACCCCCACTGTATAGAAACAAGTGATTGCTTCTGTGAGTGCTCTTGTTCCTTTTTTTCTGTGAAACAGATCCTTGTTTACACAGGATGAACTACTGTTCAGAAAAAAATTGGGGTGAATCATTAACTATGCCGTCACCCAATTAACAAGTGTTTGCTGGTTCATTGGATGATTGGCAACATCTTTACAAAGGGAAACTATAAGAAATGAGCATTCATACGAAAGTTTATTCCTGATAATCGGCCAGTGTAAGGGGGCCTGTAGTTAGGTCTTGAATCTGGTGTATTTATCATGGTGATGATCTTTATATATATGCTGTTCAATTAATAATTAGCACAAAATCACGATCAGTTAGAGGTGAGCGAATCTCTCAAATTTGATTGGAGTTCAATTCAGTCAACCAATTTTATTCCAAATCAAAAGTGGTCTAATAGACCTGAAAATATGCATATGGGACACAGAGATCTCCTAGAACCCATCTCTTTCTCAATTCAGATTTGGATCCACCTTGAATCTTGGAAAAAAATTCAGATCCAATCTGATTTGTTTACTATCGATTCACTTATCTCCCCCAGTGGTATTTCACATGACAGTCTGTTAAAATAACATTATAGTTGTTTACCAAGTATCGACTTCAAAATAAAGTATCTGATTAGTTGGATGAGCAAATGGTTTTGCTGGATTCCACAGGTTTCTCAGTATTTTACTATATGCATTCATTTGTTGTGGTGCTTGTTATCTTCTCTTTTTATTCTCTCAATCTTATCAACTTTTCATTTTCCTCAAACTCAGTGTAGTATCCATCTTTACATCATTTTAAGTGCAATATTGGATGCTTATTATTTAACAATATGTTAATAATCCATTGTGGAGAAAAAAATTATGAAGGACTCATGGTCACTGTTAGATAATATATTATTGGCTTAGGGCTACATATCTTGCCTAGGGCTGCAACATATGGAATGTCTGTTCTTGGCTTCTGAATAGTATTTTCAACTCTTTCTTTAATTAACCTTTCTGCCCTGCCATATGGGAATGTTCATTGTCCATCAATTTTTTTCTAAATGAACATCACGGTTGGTTCCAGCTATGTACAAGAACTTGTACTGCAACCTTTTTACAATATTTACCATCATATCTAATCATAACACGTTGTATGCAATTGGAGACAAACACATTTGTACAAAAGGACTAGTTTCACTGCATTGAACACCTGCCAGATACAATCTATTGTTCATCATAGTTTAAAGAATTTAAATAAGAAGTTATCAAGAGAAAACAGTGGCAAACCTACAGTACATGCCCCGTCTTAGGCTACTTTCACATTAGCGTTTTCAATTCCGCTATTGAGATCCGTCATAGGATCTCAATAGAGGAAGAAAACGCTTAAGTTTTGTCCCCATTCATTGTCAATGGGGACAAAACTGACCTGCAAGCAGCATTTTTCTTTCTGTGATATGCTGTGGAGCAAAATGGATCCGTCCTAACACACAATGTAAGTCAATGGGGACGGATCTGTTTTCTCTGACACAATATAAAATGGATCCATCCCCAATTGACTTTTAATGGTGTTCATGACGGATCCGTCTTGGCTATGTTAAAGATAATACAACTGGATTTGTTTATGATTAGTGTTGATCGCGAATTTTTATCGAGAATATTGGCACTTCGAATATTCTAGATTTTTTTTTCATCAGTAACCTCCCTTCTTGCTTGTGGACCAATGAGAAGGCTGCAATATATTGTCAGAGCTTAGCAACATCCCTAGCAGCAAATAGGAAAGTCGCCTACCCCTTTACTATAAGAAACTCCCGAGCAGCCATTTTCTGCTGTTTTTTTGTCTGAGAGAGAGAGAGCGGTGACATTGTTGTACTCTGTGCTTTCATCTGGATCCTATTCCTTATCCAATTACATTAGATAGTTAGTTAGCTCATATATATATTACAGATAGTTAGTGGGAGATAGTACATGTAGGTTAGATAGTGATATAGTGTAGCTGATAGGTTCCAGTGCAGGGTGTTAAGTAGTGTGATAGGAATTACTTTTTCTCTGCTGTCCATACATATATGCTACAGACGTAGTGCTGTGCTGTCACAACAATACTTAGTGCACCAATCAGGAATATCTACTCAGACCTAATAAAATAAAAAGTTGCATGTATTGCACAAAAAATAAGTGCATCATTAGTGCCGATTTACGCAATCGCGAAAATAATGACTGAAGATTACGAATTCTAGAATTCCCGAATATTATGCAAAAAATTAGCGAAATATCGCAAAAACAAATTTTGCCTATGCCTCTAATCACTATTCATGATGGATGCATGCGGTTGTATTATTGTATTAGATGCGTTTTTGCTAATGTGAAAGTAGCCTTACATTTATTGTGTTTTACACATCAGTGATACTATGTAGAAAAAAGGGCTATGAGTGATAGGTAGGAGTAAGTTTTTGGGGAGCAAAATGCTTGAGCACATGTATGTCAAACATGAGGCAGTACATGAAAGGTCTGACAATAAAGTTCGCAAACTGATCTCAGTAAAAGTGCAAATTTTAATCTGGTTGTCTTCAAACTAGTCCCCTTGAGAAATTATGCAGTAGTGTGTATCTTGTCCACAGTTCAAAGCAATTTTTGGAAGTTTTGTGGAATGCCTTCAGCACTCCTGTCTTATTACCTTTGATTATAAGACAGAGTTCAGACTAAGCAGATATGCATCTACACTCACAAGTGCATAACCATAAGGCAAACAAAGTTGGTTAATAAATGGCTGCACAATACATCATAAACTAATAGCAAAAAATAGGGGCTGAATGAAGGGGCTCATTCCAAATAAAATGGAATGAGGGAAGCATTTAGCGCACATTTTTGATCAAAAGTATGTCGGGCCCAAGTACCGCCTCAAGGTGGCTTCCTCACAAAGGTCCCTAACATTACAGATACTGCCTCTCATAGACTTACCAGTCTCCTTTTATTCAGGGCACTGCAGGAACCAGCTAAATTGCTTTTGTTTTGAGAAGTCCCAGGTACTTGGGTGTTGCTCAGTCCAAAAGAGGCGTCACCCTCACTATATACTATAAGACAGAGTTCAGACTAAGCAGATATGCATCTACACTCACATGTGCATAACCATAAGGCAATCAAAGTTGGTTAAAAAATGGCTGCACAATACATCATAAACTAATAGCAAAAAATAGGAAAAGGGGCTCATTCCAAATAAGTAGTGTTGAGCGAACAGTTCGAGCATCGTTCGGGTTCGTACCGAATTTTGGGGTGTCCGGGACCCGGACCCGAACCCGGACATTTTCAAAAAAGTTCGGGTTCGGGTTCGTCGTTCGGCATGTATTTTGGCGCATTTTGAAAGGCTGCAAAGCAGCCAATCAACATGCATCATACTACTTGCCCTAAGATGCCATCGCAGCCATGCCTACTATTGGCAAGGCTGTGATTGGCCAAGTGCAGCATGTGACTCAGCCTCTTTATAAGCTTGTGCGCACGTCGGGACGTGCTCACTCCCGATGTGAATAGAACAGGGATAGACGCAGCTGATGCTAGGGCGAGAATAGGCAGGGATAATTGAATAACTGAAAGCAAATTTCTCTCCTCCACCTGTGATTCATCTGAACAACTGCAGCTGAGCTGCTTTTTTGATAGGGATTGGCTATTTTTAGAGTGGCCAGAGTGATTTTTCCATCCACATGTACCTGGGCTGACCGCCGGCCGCCATTTTGCGACTTGTAGTGCTGCAGCAGAAGCTGCCACAGTGTGCATTCCAAAGCTCCAAACAAGTCAGACATCTACACCTGGGATTCAGACCAATAGCGATTTAGCAGCACAGTCCAAGGCTATTTTTTTTAAAGGTTGTGCAGACCATTTTGTGGCACATGTTACTGGGCTGATAGGCGGCGGCCATCTTGGGACTAGTGCTGCAGCACAATCTCTCCCAACGTCCATTAATCACTTGTAATAGTGGTCTGTGCCATAGAAATCCTACATCAGGGACTTGGGTGTGCTTGTGTCACCCCTACTAATACCAGTCCACCTGTAATCCATACAGTGAAAAGCCATAAAGTATTCCAGTGAGGGAATTTTTTTTTTATTTAAAAAAGGCCAAGTTAGTTTATCTGGCGTTCAATATACTAGATACAGTTAGGCCTGCGTTTCATACATCTGGAATTAGCAAATTAATGTGCTGGGGTTGGGAAAACATATATGTACCCATACTAGAATCTGTCAAAGAAAGCGGTACTCACATATAACAGTCATTCCATCTGTAATCCATACAGTCAAAAGACTGAAAGTATTCCAGTGAGGGAATTTTTTTTATTTAAAAAAGGCCAAGTTAGTTTATCTGGCGTTCAATATACTAGATACAGTTAGGCCTGCGTTTCATACATCTGGAATTAGCAAACTAATGTGCTGGGGTTGGGAAAACATATATGTACCCATACTAGAATCTGTCAAAGAAAGCGGTACTCACATATAACAGTCATTCCATCTGTAATCCATACAGTCAAAAGACTGAAAGTATTCCAGTGAGGGAATTTTTTTTTATTTAAAAAGGCCAAGTTAGTTTATCTGGCGTTCAATATACTAGATACAGTTAGGCCTCATGCTTCATACATCTGGAATTAGCAAATTAATGTGCTGGGGTTGGGAAAACATATATGTACCCATACTAGAATCTGTCAAAGAAAGCGGTACTCACATATAACAGTCATTCCATCTGTAATCCATACAGTCAGAAGACTGAAAGTATTCCAGTGAGGGAATTTTTTTTATTTAAAAAGGCCAAGTTAGTTTATCTGGCGTTCAATATACTAGATACAGTTAGGCCTGCGTTTCATACATCTGGAATTAGCAAATTAATGTGCTGGGGTTGGGAAAACATATATGTACCCATACTAGAATCTGTCAAAGAAAGCGGTACTCACATATAACAGTCATTCCATCTGTAATCCATACAGTCAAAAGACTGAAAGTATTCCAGTGAGGGAATTTTTTTATTTAAAAAGGCCAAGTTAGTTTATCTGGCGTTCAATATACTAGATACAGTTAGGCCTGCGTTTCATACATCTGGAATTAGCAAATTAATGTGCTGGGGTTGGGAAAACATATATGTACCCATACTAGAATCTGTCAAAGAAAGCGGTACTCACATATAACAAGTCATTCCATCTGTAATCCATACAGTCAAAAGACTGAAAGTATTCCAGTGAGGGAATTTTTTTATTTAAAAAGGCCAAGTTAGTTTATCTGGCGCTCAATATACTAGATACAGTTAGGCCTGCGTTTCATACATCTGGAATTAGCAAATTAATGTGCTGGGGTTGGGAAAACATATATGTACCCATACTAGAATCTGTCAAAGAAAGCGGTACTCACATATAACAGTCATTCCATCTGTAATCCATACAGTCAAAAGACTGAAAGTATTCCAGTGAGGGAATTTTTTTAATTTAAAAAGGCCAAGTTAGTTTATCTGGCGCTCAATATACTAGATACAGTTAGGCCTGCGTTTCATACATCTGGAATTAGCAAACTAATGTGCTGGGGTTGGGAAAACATATATGTACCCATACTAGAATCTGTCAAAGAAAGCGGTACTCACATATAACAGTCATTCCATCTGTAATCCATACAGTCAAAAGACTGAAAGTATTCCAGTGAGGGAATTTTTTTATTTAAAAAGGCCAAGTTAGTTTATCTGATGCTCAATATACTAGATACAGTTAGGCTCATGCTTTCATACATCTGGAATTAGCAAATTAATGTGCTGGGGTTGGGAAAACATATATGTACCCATACTAGAATCTGTCAAAGAAAGCGGTACTCACATATAACAGTCATTCCATCTGTAATCCATACAGTCAAAAGACTGAAAGTATTCCAGTGAGGGAATTTTTATTTATTTAAAAAGGCCAAGTTAGTTTATCTGGCGTTCAATATACTAGATACAGTTAGGCTCATGCTTTCATACATCTGGAATTAGCAAACTAATGTGCTGGGGTTGGGAAAACATATATGTACCCATACTAGAATCTGTCAAAGAAAGCGGTACTCACATATAACAGTCATTCCATCTGTAATCCATACAGTCAAAAGACTGAAAGTATTCCAGTGAGGGAATTTTTTTATTTAAAAAGGCCAAGTTAGTTTATCTGGCGTTCAATATACTAGATACAGTTAGGCCTGCGTTTCATACATCTGGAATTAGCAAATTAATGTGCTGGGGTTGGGAAAACATATATGTACCCATACTAGAATCTGTCAAAGAAAGCGGTACTCACATATAACAGTCATTCCATCTGTAATCCATACAGTCAAAAGACTGAAAGTATTCCAGTGAGGGAATTTTTTTATTTAAAAAAGGCCAAGTTAGTTTATCTGGCGCTCAATATACTAGATACAGTTAGGCTCATGCTTTCATACATCTGGAATTAGCAAATTAATGTGCTGGGGTTGGGAAAACATATATGTACCCATACTAGAATCTGTCAAAGAAAGCGGTACTCACATATAACAGTCATTCCATCTGTAATCCATACAGTCAAAAGACTGAAAGTATTCCAGTGAGGGAATTTTTTTATTTAAAAAAGGCCAAGTTAGTTTATCTGGCGCTCAATATACTAGATACAGTTAGGCCATGCGTTTCATACATCTGGAATTAGCAAATTAATGTGCTGGGGTTGGGAAAACATATATGTACCCATACTAGAATCTGTCAAAGAAAGCGGTACTCACATATAACAGTCATTCCATCTGTAATCCATACAGTCAAAAGACTGAAAGTATTCCAGTGAGGGAATTTTTTTATTTAAAAAAGGCCAAGTTAGTTTATCTGGCGCTCAATATACTAGATACAGTTAGGCTCATGCGTTTCATACATCTGGAATTAGCAAATTAATGTGCTGGGGTTGGGAAAACATATATGTACCCATACTAGAATCTGTCAAAGAAAGCGGTACTCACATATAACAGTCATTCCATCTGTAATCCATACAGTCAAAAGACTGAAAGTATTCCAGTGAGGGAATTTTTTTTATTTAAAAAAGGCCAAGTTAGTTTATCTGGCGCTCAATATACTAGATACAGTTAGGCCTGCGTTTCATACATCTGGAATTAGCAAATTAATGTGCTGGGGTTGGGAAAACATATATGTACCCATACTAGAATCTGTCAAAGAAAGCGGTACTCACATATAACAGTCATTCCATCTGTAATCCATACAGTCAAAAGACTGAAAGTATTCCAGTGAGGGAATTTTTTTATTTAAAAAGGCCAAGTTAGTTTATCTGGCGTTCAATATACTAGATACAGTTAGGCCTGCGTTTCATACATCTGGAATTAGCAAATTAATGTGCTGGGGTTGGGAAAACATATATGTACCCATACTAGAATCTGTCAAAGAAAGCGGTACTCACATATAACAAGTCATTCCATCTGTAATCCATACAGTCAAAAGACTGAAAGTATTCCAGTGAGGGAATTTTTTTATTTAAAAAGGCCAAGTTAGTTTATCTGGCGCTCAATATACTAGATACAGTTAGGCCTGCGTTTCATACATCTGGAATTAGCAAATTAATGTGCTGGGGTTGGGAAAACATATATGTACCCATACTAGAATCTGTCAAAGAAAGCGGTACTCACATATAACAGTCATTCCATCTGTAATCCATACAGTCAAAAGACTGAAAGTATTCCAGTGAGGGAATTTTTTTTTATTTAAAAAGGCCAAGTTAGTTTATCTGGCGCTCAATATACTAGATACAGTTAGGCCTGCGTTTCATACATCTGGAATTAGCAAATTAATGTGCTGGGGTTGGGAAAACATATATGTACCCATACTAGAATCTGTCAAAGAAAGCGGTACTCACATATAACAGTCATTCCATCTGTAATCCATACAGTCAAAAGACTGAAAGTATTCCAGTGAGGGAATTTTTTTATTTAAAAAAGGCCAAGTTAGTTTATCTGGCGCTCAATATACTAGATACAGTTAGGCCTCATGCTTCATACATCTGGAATTAGCAAATTAATGTGCTGGGGTTGGGAAAACATATATGTACCCATACTAGAATCTGTCAAAGAAAGCGGTACTCACATATAACAGTCATTCCATCTGTAATCCATACAGTCAAAAGACTGAAAGTATTCCAGTGAGGGAATTTTTTTATTTAAAAAGGCCAAGTTAGTTTATCTGGCGCTCAATATACTAGATACAGTTAGGCCATGCGTTTCATACATCTGGAATTAGCAAATTAATGTGCTGGGGTTGGGAAAACATATATGTACCCATACTAGAATCTGTCAAAGAAAGCGGTACTCACATATAACAGTCATTCCATCTGTAATCCATACAGTCAAAAGACTGAAAGTATTCCAGTGAGGGAATTTTTTTTATTTAAAAAGGCCAAGTTAGTTTATCTGGCGCTCAATATACTAGATACAGTTAGGCTCATGCGTTTCATACATCTGGAATTAGCAAATTAATGTGCTGGGGTTGGGAAAACATATATGTACCCATACTAGAATCTGTCAAAGAAAGCGGTACTCACATATAACAGTCATTCCATCTGTAATCCATACAGTCAAAAGACTGAAAGTATTCCAGTGAGGGAATTTTTATTTATTTAAAAAGGCCAAGTTAGTTTATCTGGCGTTCAATATACTAGATACAGTTAGGCCTGCGTTTCATACATCTGGAATTAGCAAACTAATGTGCTGGGGTTGGGAAAACATATATGTACCCATACTAGAATCTGTCAAAGAAAGCGGTACTCACATATAACAGTCATTCCATCTGTAATCCATACAGTCAAAAGACTGAAAGTATTCCAGTGAGGGAATTTTTTTTATTTAAAAAAGGCCAAGTTAGTTTATCTGGCGCTCAATATACTAGATACAGTTAGGCTCATGCTTTCATACATCTGGAATTAGCAAATTAATGTGCTGGGGTTGGGAAAACATATATGTACCCATACTAGAATCTGTCAAAGAAAGCGGTACTCACATATAACAGTCATTCCATCTGTAATCCATACAGTCAAAAGACTGAAAGTATTCCAGTGAGGGAATTTTTTTATTTAAAAAGGCCAAGTTAGTTTATCTGGCGCTCAATATACTAGATACAGTTAGGCCTATGCTTTCATACATCTGGAATTAGCAAATTAATGTGCTGGGGTTGGGAAAACATATATGTACCCATACTAGAATCTGTCAAAGAAAGCGGTACTCACATATAACAGTCATTCCATCTGTAATCCATACAGTCAAAAGACTGAAAGTATTCCAGTGAGGGAATTTTTTTTATTTAAAAAGGCCAAGTTAGTTTATCTGGCGCTCAATATACTAGATACAGTTAGGCCTCATGCTTCATACATCTGGAATTAGCAAATTAATGTGCTGGGGTTGGGAAAACATATATGTACCCATACTAGAATCTGTCAAAGAAAGCGGTACTCACATATAACAGTCATTCCATCTGTAATCCATACAGTCAAAAGACTGAAAGTATTCCAGTGAGGGAATTTTTTTTATTTAAAAAGGCCAAGTTAGTTTATCTGGCGCTCAATATACTAGATACAGTTAGGCCTATGCTTTCATACATCTGGAATTAGCAAACTAATGTGCTGGGGTTGGGAAAACATATATGTACCCATACTAGAATCTGTCAAAGAAAGCGGTACTCACATATAACAGTCATTCCATCTGTAATCCATACAGTCAAAAGACTGAAAGTATTCCAGTGAGGGAATTTTTTTTATTTAAAAAGGCCAAGTTAGTTTATCTGGCGTTCAATATACTAGATACAGTTAGGCCTGCGTTTCATACATCTGGAATTAGCAAATTAATGTGCTGGGGTTGGGAAAACATATATGTACCCATACTAGAATCTGTCAAAGAAAGCGGTACTCACATATAACAGTCATTCCATCTGTAATCCATACAGTCAAAAGACTGAAAGTATTCCAGTGAGGGAATTTTTTTATTTAAAAAGGCCAAGTTAGTTTATCTGGCGTTCAATATACTAGATACAGTTAGGCCTGCGTTTCATACATCTGGAATTAGCAAATTAATGTGCTGGGGTTGGGAAAACATATATGTACCCATACTAGAATCTGTCAAAGAAAGCGGTACTCACATATAACAGTCATTCCATCTGTAATCCATACAGTCAAAAGACTGAAAGTATTCCAGTGAGGGAATTTTTTTATTTAAAAAGGCCAAGTTAGTTTATCTGGCGTTCAATATACTAGATACAGTTAGGCTCATGCTTTCATACATCTGGAATTAGCAAATTAATGTGCTGGGGTTGGGAAAACATATATGTACCCATACTAGAATCTGTCAAAGAAAGCGGTACTCACATATAACAGTCATTCCATCTGTAATCCATACAGTCAAAAGACTGAAAGTATTCCAGTGAGGGAATTTTTTTATTTAAAAAGGCCAAGTTAGTTTATCTGGCGCTCAATATACTAGATACAGTTAGGCCTGCGTTTCATACATCTGGAATTAGCAAATTAATGTGCTGGGGTTGGGAAAACATATATGTACCCATACTAGAATCTGTCAAAGAAAGCGGTACTCACATATAACAGTCATTCCATCTGTAATCCATACAGTCAAAAGACTGAAAGTATTCCAGTGAGGGAATTTTTTTATTTAAAAAAGGCCAAGTTAGTTTATCTGGCGTTCAATATACTAGATACAGTTAGGCCTGCGTTTCATACATCTGGAATTAGCAAATTAATGTGCTGGGGTTGGGAAAACATATATGTACCCATACTAGAATCTGTCAAAGAAAGCGGT
This sequence comes from Bufotes viridis, assembly GCA_033119425.1. Taxonomy (NCBI): domain Eukaryota; kingdom Metazoa; phylum Chordata; class Amphibia; order Anura; family Bufonidae; genus Bufotes; species Bufotes viridis. The sequence continues at coordinate 138,989,895 of CM065589.1, forward strand.
ACTCACATATAACAGTCATTCCATCTGTAATCCATACAGTCAAAAGACTGAAAGTATTCCAGTGAGGGAATTTTTTTATTTAAAAAGGCCAAGTTAGTTTATCTGGCGTTCAATATACTAGATACAGTTAGGCCATGCGTTTCATACATCTGGAATTAGCAAACTAATGTGCTGGGGTTGGGAAAACATATATGTACCCATACTAGAATCTGTCAAAGAAAGCGGTACTCACATATAACAGTCATTCCATCTGTAATCCATACAGTCAAAAGACTGAAAGTATTCCAGTGAGGGAATTTTTTTTATTTAAAAAGGCCAAGTTAGTTTATCTGGCGTTCAATATACTAGATACAGTTAGGCTCATGCTTTCATACATCTGGAATTAGCAAATTAATGTGCTGGGGTTGGGAAAACATATATGTACCCATACTAGAATCTGTCAAAGAAAGCGGTACTCACATATAACAGTCATTCCATCTGTAATCCATACAGTCAAAAGACTGAAAGTATTCCAGTGAGGGGATTTTGCTTATAAAAATAATATATTTCATTGTGGTGCGAGTTGAATCGCAACAATGAAGAAAAATACTATTAAGGGACGAGGACGCGGTCGTGGTGGTGTCCGTGGAGCCTCTGTTGCTGGTAGAGGACGTGGCCGTTCGGCCCCAGGCGCACACAGTAGGGAACGAACTCCCTCAACTAGCCGGCAGAATGTACCGCAATATCTCGTGGGGCCCAATGCCGCTCTTAGGATGGTAAGGCCTGAGCAGGTACAGGCATTAATCGATTGGGTGGCCGACAGTGCTTCCAGCACGTTCACCACATGGTCTTCCACCCAGTCTTCTGCGGAAAGCGCACAGGTGGCACCTGAAAACCAAGCCCATCAGTCTGTCACATCACCCCCAAGCATATCAGGGAAACGGTCTGAGCCACAAGTTATGCAGCAGTCTCTTCTTCTGTTTGAAGACTCTGCTTCCAGGGTTTCCCAGGGGCGTCCACCTAGCCCTTCCCCAGTGGAGGAAGACATACCATGCACTGACGCACAACCACTTATGTCTCCAGATGAAGAGGACATGGGAATACCACCACAGCAGAGTCACCGACTCTCTGATGATGACGAAACACAGGTGCCCACTGCCGCGTCTTTTGCAGTGTGCAGACTGAACAGGAGGAGGTCAGGGAGGGAGACTGGGTGGAAGACGATGCAGAGGACGATGAGGTCTTAGACCCCACATGGACTGAAGGTCGTGGCGATGACTTTCACAGTTCAGAGGAAGAGGTAGTGGTGAGACCGAGACAACAGCGAAGCCAAAGAGGGAGCAGGGGGCCAAAGCAGACGAGCCGCCGCCCCAGAGTTCGCCTGCTACTGGACATCGCCAACAGGGACCCAGCCCCACAAAGGCAGCTTCAAAGAGTTCCCTGGCATGGCACTTCTTTAAACAATGTCCTACCGACAAGACCCGAGTGACTTGCACGCTCTGCCATCAGAGCCTGAGGCGAGGCATTAACGTTCTGAACCTCAGCACAACCTGCATGACCAGGCATCTACATGCAAAGCATGAACTGCAGTGGGGTACACACCTTAAAAACCAGGCACTCGCTGAGGCTCCCCTGCTCCCTCTACCGCTGCTGCCTCGGCTTCCGCCTCGAGAGGAATGTTGCCACCTGCCGAGCAGCAAACAGAGGATGTGCCACCGACACCACCACCACCGCCACCGTCAACTAGCGCCTCCACTATATCACACAGCAGCGCTCAGCTCTCAATATCTCAAACCTTAGAGAGGAAGCGCAAATTCCCCGAGTCACCCTCGAGCCCTTGGCCTGAACGCCAGCATTTCTAAACTGCTGGCCTTTGAAATGCTGTCATTCCGGCTGGTGGACACAGACAGCTTCAAACAGCTGATGGCCATGGCTGTCCCGCAGTATGTGGTTCCCAGCCGCCACTACTTCTCCAAGACAGCCGTGCCTTCCTGCACATGCAAGTGTCCGATAAAATCAAGTGTGCACTGCGCAACGCCATTTGTGGCAAGGTCCACCTAACCACAGATACGTGGACCAGTAAGCACGGCCAGGGACGCTATATCTCACTAACTGCACACTGGATGAATGTAGTGGCGGCTGGGCCCCGGCGGACAGTTCCTTGGCGCACGTCCTTCCGCCCCTAGGATCGCAGGGCATCATTCTCTGCCTCCTGTAGCCTCCTCCTCCTACTCGGCTTCCTCCTCCACTGCTTCCACCAGCTCATCCGGTCAGCCACACACCTTCACCACCAACTTCAGCACAGCCCGGGTAAACGTCAGCAGGCCATTCTGAAACTCATATGTTTGGGGACAGGCCCCACAGCGCAAAGGAGTTGTGGCGGGGTATTGAACAACAGACCGACGAGTGGTTTCTGCCGGTGGGCCTCAAGCCAGGCCTGGTGGTATGCGATAATGGGCGAAATCTCGTGGCAGCTCTGGGACTAGCCGGTTTGACGCACATCCCTTGCCTGGCGCATGTGCTGAACTTGGTGGTGCAGAGGTTCATTCACCACTACCCCAACATGTCAGAGCTGCTGCATAAAGTGCGGGCCGTCTGTGCGCGCTCCGCCGTTCACATCCTGCCGCTGCTCGCCTGTCTGCGCTACAGCGGAACTTCGGCCTTCCCGCTCACCGCCTCATATGCGACGTGCCCACCCGGTGGAACTCCACCTTGCACATGCTGGAGAGACTGTGCGAGCAGCAGCAGGCCATAGTGGAGTTTCAGCTGCAGCACGCTCGCGTCAGTCGTACTGCCGAACAGCACCACTTCACCACCAATGATTGGGCCTCCATGCGAGACCTGTGTGCCCTGCTGCGCTGTTTCGAGTACTCCACCAACATGGCCAGTGGCGATGACACTGTTATCAGCGTTACAATACCACTTCTATGTCTCCTTGAGAAAACACTTAGGGCAATGATGTTAGAGGAGGTGGCCCAGGTGGAGGAGGAGGAGGAGGATGAGGGCTCGTTTCTAACACTTTCGGGCCAGTCTGTTCGAATTGGCTCAGAGGGAGGTTTGTTTAAGCAGCAGAGGACAGGTTCACAAGTCGCCAGCCAAGGCACTGTACTGGAGGACGAGGAGGATGAGGAGGAGGAGGTGGAGGGGGACGAGGATGACGCAAGTTCACAGCGGGGTGGCAGCCCAGGCCCATCACTGGTGCGTGGCTGGGGGATACGGTGGACGATGACGATACGCCTCCCACAGAGGACAGCTTGTCCTTACCCATGGGTAGCCTGGCCCACATGAGCGAATATATGCTCCAATGCCTGCGCAACGACAGCAGAGTTGCCCACGTTTTAACGTGTGCAGACTACTGGGTGGCCACCCTGCTGGATCCCCGGTATAAAGACAATGTGCCCACTTTAATTCCTGAACTGGAGCGCGACCGTAAGATGCGCGAGTACAAGCGCACGCTGATAGAGGCGCTCTTGAGAGCATTCCCACATGTCACAGGGGAACAGGTGGAAGGTGAAGGCAGAGGAGTGGCAAGAGGTCGCCAACGCAGCTGTGTCACGGCCAGCTCATCTGAGGGCAGGGTTAGCATGGCAGAAATGTGGAAAAGTTTTGTCTCCACGCCACAGCTATCTGCACCGACACCTGATACGGAACGTGTTAGCAGGAGGCAGCATTTCACTAACATGGTTGAACAGTATGTCTGCACACTCTCCACATCCTGACGGATGGTTCGGCCCCATTCAACTACTGGGTTTCGAAATTGTCCACGTGGCCAGAGTTAGCATGTTATGCCTTGGAGGTGCTTTCCTGCCCGGCGGCCAGCGTTTTATCTGAACGCGTATTCAGCACGGCAGGGGGCGCCATTACTGACAAGCGCAGCCGCCTGTCCACAGCCAACGTGGACAAGCTGACCTTCATAAAGATGAACCAGGCATGGATCCCACAGGACCTGTCCCTCCCTTGTGCAGAGTAGTCCTTATTAACTGCCTAAAACATGTCTTGTTGTGCTACGGGCCACTTCTTTATTTGATACAAATTTTATGAAACCCACAGTTGAATGAAACTCTTCTCTGTCTGGGCGCCGGGCCTAACCAGATGAAAGTGGCCGGTTAAACTAACGGGTGACATGAAGCCATAACCTCTGCCATGCTACCTCTGTCTTCTGTCTGGGTGCTGAGGCCTAAGTCAAATAAAGCGGTCTTCTGCTGTGCTGGGGGATATGAAGCTAATCTCTGACCTCTCTCCTCTGTCTGGGTCCAAAGGCCTAAATCACTGAAAGAGGCCTTCTCCTGTGGTGTGTGATATGATGCCAGAATATGTGCTGTGGGGCCTCTCTCCTCTTCCTGGGTGCAGGGGTCAAATAAACTAAATTGTGGCCTACTCCTGTGGTGGTTGATATGATGCCTGATTCTCTGATGTGGAACCTCTCTCCTCTGTTTGGGTGAAGGGGTCAAAGTAACTAAATGGTGGCTTCTCCTGTGGTGGCTGATATGATGCCAGAATATGTGCTGTGGGGCCTCTCTCCTCTTCCTGGGTGCAGGGGTCAAAGTAACTCAATGGTGGCTTCTCCTGTGGTGGCTGATATGATGCCAGAATATGTGCTGTGGTGCCTCTCTCCTCTGTCTGGGTCCAAAGGCCTAAATCACTGAAAGAGGCCTTCTCCTGTGGTGTGTGATATGATGCCTGAATATGTGCTGTGGTGCCTCTCTCCTCTTCCTGGGTGCGGGGTCAAAGTAACTCAATGGTGGCTTCTCCTGTGGTGGCTGATATGATGCCAGAATATGTGCTGTGGGGCCTCTCTCCTCTTCCTGGGTGCAGGGGTCAAAGTAACTAAATGGTGGCTTCTCCTGTGGTGGTTGATATGATGCCTGATTCTCTGCTGTGAAACCTCTCTCCTCCATCTGGGTGTAGGGGTCAAAGTCTTTCAAAGTCGCCTTCTCCTGTGCTGATTGATATGAAGCTGATGGTTGTGCCATCTGACATGGTTGCCGGGGTCCCATTAAATTGGGGCCTACTCCTGTGGTGGGTGATCTAAATGCCTGATTCTCTGCTTTGAAACCTCTCTCCTCCGTCCGGGTGTAGGGGTCAAAGTCTGTCAAAGTCGCCTTCTCCTGTGCTGATTGATATAAAGCTTATGCTTGTGCCATCTGACATGGTTGCCGGGGTCTGATTCAATGGTGGCCTACTCCTGTGGTGGGTGATCTAAATGCCTGATTCTCTGCTGTGTAACCTCTCCTCCGTCTGGGTGTAGGGGTCAAAGTAACTAAATGGTGGCCTACTCCTGTGGTGGGTGATATGATGCCAGAATATGTGCTGTGGGGCCTCTCTCCTCTTCCTGGGTGCAGGGGTCAAAGTAACTCAATGGTGGCTTCTCCTGTGGTGGCTGATATGATGCCAGAATATGTGCTGTGGTGCCTCTCTCCTCTGTCTGGGTCCAAAGGCCTAAATCACTGAAAGAGGCCTTCTCCTGTGGTGTGTGATATGATGCCTGAATATGTGCTGTGGTGCCTCTCTCCTCTTCCTGGGTGCGGGGTCAAAGTAACTCAATGGTGGCTTCTCCTGTGGTGGCTGATATGATGCCAGAATATGTGCTGTGGGGCCTCTCTCCTCTTCCTGGGTGCAGGGGTCAAAGTAACTCAATGGTGGCTTCTCCTGTGGTGGCTGATATGATGCCAGAATATGTGCTGTGGGGCCTCTCTCCTCTTCCTGGGTGCAGGGGTCAAAGTAACTCAATGGTGGCTTCTCCTGTGGTGGCTGATATGATGCCAGAATATGTGCTGTGGGGCCTCTCTCCTCTTCCTGGGTGCAGGGGTCAAAGTAACTAAATGGTGGCTTCTCCTGTGGTGGTTGATATGATGCCTGATTCTCTGCTGTGAAACCTCTCTCCTCCATCTGGGTGTAGGGGTCAAAGTCTTTCAAAGTCGCCTTCTCCTGTGCTGATTGATATAAAGCTGATGGTTGTGCCATCTGACATGATTGCCAGGGTCTGATTCAATGGGTGCCTACTCCTGTGGTGGGTGATCTAAATGCCTGATTCTCTGCTGTGTAACCTCTCTCCTCCGTCTGGGTGTAGGGGTCAAAGTAACTAAATGGTGGCTTACTCCTGTGGTGGGTGATATGATGCCTGGTTCTCTGCTGTGGGACCTCTCTCCTTTGTCTGGGTGCTGTGGTCAAAATAATAGTAAGTGACCTTCTCCATTGGTGGGTGACTTGAAGCCTGATTCTGTGCTATGGGACCTCACTCCAATTAATATTGTTTAATTTTTATTTATTTTATGTTAACTCATCATTTCCCTATCTACATTTGTTTGCAGGGGATTTAACTACATTTTGCTGCCTTTTGCAGCCCTCTAGCCCTTTCCGGGTGTGTTTTACAGCCTTTTTAGTGCCCAAAAGTTCGGGTCCCCATTGACTTCTATGGGGTTCGGGTTCGGGATGAAGTTCGGGTCGAGTTCGGATCCCGAACCCGAACATTTTTCGAAAGTTCGGCCGAACTCGTCGAACCCGAACATCCAGGTGTTCGCTCAACTCTACAAATAAGCCATTTATTACCTTTGATGTCATTAATGTCATCAAAATGCCTTTCTTTCAATAATTCCTTAATCTTTGAGAACAGAAAAAAATAATTGAAGTATCTGCTGAATTGGGAGGGTGTTATAAAACAATTACTTGTTTACTAGCTAAAAACTCCCTCACAGTGACCAGTCAGCAGGTGAGGCTGTGGTGCAAGAGCCACGAGTTGTTCACTAAAAATTCTGGTTGTTTTAGTATTTCACAGCCTTTTTAGTGCCCTAAAGTTCAGGTCCCCATTGACTTCAATGGGGTTCGGGTTCGGGGTCAAGTTCAAGTCGAGTTCGGATCCCAAATCCGAACATTTTCGTGAAGTTCGGCCGAACTTCTCGAACCCGAACATCCAGGTGTTCGCTCAACTCTACTCATCTCCATAGTTTTATTTTTCCACAGATATAAGCCACTAATGGCTTTCCAACATAGCACTTGCACCCCAAGAACAAATTGCTGAAATGACAGAGCTGTATAATGGCTATTTCGATCCCCAAATTATCTTTCCATGCACTTGTAAATCGCTTTTCTAGCACTGTCCCTGGCGTCTTCTGATATCTGTCCCTGCACTAAGATTCTGTGAAAAGATTCCTCCTTATCCTTTCCCCGCACATATAAATCGTTTTTTCATTTTTTTCCCACAAGTAGCTTTTTCCAATTGCTGTCCCTAATGTCTTTTCATGTCTGTCCCTGCACTGAGAATGCTGGAAAATGGCAGAATCTAAAATGTCCATATTTATAGGGCTGTGACATCACAGGGCTAGCTGGCTGTTGATTAGCTGCATGCATGCATGTCTATCTTGGTGATGCCTGCTAACATGTGGAACAGCACAACAGCTTACAATGTTATTATACTCTATAGCAGAGATGCCCAACCTACAGCCCTGCAGCTGTTGCAAAACTACAGCCCACACTTATTAGGGCATACTGGGAGTTGTAGTTTTGCAACAGCTGGAGGGCTGCAGGTTGAGCATCCCTGCTCTATAGTATTCCCCCTCCAATAACTGGTAATGTAGCACGTGCCTTCGTGTTTCCTTCAGAGTAACACCAGTCTGGCTTGAGTTTGTGTTGAAGCTTAGCAGCTCTCTGTTATGAACTATAACTTTAACTGTGAAGTCCTTGTAATTACCAATTAACAATCCTTGTGTACTGACACAAACAGAAACCCTAACTAACTAACTACATGCCTGGTTTCAGTCTCTAGAAATCTAGGCGCCAATACTGTAATGAGGTGCATGCACTTAATCCATTTGTAAACTGCTGTTTTCTTTATAGCATTATCCACATAAACTTGCAATCACATCTTCCTTACCAACCTGGGTCTGCTCTGTATCAGCTGGTGACTGTGAAGTGAACAAAGGATTCTCCAACAAGAGTGCGGTACCGCAGTATATGTTGCTTTGCTCCTCAGTTCTCATCAGCATTCCTGGCCGCAATCCTCCTTCCTCTGGACAGGATCAGGGTCTTGAACACAATCAGCTTCACTTGGCTGCAGCTCTGGTCACAGAAGGATGCTTCCACACCTGGATGTCGATGGATCCTCTCCTCACACAGGTCCTCAGTCTCTCTAAGCTTCGCTCTAAGATGGAGGTTCCTTCACTACCTTTCCAGGATCTGTAACTCTGCCCCTAAGAGTTTTTTTCAACATCAGATGAATCTAGGAGTGCTGCCCTTTTTAGCTATTCTTACGAAACAGTGGCATCTTGTGGCCAAAGAGCAGAATGTCAGTCCAGATCATTTACACAAACACAGTGTTCACACAATGAGAGCTGTTTCCCCATTTCACACATACTGTACTAACTTTTGCAATGTTTTTGTCAGTTCTGCATGTTGTTGGCCATCCCAATCTCTTTTCATCAGTGACACCTTTTCTGCCCTCAGGAAAACACTTAATCCACTTGTAAACTGCTGTTTTCTTTTACAGCATTATCCCCATAAACTTGCAATAACATCTCCTTAATTTGTCTTCCACTCTTGCCAAGTTTAACTAGAATTTTTTTAAACTATTTGTTGCTCTAATTCAAGCTCTTGCGATTGGACAGAAACAACAACAGACATTACTAGTCTCCAGTCAGAATGAGATTGCTTTAGGTCTACAAAACAGAACTGTAAATGTTGATAAATAAAAGAACTAAAGTCAAATAAAATACACCAACTGTATGTGAAGAGAAAAATAATATGAAAAACTATAAAGCCTTTTATCATCTCCAGGATGTACTTACTTTAGTAGTCAAACCAAATAAATGATAATGTTATGTTACTGCGCTGAAATAAAATGTAAAAATGGGAGTGTTGTCTTGAATCTTACTTAAAACTTCTGAAAAAAGATTTTTGTTAACTTGGTGTCATTAAAGTGCAGGAATCATTCCAGACAGTGAGGGAAAAAAAGAGAATTTTATTGACTACAAAGCTGTAAAAACAATAAATATAGTGAAAAAAAATGCACTGACATTGAAGCCTTTTCAGGAATAGTACTTACACGTACATAGAACATATTTTACCATTTGTCTTATCTTTTGTTTGCCTGCCTATAAAATGAACAGTTAAACAAAAACATTGGCTGTGGGTCAATATTAGTACCGTTTATCAACAACATGCAGCTTGGCTACAAACTCACATTGTGTACTTATAAAAACAATTGAAAGCAATGTCATTATATAAAAGCCAACTAAAGGATCATATTAAAACAAGAAAATGTGTAGAAAAACTGCAGTCCAAACACCATACATTAGACTACTTTCACATCTGCGTTTTTGCTGGATCCGTCATGGATCAGCAAAACTGCTTCAGTTAGGATAATAAAACCGGCTGCATCCGTTGAACCATGAATGGATCCGGTTGTATCATCTCTAAAGTGACCAAGACGGATCTTTCACTAAAACTAGAGATGAGCGAATTTTTCAAAAATTAGATTTGTCGGTTCGCCGAATCTTTTGAAAAAAAAAATTGGGTTCGATCCGAATTTATTCGCGGTGACTCGCGTAATAAAATGGCTATTTCCTTGCTTTAGAGATAAATCAAGTATGAACTCAGACTTACAGGTCGATGTTAGCACCAAAAAGAAGCACACACTTCTTTTACACCCTCGTCAGCTGATTCCACATAAATGTCTACAGAACCTGTTCTATTAAATGATTATTAGAGATGAGCGAACACCTGTTCCCGGGTCGAGTTCGGGATCCGAACTCGACCCGAACTTTATCCCGAACCCAAACCCCATTGAAGTCAATGGGGACCCGAACTTTTAGGCACTAAAAAAGCTGTAAAATAGTCCAGGAACGGGCTAGATAGCTGCCAAAGGCAGCAAAATGTAGGTAAATCCCCTGCAAACAAATGTGGATAGAAAAATGAATTAATATAAAATAAAATAAATAAAATTTAACCAATATCAATTGGAGAGAGGTCCCACTGCAAGGAATCATGCGTCATATCACCCAACACGGGAGAAGGCCACTCTCAGTTATTTCGGCCCAGCACCCAGACAGAGGAGAGAGGTCCCACAGCAAGGAATCATGCGTCATATCAACCACCACCGGAGAAGGCCACTCAAAGTTATTTTGGCCCAGCACCCAGACAGAGGAGAGAGGTCCCACAGCAAGGAATCATGCGTCATATCACTCACCACCGGAGAAGGCCACTCTCAGTTATTTCGGCCCAGCACCCAGACAGAGGAGAGAGGTCCCACAGCAAGGAATCATGCGTCATATCAACCACCCCCGGAGAAGGCCACTCTCAGTTATTTCGGCCCAGCACCCAGACAGAGGAGAAAGGTCCTACAGCAAGGAATCATGCGTCATATCAACCACCACCGGAGAAGGCCACTCTCAGTTATTTCGGCCCAGCACCCAGACAGAGGAGAGAGGTCCCACAGCAAGGAATCATGGGTCATATCAACCACCACCGGAGAAGGCCACTCTCAGTTATTTCGGCAAAGCACCCAGACAGAGGGGAGAGTCCCACAGCAAGGAATCATGTGTCATATCAACCACCACCGGAAAAGGCCACTCTCAGTTATTTCGGCCCAGCACCCAGACAGAGGAGAGAGGTCCCACAGCAAGGAATCATGCGTCATATCAACCACCACCGGAGAAGGCCACTCTCAGTTATTTCGGCAAAGCACCCAGACAGAGGAGAAAGGTCCTACAGCAAGGAATCATGCGTCATATCAACCACCACCGGAGAAAGCCACTCTCAGTTATTTCGGCCCAGCACCCAGACAGAGGAGAAAGGTCCTACAGCAAGGAATCATGCGTCATATCAACCACCACCGGAGAAGGCCACTCTCAGTTATTTCGGCCCAGCACCCAGTCAGAGGAGAGAGGTCCCACAGCAAGGAATCATGCGTCATATCAACCACCACCGGAGAAGGCCACTCTCAGTTATTTCGGCCCAGCACCCAGACAGAGGAGAAAGGTCCTACAGCAAGGAATCATGCGTCATATCACCCACCACCGGAGAAGGCCGCTCTCAGTTATTTCGGCCCAGCACCCAGACAGAGGAGAGAGGTCCCACAGCAAGGAATCATGCGTCATATCCCTCACCACCGGAGAAGGCCACTTTCAGTTTTTTCGGCCCAGCACCCAAACAGAGGAGAGAGGTCCCACAGCAAGGAATCGTGCGTCATATCACCCACCACCGGAGAAGGCCACTCTCTGTTATTTCGGCCCAGCACCCAGACAGAGGAGAGAGGTCCCACAGCAAGGAATCATGCGTCATATAACTCACCACTGGAGAAGGCCACTTTCAATTATTTAGGCCCCAGCACCCAGACAGAGGAGAGAGGCCCCACAGCAAGGAATAAGGCGTCATATCACCCACCACTGGAGAAGGCCACTTTCAGTTATTTCGGCCCCAGCACCCAGACAGAGGAGAGAGGTCCTACAGCAAGGAATCATGCGTCATATCAACCACCACCGGAGAAGGCCACTCTCAGTTATTTCAGCCCCACCACCCAGACAGAGGAGAGGTTCATTCAACTTTGGGTTGCACCGCAAGATCATGGCAAAGTTAAAAAAATGAGGATTCAATAAAGAAGTGCCCCGGAGTACAAGAATATATGGTTGAGGGGGAGGCAGTTATAAATATCTATTCTGCACAAGGGAGGCACAGGTCCTGTGGGATCCATGCCTGCTTCATTTTTATGAACGTCAGCTTGTCCACGTTGGCTGTGGATAAGCTACTGCGTTTGTCAGTAATGACGCCCCCTGCCGTGCTGAATACATGTTCAGACAAAACGCTGGCCGCCGGGCAGGCCAGCACCTCCAAGGCATAAAATGCTAACTCTGGCCACGTGGACAATTTGGAGACCCAGAAGTTGAATGGGGCCGAACCATCAGTCAGTACGTGGAGGCGTGTGCAGACGTACTATTCAACCATGTTAATGAAACGCTGCCTCCTGCTAACACGTTCTGTATCAGGTGGTGGTGCAGTTAGCTGTGGCGTGGAGACAAAACTTTTCCACATTTCTGCCATGCTAACCCTGCCCTCAGAGGAGCTGGCCATCACACAGCCGCGTTGGCGACCTCTTGCTCCTCCTCTGCCTTCGCCTTGGGCTTCCACCTGTTCCCCTGTGACATTTGGTAATGCTCTCAGGAGCGCCTCTACCAGCGTGCGCTTGTACTCGCGCATCTTCCTATCATGCTCCAGTGCAGAAGGTAAGGTGGGCACATTGTCTTTGTACCGAGATCCAGCAGGGTGGCAACCCAGTAGTCTGCTCACGTTAAAATGTGGGCAACTCTGCTGTTGTTGCGCAGGCACTGCAGCTTGTAGTCGCTCATGTGTGCCAGGCTCCCCAGAGGTAAGGACGAGCTGTCCTCTGTGGAAGGTGTATCGTCATCGTCCTCCGTATCCCCCCAGCCACGCACCAGTGATGGCCCTGAGCTGTGTCGGGTGCCACCCGGCTGTGAACCTGCTTCATCCTCATCCTCCTCCACCTCCTCCTCATCCTCCTCGTCCTCCAGTAGTGGGCCCTGGCCGGCCACATTTGTACCTGGCCTCTGCTTTTGCAAAAAACCTCACTCTGAGCCACTTCTAACAGACTGGCCTGAAAGTGCTAAAAATGACCCCTAATCCTCCTCCTCCTCCTCCTGGGCAACCTCCTCTTCCATCATCGCCTTTAGCGTTTTCTCAAGGAGACATAGAAGTGGTATTGTAACGCTGATAACGGTGTCATCGCCACTGGCCATGTTGGTGGAGTACTCGAAACAGCGCAACAGGGCACACAGGTCTCGCATGGAGGCCCAATCATTGGTGGTGAAGTGGTGCTGTTGCGCAGTGCGACTGACGCGTGCGTGCTGCAGCTGAAACTCCACTATGGCCTGGTGCTGCTCGCACATTCTCTCCAGCATGTGCAAGGTGGAGTGCCACCTGGTGGGCACGTCGCATATGAGGCGGTGAGCGGGAAGGCCGAAGTTCCGCTGTAGCGCAGACAGGCGAGCAGCGGCAGGATGTGAACGCCGGAAGCGTGCACAGACGGCCATCACTTTATGCAGCAGCTCTGACATGTCGGGGTAGTTGTGAATGAACTTCTGCACCACCAAATTCAGCACATGTGCCAGGCAAGGGATGTGCGTCAAACCGGCTAGTCCAAGAGCTGCGACGAGATTTCGCCCATTATCGCACACCACCAGGCCGGGCTTGAGGCCCACCGGCTGAAACCACTCGTCGGTCTGTTGTTCAATACCCCGCCACAACTCCTGCGCGGTGTGGGTCCTGTCCCCCAAACATATGAGTTTCAGAATGGCCTGCTGACGTTTACCCCGGGCTGTGCTGAAGTTGGTGGTGAAAGTGTGTGGCTGACTGGATGAGCTGGTAGAAGCAGAGGAGGAGGAAGCTGAGTAGAAGGAGGAGGCTACAGGAGTCAAAGAATGATGCCCTGCGATCCTTGGCGGCGGAAGGACGTGCGCCAAGGAACTCTCTGCCTGCGGCCCAGCCTTCACTACATTTACCCAGTGTGCAGTTAGGGAGATATAGCGTCCCTGGCCGTGCTTACTGGTCCACGTATCTGTGGTTAGGTGGACCTTGCCACAGATGGCGTTGCGCAGTGCACACTTGATTTTATCGGATACTTGGTTGTGCAGGGAAGGCAGGGCTGCCTTGGAGAAGTAGTGGCGGCTGGGAACAACATACTGTGGGACAGCCATGGACATCAGCTGTTTGAAGCTGTCTGTGTCCACCAGCCTGAATGACAGCATTTCAAAGGCCAGTAGTTTAGAAATGCTGGCATTCAGGCCCAGGGCTCGAGGGTTGCTAGGTGGGAATTTACGCTTTCTCTCCAAGGTTTGTGAGATGGAGAGCTGAACGCTGCCGTGTGACATGGTGGAGATGCTTGGTGACGCAGGTGGTGTTGTCGGTGGCACATCCTCGGTTTGGTGGGCGGCAGGTGCCAACATTCCTCCCGAGGCGGAGGAAGAGGCCGAGGCAGCAGCAGATAAGGGAGCAGGGGGAGCCAGAGTGAGTTCCTTGCTTTTAAGGTGTTTACTCCACTGCAGTTCATGCTTTGCATGGTCATGCAGGTTGTGCTAAGGTTCAGAACGTTAATGCCTCGCTTCAGGCTCTGATGGTACAGCGTGCAAACCACTCGGGTTTTGTCGTCAGCACATTGTTTAAAGAAGTGCAATGCCAGGGAACTCCTTGAAGCTGCCTTTGGGGTGCTCGGTCCCTGGTGGCGGTGGCAAGTAGCAGGCGAACTCTCTTGGAGGCGGCTGTTCTGCTTTTGCCCCCTGCTCTCTCTTTTGCTACGCTGTTGGCTTGGTCTCACCACTGCCTCTTCCTCTGAACTATGAAAGTCAGTGGCACGATCTTCATTTCATGTGGGGTCTAGGACCTCATTGTCCCCTGCATCGTCTTCCACACAGTCTTCCTCCCTGACCTCCTGTTCGGTCTGCACACTGCAGAAAGACGCAGCAGTTGGCACCTGTGTTTCGTCATCATCAGAGACGTGCGGACTTCGATGAGATGGTTTTCCCATGTCATCATCATCAGGAAACATCAGTGGTTGTGCATCAGTGCATTCTATGTCTTCCACCACTGGGGAAGGGCTAGGTGGATTCCGTTGGGAAACCCTGTCAGCAGAGTCTTCAAACAGCATAAGAGACTGCTGCATAACTTGAGGCTCAGACAGTTTCCCTGATATGCATGGGGGTGATGTGACAGACTGATGGGCTTGGTTTTCAGGTGCCACCTATGTGCTTTCTGCAGAAGACTGGGTGGGAGATAATGTTGTGAACATACTGGATCCACTGTCGGCCACCCAATTGACTAGCGCCTGTACCTGCTCAGGCCTTACCATCCTTAGAACAGCATTGGGCCCCACCAAATATCGCTGTAAATTCTGGCGGGTACTGGAACCTGAGGTAGTTGGTTCAATAGGACGTGTGGCAGAATGGCCACGTCCTCTCCCAGCCCAAGAGGGTACACTAACACCACCACGACCGCGTCCGCGTCCCTTACTAGATGTTTTCCTCATTGTTACCGTTCACCAAGCACCACAATAAGAAAAAAAATATTTGGCCCAATGTATTGATTTTAAATTCAGGCCTTTTTTTACCGGCACCTAACACTATCTGCCTATTTATTTATGTAGTGTATTACACTAATCCAGGCACAGCAGTAACCACTGATTTAGTGGAATATCTCTTTTAGGGCTACTATTTAGGCCCTGGATGAAAGGTATCCTTTTATGGACAGATTTACAATTGGCCTGCAACAGCTCGAACACCAGATTCAGGGTATTGCTATTTTGGCAATTGAATTTAACCCCAGAACAAAATATATGCTTTGGCGGACACTATGAAACTTGGCCTGAAACAGCTGGGACACCAGATTCAGGGTATTGCTATTTTGGCAATTGAATTTCACCCCAGAACAAAATATATGTTTTGGCAGACACTATGAATCTTGGCCTGCAATAGCTGGGACACCAGATTCAGTGTATTGCTATTTTGGCAATTGAATTTCACCCCAGAACAAAATATATGTTTTGGCGGACACTATTATACTTTGCCAGCCACAGCTGAAACCACTGATTTATGGTATTGCTATTTTGGCAATTGATTTTCACCCCACAACAAAATATGTGTTTTGTCGGAAACTATGAATCTTGGCCTGCAACAGCTGGGACACCAGATTCAGGGTATTGCTATTTTGGCAAATGAATTTCACCCCAGAACAAAATATATGTTTTGGCGGACACTATGAATCTTGGCCTGCAACAGCTGGGACGCCAGATTCCGGGTATTGCTATTTTGGCAATTGAATTTCACCCCAGAACAAAATATATGTTTTGGCGGACACTATTATACTTTGCCAGCCACAGCTGAAACCACTGATTTATGGTATTGCTATTTTGGCAATTGAATTTCAACACAGAACAAAATATATGTTTTGGCGGACACTATGAATCTTGACCTGCAACAGCTGGGACACCAGATTCAGGGTATTGCTATTTTGGCAATTGAATTTCACCCCAGAACAAAATATATGTTTTTGCGGACACTATAAATCTTGGCCTGCAACAGCTGAGACACCAGATTCAGGGTATTGCTATTTTGGCAATTGAATTTCACCCCAGAACAAAATATATGTTTTGGCGGACACTATTATACTTTGCCAGCCACAGCTAAAACCACTGATTTATGGTATTGCTATTTTGGCAATTGAATTTCACCCCAGAACAAAATATATGTTTTGGCGGTCACTATTATACTTTGCCAGCCACAGCTGAAACCACTGATTTATGGTATTGGTATTTTGGCAATTTAATTTCACCCCAGAACAAAATATATAATGTGCAGGACACTATGAAACTTGGCCAGCCACAGCTGAAACCACTGATTTATGGTATTGCTATTTTTTCAATTGAATTTCACCCCAGAACAAAATATATGTTTTGGCGGACACTATGAATCTTGGCCTATAACAGCTGGGACACCAGATTCACGGTATTGGTATTTTGGCAATTGAATTTTACCCCAGAACAAAATATATGTTTTGGCGGACACTATTATACTTTGCCAGCCACAGCTGAAACCACTAATTTATGGTATTGCTATTTTGGCAATTGAATTTCACCACATAAAATAATCTATCCTTTGCCAGACAGCAGACAGTATTATACTTGGCTAGCCAAAGCTGGAACACCAGATTTAGGGGATTGGTATTTGGGCAATTGTATTTAACCCCTTAATAAAATATAGAAATTGCTATCCTGAGTTTCTAGGGGTGACAATTGATGTAGGATATAGCAAAAAAAAAAAACTAGTATTGATGGATTGATGGACTTGGTGGCAGCTTGTTCTGGTGCACCACAAGCCACAAAATGGCCGCCGATCAACCCAGAAAATAAGTGACAGAAAAACGCTCTGTGCAGCCTAAAAACCAGTGAGCAAGTAACTAGCAGAAGTTCAATCATTCTCAGTTTTAGATCAATCCGTTCATTAGGTGCTGTTGCTGACTTTTCCCTGCCTATTCTCGCCCTCACAGAAGCTGCGTCCTCTCCCTACACTAATCAGAGCAGTGTGACGTGCGGCGCTACGTGACTCCAGCTTAAATAGAGGCTGGGTCACATGCTGCGCTTGGCCAATCACAGCCATGCCATTAGTAGGCATGACTGTGATGGGCTCTTAGGGTAAAAAGTAAAACGTTAGCTGATTGGCTGCTGTGCTGCCCTTCAGAAAGCGGGAAGTAATCGCCGAACAACGAACCCGAACCCAAACTTTTTTGAAAATGTCCGGGGTCGGGTCCGTGTCCCGGACACCCCAAAATTCGGTACGAACCCGAACTATGCTCGAACTGTTCGCTTAACACTAATGCTTATACAAGAAGAGCCCCCTGACAGAGTGGAGAGGGTGTCAGCAATAAGTTTGTGTTGACATCACTAATTATTTTGCCCTTCCTCTTATCCGTCAGAACAATAACCCCCAAAAAACAGATCCTATCTGTTGAGCATCCGCCTTCACTCGTCCAGCATTTGGTCAGTAATCCATCAGTATTGCTAATGCCAAAAAAAAAAACAGTAGTGTATCCAAAACAGATGACACGTGAATGAGGAGACCACAGAGCGGCACAACGACAGAGTGTGGAGGTGAAGGTAGCATCAGGAGGCAAACGGCGAACGTGAACTTCCGCAAATGTTCGTGAACCGGGTCACCCGCCATAGACTTCAATTGGCAGGCGAATGTTCAAACCCACAGGAACTCTTTCTGGCCACAATAGTGATGGACAAGTTGTTTCAAGGGGACTAACACCTGGACTGTGGCATGCCGGAGAGGGATTCATGGCAAAACTCCCACGGAAAATTACGTAGTTGACGCAGAGTCGGGTTTTAATCCATAAAGGGCATAAATCACCTAACATTCCTAAATTGTTTGGAATAACGTGCTTTAAAACATCCAGTGTGTGTATACGATCAGGTATGATGTTGTATCGATCAGGTAGTGTAAGGGTTACGCCCGCTTTACAATGACAGACCAAACTTTGACAGACCAAACTCCCCATTTACCGCACCGCAAACAACCGCAAACAGTCGATTTGCACAACCGCAAACTCCCCATTTGCACAAGGTTGGATACCAAGCTAGCCATGTCCCGTTTCTTGTCCTCACTGACGTCATTGAAGGTCTCTTCCTCCACCCAGCCACGTACAACACCAAGGGTCCCCAAAAGGTGACAACAAGCCCCCTGGGACGCCTGCTGTGGTTGGTCTTCCACCTCCTCAAAGCCACCTTCCTCCTCTGACTCCTCTTCTTCAGAATCCTCTCTCTGCATTGCCGCAGGTCCAGCAATAGACGAAGAAGGCTGCTTCTGGTGGTGATGGTGACCACAACTCTTCCTCTTCATGCTCATCTACGGCCCGATCCAGCACTCTTTGCAGGGCACACTCCAGAAAAACGCATATGGGATGAGGTCGATGATGTTGCCTTGGGTTTGACTGACCAGGTTTGTCACCTCCGCAAAAGGACACATGAGCCTACAGCCATTGTGCATGAGCGTTCAGTAACGCGGCCAAAATATACCCAGCTCCGCAGAGGCTGTACTCTTTTTCTTAAATTAAAAAAATCTGTTCTTACCAGTTTAATCTCTGTTTTGTCCCCTATCAGGGGCCGGTGTATTGAATAGATTTTAGGAACCGGGAGATGGAAAAAGATGGTTGGTCGGTCCTCTTCCTTCCAATTTGGGGCACTGCGCGTGCGCCGCGCAATGTACTGTTCCACCAATACAAATAGGGTGAACTACTATTCTTACCATTTTAATCTTTGTTAAGTCCCCTATCAGGGGATGTGTATTGAACTGAATCCTTGCATGCAGAGATGGAGAAAAAAGCTTGCTCTGTCCGCTTCCTTCTAATTTTGGGCACTTGCAATGGAATTTGCCTCCAATGCAACTAGTGTTAACTAAGTACTATTCCTATCAGTTTAATCTCTGTTTTGCCCCTTATCCGGGCCAGGGCCGGTATAGTGAATAGATTTTTGGAATGAAGAGATGGAAAAAGACTCATGCTCGGTCCGCTTCGTTTGAATTCTAGGTCACTGCATGTGCGCCGTGCAATGTACTGTGACACCCTATATGAGTGGTGGGCAGTGGGCACAGTACAGTCTGTGGGCCTGACACACACTGGCAGGCAACTGCAATTATATTAAAGGGTAAAAATTAAATGTCTTTTTTATCTGCAAGGTACTGTGCCACCCTATATGAGTGGTGTTCACACAGTACAGTCTGTGGGCCTGCGGCCTCTCACACACAGGCAGGCAAATGCAATATATATATATATATATGTATATATATATATATATATATATTTATATATATAGATATATAGATATGAAAAAAATAAATAAAAGCAGACTGATGTACCAGCCCTAAAAAGTGGTTTTTGAGGTGCTGTCAGGACGCTGTCCTTATAGCAGATGGCCCCTTTCACATGAGCAAGTTTTCAGCGCGGGTGCAATGCGTGACGTGAACGCATAGCATCCGCACTGAATCCTGACCCATTCATTTCAATGGGTCTGTGTACATGAGCATTCTTTTTCATGCATCACTTGTGTGTTGCGTGAAAATCGCAGCATGTTCTATATTCTGTGTTTTTCACGCAGCCCTAGCCCCGTAGAAGTGAATGGGGCTGCGTGAAAAACATATTGCATCCACAAGCAAGTGCGGGTGCATTGCGTTTTTCACTAATGGTTACTATGAGATGTTGTTTGTAAACCTTCAGTTTTTATCACGCATGTGAAAAACGCATCAAAACGCATTGCACCCGCGCGGAAAAAACTGAACAACTAAACGCAATCGCAGGCAAAACTGAACGGCTTTGCCTGTGAAATCATACAGTTTTTACTGGCTACGCATCTGGACATAAGGCCCCATTCACACATCCGCAATTTTTTCCGCATCCATTCCGCAATTCTGCGGAATGGATGCGGACCCATTCATTGTGAATGGGGCCGGACGTGATGCGGAGAGCACACTATGTGCTCTCCACTTCTGCATTTGTGGAGCTGCGGCCCCAAACTTCCGGGTTTCGTCCCCGAAACATCATGCGGCGGCTCCGCAAAAGATAGAGCATGTCCTATTCTTGTCCACAGCCTGCGGACAAGAATAGGCATCTCTATGGGGAGTGCCGGCATAGTGTGTTGGGGATCCGCAATTTTCGGATCCGCAACACACTACGGACATGTGAATGGGGCCTAATCCGGACACGCTCGTGTGAAAGAGGCTGATGAGTCTTTGAGGACTGGAGTAGACACAGAACACTAGTAGCTAATGCTTTCCCTAGAATCCCTATATTAATTAAGCAGCACTCTCCCTGCTCTAACACTGCAGCTTCAGAATGAATCTAAGATGGATGCTGTCCTTGCTTTTTGATAGGAGGTGGGAGGGTCTGGGAGGAAGGGTATGCTAATTGGCTGGAATGTGTCAGCTGACTGTGAGGTACAGGGTCAAAGTTTGCTCAATGATAAAGCATAGGGGGCGAATCGAACACTAATGCACTACAAAAAGGGCTGCAATTTTCTCACTTCACCACACAATGGCTAATAAGCCTTTTTTTCCCACTAATACACGCCAAAAAATGCTTTAGAACATATAACTGCACCGCACAAGGGCAAATAAGACATAGAAATATTTCCTTGTAATAAACCCTGTTAATGGCTGTATCAAACAGCACTTGCACCCCAATAACAAGAACGGTTTGCTGGAATTACAGAGCTGTATAATAGCAATTTGGGTCCCCAGTCAGTACAGCAAGGTGTAACAGGATTGTTCCTATTACCCAGGCTGTAACTTCCCCTACTGAACCCTGTTCAACATAAATGCTGTGAAATGATTCATCCCCATCCTTTCCCTACAACTTGCGTATCGTAAAAATTACATTATCTTGGGCCTAGTGTAGTGGCCAAAATCTGTATTTTTCTGTAACCAGGATCTTACTGCATGTCAGTACAGTGTGTATCGTAAAAATTACATTATCTAGGGCCTAGTGTAGTGGCCAAAATCTGTATATTTCTGTATCCAGTACCGAACTGTATGTCGATACAGTGTGTATCGTAAAAATTACTGTCTCTCGGGTCTAGTGTAGTAGCCAAAATCAGTATTTTTCTGTATCCAGTACCTTAATACATGTCAACACAGTGTGTATCGTAAAAATTACATTCTCTTGGGCCTTGTGTAGTGGCCAAAATCTATATTTTTCTGTATCCAGTACCTTACTGCATGTCAATACATTGTGTATCGTAAAAATTACATTATCTAGGGCCTAGTGTAGTGGCCAAAATCTGTATTTTTCTGTATCCAGTACCAAACTGATGTCAATACAGTTTGTTTCGTAAAAATTACATAATCTTGGGCCTAGTGTAGTGGCCAAAATCAGTATTTTTCTGTATCCAGTACCAAACTGCATGTCAATACAGTGTGTATCGTAAAAATTACTTTCTCTTGGGCCTAGTGTAGTGGCCAAAATCTGAATTTTTCTGTATCCAGTACCGAACTACATGTCAATACAGTGTGTATCGCAAAAATTACATTCTCTCGGGCCTAGTGTAACAGCCAAAATCTGTATTTTTTTGTATCCAGTACCTTACTGCATCTCAATACAGTGTGTATCGTAAAAATCACATTCTCTCGGGCCTAGTGTAGTGGCCAAAATCTGTATTTTTCTGTATCCAGTAACAAACTGCATGTCAATACAGTGTGTATCAGAAAAATTACATTATCTTGGGCCTAGTATAGTTGCCAAAATCTGTATTTTTCTGTATCCAGTACCGAACTGCATGTCAATACAGTGAATATTGTAAAAATCACATTATCTTGGGCCTAGTGTAGTGGCCAAAATCTGAAGTCGCAGGTCCGGATGCCCGTCTCCCTGTACTGGGACCTTCGCATGAACCGTCATCCAACAACATCCACTTCCCTGTCCCTCACCTTCAGTCCCTCACCTCCAATGTTTTATACAGTCTGCTCACCTGTAGGCCATTACTGGAATGTTTTATGGGGTTCGATCACCTTCAGGCTCTTACCTCCAATGTTTTATACGGTCGGCTCACCTTCAGGCCCTCACCTCTAATGTTTTATACGGTCTGCTCACCTGTAGGCCATCACTGCAATGATTTATGGGGTTCAACTATAATGTTTTAGAGGGTAACCAGCAGGCCCATGCTCAAAATGTTTTTGAGGGTTACCATCAGGCCATCAATGATAATTTTTCAAGGGTGTGTATGATGCCCTCTTTTATGTGTAATAAAGGGTGTATTGGAGTGCCGGTGTTCTGTGAAAATCTGCTGCCTGTGAGAATCTGCTGCCCTCGTCATTTCCGGGGTGGAGTTTCTCGCAGCGGGCAACCTGATAGGCTAAAAGAGAAGGCGTGGTTGCGGCTGCGCACCATCACTCCTGGGAGCAGTATTTTACTGCCGATGGCTGTGAACGCGCCAGGGCAGCTTAAAGTAACGGGCTAGCGTGCATGCGCACTATGTGAATGTGCCAGGGCAGCTGAAATTAATGGGCTAGCACACATGCGCGCTATGTGAACGTGCCAGGGCAGCTTACATTTACGGGGCAGCTTACATTTATGGGCCACTGCGCATGCGCCGAGGGTAGGAAAAATTGCAGCGCAGTGTCCCGTAACTTTTTCCTACCCGCGGCGCTTGCACAATAGCCCGTAATCTTGACCTACCCTAGTGGCAAATCTAAGTGTGAAATAATTTCAGTTGCTTTGCTGCGTTCACATATCGCGCATGCACGATAGCCCGTAAAAGTAAGCTGCCCTGGCCTTTTCCTGGCACTCTGGGCGCGTTCACATAGCGCGCATTCACGCAAGCCCGTTATATTCAGCTGCCCTGGCGCGTTCACAGCCATCGGCTGTAAAATACTGCTACTCAGAGCGATGGTGCGCAGCCGCAACCACGCCTCCTCTTTTAGCCTATTAGGTGGCCCGCTGCAAGAAACTCCGCCCTGGAAATGACGAGGGAAGCAGATTCTCATGGGATGAAGATTTCCTTGTAATTTTTGCCAGCCCTTTCACTTAGTGCATAGGCTTTATGAGTGTAGCAGTGTACCTGAACAATTGTAGCACTATGTGAATGAGGCCCTCCTTTATGTGATATACAGGCTGTATCGGAGTGCTTCTTCCTTGTAATTTTTGGCAGCATTTGCACTGTATATACAATTGAATATACAGGAAAAAATGTTTCCTTACAATTTTACCTCAAAAAATTTTGAGGGGGCGGGATTTTGGGCATGATTTTGTCGCTATGTAAAAGTGGCAGACAACTGGGACAATATGGTTCCCAGCAGCGACATTGGAGTCCAAGATGCACCCACACATGGTCCCCATGCTGTTCCAGATCCATTTTGGTGGTGTTTCTGACACTTTCTGACCTTGTAAGTAAATAACAGAGTGGGCACACAGTATCAGGACAGGATGCAAGGAAACGCAAATAGTATAATAAAAGTTATTTTAATAAAATGACAGTCAATCTACAATATACTGAAATATAAACATGAACATAAACCCCACGCTAAAACTTTACAAGTAGATGGCGTAAAAGTGCAGATGTAACATACATGGAGTAACAAAATAAAAATACTGGCAAAAAACGGCAATGGAGTCTCCTCAGTGGATGTAAATTGCTGTAATGGTGTTTGCTGAGGTCCAATAACCCCCAAGTTCTCAGTTGGAGAATATAGTAGAGTCCCACAGTATAAAAAAGAGGTGCATAGAGTATTAGTGGTATTAATGTGCAGAGAAAACGTTACCGCTCCAGTGGTAAATGTTGCAGATGGCGGCTGGATCTCCACATGTAGCTGTAAATGGCATCCACTTTCCTGTAATGCTTTTAGACACAGTTGCATGCAGCGTCCCACATGATGTGTCATACGACCAGGTGAAGTGTTCTCTGAGTGGAGACCAGGTCCTAAAGTCCACCTTGTATAGGGAATTTTGTGGAGCCTTTGAATCCTTAACTGGATAATAATGTGGCCATAATGTATCCGCACAAAATCAACAGAAGATCCACGTAAGATAGTTCGCCCAATGTTGCCCAACCATACGCGTTTCGGAGGTCCTCCTCCTTCCCCACTGAGGAAGGAGGAGGACCTCCAACGCGTATGTTGGGCAGCATTGGCGAACTATCTACGTGGATCTTCTGTTGATTTTGTGCGATACATTATTATCCAGTTAAGGATTCAAAGGCTCCACGAAATTCCCTATACAAGGTGGACTTTAGGACCTGGTCTCCACTCAGAGAACACTTCACCTGGTCGTATGACACATCATGTGGGACGCTGCATGCACCTGTGTCTGAAGCATTACAGGAAAGTGGATGCCATTTACAGCTACATGTGGAGATCCAGCCGCCATCTGCAACATTTACCACTGGAGCGGTAACGTTTTCTCTGCACATTAATACCACTAATACTCTATGCACCTCTTTTTTATACTGTGGGACTCTACTATATTCTCCAACTGAGAACTTGGGGGTTATTGGACCTCAGCAAACACCATTACAGCAATTTACATCCACTGAGGAGACTCCATTGCCGTTTTTTGCCAGTATTTTTATTTTGCTACTCCATGTATGTTATATCTGCACTTTTACGCCATCTACTTGTAAAGTTTTAGCGTGGGGTTTATGTTCATGTTTATATTTCAGTATGTTGTAGATTGACTGTCATTTTATTAAAATAACTTTTATTATACTATTTGCGTTTCCTTGCATCCTGTCCTGATACTGAGTGCCCACTCTGTTATTTACTTACATACGCATTTCTCAGTTTTTTTGGCCTTTTGCGAGGTGGCCATTCAGAGTGAGAGCACCTTTTCCATGAGATCCTGATTAATTGAGCCACCTGACACATTACTCCACTTTCTGACCTTATCCAATGGACCAAGCACCCTCCCCTCATCCAACAGGGGGTGCCTGGTTGTCTTTAGAGTTGAGCGAACACCTGGATGTTCGGGTTTGAGAAGTTGGGCCGAGGAGAGAGGTCCCACAGCAAGGAATAAGGCATCATATCACCCACCACTGGAGAAGGCCACTTTCAGTTATTTAGGCCTCAGCACCCAGACAGAGGAGAGAGGTCCCACAGCAAGGAATAAGGCATCATATCACCCACCACTGGAGAAGGCCACTTTGAGTTATTTCGGCCCCAGCACCCAGACAGAGGAGAGAGGTCCCATAGCAGAGAATCAGGCGTCATATCACCCACCACTGGAGAAGGCCACTTTGAGTTATTTAGGCCCCAGCACCCAGATAGAGGAGAGAGGTCCCACAGCAAGGAATAAGGCGTCATAATACCCACAACTGGAGAAGGCCACTTTGAGTTATTTAGGCCCCAGCACCCAGACCGAGGAGAGAGGTCACACAGCAAGGAATAAGGCGTCATAGCACCCACCACTGGAGAAGGCCACTTTCAGTTATTTAGGCCCCAGCAACCAGACAGAGGAATGAGGTCCCACAGCAAGGAATCATGCGTCATATCACCCACCACCGGAGAAGGCCACTTTCAGTTATTTAGGCCCCAGCAACCAGACAGAGGAGAGAGGTCCCACAGCAAGGAATCATGCGTCATATCACCCATCACCGGAGAAGGCCACTTTCAGTTATTTCGGCCCCAGCACACAGACAGAGGAGAGAGGTCCCACAGCAAGGAATCATGCGTCATATCACCCACCACCGGAGAAGGCCACTTTCAGTTATTTAGGCCCCAGAACCCAGACAGAGGAGAGAGGTCCAACAGCAAGGAATAAGGCGTCATATCACCCACCACTAGACAAGGCCACTTCCAGATATTTAGGCCCCAGCACCCAGACAGAGGAGAGAGGTCCCACAGCAAGGAATAAGACATCATATAACCCACCACTGGAGAAGGCCACTTTAAGTTATTTAAACTCAAAGTTATTTAACCCACAGCAAGAAATAAGGCGTCATATCACCCAACACTGGAGAAGGCCACTTTCAGTTATTTAGGCCCCAGCACCCAGACAGAGGAGAGGGTCCCACAGCAAGGAATAAGGCGTCATATCACCCACCACTAAAGAAGGCCACTTACAGATATTTAGCCCATGGCACCCAGACAGAGGAGAGAGGTCGCATAGCAGAAGTTCATGCTTCATGTCACCCACCATTGTAACAGGCCGCTTTCAGTTATTTAGGCCCTGGCGCCCAGATTGAGGAGAGTTTCATTCAACTTTGGGTTGCACTGCAAGATCATGGTAAAGTTAAAAAAATGAGGATTCAATAAAGAAGTGCCCTGGAGTACAAGAATACATGGTTGAGGGGGAGGCAGTTATAAATGTCTATTCTGCACAAGGGAGGCACAGGTCCTGTGGGATCCATGCCTGCTTCATTTTTATGAACGTCAGCTTGTCCACGTTGGCTGTGGATAAGCTACTGCGTTTGTCAGTAATGACGCCCCCTGCCGTGCTGAATACATGTTCAGACAAAACGCTGGCCGCCGGGCAGGCCAGCACCTCCAAGGCATAAAATGCTAACTCTGGCCACGTGGACAATTTGGAGACCCAGAAGTTGAATGGGGCCGAACCATCAGTCAGTACGTGGAGGGGTGTGCAGACGTATAGAGATGAGCGAACACCTGGATGTTCGGGTTCGAGAAGTTCGGTCGAACTTCCCGAAAATGTTCGGGTTCGGGATCCGAACTCGACCCGAACTTTATCCCGAACCCTATTGAAGTCAATGAGGACCCAAACTTTTGGGCACTAAAAAGTCTGTAAAATAGTCCAGGAAAGGGCTACAGGGCTGCAAAAGGCAGCAAAATGTAGTTAAATGCCCTCCAAACTAATGTGGATAGGGAAATGAATTAAAATAAAATAAAATAAATAAAAATTAACCAATATCAATTGGAGAGAGGTCCCATAGCAGAGAATCATGCGTCATGTCACCCACCACTGGAGAAGGCCACTTTCAGTTATTTCGGCTCCAGCACCCAGACAGAGGAGAGAGGTCCCACAGCAAGGAATCATGCGTCATATCACCCACCACTGGAGAAGGCCACTTTCAGTTATTTCGGCCCAGCACCCAGACAGAGGAGAGAGGTCCTACAGCAAGGAATCATGCGTCATTTCACCCGCCACCAGAGAAGGCCACTTTCAGTTATTTTGGCCCCAGCAGCCAGACAGAGGAGAGAGGTCCCACAGCAAGGAATCATGCGTCATATCACCCACTACTGGAGAAGGCCACTTTCAGTTATTTCGGCCCCAGCACCCAGACCGAGGAGAGAGGTCCCACAGCAAGGAATCATGCGTCATATCAGCCACCACTGGAGAAGGCCACTCAATTATTTCGGCCCCAGCACCCAGACAGAGTAGAGAGGTCCCACAGCAAGGAATCATGCATCATATCACCCACCACTGGAGAAGGCCACTTTCAATTATTTAGGCCCCAGCACCCAGACAGAGGAGAGAGGTCCCACAGCAAGGAATCATGCGTCATATCACCCACCACTGGAGAAGGCCACTTTCAGTTTTTTCGGCCCCAGCACCCAGACAGAGGAGAGAGGTCCCACAGCAAGGAATCATGCGTCATATCACCCACCACTGGAGAAGGCCACTTTCAGTTATTTCGGCCCAGCACCCAGACAGAGGAGAGGTTCATTTAACTTTGGGTGTCACCACAAGATCATGGTAAAGTTAAAAAAATGAGGATTCAATAAAGAAGTGCCCCGGAGTAAAAGAATACATAGTTGAGGGGGAGGTAGTTATAAATGTCTATTCTGCACAAGGGAGGCACAGGTCCTGTGGGATCCATGCCTGGTTCATTTTTATGAACGTCAGCTTGTCCACGTTGGCTGTGGACAGGCAGCTGCGTTTGTCAGTAATGACGCCCACTGCCGTGCTGAATACACGTTCAGACAAAACGCTGGACGCTGGGCAGGCCAGCACCTCCAAGGCATAAAATGCTAACTCTGGCCACGTGGACAATTTGGAGACCCAGAAGTTGAATGGGGCCGAACCATCAGTCAGTACGTGGAGGGGTGTGCAGACGTACTGTTCAACCATGTTAGTGAAATGCTGCCTCCTGCTAACACGTTCCGTATCAGGTGGTGGTGCAGTTAGCTGTGGCGTGGAGACAAAACTTTTCCACATTTCTGCCATGCTAACCCTGCCCTCAGAGGAGCTGGCCGTGACACTGCTGCGTTGGCGACCTCTTGCTCCTCCTCTGCCTTCGCCTTGGGTTTCCACCTGTTCCCCTGTGACATTTGGGAATGCTCTCAGGAGCGCATCTACCAGCGTGCGCTTGTACTCGCGCATCTTCCTATCACGCTCCAGTGCAGTAAGTAAGGTGGGGACATTGTCTTTGTATCGGGGATCCAGCAGGGTGGCAACCCAGTAGTCCGCACACGTTAAAATGTGGGCAACTCTGCTGTCGTTGCGTAGGCACTGCAGCATGTAGTCGCTCATGTGTGCCAGGCTCCCCAGAGGTAAGGGCAAGCTGTCCTCTGTGGGAGGCGTATCATCATCGTCCTCCGACTGTCCTGAAAGTGCTAAAAATGACCCCTCATCCTCCTCCTCCTCCTCCTGGGCCACCTCCTCTTCCATCATTGCCATAAGCTTTTTCTCAAGTAGACATAGAAGTGGTATTGTAACACTGATAACGGTGTCATCGCCACTGGCCATGTTGGTGGAGTACTCGAAACAGGGCACACAGGTCTCGCATGGAGGCCCAATCATTGGTGGTGAAGTGGTGCTGTTGCGCAGTGCGACTGACGTGTGCGTACTGCAGCTGAAACTCCACTATGGCCTGGTGCTGCTCGCACAGTCTCTCCAGCATGTGCAAGGTGGAGTTCCACCTGGTGGGCACGTCGCATATGAGGCGGTGAGCAGAAAGGCCGAAGTTACGCTGTAGCGCAGACAGGCGAGCAGCGGCAGGATGTGAACGCCGGAAGCACGCACAGACGGCACGCACTTTATGCAGCAGCTCTGACATGTCGGGGTAGTTGTGAATGAACTTCTGCACCACCAAATTCAGCACATGTGCCAGGCAAGGGATGTGCGTCAAACCGGCTAGTCCCAGAGCTGCGACGAGATTTCGCCCATTATCGCACACCACCAGGCCGGTCTTGAGGCCCACTGGCAGAAACCACTCGGTCTGTTGTTCAATACCCCGCCACAACTCCTGCGCGGTGTGGGGCCTGTCCCCCAAACATATAAGTTTCAGAATGGCCTGCTGACGTTTACCCCGGGCTGTGCTGAAGTTGGTGGTGAAGGTGTGTGGCTGACTGGATGAGCTGGTGGAAGCAGAGAAGGAAGAAGCCGAGTAGGAGGAGGAGGCTACAGGAGGCAAAGAATGATGCCCTGTGATCCTTGGCGGCGGACGGA
Organism: Bufotes viridis; assembly: GCA_033119425.1. NCBI lineage: Eukaryota > Metazoa > Chordata > Amphibia > Anura > Bufonidae > Bufotes > Bufotes viridis. The sequence goes on from CM065589.1 coordinate 139,019,256, forward strand.
CGTGCGCCAAGGAACTCTCCGCCTGCGGCCCAGCCGCCACTACATTTACCCAGTGTGCAGTTAGGGAGATATAGCGTCCCTGGCCGTGCTTACTGGTCCACGTATCTGTGGTTAGGTGGACCTTGCCACAGATGGCGTTGCGCAGTGCACACTTGATTTTATCGGTTACTTGGTTGTGCAGGGAAGGCACGGCCGTCTTGGAGAAGTAGTGGCGGCTGGGAACAACATACTGTGGGACAGCCATGGACATCAGCTGTTTGAAGCTGTCTGTGTCCACCAGCCTGAATGACAGCATTTCAAAGGCCAGTAGTTTAGAAATGCTGGCATTCAGGCCCAGGGCTCGAGGGTGGCTAGGTGGGAATTTACGCTTTCTCTCCAAGGTTTGTGAGATGGAGAGCTGAACGCTGCCGTGTGACATGGTGGAGATGCTTGGTGACACAGGTGGTGGTGTTGGTGGCACATCCTCTGTTTGGTGGGCGGCAGGTGCCAACATTCCTCCCGAGGCGGAGGAAGAGGCCGAGGCAGCAGCAGAAGAGGGAGCAGGGGAGCCAGAGTGAGTTCCTTGCTTTTAAGGTGTTTACTCCACTGCAGTTCATGCTTTGCATGTAGATGCCTGGTCATGCAGGTTGTGCTAAGGTTCAGAACGTTAATGCCTCGCTTCAGGCTCTGATGGCACAGCGTGCAAACCACTCAGGTCTTGTCGTCAGCACATTGTTTAAAGAAGTGCCATGCCAGGGAACTTCTTGAAGCTGCCTTTGGGGTGCTCGGTCCCTGGTGGCGGTGGCCAGTAGCAGGCGAACTCTCTTGGAGGCGGCTGTTCTGCTTTTGCCCCCTGCTCCCTCTTTTGCTACGCTGTTGGCTCGGTCTCACCACTGCCTCTTCCTCTGAACTATGAAAGTCAGTGGTACAACCTTCATTCCATGTGGGGTCTAGGACCTCATCGTCCCCTGCATCGTCTTCCACACAGTCTTCCTCCCTGACCTCCTGTTCGGTCTGCACACTGCAGAAAGACGCAGCAGTTGGCACTTGTGTTTTGTCATCATCAGAGATGTGCAGACTGCGATGAGATGGTTTTCCCATGTCATCATCATCAGGAAACATCAGTGGTTGTGCATCAGTGCATTCTATGTCTTCCACCACTGGGGAAGGGCTAGGTGGATTCGCTTGGGAAACACTGCTAGCAGAGTCTTCAAACAGCATAAGAGACTGCTGCATAACTTGAGGCTCAGACAGTTTCCCTGATATGCATGGGGGTGATGTGACTGACTGATGGGCTTGGTTTTCAGGCGCCACCTGTGCGCTTTCTGCAGAAGACTGGGTGGGAGATAATGTTGTGAACGTGCTGGATCCACTGTCGGCCACCCAATTGACTAGCGCCTGTACCTGCTCAGGCCTTACCATCCGTAGAACGGCATTGGGCCCCACCAAATATCGCTGTAAATTCTGGCGGGTACTGGAACCTGAGGTAGTTGGTTCACTAGGACGTGTGGCTGTGGCAGAATGGCCACGTCCTCTCCCAGCACCAGAGGGTACACTAACACCACCACAACCGTGTCCGCGTCTCTTACTAGATGTTTTCATCATTGTTACCGTTCACCAAGCACCACAATAAGAAAAAAAATATTTGTCCCAATGTATTGATTTCAAATTTAGGCCTTTTTTATTTAGGCCCTGGATGAAAGGTATCCTTTTATAGACCGATTTACACTTGGAGATGCACAGTAGCGTGTGCAAAAATATGTAGGATTATGCCTTCAGCAATTGTATTTTAACACTTTGTGTAATATACCCTTTAACGGACAGAAATTCAATGGGAGATGCACGGTAGCGTGTGAAGTTATTGAGGATGACACTCACAGCACTTGTATATACACCTTGAGTGTAATATACCCTTTTACGGACAGATTAACACTTGGCCTGCAACAGCTGGAACACCAGATTTAGAGTATTGCTACAGTTGTGTTCAAAATTATTCAACCCCCACTGAAATGGAGTGTTTTGGCCAGTTAGACATTGATTTTGATAATTTCAGTCATCTTGTTTACAATTAAAGCAAAAAGGCACTTGTAAAATATAACATAAAATGTATAATGAAATAACCACAAATGTCTTTTCTGTGCTCACATCATTATCAGTTTTATTCAACCCCCCAAGTGACATTCAATCTTAGTACTTAGTACAACATCCTTTTCAAGTTATAACAGCTTTTAAACGTGAAGCATAGCTTGACACAAGTGTCTTGCAGCGATTTACGGGTATCTTCGCCCATTCTTCATGGGCAAAAGCCGTCAGTTCACATTCTTAGGCTTGTGCGCTGCAACTTCTTTCTTTAAGTCCCACCAGAGGTTCTCAATAGGATTTAAGTCTGGTGACTGCGATGGCCACTTCAAAATGTTCCGGCCTTTAATCTGCAACCATGCTCTAGTGGACTTGGAGGTATGCTTGGGATCATTGTCCTGTTGAAAGGTCCAACGTCTCCCAAGCCTCAGGTTTGTGATGGACTGCATCACATTTTCATGCAATATCTCCTGGTACTGAAGAAAATTCATGGTACCTTGCACACGCTGAAGCTTCCCTGTACCTGTAGAAGCAAAACAGCCCCAAAGCATGATTGGGCCTTGTTCTTCCTCCTCCAAACATTGATCCATGGGCCCAAAGAGTTCTAATTTTCATCAGTCCACAGAACACTATCCCAAAACCTTTGTGGTTTGTCCACATGACTTTTGGCATACTGCAGTCGACTATTCTTATTCTTTGGAGACAGCAAGGGGGTGCGCCTGGGAGTTCTGGAATGGAGGTCTTCATTAGGCAGTGTGCGCCTTATTGTCTGAGCTGAAACTTCAGTACTTGCATCTGACAAATCTTTTTTCAGTTCCTCAGCAGTCACACGGGGACTTTTCAACACTTTGCGTTTCAGGTAGTGCACAGCAGTCGAAGTCAGCATCTTCTTTCTGCCACGACCAGGTGGCGTTTCAACAGTACCCTTTGCCTTGAATTTGCGAATGATGCTTCCTATGGTGTCTCTTGGTATGTTTAACATCTTTGCAATCTTCTTATTGCCATTGCCCTTACTCTTCTCTTGTCTTCCTGGACCATTCTCTTGACTTCACCATGTTTGTAAACACACCAGTAAATGTCTAGAAGGAGCTGAGTATCACAGTCATTTTAAATCTGCCTAATTGGTGCTTATTATGCTTGATTGCTGCTCCTTGACATCCAAAGGTGTTTTCAATACCTGATCGAAAACACTTGAATGAACCTCTGTTCTTAAAAGTGGTAGTCTTTAAGGGGTTGAATAATTGTGTCAATGAAGAAATCACAAAAAAAACATTTAATACTGTATTACAAAAACAATTGATGTCATTTTAGTTGCATTTGGTTCTTTAAAAAGTCCTTGTAAGATTTCATTCTGAACACAATTACAAATGTACACTAAATTCCCTAAAACCCTTTACAGCAATGAGGGTTGAATAATTTTAAACACAACTGTATATTGGCAAGTGAATTTCACCCCAGAACAAAATCTATCCTTTGATGGATACTATTAAACTTGTCCAGTCACAGCTGGAACACCAGATTTACTGTATTTCTATTTTGGCAACTGAATTTCACTGCAGAAAATAATAAATCCTTTGACGGACACTATTAAACTTGGCCAGCCACTGCTGGGACACCAGATTTACGGTATTGCTATTTTGGCAATTAAATCTCACCTCAGAAAAAAATATATCCTTTGCCGTACACTATTAAACTTGGCCAGCCACAGCTGAAACCATTGATTTATGGTATTGCTATTTTGGCAATTGAATTTCACCCCAGAAAAAAATATATCTTTTGCCGGACACTATTAAACTTGTCCAACCACAGCTGGAACACCAAATTTGCTGTATTTCTATTTTTGCTACTGACTATTACCCCAGAAAATAATATATCCTTTGACGGACACTAGGGAAATTGTCCAGTCACAGCTGGAACAACAAATTCAGGGTATTGCTATTTTGGTAATTAAATTTCACCCCAAAAAAAAAAAATACCTTTTTACGGACAGATTTAAACTAAGCCTGCAACAGCTGGAACAACAGATTTACTGTATTTCTATTTTTGCAACTGAATTTCACCGCAGGAAATAATAAATCCTTTGACGGACACTATTAAACTTTGCCAGCCACTGCTGGGACACCAGATTTACTGTATTTCTATTTTGCCAATTGAATTTCACCCCATAAAAAAATTTATCCTTTGTCGTACACTATTAAACTTGGCCAGCCACTGTTGGGACACCAGATTTACAGTATTGCTATTTTGGCAATTGAATTTCACCAAAGAAAAAATATATCCTTTGCCGTACACTATTAAACTTGGCCAGCCACAGCTGAAACCACTGATTTATGGTATTGCTATTTTGGCATTTGAATTTCACCCCAGAACAAAATATATCCTTTGCCAGACAGCAGACAGTATTACACTTGACTAGCCACAGCTGGAACACCAGATTCAGGGTATTGCTATTTTGGCAATTAAATTTCACCCCAGAAAATAATATATCCTGTGACGGACACTATTAAACTTTGCCAGCCACAGCTGAAACCACAGATTTATGGTATTGCTATTTTGGCGTTTGAATTTCACCCCAGAACAAAATATATCCTTTGCCGGACACTATTAAACTTGGCCAGCCACAGCTGAAACCACAGATTTACTGTATTTCTATTTTGGCAACTGAATTTCAACCCAGAAAATAATAAATCCTTTGCCGGACACTATGAATCTTGTCAAGTCACAGCTGGAACACCAGAATTACAGTATTGCTATTTTGGCAATTGAATTTCACCCCTGAAAGTTATTTATCCTTTGCCGGACACTATTAAACTTTGCCAGCCACTGCTGGGACACTAGATTTAGGGGATTTCTATTTTGGCAATTGAATTTCACCACAGAAAAAAATCTATCCTTTGTCTGACAGCAGACAGTATTACACTTGGCTAGCCACAGCTGGAACACCAGATTTAGGGTATTGCTATTTTGGCAATTGAATTTAACCCCTTAATAAAATATAGAAGTTTCTATCCTGAGTTTCTAGGGGTGACAATAAGCACAGCCAAGCCCATGATGTAGGATATAGTAAAAAAAAAAAATAGTATTAATGGATTGATGGACTTGGTGGCAGCTTGTGCTTGTCTTGTGCACCACAAGACACAAAATGGCCGCCGATAAAAGTTACAGAAAAACGCTCTGTGCAGCCTAAAAACCAGTGAGCAATGAACTAGCAGAAGTTGAATGATTTACAGCTGTAGATCGATCACTTCATTAGGTGTTTTTGCTGACTTTTTCCTGCCTAATCTCGCCCTCATAGAAGCTGCGTCCTCTCCCTACACTAATCAGAGCAGAGTGATGCGTGGCGCTACGTGACTCCAGCTTAAATAGAGGCTGGGTCACATGCTACACTTGGCCATTAGTAGGCATGGCTGTGATGGCTTCTTAGGGCAAGAAGAAAAAGGCTAGCTGATTGGCTGCTGTGCAGCCCTTCAGAAAGCGGGAAGAAATCTCCGAACAACGGACCCGAACTTTTTTGAAAATGTTCGGGTCTGGGTCCGTGTCCAGAACACCCAAAATTCGGTACGAACCCGAACTATGCTCGAACTGTTCGCTCAACCCTACTTCTAAGCCTTCTAACGTCCCAAAAAAAGAAAATGTAATTTACAATATGACCCAAACATGAAGTAGACATATTGGAAATGTAAAGTAATAGTTATTTTAGGAGTTATCACTATCTGGTTTAAAAGCAGAGAAATAGAAATTTTGAAAATTGCGAATTTTTCCACATTTTTTATACATTTTATAAATTATAAATAAAAATGAAATATTTTGACTCAAATTTACCTCTGTCATGAAGTACAATATGTGACAAGAAAACATTCTCAGAAAGGCTTGGATAAGTAAAAGCGTTTTAAAGTTGTCACCACATAAAGTGACTCATGTCAGATTTGCAAAAAATGGCATGGTCCTTAAGGTGAAAAAGGGCCCGGTCCTGAAGGGGTTAAAGCGTGTGCCCGGTGAAAGCTGCAGCAAGCTGCATGCAGAGTGTATCTTTATTTATTTACAGGTGTATTTTATGTAAATCATTACTGTCTAAATACAATGAATGATCCTCAATTAAGTGAGCAAATGATCTCATGCAAACAAATTTGTACATGATAATCTTTGCTTGAAAATGCTTTTTCTCAGAAATTGTAAATCTGTCCTATCCCGTACTTTCAGTCCCACTCAGGTCCCAAAAAGAACATAAGTGCAGATATCTACATGTGTGAATCTTTCATAACTTCCATCATCAAGTCTTAAAAACATTTATATTGAAAATAAGAGTTTGTCCACAGTGTTTATTCTAACAATCTCATCAACCTGCTGCTAAAAAATCTGCTGAGTAAATTGATCTGTGGTGCAAATTTTAAATCCACAGCATGTTCATTTATGCAACGGATATTAACCACAGATTTCACCTTTTACAATGCTGGGGGTGTAATCTGTCGTAAATCCACAGCAAAATCTGCAAAAAAAAGTTTGTTGTGGGAGTCAATCTAAAAACACACAGTTCAGTGGCTTACATAGAGAAGTAAGGGCCCCATAGCAAGGATAAACCAGGCCCCCCACACAGGACAGAAGGGTTTCTGCCTAAAGCCTTCTCAATGACCCTTGGGCTATTTTTCCACTGCCTCATTTAAACAACTAAACTAAAAGTTGTTCCTTTAGAGGGTAGAGTCCTAACAAAGTTTCATCTCCAGTAGAAGAGGAGATAATCCCAAGACTGGGCCCCTTCTTGACCTGGGCACCATAGCAGTCGCATGATCTGCCGCTATGTTAGTTATGCCCCTGACACTGTTAGGTGAATTACTGTATGTTAGAAAAAAATAAGCATTTTCCTATAGCCTAAGCTCCGACCTATTTACTGTACATACAGGGGGAGATATTTCGAGATAGGCACATCCATCCACCAGTCTTGATCTCCTTGCACTGTTGTAAGACTCGCCTAATTTATTAAGAGGCAGATGCCTTTTAACAAATCAAGCGTATCTCTGCCCTGCCATGTACCAGAAACTGAAGTATACTCCAGCTAGAGGCATAGACTTCAGCTTTAACGTCTGCCACTTTCTAGCGAAAGTTAAATGTGGTGGGCAGCGCAAAGCTATGCCGCTCCCGCTAAGCCATGCACTTCAGAAAAGTACAGAGAAGCTCGGAAAGGCGCACATTATGGTGCACACATGCCATGTGCCACAATAGTGGCATAAAAAGCTTAATAAATGTCCCTCACAGTCTTTTAACCCAAATTTTGTAGCCACATCTGGATATTTATCCTGTTTAGGGAAACAACCACCTTTACATAGGGACTGACCTAATGTGCTGCATAATGATTTATGTGCTACTTCTTATAGACTGCTTGTTAGGAATATAAATTGTAAATTCTTAAGTCCATGTAGTCACACGTAGTTACAAGCTAGAAACATAGGCTACAACATGTAGTCTTAGGCCCCTTTAAGACGAGCGAGTTCCACTTATCGGACACGCAGCGTGAGTATGTGCTCGCATCCTGACCTCCCAGCACTGACTGGGTCGCATAGCATTATATTGATTTATGATGCTATGTAACTCTTAGACTGGGTTCACACAGGCATCATGTTTGATGCCCGGATAAGAGGCAGGTGCGTTGCGGGAAAATGCGCGATTTTTCCATGCGAGTGCAAAGCGTTTTAATGCGTTTTGCACGCGCATGCGAAAAATCGACATGTTTGGTACCCAGACCCGAAGCCGGACTTTATCACTGAAGTCCGGTTTCAGGTTGAGAATTCTTTATATTTTATTATTTTCCCTTATAACATGGTTATATGGGAAAATAATAGCATTCTAAATACAGAATGCTATGTTAACAGGGCAATAGAGGGTTAAAAATAAAATCTACTCACCTCCTCCCATTGATCGCATAGGTGCAAGGAACAACTTCTATCTTCATATCTGTTGATTGAAGGACCTTCAGTGACGTCACTGGGTCACATGGGTCACATGGTCCAATCATGGAAGCTTCTGATTGGACCATGTGACCGATGTGACCCAGTGACGTCACCGAAGGTCCTTTACCCAGCAGAATGAAGAAAGAAGAATGATCCCGGCACCTACGCGATCAAGAGGATGAGGTGAGTTAAAGTTTATTTTTATTCTTTACCCTCTCTTCCCCTTTTTACATAACATTCTGTAATTAGAATGCTATTATTTTCCCTTATAACCATGTTATCAGGGAAAATAATAAATATCGGGTCCCCATCCCGATCGTCTCCTAGCAACCATGCGGGAAAATCGCACCGCATCCACAGTTGCTTGCGGATGCTTGCAATTTTCCCACAGCTCCATTCACTTCTGTGGAGCCTGCATTGCGTGAAAAACGCAGAATATAGAACATGCTGCGATTTTCACGCAATGCAAAAGTGATGTGGGAAAATCACCGCTCATGTACACAGCCACATTGAAATGAATGGGTCCGGATTCAGTGCGGGTGCAATGCGTTCACCTCACGCATTGCACCCGCGCGAAAATCACGCCCGTGTGAATGCAGCCTTAGAGTTCTGGAATGTATTGGATAACACTGACAGCATTATGTCAGTGTTATACAATACATTCTAGAACTATAAGGGACGGAGGTCAGGAGGTCAGGACGGGAGCTGCCGCATACTCACACTGCGAGTCCTATGCATGGAACGCACTCGTCTGAGAGGGGCCATAGGGTTACTTTCTCAAATAAATCAAATTCAAATGAATCCCCAGTTGGTATTACCTGCAATTGCCCAATGAACACGTATACCCACTAGTAGGATCACTCTACACTACAAAAGTGTGCAAGGGTGCATTCACACTCAGCAGATTTTGAGTAGAACATTTTCTTCAACTGAAAATCCGTTCCATTCACCTTTATGAGGCTTGCAAAATCCACCAAAACAGCCTCATTCAGATGAATGAAACAGATTTTCATTCGTAGAGATTTTTCTGCATCAAAATCTTCTGCATGTTAAGGCACTGTAAAGCTAGAGCAAGGTGAAAAACCTTATAGTGGTTTTCTGAGATTTTCTTTTTTTTTTTTGCCAGAATAATCACTAAAGTAAATAAAATTCTTATATTTCCGCATGAGGCGGCTGTGTATAAACACCTACCTCTGCAACAGCCATTCTACATAATCAGAAGGATGACCGACTTATCCAAAATTTTATTTTCCATTGATTGTCCAAAATGTGAATCACATTTCAATGTGGTGAACCTGATAAATAAATCCTTATCAAAGGACATAGACATAGATAACGGTGTTAAATAGGTATCAGCTAGAAATAAGCTTTTATTCTTATTGTTATTCTGAGGGTATTTATAAGAATGATTTTCTCAAGCTGAATTTCAGATAAACATCAAAAGGTGCCACAGTCTTTTTCTCAATAGCAAAAGGTGCCCTTTTCCTATATTTTATTTTTCATCATATCTATTAAGTCAGAAATTAGTCCTCAAAGGGCAGCACATCATTAAAAGGCATTAGGCAGCTGCCTCCAAAGCATTTAGCAAATGTGTCATTCATATCTTTGCTGACATTTTCACTACTAAATACTTGAATTGCTGTACAGAGGAGGAAAAAAGAGCAATTACGTTTGACTCTGCATGCTCCTTACGAAATATTCCCAGCTTCCTGCCACTGTTATTTTGTACCTATTCTGCTGCCCCCCGCTGTCTTCTCTTTTAAACCATGGGAAATTGGGACACTTGGTACAGGACATGGCAGAGTGTAAAAAAATTGAATCAATATGCTCATATTTGCTCCTATTTGCTCCCATCAGCCGCTCTGTCCATGTGAAGCAGTGACAGTCCTGGCAGACCTCACCCAGAGGCAAGGTTACAAATGCCAGTTTGCAGTTTTAATCTCCCAGGAAAAATAAAAATATTCTAATTAAAGTGTGCTAGAGCTGGTAATGATGTAGCTGAGGGCATTGGCTGCTGTGATTCAATTCAAACTGTGAAAATAGCATTCGATGGGCTCATCTTTTCTGGCTATCAAGCAACTTGTTAGGTTAAAAGGAAAAGAAAAAAGCAAAGTGCAATTTAATGAACACAAGCAGACTTTCGGGCAAGAAAAGCTATGGTTTCATTATTTGCAGTGACTGCGGTGTGAGTGAACTGTCCTGCAGAGTCCGTGTACAATGCCATGATGGTCAGAACAGTGTGCTGTAGTCTTTTTTTAAGCCTTTCACAGTATTTGTGAATATACTGCACAAAAATTAAATATCAAATCCTTTATGACTATACTTCACTGTATGTCATCAGGTTTTACTTTTTTGTGCTTCTCTCAGTGTGATACATGCCACATACTGTATGTTACTGTGGTACACAGAGGTAAGAAAGGGAAGAAAAAAAACAAGTTACTGTTCAGGTGCACATCTCTGATATATTTGCAAACGTACATTATGCAGTTTTATCTTAGCATCCTTTAAAGAACCAGAAACCAACTGTCAGGGGGCTTAGCTTTAGTTTTAAAGAACCCATTTAAATTCTATATCATGTATAACATAATAAATAATAGTTGTAATAACAATAGACATCTCCTGATATGCAAATATAGTTGATGGCTTTGCCACTTTGTTCAGTCCTTTAGACCACTCTTCAAATGAATCCACATTCTCAAGACATGGGTGCAGGTTATTATAGTGTCATCATTACTTTTATAACGTGTGATGATATTACTTGTGCATAAAAGTATTGTCTATAAACAGTACTGTATGGCAGTACTATTCATACATTATACAGCTGCATTACATTTTGCATATAAACTATCTATAGATGTTAATTGGATATTGTATGAGAATATTGTTTGAGAAATGAATGACTGTGTTACGGTATGTTTACAATGTATGGCTGTATTATTTGGGCAATGTATAGTGTTACTATACATACGTTATATGATGGTATTATTTGGCCACTTCCTGAAAATATTTGCAAAGTATATGGCAAAATTACCTTAACACTGCATGGAGCTATTACTTCAGCAATCAGTAAGAACTGTTTGTTACTGTTGTTTAGCCTCATGTTGTTGTTGACAGGTATATTTGAGTACTGTATGGCAAAATTAGGGCATTGAAATGCATAATTATGGGGTTCTGTTGTATGGCATTCTTATTTGAACACTGTAGGTCATTTACTTTTTATATAATTTAGTAATATTTTCTTTTTCATTGTATGTTCTGATAAGGCTTTTAAGAAAATATGCAATGCTCACACATGCTAATGGAGGTTACAGTAAAAACCTAACAAAAAAAGCTTTGAATAAAGCATATTTTCTTCCTCTAAAAAGGTAACAGATGTCATTTTAAATTTATTAAAATAATTTGGGCATGCAAATCATCAAAATCTGCTACTGGCAGCTCCTATTGTAGTTGTCGACCAATGATGTTCCAGATGTGCTTAATGGAAGACAAGTCTGGAGACGCTGAGGACCATAGTAACATGTTTAGGCCATCCAAGCTGTTCACAGAAGTACGATCAACGTGCATCCTGGCGTTCTGTTAAACAATGGCTCCGGGGACACTTTGGAGAACTGGCCATATCCCTGGTTCCATGACTAAATCAATGTAACACCGAGCTGTTAGAGAACCTCAAATGAAGACTAGAAGGGTTCCGCTACCATACATCATGTCACGACACACAATAATCTTGTGAATAAGACCAGTGCGACAGCCTTTTCCTGGTGTTGCCCATGTGGTCTCCAAACCAATCTCCAGCTATCATTGCCTCCTAGACAAAAGCAGGTCTCATTGCTGAAGAGAATGGACCTTCATTCCAGCCTTCTTTACCATTTTGCTGTGCAACATGATAGCCCTTGAGAGTGGTGGCTCAAGATGTAGCTGGACATCTGGATTGTAGCCCAATGTTGTGCAAACACCTTCTGATGCACTGTGTAGGCACTGTTTTCCACCCTAGTCTTGGTATGTGAAATCCAATTTCACTTGCAGTATGGATGGATCAGTATGTGCCATTCTTCTAATCAGATGATCTGTCAGTGCAGAGGTTCACCTCTATGCACCTCTTGCTATTATTCCAGTTCATCGTTGTTCTCCCAATAACCAGGACACGCACCAGTGCTGACCTCTTGGCATAGTCACATAGAGATCTGCCAAAGTGATAAACCAAGATCTCTCAATTTAAGGATTCTGTCCCTCTCAGTTTTCAACAAGTGGTGATGGCTGACACATCGAAGAACAGGAGGCAATGTACAATCTGACATGACTTGATTTGGTTGTTGAGATTTCACGTGGCTATAAAACATTGCTTTCAATCTGGCTTTTATGTCCCTTCCACAGATTTGCCTAACTTACAGCTTGTTTTTCTTGTGTTACTTGCAATCTCAATGTTGAGTTGAGGAGTGTGTGTATGTGTGTACTGTGTATGTGTATATATATAAATATATATAGACAAAAGCAAACATCCGGCAGCACTCCCTCAATGTATTTCAATGGTGCACGCGTCCACCCCTGGTCGTGGGGTCTCTCTACAAAACCAACAAATTGGCGCAGCACTCCTTGGGTAAAAGTGAACAAAAATGTGTTTATTGACACATGTTAACACAGCTGTGTTAACATGTGTTAATAAACACATTTTTGTTCACTTTACCAAGAAGTGCTGCTCAATTGTTGGTTTTATAATTATATATATATATATATATATATATATATATATATACATGAAATGTAGAGCAGCACTCCTTTGCCAACTGTAAAGCGGGTGCCAATTAGAGATGAGTGAACACCTGGATGTTCGGGTTCGAGAGGTTCGGCCGAACTTCCGGAAAATGTCCGGGTTCGTGATCCGAACTCAACCCGAACTTCATCCTGAACCCGAACCCCATAGAAGTCAATGGGGACCCGAACTTTTGGGCACTAAAAAGGCTGTAAAAGACACCCAGAGGGATAATATACCGCAATAAACACATTGCTATTACAACTTTGAGCTAACGATCACCATGGGAACGCCTCCTCCAGTAGAATGTACTGTCGGATCTGAGAATTAAGTTGAAATCGCAATGCGATTCTTATATATTTGCTTAATCATATTGCGATTTCAACTTAGCATTGCTAAATAATTCCATCCATATCGTTAACTTACTGAGTCAGTAAGTTAACGAATATGGATGGAATTATTTAGCAATGCTAAGTTGAACGACAATGCGATTAAGCAGATATATAATAATCGCATTGCGTTTCAACTTAATTCTCACATCCGACAGTACATTCTACTGGAGGAGCGTTCCTATGGTGATCGGTAGCTCAAAGTTGTAATCGCAATGCGATTAAGCAAATACATAAGAATCGCATTGCGATTCCAACTTTAGTACTCAACTTTTAAAATCGTACACCACTTTAAGTTCCAAAGTTGCAATCGCGTTCGAATAGAACTTAAAGCTGTCTCTTAGTCAGTTTTAGTATTGGTGTGCTGTGATAGAAGTTACATTCGAATGCGAATATAACTTAGAGCAATACAGTCAACTTTACACTGTTAGTTTTATTATCGCGATAATACAACTATTCAAGAAATCGTGTACGTGCGTCTGTACGTGTGTGCGTTACCTCGGACACTATTCTATTTTGCCAGCCACAGATGAAACCACTGATTTATGGTATTGCTATTTTGGCAATTGAATTTAACCCCAGAAAATAATCTATCCTTTGCCAGACAGCAGACAGTATTATACTTGTCTAACCAAAGCTGGAACACCAGATTTAGGGGATTGGTATTTGGGCAATTGTATTTAACCCCTTAATAAAATATAGAAATTTCTTTCCTGAGTTTCTAGGGGTGACAATTAGCTACAGCCAAGCCCCTGATGTAGGATATAGCAAAAAAAAATATATAGTATTGATGGATTGATGGACTTGGTGGCAGCTTCTTCTGGCGCACCACAAGTCACAAAATGGCCGCCGATCAACCCAGAAAATAAGTGACAGAAAAACGCTCTGTGCAGCCTAAAAACCAGCGAGCAAGTAACTAGCAGAAGTTCAATGATTCTCAGCTGTAAATTGATCCGTTCATTAGGTGCTGTTGCTGACTTTAACCTGCCTAATCTCGCCCTGACAGAAGCTGCGTCCTCTCCCTACACTAATCAGAGCAGTGTGACGTGCGGCGCTACGCGACTCCAGCTTAAATAGAGGCTGGGTCACATGCTGCACTTGGCCAATCACAGCCATGCCATTAGTAGGCATGGCTGTGATGGGCTCTTAGGGCAAGAAGTAAAACGCTAGCTGATTGGCTGCTGTGCAGCCCTTCAGAAAGCGGAAAGTAATCGACGAACACCGAACCCGAACCCGAACTTTTTTGAAAATGTCCGGGTTCGGGTCCGGGTCCCGGACACCCCAAAATTCGGTACGAACCTGAACTATTCTCGAACTGTTCGCTCAACACTAGTGCCAATGGTAACCCCTCGATTCTGGGTAGTAGACAAGTCACGAAAATCCACGGCACTCCTTAAAAGTGAAAAATGTGCTTTTTATTCACACATGTAATACAGCAACGTTTCAGTTCTCTCTCAGAACCTTTCTCAAGCCAAGTGAATTACAAAGTGCAATAGTGCTTACATTTATACATCATGAAATCAATCAGTATTAATTGATCATCCTATAAGAAACTGTGAACGCCCCTTCAACAATGTTAAAATTCATTCAAACTAAAACACTCCTCAGTGTGAACCAGTGCATAAGTGCAGGGTGCATAGTCAATAGCAACCACATCGGTAACCATATCTACAATACTAGTCTTAGTGTCAATGTATTATAATAGTGACAATATTATATAAAGTGCATAGTGCTTAAAAACAACTCAGCCATATACATTACAAAATACCTTGCTGGGGCATTGTGGCTGTACTTCGCATGATCCATAGGGGTAATCAGATCTCAATGGTGAATAGTAGGACTCCACGCTGTAATCTGCGCGTCTCTTAATTCGCAATGCGCATGCATCAATTAAAATTTATCTCCCTCCTCCCCTATCAAGTGTAATGAATGCGCGTCGCTCTGTGCGAAGACGGAAAAGGCGTTGTTTTGAGCGCATTCACGATGTTTATCTACATAATGCGCACGCGCATATACGCAGACAGAAAAAGCGCAATGATGTGCCCATTCAAACATCATCATCCCGAGCGGCGCACACTCTACTCACACCATCTTGTTTGAGGGCAAATTTGTGGGCAAATGCATAGCAGTCATAAATTGTGATGTATCCCCTTCTCAGGTTCTAAATTTGTATCTAGGGATCTTCCCTATTCAATCATCATGTATTCAGCCAATATATGTCCCAGCATAAAAGCTTCCATGTTTCCAACCGCAGAACAATTCCATGTTTCCAACTGTAAAGTAATTATAGAATAGCGTCACTTTAAAAGCAATAACAATATACAATATCTATTGAATTCACTTGGTACAATAGTTAGAATGCATATGAATATAGACAATGGGAAGATGAACATTAGCCTACCATGCCCCCAGTTACCCTGAATCAACATGTAAGCCTTTGGGCTTCAACGTATCCAAACGAAAAATCCATCTGAGTTCACTTTTTTTTTAGCATCACTAGCCTGTCTCCACCCCTTTCTAGCGGTTTTACATGATCTAAGATCATGAATCTTAAATTATTCTCCTTGTGATTTTTTTCAACAAAATGTTATGATTGGTATTTGGAACTGTTCATAATTCCCTCCATCTTAACTAAGGCCCCAGCTGAAGAAAAACAGCCCCAAAGAATGATGCTGCCACCACCATGCTTCACTGTGGGTATGGTGTTCTTTTGGTGACGTGCAGTGCTGTTTTTGTGCAAAACATGTCTTTTGGAATTATGGCCAAAAAGTTCAAACTTGGTTTCATCAGACCATAACACCTTTTCCCACATGCTTTTGGAAGACATCAGATATGTTTTAGCAAAATGTAGCCTTGCTTGGATGTTTTTCTTCGTAAGAAAAGGCTTTCATCTTGCCCCTCTACCCCATAGCCCAGACATATGAAGAATACAGGAGATTGTTGTCACATGTACCACACAGCCAGTACTTGCCAGATATTCCTGCAGCTCCTTTAATGTTGCTGTAGGCCTCTTGGTAGCCTCCCAGACCAGTTTTCTTGTCTTTTCATCAATTTTGGAGGGACGTCCAATTCTTGGTAATGTCAATGTTGTGCCATATTTTCTCTACTTGATGATGACTGTCTTCCCTATGTCCATGGTATAGCTAATGTCTTGGAAATTCTTTGGTACCCTTCTCATGACCTTTTAACAATAAGATCCCTCTGATGCTTTGGAAGCTCTCTGTGGACCATGGTCTTTGCTGTGGGATGCGACTAAGAAAATTTCAGGATAGACCAACTAGAGCAGCTGAACTTTATTTGGGGTTAATCAGAGGCACTGTAAGGCCTAATTCACACGTCCACACCCGTTTGAATGGGGTCGTGATGGATGCGGAGAGCACACACTGTGCTCTCCGCATCCACATTTGCGGAGCGTGCCACCGAGCTGGTGGCAAGGTGTTTTGTGGATCCGCAAACTTGCGGATCCGCAAAACACTACGGACGTGTGAATAAGGTCTTAATGATGGCACATGTATGCTGACTCCTACTTAACATGATTTTGAATGTGATTGCTTAATTCTGAACACAGCTACATCCCCAGTTATAAGAGAGTGTGCACACTTATGCAGCCACATTATTTTAGTTTTTTTGTTTGTTTTATTTCCTCCACCTAGTTAGTTTTTCAATTGAGTGGTACAGTTTATAGTTCACATTAAAGGTGGAAAAAGTTGCGTTTGTCTGTAATGACGCCCCCTGCCGTGCTAAATACACGTTCAGACAATACACTGGCTGCAGGGCAGGCCAGCACCTCCAAGGCATAAAGGGCAAGCTCAGGCCATGTGTACAATTTGGAGACCCAGAAGTTGAATGAAGTCAGTACGTGTAGGCATGTGCACATGTACTGTTCCACCATGTTGTTCAAATGCTGTCTCCTGCTAAGACGTTCCATATCAGCTGGTGGTGCCGGTTGCTGTGGCGTGGTGCTCTTCTTCCTCCTCCTCTGCCTTCGCCTTGTGCTTCCACTTGTCCAGCGGTGTCAGTTGGCAATGCCCTCAGGAGCGCATCTACCGCATCATGCTCCAGTGAGGAAATTAAGGACAGCACGTTGTCTTTGTAATGGGGATCCAGCAGGGTGGCAACCCAGTACTCAGCACAAGTTAAAATATGGGCAACTTTGCGGTAGTTGCGCAGGCACTGCAGCATGTAGTCACTCATGTGTGCCAGGCTGCCCAGAGGTAAGGATAAGCTGTCCTCTGTGGGTGGTGTCCTCCGTATCCATCCAGCCACGCTCCAGTGATGGCCAAGAGCCTCATTGGGTGCCACCCTGCTTTGAACCCGGTCCCTCCTCCTCCTCTATCTCATCCTCCAGAACTGTTCCCTGGCTGTCCACATGTGTACCTGGCCTCTGCTGGTGCAGAAACCCACCCTCTGAGCCACTTCTGAATGAATGGCCTGAAACCCTTTGAAATGCCCCCTCTTCCTCCTCCTCTTCCTCCTGATCTGTGCGAACTAGAGCTGAAACTCCACTATCGCCTGCTGCTGCTTGCACAGTCTCTCCAGCATATGCAAGGTGGAGTTCCACCTGGTGGGCACTTCGCATAAGAGGGGGTGAGCGGGAAGTTTGAAGTTACGCTGCAGCGCAGACAGGCGAGCAGCAGCAGGGTGAGAACGCCGAAAGTGCACACAGACGGACCGCACTTTCTGCAGCAGCTCTGACATGTCTGGGTAGTTTTTAAGGAATTTCTGCACCACCAAATTCAGCACATGCGCCAGGCAAGGGATGTGCGTCAAACTGTCTAGTCCAAGAGCTGCTACGAGATTTCGCCCATTATCGCACACCACCATGCCGGGCTTGAGGCTCACTGGCTGCAACCACTCATTGATCTGTTCTTCTATGCCCCTCCACAGCTCCTGTGCAGTGTGGGGTTTGTCCCCCAAACACATGAGTTTTAAAACCGCCTGCTGACATTTACCCCTGGCTGTGCTGAAGTTGGTGGTGAAGGTCTTTCACTGACCGGATGAGGAGGTGGTAGAAGAGGAGGAAGCGGAGTAGGAGGCAACAGGAGGCAAAGAATAATGCCCTCAGTGGTGGAAGGACATGCGCCAAACGACTATCTGCCTCAGGCCCAGCCGCCAATCCATTTACCCAGTGTGTAGTTAGGGAGATATAGCTTGTCTGCCTGTGCTTACTGGTCCATATATCTGTGGTTATGTGGACCTTGCCACAGATGGCGTTGCACAGTGCTCACTCGATTTTATGCTCTACTTGGTTGTGCAGGGAAAGGATGGCTCGTCTGGAAAAGTTGTGGCGGCTGGTGACGATGTAATGTGGGACAGCCATCGTCATCTGCTGTTTAAAACAGTCCGTCTCCACCAGACAGAATGACAGCATTTCAAAGGCCAGTAATTTTGAATTTCTGGCATTCAGGGCCAGGGATCGAGGGGGGTAGGTGGGTATTTTCTCTTTCTCTCCAGTGTTTGGGAGAATGACAGCTGAACCCTTGCATGTGACATGATGGAGATGCTTGGTGATCGTGACAGAGGTGGTGGTGTTGGTGGCACATCCTCTGTTTGCTGGGTGGCAGGTGCCACTGTGACTCCAGAGGTGGAGGAAGAGGCAGAGACAGCAGCAGAAGAGGAAGCAGGAGGAGCCTGAGAACTTTCTTGGTTTTTAAGGTGTTTACTCCACTGCAGTTCGTGCTTTGCATGTAGATGCCTGGTCATGCAGGTTGTGCTCAGGTTTAGAACATTTATGCCTCGCTTCAGGCTCTGATGACACAGCGTGCAAACCACTTGTGTCTTGTTGTCAGGACATTGTCTGAAGAACTGCCACGCCAATGAACTCTTTGGTGCTGGCTTTGGTGTGCTTGGTCCCTGGGTGCGGTGGGCAGTAGCAGGCGTACTGTCTTGGGGACGGCTGCTCCGCTTTTGCAGCCTGCTCCCTCTTTTGCTGTGATTTTGCCTCTTTGCGAGGAGGTGGGCCTCCTCCTCAGGACTGCAAACGTCACTAGAATGACCTTGAGTCCAGTTGGGGTCTAGGACCTCATCATCCTCCACATCATCTTCCACCCATTCTTGACCCCTGTCCTCCTCGTCGGTCTGCACACAGCAGAAAGCAGCGGCAGTTGACACCTGTGTTTCGTCGTCATCATCAGAGACGTGCTGCGGTGGTATTCCCATTTCCTATCCTGCAAGATAAGTCGTTGGGCATCAGTGCATTCAATGTCTTCCACTTCTGGGGCAGTGCTATGTGGATGGCCCGGGGAACATAAGAGTCTGCTGCATGACTTGAAGCTCAGACTGCTTCGCTGATTTGCAAGGGGGTGAGTTGAAAGACTGATGGGCATGGGCCGCAGGTGCCAACTCTGAGCTTTCTGCAGAGGACTAGTTGGGAGGTAATGTGAAGGAACTGGAGCCACTGTCAGCGACCCAATCTACTATCGCCTGTACTTGTTCTGGCCTCACCATCCGTAGAGCGGCATTCGGGCCTTCCAAATAACGCTGCAGGTTCTATCGCCTAGTCGCACCTGAGGAAGGTGTTTCACTTGGACCTGTAGCTGGCGCAGAACGGCCACGTCCTCTCCCAGCAACAGGAGCTCCACCAACGCCACCACGACCATGTCCACGTCCCTTATTTGATGTTCTCCTCATTATTTGCGTTCACCCACCAAACTAACAGATAGTTTATCTCAGGTGTCAATTTAACTGCCAATAGTCAACAATTAAGTTCACAGTAAGGCAGTGCCCGTGTCATAAACAGAATACATTTCTTTAGTTCACACAACAGTGTAACGGAGCAATTCAATACAATTACTTCACTATCACCAAAAATTAGATTTTTCCAATCAACAATGTAACAGCAGAAGCTAACGGTTTTATTTGACTGTCAGAAACACAACGTAGACCGCAAATGTGCAATCTAATTCGAAAACAGTGTTTTTATTAAAAAAAAATAGAAATGCAGTAGTTAACCGTTTTATTGGAATATCAGAAGTGCAGACTAGGCCACATATGTTCAATCTAGCACAAAACCAGTGTTTTTTTGCAAACAACTATGTAAATGCAGTAGTTTACGGTTTTATTGGAATATCAAAAGTGTAGGCTAGGCCGCAAATGTGCAATCTAGCACAAAAAATGTGTTTATTGCAAAAAACTATGTAAATGCAGTAGTTAACCGTTTTATTGGATTATCAGAAGTACAGACTAGGCTACCAATGTGCATCTAGCACAAAACCAGTGTTTTTTGCAACCAACTACAGAAATGCAGTATGTCACTGGTAAATTATAAAATAGGTAATGCAGCGTTGTACGCAAAAGTGCTCTGTGGCACTACAATAGGGG
Organism: Bufotes viridis; assembly: GCA_033119425.1. Taxonomy (NCBI): domain Eukaryota; kingdom Metazoa; phylum Chordata; class Amphibia; order Anura; family Bufonidae; genus Bufotes; species Bufotes viridis. The sequence continues at coordinate 139,039,712 of CM065589.1, forward strand.
TTTTGCAACCAACTATAGAAATGCAGTATGTCACTGGTAAATTATAAAATAGGTAATGCAGTGTTGTATGCAAAAGTGCTATCTAGCACAAAAATTGTGCTTTTTTTTACAGCAGCAAGGTAACTGCAGTTTTTTACTGTTTTATTGGACTGTCAGATATGCAGTGCCTGTGGCAGACAGATAAATAAATTGCTTTAGGTCAAAAAAATGTGTGACAGTGTGTGATAATTTTCAATGCACTGCAGGCTGTAGGGGTACTTGACAAGCCAGAAAAAGGGAATTTTTCCTGCACTGAGCTACCAAACAATAATTAGACTAATTTCCCTGGCACACATGCAGGTCACATGCAGTTCCAAGGACACTGCAGATGCTAAAATGGCCGCGCCCCCCACATCACTAACAGATGGACTCAAAATAATTTTAGAATATCACTGGGCTCAGGGCTGTGTACAAATATGTAGCATAGCACCCTCAATAATTGCTGTAGTTTGAATATTTAACACCAGAATTCTTCCCTAATCTCTCCCTCACAGCAGCAGCATCCTATCCCTACACTGAGAAGAACAGAGTGACGGGCGGTGCTACGTGACTCCAGCTTAAATAGAGGCTGGGTCACATGCTGTACTGGCCAATCACAGGCATGCCATTAGTAGGCATGGCTGTGATGGCTGCTTAGGGCAAAATAGTGAAACGCTTGTTGATTGGCTGCCCTGCAGCCTTTCAAAAGGCGCCAAGAAATCGCTGAACAATGAACCCGAACTTTTGCGGAAATGTTCGGGTTCGGGTCCGGTTCGCTCAACTCTACTTATCAGTCATAGTCCATGTAGTATCCTGTTACATTACATAAAGTGCATGCTACTAGAATTTTTTTTTTCCAGTAGGCATAAATTAGGCATTCATAATGGTTCATGCAATGAGTGCGGCTGTTTATAATTCAAGTGTGAGGAATATGGAGTATCGTTTAATGGTAGCCATGATTTTTATCTGATTCGCCTCTGTCAGTGTACATGCAAATATGAACTTACCCCCCAGCCATCTGTTTGTCATATAGCAAAGTAGAAAACCCCCAGGGTTCCAGGCTTCAAGGAGGCCCCAGGTGGATAAACTCACACCTCTTCCAGCTAGCTGGGCACCAAGCTGATGTAGCAGGAAAACTCTCGGCAGGAGGTCTCAGCCCTTGACCAGATCTATCATCTTCCCACAGACATATTGGCACCAGCAATTCATAAGAAATTATGAATCACCCGTCCATCCCAGGCATAATTTCATTATCTTTTTGCGATCCTGGGTCAAAGCCAAACATCCACGTGGTCCTGGCTTGGTGCTAGGATGCACGAGAGAGGAGATATACATAACTCCCCACAGAAACCACATAGTGGTGCCATGTTTGGACCCTACTTGTAGCCAGAACCCAGGCGGATATGTTGGTCCCAGAACCATCTCACTGGGACCTCCTGGTCTGGAGCTAGGAGCCCTAAGTGTTTTTTTGGGTCATTTTCTGCCAGCACCCGAGAAGGAGCAGGCGACCCTTTCCAGAGGGAAGACGGCTACAGGTCAACAGCCCCTGCCAGAAAGCAGGCTTGTCTTTTTCAGAAAGGGGGTCACATCATGCCATGTGTTTGGAGAGACCTGGAAACTGCTGACATCACCGCCCCCATGTGACTACAGCAAAGGACTCATCAATCTGGTAAACAGACATTTTGCACTGCTTAATTCTGTTTTGTACCATACTGCCTGTAATTGCAACCTCAGACCACTGTATATAATCTTTGTGTGTATATTGTGTTATCTAGCGTGCCCTTAAGGCGATTAAATGTGTGCTAATTTAATCGATCACGAATCCCCACGTTCGTGTTTTGGCCTAGTTATAAACTTCCGTGAGTTGGTTTCTCACCCTATATAATCCCATTAGCGGACAGGGTTTATATTAAACGAGAAGCTGGTGGCAGATTTCCCGGGCTGAGGAAGCGCTGATTCACTGCGGCAGTAACCAGGCTCCCTCAGCTTGCTACCTTTCTGTGCCCGCGGAGACAGGAGGAGTCGGTGTAAACCTTTACCAAGACTGGCCTTAACCGCTCCTTCCAGGAGGGCTTAACGTCATGCCTTGGTAAGCAGTGACGGTACCGGGTTTCATGAGCTCGACATGGTGACGTCATGTGGGCACGAGGCCTGGTATTTGTCACATCAAGCTATGACTAAAAACTAGGGAAGCATAAATAATTAGAGTTGAGCGAACCCGAACTGTATAGTTCGAGTTCGTACCGAATTTTTGGATGTTTCGGAACAAGGACCTGAACCCTAACATTTTCATAAAAGTTCGGGTTCGGGTGCGTTGTTTGGCAATTCTTCCCACTTTTTGAAAGGCTGAAAAGCAGCCAATCAGCAAGCGTTTTACATCTTTGCCCTAAGAAGCCAACACAGCCATACCTACTAATGGCATGGCTGTGATTGGCTGAGTGCAGGATGTGACCCAGCCTCTTTATAAGCTGGAGTCACGTAGTGCCGCACATCACTGTGCTGCTATTAGTATAGGGAAAGGTTGCTGCCAGTACTCTCAGGGAGAGATTTGGAAAGAAATCTGTTGAACCTGGTGGTGTGAAATCTTCAAGCCACAGCAATTATTGAGGGAGGGTGCTACTGCAATCCTACATTTTTGTACCCAGCCCTGAGCCCAGTGATACTGCAAAGTGTTTTTTTTTAAATCCATCTGTTACTGAGGTGGGGATCGGTGGCCATTTTAGCCAATGCAGTGTCCTTGGAACTACATGTGACCTACATGTGTGCCAGCCTGCCAGGGACATCAGTTTAATCCTTTTTGGTAGCTTAGTGAAGGAAAAAATCCTTTTTTTCTGGCAGGTCAAGTCCCCTACATTACCTTTTGTATAATTTAGAGGTAACATAGTCCATTTCTGTAATCTGGGGCAAAAATCTGTATTGTGGTGCTATAGAGCACTTGTGCATACAACGCACCAAAACATATTTTCAATTTTAGCAGTGAAATAGTGCATCAAGTATTCCTGGTCCACAAAGCAGTTTAAAATACACCACTCAAATACCTATTTTACATTTCTGCTGTGAAATAGTGCATCGGTGTATTTTTTGGGAAGAAAGCAGTATTCCTAGTCCACAAAGCAGTTTAAAATACACCGCCCAAATACCTATTTTACATTTCTGCAGGGAAATAGTGCATCAGTGTATTTTTGTAAAAAAAGCGATTTTCTTGGTCCACAAAGCAGTTGAGCATACAACGTATTTTCAATTTCAGCAGTGAAATAGTGCATCAGGTATTCCTGGTCCACAAAGCAGTTTAAAATACACTGCCTAATTACCTATTTTACATTTCTGCAGTGAAATAGTGCATCAGTGTATTTTGGGGGGAAAAAAGCAATATTCCTAGTCCACATAGCAGTTTAAAATACACCGCCCAAATACCTATTTTATATTTCTGCACTGAAATAGTGCATTACTGTGTTTTAGGGAAAAAAAGCTGTGTTTTTGGTCCACAAAGCAGTTGTGCATACAGCGTACAAATACCTACATTTAAATTTCAGCCGTTAAATAGTACATTTGTGAATTTTGGGATAAAAAGCCGTGTTCTTGGCTCACAAAGCAGTTGTGCATACAGCGTACAAATACCTAATACCTACGCTTAATTTTCAGCCGTTAAATAGTGCATTTGTCAATTTTGGGGGGAAAAAAGCAGTGTTCTTGGTTCACAAAGCAGTTGTGCATACAGCGTACAAATACCTACATTTAAATTTCAGCCGTTAAATAGTACATTTGTGAATTTTGGGATAAAAAGCCGTGTTCTTGGCTCACAAAGCAGTTGTGCATACAGCGTACAAATACCTAATACCTACGCTTAATTTTCAGCCGTTAAATAGTGCATTTGTAAATTTTGGGGGGAAAAAAGCAGTGTTCTTGGTTCACAAAGCAGTTGTGCATACAGCGTACAAATACCTACATTTAATTTTCAGCCGTTAAATAGTGCATTTGTGAATTTTGGGGAAAAGCAGTTGTGCATACAACATACAAATACCTATGTTTAATTGTCAGCTGTTAAATAGTGCATTTGGGAATTTTGGGGGAAAAAGTTGTGTTCTTGGTCCACAAAGCAGTTGTTCATACAGCGTACACATACCTATTTTAAATTGCAGCACTGAAAAAGTGCATTACTGTGTTTTAGGGAAAAAAAGCCGTGTTGTTGGTTCACAAAACAGTTGTGCCTATCCCATGCATGCTTAAACTCCTTCACTGTATTTGCAGTTACCACTACTGCAGGAAGGCTATTCCATGCGTCCACTACTCTCTCAGTAAAGTAATACTTACTGATATTACTTTTAAACATTCGCCCCTCTAATTTAAAACTATGTCCTCTTGTAGCAGTTTTTCTTCTTTTAAATATTCTTTTACCGTGTTGATTCCCTTTATGTATTTAAAAGTTTATATCATATCCCCTCTGTCTCTTCTTACTTCCAAGCTATACATGTTAAGGTCCTTTAACGTTTCCTGGTAAGTTTTGTCCTGCAATCCATGTACTAGTTTAGTAGCTCTTCTCTGAACTCTCTCCAAAGATTCAATATCCTTCTGCAGATATAATCTCCAGTACTGCACACAATACTCCAAATGAGGTCTCACTAGTGCTCTGTAGAGCGGCACGAGCACCTCCCTCTTTCTACTGTTAATGCCTCTTCCTATACACCCAAGCATTCTGCTTGCATTTCCTGCTGCTCTATGACATTGTCTGCCCTAGGTCTACCTAGGTCTATTAAATAGTGCATTTGTGAATTTTGGGGAAAAAAGCGTTATTCCTGGTCCACAAAGCAGTTTAAAATACAACGCCTAAATGCCTATTTTACATTTCTGCTGGGATATAGTGCATAAGTGTATTTTTGTGAAAAAAGTAGTATTCTTGCTTCAAAACGCAGTTGTGCATACAGCGTAAAAATAACTCATTTACATTTCTGAAGAGAAATAGTGCATTAGTGTATTTTTGGGGAAAAAGTATTCCACGGAGCATTTTTATGACATGGGCACTGCCTTAGTGTTAGTGAACTTAATTGTAATTGAAGACATTGAATGCACTGATGCCCAACCACTTATGTTGCAGGATGAGGACATGGGAGGACCACCGCAGCACGTCTCTAATGTTGACGAAACACAGGTGCTAACTGCTGCGGCTTTCTGCAGTGTGCAGACCGACGAGGAGGGCAGGGGTCAAGAATGGGTGGAAGATGATGTGGAGGACGATGAGGTACTAGACCACGACTGGACTCAAGTTCATGCTAGAGACGTGTGCAGTTCTGAGGAAGAGTTGGTGGTTGCACAGAGGCAACAGCACAGCAAAAGAGGGAGCAGGCTTCAAAAGCGGAGTGGCCGTCCCCGAGACAGTACGACTGCTACTGCCCACCGCACCCAGGGACCTAGCACACCAAAGCCAGCTCCAAGGAGTTAATTGGCGTGGCAGTTCTTCAGACAATGTTCTGACGACAAGACACGAGTGGTTTTCACGTTGTGCCATCAGAGCCTGAAGTGAGGCATAAACATTCTAAACCTCAGCACAACCTGCATGACCAGGCATCTACATGCAAAGCACTAACTGCAGTGGAGTAAACACATTAAAAACCAAGAAAGTTCTCAGGCTCCTCCTGCTTCCTCTTCTGCTGCTGTTTCTGCCTCTTCCTCCACCTCTGGAGTCACAGTGGCACCTGTCACCCAGCAAACAGAGGATGTGCCACCAACACCACCACCTCCGTCATCATCACCAAGCATCTCCACCATGTCACACGCAAGCGTTCAGCCCTCCATCTCCCAAACACTGGAGAGAAAAAGAAAATAACCACCCTTAATCCCTGGTCTTTAATGCCAGCATTTCAAAATTACTGGCCTTTGAAATGCTGTCATTCCGTCTGGTGTAGACAGACTGTTTTAAACAGCTTATGGTGGTGGCTGTTCCACAGTACGTCGTTCCCAACCACCACTACTTTTCCAGGTGAGCTGTCCCTTCCCTGCGCAACCAAGTGGAGGATAAAATCAAGTGTGCTCTGCGCAACGCCATCTGTGGCAAGGTCCACATAACCACAGATACATGGACCAGTATGCATAGGCAGGGACGCTAGATCTCCCTAACTGCAAACTGGGTAAATGTAGTGGCGGCTGGGCCCGAGGCGGATAGCGGTTTGACGCATATCCTTCCACCACCGAGCTTAGCAGAGCATTATTCTTTGCCTCCTGTTGCCTCCTCCTCCTACTCCGCTTCCTCCTCCTCCTCTTCTACCTAATACTCTGGTCAGTGAAAGACCTTCACCACCAACTTCAGCACAGCTAGGGGTAAACATCAGCAGGCGGTTTCAAAACTCATGTGTTTGGGGGACAAACCCCACATCGCACGGGAGCTGTGGAGAGAACAGACCGATGAATGGTTGCTTCCAGTGAGCCTCAAGCCCAGCCTGGTGGTGTGCGATAATGGGCGAAATCTCGTAGCAGCTCTGGGACTAGCCGGTTTGACGCACATCCCTTGCCTGGCGCATGTGCTTAATTTGGTGGTTCAGAAAATCCTTAAAAAGTTTTGTCGTTCTCACTCTGCTGCTGCTCGCCTGTCTGCGCTGCAGCGTAGCTTTGGCCTTCCCGCTCACCGCCTCATATGCGATGTGCCCACCAGGTGGAACTCCACCTTGCATATGCTGGAGAGACTGTGCGAACAACAGCAGACGATAGTGGAGTTTCAGCTGCAGCACACACGGGTCAATCACTCTGCGGAACAGCACCACTTCACCACTAGTGACTGGGCCTCCATGCGAGACCTGTGTACCTTGCTGCGGTCTTTTGAGTACTCAACCAACATGGCCAGTGCTGATGACGCTGTTGTTAGCATTACAATACCACTTCTATGTCTCCTTGAAAAAACAATTACCGCGATGATGGAAGAGGATGTGGCAGAGGAGGTGGAGGAAGAGGGGGCATTTCACAGGGATTGAGGCCGGTCAATCAGAAGTGTCTCAGAGGGTGGGTTTCTGCACCAGCAGAGGCCAGGTACACATGTGGCCAGCCAGGGCACTGTTCTGGAGGACGAGGAGGAGGAGGATGAGGTAGAGGAGGAACCGGGTTCACAGCAGGGTGGCACCCAATGCAGCTCTTGGCCATCACTGGAGCATGGCTGGGGGGATACGGAGGACACAAACGATACAGCTCCTACAGAGGACAGCTTATCCTTACTTCTGGGCAGTCTGGCACACATGAGTGACTACATGCTGCAATGCCTGCGCAATGACAGCAGAGTTGCCCACATTGTAACTTGTGCTGACTACTGTGTTGCCCTCTGCTGAATCGCCGCTACAGAAAAAACGTGCCCTACTTAATTCCCACAGTTGAGCGTAATAGGAAGATGCGCGACTACCAGCACACGCTGGTAGGTGCGCTCCTGAGGGCATTCCCAACTGACACTGGAGTACAAGTGGAAGCACAGGGCAAAGGCAGAGGAGGAAGAGGGCGCCAACACAGCTGTGTCACAGCCAGCACTTCAGAAGGCAGGGTTAGCATGGCCTACAGTGGAAAAGCTTTGTCACCGCGCCACAGCAACATGCACCATCAGCTGATATGGAACGTCTTAGCAGGAGGCAGCATTTGAATAACATGGTGGAACAGTACTTGTGTACATGCCTACACGTACTGACTGATGGTTCTGTCCCATTCAACTTCTGGGTCTCCAAATTGTCCACATGGCCTGAGCTTGCCCTTTATGCCTTGGAGGTGCTGGCCTGCCCTGCAGCCAGTGTTTTGTCTGAACTACACGGCAGGGGGCGTCATTACAGACAAACGCAGCCGCCTGTCCACAGCCAACGTGGACAAGCTCACGTTCATTAAAATGAATAAGGTATGGATCCCACAGGACTTGTCCGTACCCTTTGCAGAATAGACAATTATAAACGCCTCAACCATACATTCTTGAACTCCAGTGCACTTATTCATTGAATGCTTTTTTTTTATTTGTACCATTATTTTGGGGACTACCCCAATTTTAAAAACAAAATAAATAAATAAAATAAAAGCTTTTAAGAAATCTCCTCCTCCCCCTTCATCACGGCTTCCACCAACAACACAACATTAGTCACCTCCACAACCTCTGAATCCTCATTCACCTCCTCCTCTGAGTTGCTGGTTAATAATGTTTAATTTTTATTTGTTTATTTTATTTTAAGTTATTTCCCTATCCACATTTGTTTGCAGGGAACTTACCCACATTTTGCTGCCTTTTGAAGCCCTATAGTCCTTATCAAGACTTTGTTACAGCTATATTTGTGCCCAAATGTTCGGTTACACATTTACCAGGGGCCTACATTACTGAAAATCGCCTGTTCCATTGGTGGGTCACATGAAGCCTGTTTTGCCGTGAATGAACCTGTCCTTTGTCTGTGTGCCAGGGACTACATTTCTGAAAATCGCCTGTTGCATTGGTGGATGACATGAAGCCTGTTTTGCCGTGAATTAACCTTTCCTCTGGGTTCCAGGGGCCTACATTTCTGAAAATCGCCTGTTCCATTGGTGGGTTACATTAACCTCTTTTTGCCATGAATAAACCTCTCGTCTGTCTGGGTGCCAGGGGCATTACCTACTGAAAATCGCCTGTTCCATTGGTGGGTGACATTAACCGCTTATTGCCGTGAATAAACCTTTCCTCTGTCTGGGTGCCAGGGGCCTACATTATTGAAAATCACCTGTTCCATTGGTGGGTGACTTTAACCTCTTTTTGCCGTGAATGAACCTCTCCTCTGTCTGGGTGCCAGGGGCCTACATTTCTGAACATCGCCTGTTGTATTGGTGGATGACATGAAGCCTGTTTTGTCGTGAATGAACCTCTCCTCTGTCTGGGTGCCAGGGGCCTACGTTTCAGAAAATCGCCTGTTCCATTGGTGGGTGACATTAACCTATTTTTGCCGTGAATGAACCTCTCCTCTGTCTGGGTGCCAGAGGCCTACATTTTGGAAAATCACCTGTTCCATTGGTGGGTGACATTAACCTCTTATTGCCGTGAATAAACCTCTCCTCTGTCAGGGTGCCAGGGGCCTACATTTCTGAAAATCATCTGTTGCATTGGCGGATGTCATGAAGCCTGTTTTGCCGTGAATGAACCTCTCCTCTGTCTGGGTGCCAGGGGCCTACATTTCTGAAAATCACCTGTTCCATAGGTGGGTTACATTAACCTCTTTTTGCCGTGAATTAACCTCTCCTCTGCCTGGGTGCCAGGGGCCTAACTTACTGAAAATCGCCTGTTCCATTGGTGGGTGACAGTAACCTCTTATTGCCGTGAATAAACCTCTCCTCTAACTGGGTGCCAGGGGCCTAACTTACTGAAAATCGCCTGTTCCATTGGTGGGTGACATTAACCTCTTATTGCCGTGAATAAACCTCTCCTCTGTCTGGGTGCCAGGGGCCTACATTTATGAAAATCGCCTGGTGCATTAGCGGATGTCATGAAGCCTGTTTTGCCGTGAATGAACCTCTCCTCTGTCTGGGTACCAGGGGCCTACGTTTCTGAAAATCGCCTGTTCCATTGGTGAGTGACATTAACTATTATTGCCGTGAATAAACCTCTCCTCTGTCTGGGTGCCAGGGGCCTAACTTAATGAAAATCACCTGTTCCATTGGTGGGTGACATTAACCTATTATTGCCATGAATAAACCTCTCCTCTGTCTGGGTACCAGGGGCCTACATTTTTGAAAATCGCCTGTTGCATTGGTGGATGACATGAAGCTGGTTTTGCAGTGAATGAACCTCTCCTCTGTCTGGGTGCCAGGTTCTTACATTTCTGAATATCACCTGTTGAATTGGTGGATGTCATGAAGCCTGTTTTACCGTAATGAACCTCTCCTCTGACTGGGTGCCAGGGGTCTACATTTCTGAAAATCGCCTGTTCCATTGGTGGATGACATGAAGCCTGTTTTGCCATGAATGAACCTCTCCTCTGTCAGGGTGATGCCGGTTTTGCTGTGAATGAATCTCTCCTCTGTCTGGGTGCCAGAAGCCTACAATTATGAAAATCTCCTGTTGCATTGTTGGGTGACATGAAGCCTGTTCTGCCGTGAATGAAGCTCTCCTCTGACTGGGTGCCAGGGGCCCACCTTTCTGAAAATCGCCTGTTGCATTGGTGTATGACATGAAGCCTGTTTTGCAATGAATGAACCTCTCCTCAGTCTGGGAGCCAGTGGCCTACATTTATGAAAATCATCTGTTCCATCGGTGGATTACATTAACCTCTTTTTGCCGTGAATGAACCTCTCCTCTGTCTGGGTGCCAGGGGCCTAACTTACTGTAAATCGCCTGTCTATTGGTGGGTGACATTAATCTCTTATTGCAGTGAATAAACTTCTCCTCTGTCTGGGTGCCAGGGGCCTAACTTACTTAAAATCGCTTGTTCCATTGGTGGGTGACATTAACCTCTTATTGCCGTGAATAAACCTCTTCTCTGTCTGGGTGCCAGGGGCCTACATTTCTTAAAATCGCCTGTTGCATTGGTGGATGTCATGAAGCCTGTTGTGCCATGAATGAACCTCTCCTCTGTCTGGGTGCCATGGGCCTACATTTATGAAAATCACCTGTTCCACAGGTGGGTTACATTAACCTCTTATTACCGTGAATGAACCTCTAGTCTGTCTGGGTGCCAGGGGCCTAACTTACTGAAAATCGCCTGTTCCATTGGTGGGTAATATTAATCTCTCATTGCCGTGCATAAACCTCTTCTCTGTCTGGGTTCCAGGGGCCTAACTTACTGAAAATCACCTTTTCCATTGGTGGGTGACATTAACCTCTTATTGCCATTAATAAACCTCTCCTCTGTCTGACTGCCAGGGGCCTACATTTCTGAAAATCGCGTGTTGCATTGGTGGATGTCATGAAGCCTGTTGTGCCATGAATGAACCTCTCCTCTGTCTGGGTACCATGGGCCTACATTTCTGAAAATCACCTGTTGTCTTGGTGGATGACATGAAGCCTTTTTTGCCGTGAATGAAACTCTCCTCTAACTGGGTGCCAGGGGCCTACATTTATGAAAATCGCCTGTTGCATTGGTGGATGACATGAAACCTGTTTTGCCATGAATGAACCTCTACTCAGTCTGGGCGCCAGGGGCCTACATTTATGAAAATCACCTGTTCCGTGAATGAACCTCTAGTCTTTCTGGGTGCCAGGGGCCTAACTTACTGAAAATCGCCTGTTCCATTGGTGGTTGATATTAACCTCTTATTGCCGTGCATAAACCTCTCCTCTGTCTGGGTTCCAGGGGCCTAACTTACTGAAAATCACCTTTTCCATTGGTGGGTGACATTAACCTCTTATTGCCATTAATAAACCTCTCCTCTGTCTGACTGCCAGGGGCCTACATTTCTGAAAATCGCCTGTTTCATTGGTGGATGTCATGAAGCCTGTTTTGCTGTGAATGACCCTGTCCTCTTTCGGTGTGCCAGGGGTCTAACTTACTGAAAATTGCCTGTTCCATTAGTGGGTGACATTAACCTCTTATTGCCGTTAATAAACCTCTCCTCTGTCTGGGTGCCAGGGGCCTATCTTACTGAAAATCGCCTGCTCCATTGCTGGGTGACATTACCTCTTATTGCTGTGAATAAGCCTCTACTTTGTCTGGGTGCCAGGGGCCTACATTTCTGAAAATCATCTGTTGCATTGGCAGATGTCATGAAGCCTGTTTTGCCGTGAATGAACCTTTCCTCTGTCTGAATGCCAGGGGCGTACGTTTCTGAAAATCGCCTGTGCCATTGGTGGGTGACATTAACCTCTTTTTGCCATTAATGAACCTCTTTTCTGTCTGGGTGCCAGGGGCCTACATTTCTTAAAATCGCCTGCTGCATTGCTGGATGTCATGAAGCCTGTTTTGCCGTGAATGAACCTCTCCTCTGTCTAGGTGCCATGAGCCTACATTTTTGAAAATTTGGCGTTGTATTGGTGGATGACATGAAGCCTGTTTTGCCATGAATGAATCTCTCCACTGTCTGGGCGCCAGGGGCCTACATTTATGAAAATCACCTGTTCCATTGGTGGGTTACATTAACCTCTTTTTGCCGTGAATGAACCTCTCCTCTTTTTGGGTGCCAGGGGCCTAACTTTCTGAAAATCGCCTCTTCCATTGGTGGGTAACATTAACCTCTTTTTGCCGTGAATTGACCTATCCTCTGTCTGGGTGCCAGAGGTCTAACTTACTGAAAATCGCCTGTTCCATTGCTGGGTGACATTAACTCTTATTGCTGTGAATAAACCTCTACTCTGTCTGGGTGACAGCGGCCTACATTTCTGAAAATTGCCTGTTGCATTGGCGGATGTCATGAAGCCTGTTTTGCCGTGAATGAACCTTTCCTCTGTCTGGATGCCAGGGGCCTACGTTTCTGAAAATCGCCTGTGCTATTGGTGGGTGACATTAACCTCTTTTTGCCATTAATGAACCTCTTTTCTGTCTGGGTGCCAGGGGCCTACATTTCTTAAAATCACCTGTTGCATTGTTGGATGTCATGAAGCCTGTTTTGCCGTGAATGAACCTCTCCTCTGTCTGGGTGCCATGGGCCTACATTTCTGAAAATCGCCTGTTGTATTGGTGGATGACATAAAGCCTGTTTTGCCGTGAATGAACCTCTCTTCTGTCTGGGTGACAGGGGCCTACATTTCTGAATATCAACTGTTCCATTGCTGGGTGACATTAACCCAGTTTTGCCAGTGAAAAGCCCCTGTAGGAAACCAAATTTTATAAAAACGTCTGTTACTGATCAAAACATGCGTGACTACAAACGCACGCTAATAGATGCGCCGCTGATCGCATTCCCACCTGAAACCTTCTCAACTACCTACTCCACATCCACCTCCTCCTCCGAGTTGCCAATTAATAATGTTTAATTTTTATTTATTTTAAGTCATTTGCCTACTTGTTTGCAGGGCATTTACCTACATTTTGCTGCCTTTTGCAGCCCTCTAGCCCATTTCAGGGCTATTTTACAGCCATTTTAGTGCCCAAAAGTTCATGTCCCTATTGACTTCAATGGGGTTCGGGGTCAAGTTCGGGTTAAGTTCGGATCCTGAACCCAAACATTTTTGTGAAGCTCGGCCGAACCCATCGAACCCGAACTTCCAGGTGTTTGCTCAATTTTGAAGGGATATATATATATAGTATATAAAAGTTAGCAAGATAGCATAGTCTCCACAGGTGAGCATATGAGCTTAATATTTAGGATCTTTATATCACAGTCATTGTGTTTTTCCTCTATTTAAGACCATGGTGCATAGCTTTCTTCATTTGTACTACCAGAAAGTTTTTAAATCATGCAAAAATCAAGTAGACCCATGCATACATTTCCTTCTCCTGTCAAGTTAAGATAAAATTCAGTAGATTCATTCCTTTTAAACTCTGATGAAAGATGCCCTTCTCTTGACACCAGCATTGCACGATCAGAGCAAACATGAAGGAAAAGGGCACCTTAAATGAAGTCATAATGGAACACATTCCCATCAAAATGACATTTAGTTTGTATCTAGGTGTTTCTGCTTCCAGCTATTTTATACGGCAGTGGAAAGAGATATGAAATCAGGAAACCTGTTGTACTACTGTAGTTGTAGGATATATTGTTTCTTCAGCAGCTGAAATTTGGAACAATGATGAAGATTAATTTTTCACACAAGGTCCGTAGACCAAAAAATTCCTTCAGGGGTCCTACATAATGCTGATAAAACTACAACCTTTATTATAACTGATTAAAACCATGTGTAGATAATAAACCAATATGTGATTTAAAATTATCAGGCGACAGCTATGAGCTTCTTTGTTTATATAGTGGATATGCCACAGATAGCAAAAAAAGAAAAACGTCCAGCTCCTTTTCCTTAAGAACCAATGCTTTATTCTTTCACATATTCATTTAAAATCCATGTGTACAAACGGAGAAACTATAGTAGAATGTGACGCACTTCCATATGGGCCCTTTATCCAGACATGTACAACTGACTAAAAGTAACATTTTTATATACTCAGAGTACACCCTGTCCTGATTTGATCATTCACATCACTCTCCCTGCTATCTCGGGATTGTTCACCTGGCCACGTCTGGACCAGTATAGTCCGTGTCTCCTTTAAAAAACTGGAGGTGAGTGCTGCTGTAAATGAACTGTTTCAGTGTATAGCCCACAAATGGCCTATATGCGCTGCTCAGTACATAGTGTGAGTGTGTACAGGCCCACTGTAGTAATATTAATAGAGATGAGCGAACTTCTATTTTCAGTTCGGCGTCCAAAGTTCGGGTTCGGGTTATCATAGCATCCCGTTATGGATTCCGCTACCGTGGACCATTACGGCATTTGGAATCCAAAAGGGGCTGCTTCATTGAACCCGAACCTGGGACAAACCTTAGGACCTGGGTGACGTCACCATCATGTGATCAGTGCAGGGGGTGTGGCTCAGCACTGGACTGGATAGGAGGTGTCCTTTTCGAAGAGTTCTCCTGACCCGTAAATTCTGTCCAACAGGTATACCATTCTTTAACGCTGCTGGACCAATGGAGGAGGCTATTTGTTGAGGTAGGCTTGTGGAATATATCAGTCAGGATGCATCCACTAGGATTTTTGCGGATATTTAAATCCAAGAAGCAAATATCCGTTGAATGGATTTCCGAGGTGAAATGCATAGTAATGATATTATCAAATTAAGTTTAACTACAAATTCATGAAATAATTGTGGTTCCCCATCCTAAAATAACAGAACATCATCAATAAATCTTCCAAAGAACATAATGTGACTAGTGTAATGTGCAAGTGAATCCGAAAAAACAATGTGATCCTCCCACCACCCTAAAAATAAATTAGCGAACGTCGGTGCACAGGGAGTCCCCATAGCAGTACCCTTCGTCTGATGATAGAAAGTACCCGCTACAGAGAAAGTAATTGTGCGTAAGTATGAATCTTAACAATTGCAAAATACAATTATTGTGTTCGTGAAAAGAAGTGCTTTTAGTGTCCAAAAAGGACTTGACAGCCTTAATGCCCAGTTAATGTTCAATATTACTATATAGTGTTTCGACGTCCAGGCTATGTAGGTACGCCGAAGCTGGTAACTAGAGTTGAGCGAACACCTGGAAGTTCGGGTTCAACGGATTCGGCCGAACTTCACAAAAAAGTTCGGGTTCGGGATCCAAAATTAACACGAACTTGACCCCGAACCCAAACCCCATTGAAGTCAATAGGGACCCAAACTTTTGGGCACTAAAAGGGTCCTAAAAATGTAATGGAAAGGGCTAGAGGGCTGCAAAAAACAGCAAAATGTGCTTAAGAGCATGACAAGTGCTCTGCAAACAAATGAGGATAGGGAAATAACTTAAAATAAAATAAAACAAATAAAAATTTAAAATTATTAACCTGCAACTCGGAGGAGAAGGTGGATGTGGAGACGGAGGTTGAGGAGGCGGTGAATGTGGTGTTGTAGGTGGAAGCAGCAATGGAGGAGGATGGGGTAGCCAGCTAACAATGTTTTTTTTTTTATTGGGGTAGCCCCCAAAATAATGAGACGGAGAAAAAAAGACATTGAAGAATAAGTGCACTTGAGTACAAGAATGTATGGTTGAGGCGGGTATAAATGTCTATTCTGCACAAGGTACTGACAAGTCTTGTGGGATCCAAGCCTGGTTTATTTTAATGAACGTGAGCTTGTCCACGTTGGCTGTGGAAAGGTGGCTGCGTTTGTCTGCAATGACACCCACTGCCATGCTAAATACACGTTCAGACAATACACAGGCTGCAGGGCAGGCCAGCACCTCTAAGGCATAAAGTGCAAGCTCAGGCCATGTGGACAATTTTGAGACCCAGAAATTGAATGGGGCAGAACCATCAGTCAGTACGTGTAGGCGTGTGCACATGTACTATTCCACCATGTTGTTCAAATGCTGCAACCTGCTAAGATGTTCCATATCAGCTGGTGGTGCCAGTTGCTGTGGCGTGGTGACAAAGCTTTTGCACTTGTCGGCCATGCTAACCCTGCCTTCTGAGGTGCTGGCCGTGACCCAGCTGCGTTGGCGACCTCTTCCTCCTCCGCCTCTGCCTTCGCCTTGTGCTTACACTTGTCCCCCGGTGTCAGTTGGGAATGCCCTCAGGAGCGCATCTACCAGCGTGCGCTTGTAGTCGTGCATCTTCCTATCACGTTCTAGTGAGGGAATTAAGGACGGCACATTGTCTTTGCAATGGGGCTCCAGCAGGGTGGCAACCCAGTAGTCAGCACAAGTTAAAATGTGGGCAACTCTGTGGTCGTTGAGCAGGCACTGCAGCATGTAGTCTCTCATGTGTGCCAGGCTGCCCAGAAGTAAGGATAAGCTGTCCTCTGTGGGTGGTATATCGTCAGTGTCCTCCATGTCCCTCCAGCCACGCTCCAGTGATGGCTATGAGCTGCGTTGGGTGCCTCCTTGCTGTGAACCCGATTCCTTCTCCTCTATCTCATCCTCCTCCTCCTCGTCCTCCAGAACTGTGCCCTGGTTTGCCACATGTGTACCTAGCCTCTGCTGGCACAGGAACCCACCCTCTGACAAACTTCTAAATGACTGGCCTGAAACCCTGTAAAATGCCCCCTCTTCCTCCTTTTCCACATCCTCTTCCATCATCGCCCTAAGTGTTTTTTCCAGGAGACATAGAAGTGGTATTGTAACGCTAAGAACAGCGTCATCGGCACTGGCCATGTTGGATGAGTACTCGAAATACCACAAAAAGGCACACAGGTCTTGCATGGAGGCCCACTCATTGGTGGTGAAGTGGTGCTGTTCCGCAGAGCGACTGACCCGTGCGAGCTGCAGCTGAAACTCCATTATCGCCTGCTGCTGCTCGCACAGTCTCTCCAGCATATGCAAGGTGGAGTTCCACCTAGTGGCCACGTTGCATATGAGGCGATGAGCGGCAAGGCTGAAGTTATGCTGCAGCTCAGACAGACGAGCAGCAGCAGGATGAGAACGCCGTAAGTGCGCACAGACGGACCGCGCTTTCTGCATCAGCTCTGAATTTCTGCACCACCAATTTTAGCACATGCGCCAGGCAAGGGATGTGCATCAAACTGTCTAGTCACAGAGCTGCTACGAGATTTCGCCCATTATCGCACACCACCAGGCCGGGCTTTTGGCTCACTGGCAGCAACCACTCATCGATCTGTTCTTTTATGCCCTCCACAGCTCCTGTGCAATGTGGGGTTTGTCCACCAAACACATGAGTTTTAAAACCGATGGCGTTGCGCAGTGCACACTTGATTTTATCCTGCACTTGGTTGTGCAGGGAAGGGACGGCTCGCCTGGAAAAATAGTGACGGCTGGGAACGACGTACTGTGGGACAGCCACCGCCATCAGCTGTTTAAAACAGTCCGTCTCCACCAGACGGAATGACAGCATTTCAGATGCCAGTAATTTTGAAATGCTGGCATTCAGGACCAGGGATCAAGGGTCGGTAGGTGGGTATTTTCTCTTTCTCTCCAGTGTTTGG
The DNA here is from genome assembly GCA_033119425.1 of Bufotes viridis. Taxonomy (NCBI): domain Eukaryota; kingdom Metazoa; phylum Chordata; class Amphibia; order Anura; family Bufonidae; genus Bufotes; species Bufotes viridis. The sequence goes on from CM065589.1 coordinate 139,057,204, forward strand.
GAGATGGAGAGCTGAACTCTTTCGTGTAACATGGTGGAGATGCTTGGTGATGATCACGGAAGAGGCAGAGACAGCAGCAGAAGAGGAAGCAGGAGGAGCCTGAGACCTTTCTTGGTTTTTAAGGTGTTTATTGCACTGCAGTTCATGCTTTGCATGTAGATGCCTGGTCATGCAGGTTGTGCTCCGGTTTTGAACATTTATGCCTTGCTTCAGGCTTTGATGGCACAACGTGAAAACCACTCATGTCTTGTTCTCAGGACTTTGTCTGAAGAACTGCCAAGCCAATGAACTACTTGGAGCTGGCTTTGGTGTGCTAGGACCCTGGGTGAGGTGGGCAGTAGCAGGCGTACTTTCTCGCGGACGGCCGCTCTGCTTTTGCAGCCTTTTCCCATTTTTGCTGTGTTGTTGCCTCTGTGCGACCACCGCCTCTTCCTCAGAACTGCACATGTCACTAGCAGGAACTTGAGTCCATTCGGGGTCTAGGACCTTATCGTCCTCCACATCATCTTCCACCCATTTTTGACCCCTACCTTCCTCGTCGGCCTGCACACTGCAGAAAGCCGCAGCAGTTGGCACCTCTGTTTCGTTATCATCAGAGACGTGCTGCGTAGTGTTGAGCCCAAATATTCGCAAAGCGAATTTTAATCTCGAATATCGTGATTTCGAGATTTCGTGAATATGTCGAATACTTGACCACATATTCGCAATTAAGAATATTCGCTCTTCTTAAGATGGATAGTGAGTCATAGGGAAACTGTATCTTGAAAATAAAAGATACAGACATAATTTCCCCACCCTTAATTGCTTTCTATAACAATTCTATAACAATTTCCACTATTCCTGTCAGAGTAAAGACTTAGTAGGTAAAAACTGTTCTGCGAATGCTCGTCACTTAAATATTCGCATTAATCTATTCGCGGTTTGTATTCCCTTTCCAAACCAAGCGTTAACAGGTTGTGTCAGACTCCAGTAAGCTGCATGTATTGCAAAAATTTGTATATGTCTTTTTCGCACCTTTCCATTCGCACAAATAACTCACGCCATTTCAAGCTTTAAATACATGTAAAGCTTTTTAAATGTCATTAATAACGAATTGATTCTATGCGCACGCGAATATAACTTGAAAAATGTATCACAAGTCATGATAGTGAATGCGAAATAACTAATATTGCGAAATCGCGAATATATGATGAATATCAAATATCGTGAAATCGAATATGGGTCTTTGCGCTCATCACTAGTGCTGCGGTGGTATTCCCATCTCCTCATCCTGCAACATAAGTAGTTGGGCATCAGTGTATTCAATGTCTTCCACTTCTGGGGCAGGGCTATGTGGATGGCCCGGGGAAACCCTGCCAGCAGAGTCATCAAAAAGCATAACAGCCTGCTGCATGACTTTGAGCTCAGGCTGCTTGGCTGCTTTGCACTGATGGGCATGGGCTGCAGGTGCCAACTCTGAGCTTTCTGCATAGGACTGGGTGAGAGATACTGTGAAGGAACTGGCGCCATTGTCAGCCACCCAATCTACTATCGCCTGTACTTGTTCTAGCCTCACCATCTGTAGAGCGGCATTCGGGCCTACCAAATAAGAAGGAACTGGCGCCACTGTCAGCCACCCAATCTACTATCACCTGTACTTGTTCTAGCCTCACCATCTGTAGAGCGGCATTCGGGCCTACCAAATAACACTGAAGGTTCTGTCGCCTACACGCACCTGAGGAAGGTGTTTCACTTGGACCTGTAGCTGGCGCGGAACGGCCATGTCCTCTCCCAGCAACAAGAGCTCCACCAACACCACCACGACCATGTCCACGTCCCTTATTTTATGTTCTCCTCATTATTTGCATTCACGCACCAAACTAACAGATGGTTTATCTCAGGTGCCAATTTAACTGCCAAAAGTCAACAATTAAGTTCACTAACAGTAAGGCAGTGCCTGTGTCATAAACAGAATAAATGTATTTAGGTCACACAACAGTGTAATGGAGAGGTTAACGGTTTAATTTGACTGTCAGAAATGCAGAGTACACCGCAAATGTGCTATCTACCACAAAACCGGTGTTTCTGCAACCAACTATGTAAATGCGGAGTTCTACAGGTTACTTAAAATGACTGGATTAAAGGGTAGGACTCAGGTCTGATATGTAGAGATGGCACGAACATAAAATTTTCCGTTCGCGAACGGCGAACACAAACTTCCGCAATTGTTCACGAACGGGCGAACCAGGCGAACTGCCATAGACTTCAATAGGCAGGCGAATTTAAAAACCCTCAAGGACCCTTTCTGGCCACAGTAGTGATGAAAAAGTTGTTTTAAGGGGACTAACACCTGGACTGTGGCATGCCGGAGGGGGATCCACGGCAAAACTCCCATGGAAAATTACGTAGTGGACACAGAGTCGGGTTTTAATCCATAAAGGGCATAAATCACCTAACATTCCTAAATCTTTTGGAATAACGTGCTTTAAAACATCTAGTGTGTGTATACGATCAGGTATGATGTTGTATCGATGAGGTAGTGTAAGGGTTACGCCCGCTTCACAGTGACAGACCAAACTCTGACAGACCAAACTCCCTGTTTAACGCACCGCAAACAACCGCAAACTTTTAAGGTCTCTTCCTCGTACAATGTACTGTGCCACCCTATATGAGTGGTGTGTTCAGTAATCAGTACTATTATTTTTATCAGTTTAATCCCTGTTACGTCCCCTATCAGGGGACGTGTATCGAATAGATTCTAGGAACCGGGAGATGGAAAAAGAAGCTTGGTCATTTCTCTTACTTCCAGTTTGGGGTATTGCGCGTGCGCAGTGCAATGTACTGTGCAACCCTATATGAGTGGTGTGTTAACTAGTACTATTCTTATCATTTTAATCCCTGTTACGTCCCCTATCAGGGGACGTGTATCAAATAGATTTTAGACAACCGCAAAGAGTTGTCAATAGTTAACACACATGACATAAATTTTATGCGTCAATCTTGGGGTACTCTTGGGGTAAATCTTGGGGTAATCTCTATGCGTCAATCTTGGGGTACTGATGACTGTGCTTGTGCGCACATTTGGGAGATTGCAGGCGATGGCTGTTTTTCAAAGCCTATGGTCGTGCTGAGGTAGTTCAGTGACAGTTAAGTGACCCAAAAAACAATGATTCTGCAGCGTGGGCCCATTGTTGGCCAAGTAGGCTTTAATGATCACCTTAGATGATCACAAAGAAAATGAATGTTTTTTCTATGAAAAATTATCCAGCCGATCGCTTTTGGTCTGTTCACAATGAAGCAACGAACTTATCATCTGGGGTGTGCCAACATTGCCAACACACTCATAGAGTTGATCGCTTCATTGTGATACTCAAGCCCCTTCACCACAACAAGGTAACGATCACGAAGGGGAATTGACACATGTATGTACCTTTTTTTTGTTTTGTTTTTGCAGCCACAGTGCAGCAGCGGCGGCCAGAAAAATTGATGTTTTCCCAGCAGAAAGTGTACTAAAACATTTGGGCCTTGAACCCTAGTTGGTAGCGGAGAAGTCACGCAAGTAATCTGGCATGCAGAGATTAAATACAGCTGCGTGGGGACCATTTTTAGCCCAAGGCATCTAATCAGGCCTTTTTTTTAGTCAAATGCATCCTCCACTGTCAGTCCCTTCGGTATCCTCGCCTCATTCATCTTAATAAAGGTGAGGTATTGTACACTTTTTTGACCTAGGCAACTTCTCTTGTCAGTGACAATACCTGCTGTGCTGAAGGTCCTTTCTGACAGGACACTTGAAGTGGGTCATGCCAGAAGTTCTATCGCAAATTGGGATAGCTCAGGCCACAGGTCAAGCCTGCACACCAAGTAGTCAAGGGGTTCATCAGAGTGTCGATATCTGCAGTTAAGGCGAGGTAGTCTGCTACCTGTCGGTCAAGTCGTTCTTTGAGGGTGGACACCGAAAGGCTGTGGAGATGCGTGGGACTTAAAAAGATCTGCATGTCCTCCATCAACAACACGTCTGTAAAGCGTCCTGTCCTTGCCAGCGTGGTCGTGGTAGGAGGAGGATTACTTTCACCTCTTCCCTTGTTAGATTCCCATTGTGCTGTGACATCACCCTTATACGCTGTGTAAAGCATACATTTTAACTTGTTTTGGAAGTGCTGCATCCTTTACGACTTCCGGGAATTTGGTAACATTTCAGCCACTTATACCTGCCCTGACCGTGCATTGCAGACCAGGTATAAGTGGTCAGATGAACCCTTGCCCCAACACTGTGTGCGAGATATGTCATGACTTCCTTTTCCACAATAGAGTACAGGTTGGGGATAGCCTTTTGTGAAAAATAATTTTGGCCGGGTACCTTCCACTGGTGTGTCCCAATAGCTACAAATTTTTTGAAGGCCTCAGACTCCACCAGCTTGTATGGTAAAAGCTGGTGGGCTAAGAGTTTCGTCAAGCCAGCTGTCAGATGCTGGGCAAGGGGGTGACTCTGTGACATTGGCTTCTTACCCTCAAACATTTCCTTAAAACATTCCCTGATTGTGGACAGATGAGCAGGAAGTGCTGAAGGTGAAAGGCAGAGTGGCAGGTGGTTGAGGGGCAAGGAGGACAGCAGTGGTTGACGTGGCTGAAGATGCTGGACCAGGAGGAGGATGGTGGCTTTGAGTTTGTGTGCTGCTTGTACTTATGTGTTGATCCCATAGGCGTTTGTGATGTGAGATCATGTGTCTTTGCAAAGCAGTTGTACCTGGACTTCCCTTGACTCAGTTTCTTTTGGCACAGGTTGCAAATGGCATCGCTGTTATCAGAGGCAGACACACACATAAAATGCCACACTGCTAAGCTTTGCAATGATGGCATTCTGGTGGTGGCAACAGCATTCATTGATTGGTGTGCTGTCTGGCTGACCCGGGTGCCGATACATGCTGTCTGACTGTGCCACTAGCTCCTTTCAAGACCTCCCCCTGCTTCCAACTCGTCTCCTCCTCATCTCTGTCTCCCCATCTGAACTTTCCCCTTGTTCTTCTTCTCTTCGAGCGGGCACCCAAGTGACATCCACAAACACATCGTCATCATCAACTGCTTCACTTGTATCTGACAACTCAGCAAAGGAAGCAGCAGCGGGTACAACATCATCATCATCATCACACAGTACGTCCATGTGTGTAATGCAGCCAGGCTGAGACATATCCCTGTTATCTACATCCTCTGGCAATAATGGTTGCACATCACTCATTTCTTCCTACTGATGTGTAAATAAATCCTCTGACAGATCAAATGAAGCGGCTGTGGTGCTAGTGCTGGTGGTGGCAGCGAGCTGGAGGAGGATGGTGAGTCAAGGTTCCGAGCGGAAGCTGTAGAAGATTGGGTGTCCTGTGTAAGCCAGTCAACTATGTCCTGAGAATTTTTCGAGTTCAGGGTATGTGGCCTCTGAACACTGGGCATTATTCTAGGGCCAAAGGAAATCACAGCACCATGACGGCCCCTGCAGGATGGCCTGCCTCTGCCTCTCATTTTGTTTTTGATTAGTGGTACTATGCGTGGAAGGTACTGTGCCACCCGGTATGAGTGGTGGGCACTGGCACTGGGCACACTACAGTCAGTGGAAGTGGGTCTGACACACACTGGCAGGAAACTAACCTTAGATTAAAGAGTAAAAGTTAAATGTCTTATTTATAGGCAAGATACTGTGCCACCTGGTATGAGTGGTGGGCACTGGCAGTGGGCACACTACAGTTAGTGGAAGTGAGCCTGACACACACTGGCAGCAGGCAGGCAACTGAAATTAGATTAAAGTGTAAAAATTAAATGCCTTTTTTTATGCAAAGTCCTGTGCCACACGGTATGAGTGGTGGGCACTGGCAGTGGGCACACTACAGTCAGTGGAAGTGGGCATGACACACACTGGCAGGCAACTAACCTTAGATTAAAGGGTAAACATTAAATGCCTTATTTATCGGCAAGCTACTGTGCCACCCGGTATGAGTGGTGGGCACTGGCAGTGGGCCTGACACACACTGGCAGGCAACTAACCTTAGATTAAAGGGTAAAAATGACATGCCTTATTTATCGGCAAGCTACCCGGTATGAGTGGTGGGCACTGGCAGTGGGCACACTACAGTCAGTGGAAGTAGGCCTGACACACACTGGCAGGCAACTAACCTTAGATTAAAGGCTAAAAATGAAATGCCTTATTTATCGGCAAGCTACTGTGCCACCCGGTATGAGTGGTGGGCACTGGCAGTCAGTGGAAGTGGGCCTGACACACACTGGCAGGAAACTAACCTTAGATTAAAGGGTAAAAATTAAATGCCTTATTTATCGGCAAGCTACTGTGCCACCCGGTATGAGTGGTGGGCACTGGCAGTGGGCACACTACAGTCAGTGGAAGTGGGCCTGACACACACTGGCAGGCAACTATTACTAACCTTAGATTAAAGGGTAAACATTAAATGCCTTATTTATCGGCAAGCTACTGTGCCACCCGGTATGAGTGGTGGGCACTGGCAGTGGGCCTGACACACACTGGCAGGCAACTAACCTTAGATTAAAGGGTAAAAGTGACATTCCTTATTTATCGGCAAGCTACCCAGTATGAGTGGTGGGCACTGGCAGTGGGCACACTACAGTTAGTGGAAGTGAGCCTGAAACACACTGGCAGGAAACTAACCTTAGATTAAAGGGTAAAAATGAAATGCCTTATTTATCGGCAAGCTACTGTGCCACCCGGTATGAGTGGTGGGCACTGGCAGTGGGCACACTACAGTCAGTGGAAGTGGGCCTGACACACACTGGCAGGAAACTAACCTTAGATTAAAGGGTAAAAATTAAATGCCTTATTTATTGGCAAACTACTGTGCCACCCGGTATGAGTAGTGGGCACTGGCAGTGGGCACACTACAGTCAGTGTAAGTGGGCCTAACACACACTGGCAGCAGGCAGTCAACTGAAATTAGATTAAAGTGTAAAAATTAAATGCCTTTTTTTATGCAAAGTCCTGTGCCACATGGTATGAGTGGTGGGTACTGAGAGTGGGCACACTACAGTCTGTGGGCCTGCAGCCTCTCACACACGGGCAGGCCAGGCAACTGCAATATACAAATGGAGAAAAATAAAATAAAAGCAGACTAATGTAGTAGCCCTAAAAAGGGCTTTTTGGGGTTCTGTGACGCTGCCCTTACAGCAGATGAGTCTGTGGACACAGAACACTGGCCTAGCTAACGCTTTTCCTATGAATTCAGAATCATCAGCACAGCAGCAGCTGCAGTCTCCCTGCTCTCACTAACATGCAGCTTCAGAATGAATCTAAGATGGATGCTGTCCTTGCTTTTTGATAGGAGGTGGGAGGGTCTGAGAGCGAGGGTATGCTGATTGGCTTGAATGTGTCTGCTGACTGTGAGGTACAGGGTAAAAGTTTGCTCAATGATGATGTATAGGGGGCGGACCGAACATCGCATATGTTCGCCCACCGCGGCGAAAGCGAACAAGCTATGTTCGCCAGGAACTGTTCGCCGGCAAATAGTTCGGGACATCCCTACTGATATGTAGCACAAAACCAGTGTTTATTGCAACAAACTACAAAAATGCAGTATGTCATCTGTGGGGAGTCGCTCTGGTAGATAGCGGTGCGGGTGCAGTACCGAGGCAAAACAAGGAGTCCAGAACGTGCAATAAACAGTGTTTTATTCACACTTGCACAAAAATAAACGACAAACAGTCTCTTGGTGTTATTTCACACACATCAGAAGTATTAAGGCAAAACAAAACAGTCCCGTACAGGTTTCAGTCACCTGGGAGGTTTTAGGTGCAGGTTCGCACCTGGCTGTCAGTCCAGTCGCAAGACAGTCGACGTCAGGTTTTCCAGGCCGTCTGCACTTCTCCTTGTTGGGCTCTGGCTTCCAGCCCAGGGAACTCCACATAGCACAGAATGGATCAGAATTCCCAAACTCAAATGACTCCACAGCCTAACAGCAGCTCCAGGACAATCACCTCCAGCTGCTGAGGAGGCTGCCTTTTTAAAGGCCCGGATAAAGTCCGGCCTGGACCGTGGGGAGTAGGCACCCACCCAACTCTTTGCCTACTCCCAGTAAGAGCCGGCCCGGATTGGCTTTGCAGCCAAACTAACTGACAATGTCAAACAGCACTAGCTGCTGCTGACACATAAAAACCCGGCTCTCACCTCACCGAGGCCAGGAACCTCGGTGACACGTATCGTCCGTCCATGACGACACCTTGCGCCCTCTTACACCCCCCTTTGTTCAACCCTGAGGGGTGAACACATGTGAGGCAGTGGACGCGGGACAGGGCATCTGCGTTACCCTGCAAGCGGCCTGCCCTGTGTTCGACAGAGAACTTGAAGTTCTGCAGGGATAGGAACCACCTGGTGACCCGAGCATTCCTCTCCTTGGCCTGGCTCATCCACTTGAGAGGGGAATGGTCGGTCACCAGACGGAACCTCCTCCCTAACAGGTAGTAGCGGAGAGATTCGAGTGCCCACTTGATAGCCAGGCACTCCCTCTCCACTATACTATACCTGGACTCGGCGGGACTGAGCTTACGGCTCAGGAAGACAACGGGATGTTCTTCCCGTTGACCTCCTGAGACAGCACAGCACCGAGGCCTACCTCTGAGGCGTCGGTCTGTACGACGAACTCCCTGTTGAAGTCGGGTGTCACCAAAACCGAGGACCCACACAGGGCCGACTTCAACGCGGAGAAAGCCTCCTCCGCCTTTTCACTCCAGCTAACCTTTCCAGACTTTCGCCCCTTCAACAGGTCTGTCAACGGCGCTGCTATTGTGGCAAAGTGGGGCACAAACCGCATGTAGTACCCTACCATTCCCAGGAAGGACTTTACCTGCCTGGTGGTGACCGGTCGGGGCCAGTTGCGTATGGCTTCTACCTTAGTTACCTGCGGCTTGATGACTCCCGCCCAATAACATATCCCAGATATTTGGTCTCTTCCAACCCAATCGCACATTTCTTTGGATTGGCGGTTAGTCCAGCTTTCCTCAGGGCATCCACTACCGCCTGCACTTTGGGCAAATGGCTTTCCCAGTCGGTGCTGTGGATGATTACATCATCTAAGTAGGCCGAGGCGTACCGACGATGCGGTCGCAGCACTATGTCCATTAACCTTTGGAAGGTGGCGGGGCGCCATGCAGGCCAAAGGGTAACACCTTGTAGTGATACAGGCCCTGCGGGTAACAAAGCGTTTTTCCTTGGCCGACTCCGTTAAGGGTACCTGCCAGTACCCTTTAGTGAGGTCTAGCACAGAAAAATACCGGGCTTGTCCTAAATTCTCAACAAGCTCGTCTACCCGGGGCATGGGATACGCATCAAACTTGGACACTTCATTTAACTTACGAAAATCGTTGCAGAACCGCAACGTCCCATCCGGCTTGGGTATTAGAACTATGGGACTGGCCCACTCACTTTTCGACTCCTCAATGACATCAAGCTTCAACATTAATTGCACTTCCTCCGCGATGGCCCGTCGCCGAGCCTCGGGTACCCGGTATGGTTTTAACCGGATCTTGGCCTGAGGCTCAGTGACGATGTCATGTTGGATGAGAGACGTGCGGCCAGGGAGGTCCGAGAACACATCCGTGTTCCGACTGATGAACTCCCTGACTTCCTGAACTTGTTTGGAAGACAGGCTGTCTGCAATTTTACCGTGGCTACCGCTCGCAGGCCTCGAACTGTGGGGCTGGACCCTTCTCACCTAGAAGCCCGGCCGGGGCTGTTGTCGTCGGCCGTGTCCCTGTCTTTCCACGGCTTCAGTAAATTCACGTGGTACACCTGCTCCGGCTTGCGCCGCCCTGGCTGGTGTACTTTGTAATTTACTTCCCTACCTTCTCGATTACCTCATAGGGGCCCTGCCACCTAGCTAGGAACTTGCTGTCAAGGGTGGGCACCAGGACCAAAACCCGATCTCCCGGGTTGAAGTTCCGCACCCGAGCCTGACGATTATACACCCTACTCTGGGCTTGTTGCGCTGCCTCCATATGCTCCCGGACCAGCGGCAACACCCTTTCCATCCGGTCCTGCATCTGGGTGACATACTCAATGACACTTTTGTGGGGGACAGGCTGTTGTTCCCACGCTTCCTTGGCGATATCCAACAGGCCCCGAGGGTGTCTGCCATAAAGCAGTTCGAAGGGCGAGAACCCAGTAGAGGCCTGGGGCACCTCTCGCACGGCGAACATGAGATAGGGCAGAAGCAGGTCCCAGTCCTTCCCATCTCTGGACACCACCCTTTTTAACATATTTTTTAGAGTTTGGTTGAACCTTTCGACAAGACCGTCTGTTTGCGGATGGTAAAAGGACGTCCGTAACTGCTTTATACGCAACAATTTACACAGTTCCCTCATAACTTTGGACATAAAAGGGGTCCCTTGGTCGGTCAGAATCTCTTTTGGCAGGCCCACACGGGAAAACATTTCCATTAACTCTTTGGCAATGAGCTTAGCCGAGGTATGTCGCAGAGGCACCGCCTCTGGATACCGAGTCGCATAGTCCAGAACCACCAGGATATGTTGGTGACCCCTAGCAGACTTCGGTATGGGTCCGACCAGATCCATGGCAATACGCTCGAATGGGACCTCAATTATTGGGAGAGGGACCAGGGGACTTCTGTAATGCGTCTGGGGGCTATTTACCTGACAGGTCGGACAGGACTTACAGAACTCCTCTACTTCCTTAAACAAACCGGGCCAGTAAAATCGCTGTAGTACGCGGTCCTGCGTTTTCTGCCACCCCATGTGTCCCCCAAGAACATGTTGGTGGGCAAGCTCCATAACAAGCTTGCGGTATGCGGTGGGCACCACCAACTGTTCAACTGGCTCACCTCGGATTTGGTTCACCCGATACAACATATCCTGAAGAACAATAAATCGCGGAAACATTAATTCAGCCCCAGGTTTCTGAGGTTTACCATCAATCATTACAACACTTTCCCAGGCCCTGGTTAGGGTTTGGTCCCGGCTGTTTTCCCGTGTGGGCCTGCCAGACATTGAGGTCTGCCAACTCAGGTCCCGGTGGCAAGTCCTCCGTGTCTCCCACCATTACCCTCAGTGGGGTTGCCTCCCCCTCTACCGCTGGAGCAGTGGTCACCCCTACCGCTGGCCCTTCAGATTCGGGCTCCCATGGTTCTGGCCTTCCAGTGGTATCAGGCCACTCTCCTAGGGTTACCCCTGTCTCTGGTCCATTAGACAGTTTTATCGCCGGCCACAGCGCCGGGAAACCTGGGAAGTCCCTCCCAAGTATCAGTTCATGTGGGAGTTTAGTAGCGACAGCCACCTCGTGGGTCCACTTACCAGCCGCTGTGGACAAAGTCACTAGTACAGTGGGGTAGTCTTTTAGGTCTCCGTGGATGCACAGGACCCCGATTTTACGGCCGGTATACTCCGCAGGCCATACCAGGGCAGCCCTTACCAGGGAGACTAGACTCCCGGAGTCCAGCAGGGCCACCGCCAGAGAATCTCCCACCTCTACCTGACACAGGTGGTTATTGTCCTGCACTTCACGGGTGCCAGTTGCACACAGCTTCCGTGCATACAGGGAGTGGCGATAGCCGTAGTTCCCTTCCATCGGCTCACCCCGATGCGGACAGTCGGCCCTGATGTGGCCTGGCTCCTGACACCTCCAGCATACCACGGGAGGCGGATCCGCAGGGGTACACTCCGTGCAGGCCTCTCTGTCGCCGGACGTCGGAACTGGGGTGGAGGCCTCCGGGTTTGACTGACCCCTTCCCAGCAAGACTCCCCTGCAGGTTTCTGGTGGCCTCGTAACGCTCCACCAGGTCGACCATCTCCAGGGCACATACCGGAGACGCCTGGCCGACCCAGTGCTGGAGGGGATAAGGCAGGGCCCTCCAAAAGAGGTCGGCCAGCAGACGGTCCAGCATAGCAGCCGGACTTAGAACCTCAGGCTGCAGCCACTTTTGCAACCTGTGCAGCAACTCATAGTACTGCGGCCTGGCGGGTTCAGCCGCTTTAAAGTCCCACTGGTGGACCCGCTGAGCCCGGACCAACACGCTTACCCCCAGTCTGGCCAGGATCTCCCCTTCACCGTGGGGTAATCAGCAGCCTGGTCATCTGATAGGTCAAAAACCTGCTGGGGTCCGGATGCCAGGAACGGAGCGACCACCTCGGCCCACTGGTCACGGGGTAACTTCTCCCTCACGGCTACCTTCTCAAAGACCGCCAGATAGGTCTCAGCATCATCCTCGGGGGTCATCTTGGGAATCGCTGCACGGACCGCTTTCCGGGCATCATGGTCGTGGTGAGACGCTCCTGCAGCTTGTAAGGCCATCACCTGCTGTAGTAGTAGCTGGTTGGTCTCCTGCTGCTGCATGTTTGCCTCCCGCTGCTGCAAGTTAGCCTCCACAAGGGCTTTTACAACCGCCTCCATTTTGTCTGGGAACACAGGCTGCAACTTTGCCGGCCTAATATAGGACATCCAGTCGTGCCCAGCAAAAACCAAAATTTTCGGCGTTCACGCCAGCCTCACTGCGCATGCCCGCATCCGACACCAAATGTGGGGAGTCGCTCTGGTAGATAGCGGTGCGGGTGCAGTACCGAGGCAAAACAAGGAGTCCAGAACGTGCAATAAACAGTGTTTTATTCACACTTGCACAAAAATAAACGACAAACAGTCTCTTGGTGTTAATTCACACACATCAGAAGTATTAAGGCAAAACAAAACAGTCCCGTACAGGTTTCAGTCACCTGGGAGGTTTTAGGTGCAGGTTCGCACCTGGCTGTCAGTCCAGCCGCAGGACAGTCGACGTCAGGTTTTCCAGGCCGTCTGCACTCCTCCTTGTTGGGCTCTGGCTTCCAGCCCAGGGAACTCCACATAGCACAGAATGGATCAGAACTCCCAAACTCAAATGACTCCACAGCCTAACAGCAGCTCCAGGACAATCACCTCCAGCTGCTGAGGAGACTGCCTTTTTAAAGGCCCGGATAAAGTCCGGCCTGGACCGTAGGGAGTAGGCACCCATCCAACTCTTTGCCTACTCCCAGTAAGAGCCGGCCCGGATTGGCTTTGCAGCCAAACTAACTGACAACGTCAAACAGCACTAGCTGCTGCTGACACATAAAAACCCGGCTCTCACCTCACCGAGGCCAGGAACCTCGGTGACACGTATCGTCCGTCCATGACGACACCTTGCGCCCTCTTACACACCCCAAAAATTATAAAACAGGTTTTTCAGTGTTGTATGCAAATGTGCTCTGTGGCACAACTGTATGGGTTTATTAACCCCTTAAGGACCCATGATGTATGGGTACATAATTGGTCCGATCCTTAAGCATGGCGCACGCTCCTGCCCGCTGCGAGAGCGATCGCTGCGGGGGTCCGGCTATTTCCTGTAGCTGACCCCCATGGCTAATGATCGCAGTCGGCAGTGATGCCAATTGCAATCATTTAGCCCCACAGATGCCGTGGTCAATCCTGACCACGGCATCTGCGGGCGCTAAAACGGAAACTAAAACTTTCGGCTGCGCTCTGGCTTCCCCTAGTGGTGATCGGGGGAATCGCAGTGCTGGATGTAATAGCCTCGATCGAACTCAATGAATGATTCGAGGCTACTACTTACTATTTCCTATGCAGCCCCTATTAGCAATAGGGCTTCATAGTAAAGTAGTAAAATCCTCATAAACTCCAATACAAGTGTATTGGAGTTTATGATAGAAGCAATCAGATGACTGATTTATATAGGTCCCTAGGGGACTTATATAAAAGTGTAAAAGATAAATAAATAAATAAATAAAAACCTAAAAATTGAAATTACCCCCCTTTCCTCAAAATTAAAATAAAATAATAATAATAAAAAAAAACACATCATTGGTGTAGCAATGTGCGAAAACGCCCGTAGTATAAAAATATAAAAATATATTCCCCATACGGTAAACAGAAAAACAGAAAAAAGCGCCCAAATGGCCCATTCGCCGTTTTTGGACGCTTCATTTCCTCGAAAAAAAATAAATAAAAAGTGATCAAAAAGTCCTACACACCCCATAATGGTATCAACTAAAAGTTCAGATTTCCCCGCAAAAAAAAGCCCCAATACAATGCCATGAACTTAATTGCAAAAAAGTTATAGAGGTCAAAATATGGCGACAAAAAAAATAAAAATTCACTATCAAAACGCAAGAAAAACTATACATACTGACCTGTAGAATAAAATTAAATGGTCAGTTTTATCGCACATCAAACGTCGTAATCTAAAAACCCGTAAAACTGGGTTGGAATTGCATTTTTTTTGCAATTTCACCCCATTTGGAATTTTTTCCCCGCTTCCCACTACATCGTATGCAATATTAAATGGTGGCGTTGGAAAGTACAACTTGTCCCGCAAAAAAAGAAGCCCTCATATGGCCATGTGAATGGAAAAAAAAAAAGGTATGGCTCTCGGAAGGCAGGGAGCGCAAAAATGATAAAACCCTGAGTCCTTAAGGGGTTAAACCAACTACAGAAATGCAGTTTTTTAACAGGTTTTTCAGCGTTGTATGCAAACGTGCTTTGTGGCACAACAGTATGAGTTTAGAACTCAACTACAGAAATGCAGTATGTCACCCCAAAAATTATAAAATAGGTTTTTCAGCGTTGTATGCAAACATGCTCTGTGGCACAACAGTACCGGTTTATTAACCCAACCACAGAAATGCAGTTTTTTACCGCAAAATATTAAAACAGTTTTTTTAGTGTTGTATGCAAACGTGCTCTGTGGCACAACAGTACTGGTTTATTAATCCAACTACAGAAATGCAGTATGTCACCCCAAAAATTATAAAACTGTTTTTTTACCGTTGTATGAAAACGTTCTCTGTGACACAACAGTACGAGTTTATTAACCCAACTACAGAAATGCAGTATGCCACCCCAAAAATGATAAAACAGGTTTTTCAGCATTGTATGCAAATGTGCTCTGTAGCACAACAGTACGGGTTTATTTAACCCAACTGCAGAAATGCATTATGTCACCCCAAAAATTATAAAACAGGTTTTTCAGCGTTGTATGCAAAC
This sequence comes from Bufotes viridis, assembly GCA_033119425.1. Lineage (NCBI taxonomy): Eukaryota > Metazoa > Chordata > Amphibia > Anura > Bufonidae > Bufotes > Bufotes viridis. The sequence continues at coordinate 139,072,211 of CM065589.1, forward strand.
GTGCTCTCTGGCACAACAGTACAGGTTTATTCCCCCAAAAACAGAAATGCAGTATGTCACCTCAAATTTTTTAAATAGGTAATGTAGGGGGACTTGACCTGCCAGAAAAAAGGAATTTTTCTTTTACTGAGCAACCAAAAAATAATTAGACTGATGTCCCTGGCAGGCTGGAACACATGCAGGTCACATGCAGTTCCAAGGACACTGTTGTTGCTAAAATGGTCGCCGACCCCCACCTCAGTAACAGATGGATTAAAAATTATTTTGCAGTATCACTGGGCTCAGGGGTGGGTACAAATATGTAGCATAGCACCCTCAATAATTGCTGTAGTTTGAAGAGTTACACCACCAAGTTCAACAGATTTCTTCCCTAATCCCTCCCTGAGAGCACCAGCAGCAGCCTGTCCATACACTAAGAGCAGCAGAGTGACGTGCGGCGCTACATGACTCCAGCTTAAATAGAGGCTGAGTCACATGCTGCACTTAGCCAATCACAGCCATGCCAATAGTAGGTATGGCTGTTATGGCTTCTTAGGGCAAAGTAGTGAAACGCTTGTTGATTGGCTGCCCTGCAGCCTTTCAAAAAGCGGGAAGAAATCGCCGAACAACAAACCCGAACTTTTACGGAAATCTTCGGGTCCAGGTGCGAAAAACTGTAATGTTCGGTACGAACCCGACCTTTAGAGTTCTGTTTTGCTCAACCTTACTCATGACCTTCTGCATTAGATGCAAGGCACTTAACCACTCAGCTATAATAGCTGCATAGCCAGTTAGCTATAAATGGAGTCAGAGCAGGGACTCCTAAGCTGCAGTCTCATATTGAGGGATCACTTTACTGAGATCTACTGTATAAAAATAGAGACTAAATTAGATTTAAATTCACCGAGCCGAACTGGTATTCAGCTGAGCATGCTTGCTCAACATTAGCACAGACACATTAGTATATCTGTTCCACTGTTTTCTACGTAAGCGTATCAGCCCCCATGTACCAGAAAATTGCAAATTGCAATGGTCACATAAACAAAAATATGCAGCTTTTTGGGGCTTTATGCCAAGCTCTCTACCTAAAAATAAGTTGGCGGTACTAAGCTTCATGCTGCCCAGCACATTTTAACTGAAATCTGCTGGAGTGCAGAGGGTCAGACTTGCCTAATTTATTAAGAGGCCTGCGCCTCTTAATACATTAGCTGCATCGCACCCCAGGTAAATTAGATCAGGACTGGTGTATGAGAAGCCAGTCTTGATGAATTCCCTCTAATCCTGTCACACAATAAACTTCACCACAAATTGTGTATAGATAGTTTTTAATGTATGTTTTCTGTGCTGCAGTTGTCAACCTTATTTAGGACAAAGAATATACAATGGCCTTCAGCCAGCTTCTATTTTGTGAGACTGTGGGCAATACATTATATCAGTTCTATTTCTTATTTAGCAACCATGCAGACCGCTAAGAGTACAGAACAAATTTACATCCTCAAATGACCCCTGATCCTTATCTAATTATTTAAACTGTTCAGTTGTAGACTAGATGACACTGATGTAACCTTGACAACAGTCAATAGCGCATAATGAGTACATGGAAGCATGTTGACAAGGCTGTTATACATACTGCTCATGTTCAAAAGGATCCATTTATTATTTTATTTCTTTTTGGCTTTAATCATCTCCCAGGAACATTTTTTTTTTTTCCATTTTAACTTTAGAGTATGACTAATACTAAACACAGTGCAGACAAATAAAATTGTGATTATCTAATTATTAATTACGGTATATTTATGAAGTTATACATATCTATCTTTTTATTTTATTTCTATGTTCTGTTAGCATAGGCTACTGTTATCCATGACCCACAGTCTGTTTGATCGAATAGCATTCACCTCATTACTTCTGTATATGGCAACAAAAGCTTCCATAGCACTTTCCATAGCTCATTTTTAGGGTGACACAATATAACAATTACAAAAGGCAGACAAATGTGTACAGCATCACAAAGTATATAGTATTTGAGAGTATATGAGCTTATGCTCTATAAGGACTAGGGAACTGATATATGAAATTCAGAAATGTAACAAGCTGCCTAGACATGTAGAACTGTTGAAATTCCGGCCAGTTGTTTCTTCAGGAGAAGAGGAAACTATTCTCAAGGCCCAACCCCCATATCATCAAAAGCTAAAACAAATATACCCTAGTGGCAAGTAATTGTCTCCAAAGGAGACTCCAAAAGTTTTTCTTGCTCCTGGACCGTTGGAGCTCACTATACAGGGTGGCCCACAAAAAAGTAAGCTCACCTCCAGCGATAGTATGACAAGATTGACGAGCGAGTGGATTTTTTTTTTTTATTACCCGGTGTCAGGAATAAGGACCGCCTTATCCCTAGTCATTATGATGTTTGCTGTGATATTATATGTTTTATGGTTATATGTCGTAGTGTAACATATTCTGGTGTGATTCATATATATATATGGTGTGTGTATTTATGTATTTGTATTACCAGGCCAGCAGCCATTGATTAATTGGTTTAAGGCTGCATAGAGAGAGCCGAGCTGTCTGCCTCGTACCTGGGGAAACAGAAAAATTGATCCCCAGGAGGTAGTTAGCACAGAAATGCTAACAAGGATGGGCCCGTTTGCTAATCACACTCAGGACAGGAGGCTACAAACTCTCTGGCACCTTTTTGTCAGCAGGGGGCCAGAGAGTGAACAATAATTTGTAATCCCTCATAACTTGTTCAGAAGGGGGCGGATTCCCCAAAATCCATTTAAATATAACCTCTGGTGTGATGGGGGCATCGCATGGACTCCCAACATAGTGCATCAACTCGCCTTCATCTTCTTAAAATAAGGATCTTACCTTCCGAGCGTCCTGGACGTGTCTTATTTGATATGCTAGAATTTGGAACGGTAAAAATATGAATTATGAAGAAGGGCTGGGGCCTGTATCTTCCCCAGGGCAACTGGAAAAATATCTTTTGGATATTTTCATACCAGTTCTCTAGATGGCCAGGGGGCCAGCTGCATGGGTAATGAAGCTCGGCCCAGAGGGGCTGAGTCAGAGGTGGGAGGGAGAAAGACATAAAAAATGTAATCCCTTGCATATTTGTGTGTCACAAAATGGAAGATCCAATCGAATTGGTTTGTGCACCATGACTCTGCCTAAATCTCCGGGGAGGAAAGGACTTTTACCACACAACTGCTAAGTATCAGAACTTTCTATGTTTTCTACTTTTTTTTTTACAATTGTTTGCCATTTATGTACGTCTTGTTAATAATTTTTTGTAACCAAGCTTTGTCTATTTTTCAAATATTAAACCTAAAAGTTTGATGGTTTGTCTTGGAACCTTAAGAACCTGTTAACTCCATGAAGAGTGTGTGTGCAGTCTGATGCTGTATGTTGTTTTTCCGTGAGGATTTGCTATTGTGTGTGTGTCTGCTTGTGAGTGGAACACTCAGTGGTGTTCTGTCGACCTTATGACTGGCGGGTGGTGGTGGCAACCTTTTCGTGTTATTGCGTGGGTGTGCTTGCTGGCTTCAGGTGGCGATTTATGCTCGAGTTACAGCCCAGCGCAGGGAGTGTGTGAGGGCGTGAGGTGAATCGGCCTGAAGGACTTGGGCAACCCTTGTCATGCGACAGGGTGGGCTGGTCTGGTCCCTGGTACGTGACACCCACAAATCACAAAAGATGCTGAAAGTGGTGCCCGTTCACGTCTATGCATCTTTGGGCACGTTGGATTATGTTGATTGATACTGCTTGCAGCTCTTCAACAGTGATGCTGCGGATAGTGTAAGTGATGTTTTCCTTGAGTTCGTCCAGAGTATGTGGATTGTTAGAGTATACTTTCTGTTTTACATTTCCTCACAATGAAAATCGCATGTGGACAAGTCTGGGGAACATGGTGGCTGTAACCCCTTGCTCACAGCTCGCTCCTCTGTAAATAGTTCATGAACCCATGTCAGTGAGTTCTGTGAGGTGTGGCATGTTTCCCCATCTTGTTGAAAAAAGCAGGACATTTTTTCTTCTGGTGTTAGTTGAGCAAACACATGGAAGTTCGGGTTCGCCGGGTTCGGCCGAACTTCACCGCAAAGTTCGAGTTCCGGACCCGAACTTGACCTGAAATTGACCCTGAACCTGAACCCCATTGAAGTCAATGGGGACCCGAACTTTGGGGCACTAAAATGGCTCTAAAAAAGTCCTGGAAAGTGCCAGAGGGCTGAAAATTGAAGCAACATGGGGTAAGAGTAGGACAAGTGCCCTGCAAACTTGGATAGGCAAATAACTTAAAATAACATAAAATACATAAAAATTTAAAATAAACGTTCTAAACCTGAGCACAAGTGAGTGACAGTGGCACCTGCCACCGCGCAAATAGAGGATGTGGCAGCAAATCCACCACATCTTTCACCGTCATCAAGCATCTCCACACTATCCTATGGAAGCGTTCAGCTGTCCATCTCCCAATTAGAAAACGAAATAGAAAGAGGAAGTACCCCCCTACCCACCCGCGATCTATGGCCCTGAATGCCAGGACTTCAAAATTCCTGGTCCTTCGAAATGCTGTCATTCTGTCTGGTGGAGATAGATGGTGGATGGCGGTGGCTGTCCCATAGTACGTGGTTCCCAGCCACCACTACTTTTCCAGGCGAGACATCCCTTCCCTGCACAACCAAGTGGCGGACAAAATCAGGTATGCACTGCGCAACACCATCTGTGGCAAGGTCCACCTACCCACCAATACGCAGACCGGTAAGCACGGGCAGGGAAGTTATATCTCCCTAACAGTACATTGGGTAAATGTAGTGGCGGCTTGGCCAGAGGCAGATAGCAGTTTGGCGCATGTCCTTCCACCCCCGTGGATTGCAGGGCATTTCTATTTGCCTTCTGTTGCCTCCTCCTCTGCTTGCTCCTCCTCTACCACCCCCTCATCCTTTCAGCATAACAACTTCACCACCAACATCAACACAGCCAGGGGGAAACGACAGCAGGCTGTTCTGAAACTCATCTGTTTGGAGGACAAACCCCACACCGCGCAAGAGATGTGGATGGGCATGGAACAACAGGCCGATGAATGGTTGGTGTCACTGAGCCTCAAGCCCGTCCTGGTGGTGTGCGATAATGGGCAAAATCTCGTAGCAGCTCTGTGCCTAGCCGGTTTGACACACATCCCTTGCCTGGCGCATGTTCTGAATTTGGTGGTGCAGAAATTCCTGAACCCCTGAAAATCAATTCAGTTAATCCAGCTCTTAGATTCTGGTGGGACAAATTCACTTTTATTGGTGCTCAAGGACCCCTGCTGCATGAGCCGCAGATGTGACAGGCAAATCATTTTATTAAATTTGTCGGTTAGATTGTTCGGTAACATTTCCACGGTTATCAGGACTTTTTATTATAAATCATAACAAAAACTATACAAGGAACATTTCAAAACGAGAAAATTAACCCGACCAGACTCCCACCATACACCCCCCCCCTTTCACTTAAACCACTCATTAATGCCCATTCCAATCCATTGTTTACACTTTTACTTATAAACATAAACATATTTAAATAACTATAAGTCAGATAAATGAAATAAACAAACAAAACTATATACATGCCTTACCCTTAACTTATAAGTCCAGTCATATACAACTGGCTAGGAGGGTGGGTTCCTGCACCAACATAGGCCAGGTACATAATTGTCCAGCCAGGCCACAGTTCTGGAGGAGGAGGAGAAGAAACCGTGCTTACAGCAGGGTGGCACCCAAATCAGCTCACGGCCATCACTTGAGTGTGGCTGGGGGAATACAGAGGACACAGATGATACACCTCCCACAGAGGACAGCTTGTCGTTGCCTCTGGGCAGCCTGACAAACATGAGCAACTACATGCTGCAGTGCCTATGCAGCGCCACCCTGCTGGATCCCCGTTATAAGGACAACGTGCCGTCCTTAATTCCTTCACTGAAGCGTGATCAGAAGAAGCCAACGCTGGTAGACGCGCTGCTGATGGCATTCACACCAGACACTGGGGGCTCAGTGGAAGCACAAGGCTAAAGCAGAGGAGGAGGAGGAAGCAGTCACCAGTGCAGCTGGGTCACCACCCACACCTCAGAAGGCAGGGTTAGCATGGCCGAAATGTGGAAAAGCTTTGTCACACGCCACAACAACCAGCACAACCAGCAGATATGGAACGTTTTAGCAAGAGGCAGCATTTCCGCAAAATGGTGGAATAGTATTTGTGCACACGCCTACACATACTGACTGATGGGCCTGACCAGGTTCGTAGCTACAGGGTAAGCAGGGAAAGTGGCTGCTTTAGGGCCCTGACCAAGAAGAGGCTCATCCAGGAGGAAGAGGACTAAAGGACTTTGTTAGGGCCCCCTCAACAGTATTATACAATGAAATTATATACAGTGGCACTCGCCTTGGAGGTGCTGGCCTTCCCTGCAGCCAGTGTATTGTCTGAGCGTGTGTTTAGCATGCCTGGGGGCTTTATCACAGACAAGCGCAGCCGCTTGTCCGCAGCCAACTTGGACAATCTCACGTTCATTAAAAAGAACCAGGTATGAATCTCACAGGACTTGTTCGTACCTTATGCAGAATAGACATGTATACCGGCCTCACCTAACCATTGTTATACTACAGCGCACTTACTCTTTGTTTCCTTTTTTATATTTCCCAATGTTTTGGGGTCTACCCCAATTTAAAAAAAAAAAAGAAAACAAAAAAGGCTTTATGTCAGGCAACAATGTAATCGCCAATTGTAATGAAAAATGTTCTCTGTCTGTTATGCAGTGCAGGGGTACTTTGAAAGAATGAAGGGGTACAGATTAGCCAACAATCTTAACGCCACCAAATTTACAGCATATATTTCCCAGTCAGGTATGCAGGGCAGGGGTAGTTTGAAAGAAAAAAGGGGTCATGGAGCGTCATCAGGCATCTATTTGCCCTGCTAAAGGATTATTTTCAGTATAGTATATAGAAGGCACAAGGGGCCCCCACGCTGCAAATTTATCATGGAGACATCATGGAGATTTTACAGCATATAACTACAGCATCCAAAAAAAAGGGGGTCAGTCAGCACGTCCCTGTATGCAGGTGCACGTAGCCATGGCAAAATATACATACAAACACAGAAATGCAACAGCACTTTTTGATCAAAATGTACACTGACGCCTCTGTTATACTCTAGCATAGAGGCAGGGCAAAGTGCTGGTTGCAGAGTGCTGTAGCACCCAACAATGTAAACGCCGCCGGAATTACAGAATATAATTCCCAGTTAGTTGTGCAGTGCAGGGGTACTTTGAAAGAAAGAAGGGGTACAGATCACCTAACAATCTGAAGGCCACCTAATTTACTGAATATATTTCCAAGTCAGGTATGCAGTGCATGGGTACTTCATGGCCCAAGAATGTAACATACGATTTTTAGAAATTTACCTCCCTGTCACCTATGCAGAGCAGGGGTTTGTATACGGAAAAACTGTCAAAATGTCACCCACCAGTGTAACAGATGATTTTTTGAAATTTACCTCCCTGTCACCTATGCAGAGCAGGAGTTTGTATACGGCAAAACTGACAAAAAAAATGTTTTTTTAGCGTTGTATGCAAAAGTGCTCTGTGGCACAGCAGTACGGGTTTATTTCCCCAACTACAGAAATGCACTATGTCACCTCAAAATTATAAAATAGGTAATGTAGGGGGATGTAGGATTTTTTCCTCCACTGAGCAACCAAAAAATAATTAGACTGATGTCCCTGGCAGGCTGGAACACATGCAGGTCACATGCAGTTCCAAGGACACTGTAATTGCTAAAATGGCCGCCGACCCCCAACTCAGTAACAGATGGATTAAAAATTATTTTGCAGTATCACTGGGCTCAGGGCTGAGTACAAATATGTAGCATAGCATCCTCAATAATTGCTGTAGTTTGAAGAGTTAACACCACCAAGTTCAACAGATTTCTTCACTAATCTCTCCCTGAGAGCACCAGCAGCAACCTGTCCATACACTAAGAGCAGCAGAGTGATGTGCTTATATAGAGGCTGGGTCACCTTCTGCACTTAGCCAATCACAGCCATGCCAATAGTAGACATGGCTGTGATGGCTTCATAGGGCGAAGTAGTGAAACGCTTGTTCATTGGCTGCCCTGAAGCCTTTCAAAAAGTGGGAAGAAATCGCCGAACAACAAACCCGAACTTTTACGGAAATGCCCGGGTTAGGGTCTGGGTGCAGAAAACCGTAAAGTTCGGTACGAACCCGAACTATACAGTTCGGGTTCGCTCAACGCTAGTCAACATGACTATTTTTTCCATATAACGGAACCAAACTGAACCGTTATTTGTCCCCATAGACATGTATTAGAATGTTGCAAAACAGAATGCCTCTTAAAGGCTTGTTTTGCATTCCATCCTAAAATTCCATTATATTCTGTTATAACGGAACCCTATAGCAGAATTCAATTACGCAAATGCGAACCCGCCCTAACTTCTACTTTTACTTCTAGTTTTATAGATGCCGATTATTTCTTCTACCTAGAGACTTTTGCATGTCCATGATCGGGTACAGTGGCAGACAGACTTTGCACAGCAGAATTCATGGTAAAAAAAATCTGCAGTGTAAGGGCTCGTGCCATCGGCTGTGTGCCGGCTGGGCCCGCGCTGCGGACCGCAAATTGCGGTCCACAATGCACGGGCATGACCATGGGCCAGCCGCATGCGGATCACGGACCCATTTACTTGAATGGGGTCCGCGATCCGCATCGATGGACCGCACCGCAAAAAAGTAGTGCATGCACTACTTTTTTGCGGAACGGAACGGAACACCACGGAAGCACTCCGTAGTGCTTCCGTTCCGTGGTTCCATTCCGTTCCACACCGCATCTCCTGATTTGCGGACCCATTCAAGTGAATAGGTCCACATCTGTGATGTGGAATGCACATGGCCGTGTGCATGAGCCCTAATACAGAAGTAGTAATCTGAATAAGATTTTAAAACATCTTTTCCAAAATTTCCAACGGTATCCTTACATTACTTGAATCACGGTGCAGATTTGAAATCCAAAACTGTGCTGCAGGATTGCACTGCAGAATTCACAATTTCTAGTGCAGAAGGTGAAATCTGCAGCAAACTCTCAGCTTTTATGTAATAAATTCCACAAAGAAATACACACCATTTGGTTCTAATTTTCCTGCTTCAGAATTTCAGGAGACATGATACGACTTTTCTGCTGCAGAAAATCAGCAACATATAGGTCTTACCTGGACATATCTTAATGGATACAACACTGAGGCCACCATGAATTTTCTGCCATGGCAGAGGTCATACATGGTTGTGAAAAAAAGTAATTGAAATGTTATCTTGGTGGAATTTTGGTATGTTATATGCTGAGCTGACCATCGAAAAAATTATGGTTGAGGGCCTGCTGCTGAGCTGACCCTCTAAAAGATTGTAGGTGAGAGCCTGCAGATGAGCTGACCCTCTAAAACATTATATTCGAGGGCCTGCAGGTGAGCTGATCCTGTTAAAGATTGAGCTGACCTTCTAAAACATTATATGCGAGCAGGGCCAGCTCCAGGTTCATGTGGGCCCTTGGGCGATAAATCCCAGTGGGCCCTCTTGAGGCATTTTTTTACATTTACATTTCCCCCTTTGGCTCCCACATGGTATAATGACCCCCAGTGGCCCCCTATACAGTATAATGACCACTAGTGGCCCTTCACACAGTATAATGACCCCCTCCAATCCCACCACGCACAGTATAATGACCCCCAGTGGCCCCATACACAGCATAATGGCCCCACAGTGGCTCTCCATTGAGAATAATAACCCCCAGTCAGCACCCATTCAGAATAATGACCCCCAGTGGCCCGCACACTGATGGTTATACTGTATGGAGTGGGCACTGGGGGTCATTATACTGTATGGTGGTCACTGGGGGTCATTATATTCAATGGGGGCTCTGGGGTTCATTATACTGAATAAAAAATGCATACATTAATGTATATTTTATTTTTACAATGGAACTTTATGGTGAAGGGACACCACTGTACGGCATCAGTCTGAGGCATCTGTTAATGTATACATTTTTGATATACATTAAAATGGCAAAAATGTGATGTGAACCCAGCCTAAGTGTCAGAATAAGCAATAGTTCACAGCGGGGCAGAGAGGGGAGGCCGCCATTTACTGACAGAGAGCTGCCTGGTCCTGGTGGTCAGGGATGAGGACTGTGTTTCCCAAGGATCATTTATCTACTGGGAAATACAGGGCACAGTATAATACACTAGAATCTATATACTATAAAGATATTAGCCCTATCCTGGAATAATAATACAATTAGGGTGTCATTTTTTAAATAGATATAAGTCTATATTAGGCTAGTTTCACACTAGCGTTGTTGGATTCCGGCAGGCAGTTCCGTTGCCAGAACTGCATGCCTGATCCAGAAATCCATACACAAGCGGATACAATTTGTTTCCGGATACGGATCCGTCTGATAAATGCATTGAAATACTGGAACAGTCTCTCCGGTGTCATCCTGAAAAACAGATCAGGTATTTATTTTTTTTCACACTTTTAAGGTCTGCACATGCGCAGGACCTCGAAACCGACTCCGTTTTACTGGAACACTTGATACCGGATGCGGCATTAATACATTTCAATAGTAATTAATGCCAGATCCGGCATTCAGGCAAGTGTTACCGCAGCATGCCAAATACCGTAAAAGTGACTAAACGGAAGACATCCCGATGCATACTGAACGGATAGCTTTCCATTCAGAATGCATTGAGACAAAACTGATGTTTTTTTGTGGGGGTATTAAGCCCCTAGGATGGAACTCAATAACAGAAAACTTTAACGCTAGTTATTTCTGACGCAGATTGTGGCGCAAAGGTCCTTAGCACCGCAATCTGCATTTTTTGCCGCTCATGCCAGGTCTAAAAAAGGTGGGGTGGGCAGGGAAAGGGGGATACAGTTATGGCGATATAGTTATTAGATACCACCGCCATAGAGTGACCGGATAACACCTCTGTACAGTGCAGGATAACACCGCCATACAGTGACCGGATAAAAGGGTATAAGAGGGCACAGTACAGGGAATAACTAGGGGAACTGTACATGGTGTGGTAAGAGGGCACAATTCAGGGTATAAGGGGGCACTGTATGGTGTGGGGGCACAGTATGGGGTAGGAGCACAGTCACATGACCCTGTGACGTTAGAAGGTTCTTATGGTGAATGCGGTTCAGCCGCCATGATAATGAGAAGCAGAATAGTAAGACAGGGGCTGGGGCCCTGGATGGACAGGAGGGGTGAACACAGCAAGTAGGTGGAAGGGGCTCTGAGGGGGATTCATACAGAAGGTTGGGGCAGGAGGTCTGTGGAGGGCAGCAATAGGAGATAGGGTGGTGTAATAGAAGCTCTGGATACATGAGGGAGGAAAGAAGACAACAGGGGCTCCATGAGGATGAGATAGGGCAGGATATGGGGGGGGGCAGGTGTCATGGAGGCAAACTGCTTAATGAGGCAGTAAAACAACTAAATAGCATGAAGTTGGTGGTCTACAGCATCCAGAATCAGCTTGAAGAGTTCCCTGACCCCCCGCTCCTCCTGTCCCACAGAGAAGAGACAGTCACAGTGCAGACTCACTGACAACCTGTGTTCACCTGCCGATCTCTCTCCTCTGGAAGCACATCCTGTGTAGAGGGGGCGTGTCTGAAGCTCTGAAGCAGGCTCCCTCGTGTGACTCAGAGGGTCCACCTGAAGGGGTACTGCGTATGTGAAATGACAGCAATCTGTATTCATGGAAGTGCTCATAGCAGCTCAGTGGGCCACCCCTGGAGCAATGGGCCCCGGCACTTGCCCAGCTTTGCAGGGTGCTGAAGCCGGCCCTGTATGTGAGGGCCTGCAGGTGAGGTGACCCTGTAAAAGATTGTAGGTGAGGGCCTGCAGGGGAGCTGACCATTGAAAACATTATGGGCGAGGGCCTGCTGCCTCTTTGTTGACTGTAAATAACTTCTGGCTGATCGCACGTCCCCGTGACGTCGACGATCCATTTGGATGTCTGCCCTATCAACTTTGGAGCAATTTTTCAACAAGGACCTTCTGGTATAGCACTGTTTTGCTTGTCCTTTCCACCAGAGAAATGAGAGATGAGAAGTTTCTTTGTAGCAGGGGTCGAGAAGGGTGAACAACCAGTAATCAGTGTTGTCTAAAATGCGTATAACGCACGGGTCATTGGAAAGGCAGCCTAACATGAAGTCAGCCATGTGTGCCAGAGTACCAACAGGCAAGACTTCGCTGTCGTCATCAGGAGGTGAGCTGACCCTGTAAAAGATTGTAGTTGAGGGCCTGCAGGTGAGCTGACCCTGTAAAACTTTATATGCGAGGGCCAGCAGGTGAGCTGGCCATCGAAAACATTGTGGGTGAGGGCCTGCTGTCGCTTTGTTGACTCTAGATAACTTCTGGCTGATCGCATGTCCCCATGACGTCGACTATCCATTTGGATGTCTGCCCTATCAACTTTCGATGGTACTTTCTGCACCTAAAATGGTGACAACAGGTAACTGGGAATAAGGGTTTGATTCCGGAGAGGGAGACGGAGAAACGGCTACCACATCCAAGGAAGGCAGCAGGCGCGCCAATTACCCACTCCCGACTCGGGGAGGTAGTGACGATAAATAACAATACAGGACTCTTAGGAGGCACTGTTATTCGAATGAGTACCCTATTAAATCCTTTAACTGCGTTGGTCAGGGCACGTGTGATGTTACGGGACAGATGTTGGTGTAAGGCGAGCATGGCACACTGTGAAATATAGTGGCTGCAGGGTCTGCGTAACGCGGGTGGCAGCTGACATCAGGCTGTGGAAGGCCTCAGTGTCCACAAGCCTAAATGGCAACATTTCCAGGGACAGCAATTTGGAAAGCTGTGCATTTAGTGCTATGGCCTGTGGGTGGGTGGCTGTAAGACATTTGGACGCTGTGCTGGGACTGGGAAGTGGATGTGTTCTCTGTTAGTGCTTGCGAAGGTCCAGGTGCACAGCGGGAGGCATCCTGGCTTGCGCCTTCGACAGGGGATTGGCCAGCAGCACGTAACACCGTCTATTTAAAAAGTACACTGTATGTCACAGATACATTTTTTAAACGCACACATTATACTGGAGAAATTCCACAGATAATGTCAATGCTTTCACCAGCGGCTAATAAAAAATTACAGGGAATGTCACAGTTATTTGAGATGAGGAAACAATATATTGGAGAGGTACCACAGGTAATATCACTATTCGCAGGGTCTACGGAAAAAGTACACTGTATGTCAGATAAAAAATTTATGAGCACACGTTACACTGGAGATGTTCCTCTGGTAATGTCACTGTAAGAAGCGTACAACGGCTATTGAAAAAGTACAATGGATGTCACTGATATTGTTTGGATGCGTACACTTTACACAGGAGATGTGGCGCGGATAATTTAACTATCCGCAGCGGACACCATCTAAGGAAAAAGTACTCTGGATGTCACTGATATTTTTGGGATGTGCACACTTTACACAGGAGATGTGGCGCAGATAATTTAACTGTCCGCAGCGGACACCATCTACGAAAAAAGTACACTGGATGTCACTGATATTTTAGGGATGAGCACACTTTAAACAGGAGTTGTTGTGCAGATAATTTAACTGTCCCCAGCTGCTTTTTAGATGCTTTTTAGTGCAGGATGCGCTAAAAATATATATTGCTACTGTCACGTACAATAGTCCTTAAAATGACTTTTGGGTCACTAAAAAGTTTTTCTAATAAAAATCTTCCAATGACACTCCCTACACTGTCTGTCCCTTCCTATGCACAGCTCTCCCTAAGACTGAGCAATTTAGCGTAGGTTGCGCTACAAACATATATTGCTGCTGTCACACACAATGGTTAATAAAACGACTTTTGTGTCTCTGAAAAGTTTTTCTAATAAAAATCTTCCAATAACACTCCCTACACTGTCTGTTCCTTCCTATGCTCAGCTCTCCCTGACTAATACTGAGCAGAACACGTGTCATCAGGTGCTAAATAGCACCCGATGACGCGTTCCGGCCAGACAATCACTGTAATACATTACAGTGCATGCCAGTACCATCCTGCACGTAACTTGGCTTTCACGGTGCTCCTACCTGGATACCATCGCTCCCCAGGGTTAGGCTCCAAAGCAATAAAGAGGAGAGTCGTGGGGGAGGTGAAGAATGAGTTGAGTCCAGACTTTATAAAGTTCAACAGCTTTACATGAATAACCTATATTCAGTCTTTCCCTTGGTTCCAGCAGGTTTTGGGTTAACTGGCAGGCAAACTTGAATATTTTACTTTCTCCTTCTCTGCTGTGCTAAACTCTGCTTTAGTCTGGTAGCTGGACTCTGCATCGATTCTGGAACTTTTGGAGTGGGGTGCCTTTGGCTGTTGACCCCCTTGCAATGTCTCTTAATCTGTAAGGAGCCATGGTGCTCTATGAGCTGCTTCGATCTGGAGAGACTCCTGCTGCAGGAGGGGGCCTTCACCTCACTGCTCCATCTTGACTCTTCTGCTTCCAACACTAGCATCCACTAAGACTGACTAAACACTTTCTGCAGCCCCTACCTTGTTAGGAAGCAGCAATAGGCTATTTCTGCCCAAAAGGGGGAAAATGGAATGGTAAATTATATCTAAAAATATCTCTCTCACTCTGCAAGATACACACTGCCATCTGCTGGACAACCAGGCACATAACAATTTCATAGCAACATTATGAATGCACAGTGTAAAAGGATCTGGAATAAATACATAGATGACATTATTGTTAGCCATTAGAGACTGTAGCAGAGTGCAGGAATGGTAGTACCCGCTCTGGGGTACTACAATTGGTGTGGGTCTAAGTGTTAAGATCCCCACCAATGGCTAAAATGAGGAGAGAGAAGTTCTCTCAAACAGCGATGTATCTCCTCACTACTGGAGAAGAGATCAAGATGGGCTCATCGATTTTCTGATATGCCTGACTTAAACAACAAGGCCTGTGATAGCATTTCTTTTTCCTTGTTTCAGTGATTGGCAGGGGTCCCAGCACTCGGACGCCACCGAACAAAATCGTTGATATATCACTATGATATATCAAACGTTTTTTAAAATACAGCTACACTTTAAATGGGAAAAATCAATAGACATAGGAACAGCATGTAAACTATGTATTAATCTACTGTACATTTCATTGCTCGGAAATCTGATAGGATGGTGACAAAACACAGAGCTTATGCTCTTCTCACATTCACGTTAGAGATGCTACTTCACAAATTCTGTCACATTTGACATATAGAATCTATAACGTTATTCTTCCCTTCCCTCTACAAACACTACAAGGAAATTAATCAAGTCCCATTTATAAGGGAATAGGCAGTGGCAGTGGTATTTGGTGGGATCCTCCACTGCTTTGTGGCTTCTGATATGAATGGAAGCCACAAGACAGGTATGTGTACAGCCTAAGAAAACAATACTCACATAATATTGATGTAAATACAAAATACAACATCTTGTGAATGAACCCCTTAAAGACCCTTGCCGTACATGTACGGCAAGCGACGTACATGTAACGCAGGCTGGCTCTCACAGGCAGGCTGTCAGCATAAAAGCAGGATGTATTGTAATGCATTGCAGAGGGGATCAGACACCAGAAGTTGAAGTCCCATAGTGGGACAAAAAGAAAAAGTAAATTTTTTTAAAAAAAAAAGTGTGTTTCATAATAAAAATAAAGTTTCAAGTAAAAAAAAAATCCCCAAATAAAACACTAAAATTGTAAAAAAAAGTTAAAAAAAAATGAAAAGCCGGTCATCCACGTCCTTAATGACTGGCTCTACGAAACTATTACATGATCCACCCCCTCACCTGAATGCCGTAGAAAAAATAAAATACAAACTGTGCTAAAACAACCATTTTTTGTCACCTTACATCACAAAAAGTGCAACACTGAGGCTGGGTTCAGACTTGCGCGTATTTGATACCCGCGTAAAACGCGCATTTCTGTCGCGCATATTACAGCGTGTTTTTGCTCAAGAACTTTTTTGAGCGTAGGGCGTTTCAGCGCATTCAAACGCGCTGTAAAACGCTCAAGTGAGAACCAGGGCCATAGGGAAGCATTGGTTTTTATGTGTTGAGCATTTTACGGCGCGTTTGAACGCGCTGTAAAACGCGCAAGTCTGAACCCAGCCTAAGCAATCAAAAAGGCATATGCCGCCCAAAATAGTACCAATCAAACCATCACCTCATCCCACAAAAAAATGAACCCCTACCTAAGACAATCGCCCAAAAAATAAAAAACTATGGCTCTCAGAATATGAAGACACTAAAACATGATTTTTTTTTTTGTTTCAAAAATGCTTTAGTTGTGTTGAAAGATCTAACCCCTCAGATGAACACCGTAAAAAAAACATGTCAAAAAAGCAATTTTTTTGTCACCTTGGATAACAACAAGCGATCAAAAAGTTATACTCAGCCTAAAATAGTACCAATCAAACCTAATCATCCCATCCCACAAAAAATGAGATGCTACCTAAAACAATCGCCCAAAAAAAAAAAAAAAAACGATGGCACTCAAAATATGGAGATTCTAAAAAAAAGTAGACATATTAGGTATTGCCGCATCTGTAACAACCTGCTACATAAAAATATCACATGACTTAACCCCTCAGATGAACACCGTAAAAAAAAAGTGTAATACCAAGCAATCAAAAAGTCGTATGCGCCCTAAAATAGTACCAATATCAGTAGCATTGTAAAAAACTAACTAAAAATAAAAACAGCTATTTTTTTGTTACGTTACCTCACAAAAAGTTTCATATAGAGCAACCAAAAATCATATGTACCTAAAATAGTACCAACAAAACTGCCACCTTATCCCGTAGTTTCCAAAATGGTGTCACTTTTTTGGAGTTTCTACTCTAGGGGGTCTTCAAATGTGACATGGCAACTTAAAATTATCCCAGGGAAATCTGCCCTCCAAAAACTGTGCCCTGTCGTGTGACCATACAGCAGTTGGGGTGTTTCTGCAAACTAAAGAATTAGGGTAATTAATATTGAGTTTTGGCTGTTAACCCTTGCTTTGTTACTGGAAAAAATAGATTGAAATGGAAAATCTTCCAAAAAAGTGAAATTCTGAAATTTCATCTACATTTTCCTTTAATTCTTGTGGAACACCTAAATGGTTAACAAAGTTTGTAAAATCAGTTTTGAATACCTATAAGGCTACGTTCACATGACGACAATTGTCGCGCGACAAAAAGTCGCGCAACAAATCGGGAACCACTACACTGCAACATTTGTAGCGCGACATTGATGTCACATTAATATCGCGCGACAATTTTTATAATGGGAGTCTATGGTGGTGTCGCAGTGCAACATGCGACATGTTGCTACTGCGACACAACAATCGCCAAAAACCCATCCCTGATGGATTTTTCCCGACTGTTGTGTCGCAGTCGCAGCATGTCGCATGTCGCATGACTCCAATTATAAAAATTGTCGCGCGACAATAGTGCGACTTTTTGTCGCGTGACAATTGTCGTCGTGTGAACGTAGCCTAAGAGTGGTTTCAATTATGTAAGCCCCACAAAGTGACTTGAGATCTCAACTGGTCCTTAAAAATTGAGTTTTGGAAATGTTCTAAAAAATTTTAAGATTTGCTTCTAAACTTCTAAGCCTTCTAACGTCCCAAAAAAAGAAAATGTAATTATACAAAATGATCCAAACATGAAGTAGACATATGCGAAATGTAAGGTAATAACTATTTTAGGAGGCATCACTATCTGTTTTAACAGCAGATACATTTTTGGTAAATTTTGATATTTTTTAAAATTAAAATGAAATATTTTGACTCAAGTTTACCACTGTCATGAAGCACAGTATGTGACAAGAAAACAATCTTAGAATGGCTTGGATAAGTAAAAGTGTTTTAAAGTTATCACTACATAAAGTAACACATGTCAGATATGCAAAAAATGGCCTGGGCCCTGAAGGGGTTAAAAAAATATTTGTTTTTGAAGAATAAAACCTACAATGATCTATTTGTTTTATTAAAATTACACATTCCACGTTCAATGACATTCACAATGAATGTAGTCCAAGGGATAAAAAACAAAAAAAAATAAAAAATGACAATTTACAAGTCTAAAAGTGGCATTCATTAATTGTAACTTAATCCAAAAAAACTGTATATGTATTACTTTAAATGCATTGTCATCAATCAATATTGGAGTTATTACAATAATGGACTAAAATCCCCATTTAAGTATTTAGTATTCTGTAATCTGCTTAATTGGTCCTAAAGTTATTCAAGAGTTAAATGGAAATAGGAAACCAAGCACATCAATCAAATAATTATTTCCCTGCCGCCAGACACTGGATCCTAATGAAGAAATAAACAAAGTTAATCAGGACAAGGAGAATAATTACAAAATATGCTTGTGTCCTAAGAAAGTAATATCATGCAAATGGTTATTAAATAAGCTGCGCTCTGCTTTGCATTTTCCATCATTTAATAATACAGTGCTCCAGCTTCAGGAGAACAATATTCTAAGTTTATTAAATCATTTATTTGACTTTAAAGGTCTGGTAGGCAGTTCAGAGAGAGATGTATCACTTTGTAAAATGAATAATTGCCGCAATTTATATTAATAGGCTTGGGGAATAAAAATGGTGAGAGGTAAGCTCAAGATAGCTTGGGTTTAATTAGCAGAGCTTTGTATTTTTAGCCTGTGCAGTGCCAGGGGAGCTTAAAGGGGTTGTCCAACTTTGAAACAGAGGTTCCTGCCAGACCTATGTGGGGAAGAATACTTACCTGCTACTCCTGCTTGGGTTGAGTTCCTAAATGTTCTAATGTCTTGGTTCCGTGCTTGTCAACTTCCAGGGTGAAAGGCAGTCATTCCTGCCGCTGCCGCCTAACTTCAGTACTAGTGTCACGCCAAGCAACATGTGATTCAGTGATGTGCCCCTTGGGGGGGGGGAGTCATCTCTGTGGCTGGTCATTGGTTGCAGTTGCACGTGTGACCTCTGTCAAGCAGGGAGCTGGAGTGTGGAGAACAGAAGGAGTCATAACCGAGTGGTGGGGAACAGTTAGCTAGGATTACCTCCACAATTTGCTTCATATCTGGGGAACCCATTCGATGTAAATATATACAAAGAAACTGACCTTTAACACTAGTATTGTGTTGTCAGGTACAGTGAGTTTTTATCTGCGCTAAACATTGTGTAGAAATTTATTACAGAAGTGAATGGTCACACATCAGGCTTCAGACAATTTTGACAATTTTCTATTGCAAGATCTCATGCACATTAAAAACCAAGGCTGCAAACACTACAACCTCCTAGTAGTACAGAGCCATGATATGATACCCATACAAGTGTATGCCCTTAGGCTACGTGCACATAAAAAATGAAGGATGAAATATGGCTGCATGCATGTATGTTGTTCAGCAAAATGCCAGTATTCAAGCTGGAATCTGAGTGACCTCATGATAGTGAATGAGATCCGGTGAAAACTGGCAATGTCCCATATTGTATATCAACTGTGCTGGGCATACAGTGACATAATAGGTGCCAGTGTTTGTGGAGGGGGACACACAATTTGGGGCAGTTACTCTGCAGTTAGGTAGGGTTTACTGGGGAGACAGAAGTGTCAGTTAAGTCCTTAACTACACTCTGCCCTTAATCCCACAGAAGCCTCCTTGACAAATAAAGGTTTGCCAGTGTGATTGAGTCTGGAGCCTGAGTGAGATAAGTTGAATCTCTCCACTGGGATGTGAATTGGGGCAAATATCAAACACCTGAAAATAATGATAATGACCATTTATCCAGGACTTCTCCTCAAAGAGTAATACAGTCAGTGCAGTTTCTAGGTAAAATTTCTCTAGGCCAGTGTCAACCCCCCCCCCCCCATCAAAACTGCTCGATGAAATCATATCAGAAGAGTACTTGCAACCGTCTCACCATGTATTTTTTTTTTACTACATGGGGCCCCATTCACTTAGTCCAATCTTGCCTAACCTGTGTATACATAATATAAATTATCTTTCATGCAGGCTGCGTGAAAGATAATTTTTATTATGCCTACATTCAGGTTAGGCAAGATTAGACTAAGTGAGCGGGGCCTCATGTAGTAGAATTTCTAGGGCCCCGCTCACTTAGTCTTGATGACTTGCCTAATGTCAACTGGCCCTGCCACAGGGCCCAGGACAGTCCGGCGCAGTGGCGGATCCAGAGCCTGGTCTCGGGAGGGGCACTTCCGGTAATCAATACGCCTCTGCTCCGATCACAACAGGAATACAGCCCCACTTACCTCTTACATCCAGTGAGGTCTCCTTTTATGTAGATGTTTTCTTTCCTCATCTTCTCCTTTCAGACCTGCAGATAAGACCACCAGTTTTCATCTCTGCAGTTTGACAACAAAAAAACAACTCAGTTTACTACTTTTCCATCATCCTCCCATCTTCTGGACAATTCATCCTACTACCCCCAATACTGTGCCGCTGTGGTCCCCAATATTATACTGCAGAAACAGATAATACCCTTGATAATACTAGTACCACACAGAGCCCCCATATAAAATACCCCTTCTTTGTGGCCTCAGCAAATGTCCCCATAGATGCTCCCCAATAATGTGCCAGTAACAAGTGCCCCTTATGGATGCCCCCCAATCATGTGCAAGTGAAAAGTGCCTCTCCAATCTCCCCCCCCCGATGTGCCAGTAATAAGTGCCAGTCTCCTCTCTCCCCCGATCATGTGCCAGTCCCCCCCCCACACTCATGTGCCAGCAAAAAGTGCCAGTCCCCCCCCCATCATGTGCCAGTCTCCTCTCTGACCCTCATGTGCCAGTAATAAGTGCCATTTCCCCACCATCATGTGCCAGTCTCCTCTCTGCCCCCCCACCATCATGCGCCAGTCTCCTCTCTGCAACCCCCCCCATAATGTGCCAGTCTCCTCTCTGCCCCTCCCACCATCATGTGCCAGTCTCCTCTCTGCCCCCCACCATCATCATGTACCAGTCTCCTCTCTCCCACCACTATCATGTGCCAGTCTCCTCTCTGCCGCCCCCCATCATGTGCCAGTCTCCTCTCTGCAACCGCCCCCCCATCATGTGCCAGTCTCCTCTATCATGTGCCAGTCTCCTTTCTGCCCCCCCCCCAAACTTACCTCCTTAGAAGCAATGCGATGCAGGCCTCTTCCGGCCTGTGTCCCGCTCTGTACTGCTCAGGCGGTGCGATGGTGTCTATGATGTCATTGCGCCGACTGCACCACTCTGATACTCTGCCGGCACAATGCCCGCAGCCTATCAGAGGAACAGGGAAGAGAGAGGCCTCCCCCTCCCCTGCCCCAGCACAGCCATCGGCATCGCTATCCTCAGGACGGCGATACAGATCACCATGGAGATGAATGCTTCCACAATGGAAGCGTTCATCTGCCTCTGTCCTGCCACTGCCACTGCTGCCCACATTATCGGCACCCCCCTTCTCACAGTGCCCCGGGAGGCCACCCAGCCCGCCCGGTCCAACAAACAGCCCTGAATACAGTTGTCACTTTCATATATAGATTGGCTCCTTGCCTATTTTATTTTTATTATCTGCATTTGCTGATTGGGGTTCAATTATTCATTATTTAAAAGTTATATTTTATCATGGTTAACTAGTGCAGTGATAGTTCTATGTAATACACTTAAGTTATTAGTATTGCAGGGATGTGAACCTACCCTTGGTATACCTCCACCAGTTGTTTTCTGGATTCCAACAAAAAAATGTGTCAGAAGCCACTGGATTCTATATTTACTGAGGTATAAGGAAGAGTTGCTTCTAGCTGAGAATAGCCTTCTACACCTGACCAAGGATGGTACAGCAGCACAAGGAAGTTTTATGTCACCTGTTTGCCGACATAAAGATTCTGTGTACACAGCTTTGCCATTTACATGGGGCCCTAAAAGCATTTTCTCTGATCACAGGATCATGTTCCTTTTCTCTGCAGTGCCACAGCAGTGAAAATGAAGGGGCCCATGAATGGATTCACATAGAGCATTTAGGTCAGATTTAATAAAGTTTTTATACATTTTTTCCTTCATTTTGTGTATGTAAAAAGCAGCATCTACATGTTTACTTGTCGTCAGTAAGATAAGATGAAGTTCTCATCACAGGATTGCTTTCCTTGTGCACAGAAATGAGCAAATTTTTTAAAATTCTATTCAGATCCAATACAGCCAAAATGGCCAACCAATTCGATTTGGGTCTGAATAAATTCAACTCAAATCACAAGTGCCCCTATTGCCCGGAAGACTATCGCCTACTCTCTCCTTGATTTCCTCATATTGAATCACACACAATTTGTATTCCAGAATTTTTGGGCAAATCTTTATTGAATTTCCAATGTTTTCACATTTTCACATCTATACTTATGCATTATATCACAGGTAAATGGGGCTGTACTGTTGTTCTCTGCGCAACCTCTGCTAAGAAGAAAAGTTGTGCAAGGAAAACCTTTGTGGCTTCTCCATTCTTGAAGCAATGGCATATTCTAATCTTTTTCCATCTCTTTATGAAATGGGACAACCTCTTTAACATCTGACATTAGACATTTTCTCAGAACCATGCCAGGATAAACAGTTTATATTATGTAAACTGGAAATATTGTATGCATGATTTTATGCACATATTTTCCAAAGAAGAGCATTTTTACAGATCATCCATGTAAAGCAGAGTAGTGGAGTATATTTTGCCTTCATAAAATGAAACAAAGGTTAAACAATTGCTAAGAACACACAGTGGAAGATGTAGCCAAATGCCCCTCAGTGTTCCAGCAGGCTGAAATGATCAATCAGGTATTCAGTACCTGAGAAATTCAGAAATAACTATGAAACAGAATCTGTATTTATGAGAAGCCAATATGGTTTGAGTGGTCTCCAACTATTCAATGTTAATCATGTAAATAGAAAAATGAGAACTCACAAAAAGAGCTATTTTGATGTCGATGTTAAAGTAATTTTGGTAGCCAGAACGGATGTTGATACATAATAATAGATTTATTCTTTCATACTTTTACACTTTATAGGATCTAGAAAGCAGATTAGGCTTATAATAAAATAAAACATCAGAAACTGAAATAAACTGCACTGTACCTGACCTAAAGTGTGTATTCGCATTTACTGTTCTATTTGGTGCCTTGGTGGTTGCACTAATATAATTCAGAAACCCCAGATGTCAAAGTGCAGTGAATGTGAATTTGAAAGGTAGGAAAATGTAATAAAAAACAAAACACCTATAGCATACTGCAATTTTCAAAAAAGTCATGATATAGTTGAGGTAACATTGTAGTCATAGGACCATTATGCAACTTCAGTGTTCCCTAATCAGGAAAAAAGCTCTACAAAAATCAAAATAATTCTGACATAATTGAACTTCTGGCAATCACGGCAAGTCACCCTTGACTTTCTCAGTGAATTTACCACCAGCATTGCCTGACCTTGTGAATGGAAAATCATATTCTTCAATTATCTCAGAGCTCAGGTCAGACGTACTGCCAGTGCAGTTGGTTTAGTTGTGAAGTTGCTACAAGTGGTGAAGGACAGCAATAGAACGGAAGCTGGAGGATAAGGGAGGGACAAAAGAGTTTAAATTTCTGTTTCAGCCATGGCCAACATAAACATTAGCATTAGCTTAGCATGGTAGAGGAGGATCTTAGCAGGTATGTGGGCAGGAATTAGCACTATTGGGTGGTCTCCCTTTGAGATGTCCACCAGGATTTAGCTTCCTAAATTCCTGAAATCTATTGAAGTGGTGGGATTGTTTTCAGTTTTAATGTGAATATAAGTGTAATTTTATCAGTTGATGTCCAATGTATGAGAGAAATATGTAGACTTGTGTGTTTCACCGTGCGTCCAACATACTAGTAGCTTCTATGTGCATCTTGTGCCCAGTGTATAAGTGTTTAATACTTATAAAAACATAAATGGATTTTAGCAGCACTTACTGAAGGGGTTATTCAGCCAATATGGTGGTGGAGCCAGAGGTGATGGGTACCAGTCTATAGTTGTCCAAATATGTAGAAAGAGGCCGTAGCACTCTCAGGTATTCAGAAATACTTTGTTTATTTACCAAAAAATGTGACGTTTCGACCTTACATGGTCTTTTTCAAGTAACAAGTGAGGTGTCCATACATAAATATGTATACCCTCCCAGAGTATCACATGACCTTAATTAATTTTCTAATCACATATATCTCTCTGTGTATCAGATTCATTGTTCTGCAGACTTCAATCATTAAACCAAAAAAGAGCACTCATATAATGATACAAATCCAAATCTTTATTAAATACATGATTAAGACTATAAAAAGTAGGTACAGTGGTGAACAAATACACTGGGCTAACATATGCCCATCTAGAGGAGTATAGAAGGCTAATACATCACTGATGGAGTGCCACTACACATGTTCATTACAAAAAATATTTATTACACAGTATCAGCTGTCCAATATAGTAAAATCCAGCTTGTGCAATATGAACAACCATTGTCCCAACACATGGATCAAATATAAATTACCTAATGGACACTCACATGAAAGGTAAAGACCGTAATGTTGCCAGCTCCTCTCTCCCGACACGCGTTTCGCTTCTATTGCTTCATCTGGGGAATGCTTCTATTGCTTCATCTGGGGAATGCTTCCAGCATTCCCCAGATGAAGCAATAGAAGCGAAACGCGTGTCGGGAGAGAGGAGCTGGCAACATTACGGTCTTTACCTTTCATGTGAGTGTCCATTAGGTAATTTATATTTGATCCATGTGTTGGGACAATGGTTGTTCATATTGCACAAGCTGGATTTTACTATATTGGACAGCTGATACTGTGTAATAAATATTTTTTGTAATGAACATGTGTAGTGGCACTCCATCAGTGATGTATTAGCCTTCTATACTCCTCTAGATGGGCATATGTTAGCCCAGTGTATTTGTTCACCACTGTACCTACTTTTTATAGTCTTAATCATGTATTTAATAAAGATTTGGATTTGTATCATTATATGAGTGCTCTTTTTTGGTTTAATTGCGAAGGGACCAGGTTTTTGTACCAACCGTTTGTCCCATATATTATAGGTGTTCAGACTTCAATCATTGTGCAAGAATTACATAATTATATAATAATATTTGCCAAATGTACTATCAAAAACCAACAGAGCTCCAATAAATAATCATAATAATGTGCTAACTGTGATTCCTAGGTGAGAAACCTTGAGGGCATAAGGATCTCTGTTGTGAGAAGTTTCTACTGCGCTCATGTATAGGAGCGCGCCCAGCCCAGCGTTCCTTAGCTGTCAGTGTGCATGTGTGCATTGCGCACATGTGTGGGAGCCTGCTAGGCCCATTGTGTCTCTTAGGAATGCCGGGTGGTGTGTTGTGGCCTTAATAGTTTGTGTCATAGTGCTCCTACCTGCATACTGTCGCTCCCCGGGGTTAAGATCCACAGCAACAAAAAAGTTGTACGGTATGGTGGAGTAAGTAGAGTCCAGATTTGGTAAAGTTTTACTTGCATAAACTTGCAATAAACTTGTATCATCCAAACAATACTTGATCTTTCTCCGAGACATACGGTCCGTGAGCAGGCCATATGTCCCAGAGCGGCATTGATTGTGCGCACAGGCCATATGTCTCGGAGGGCATACAGTTGTGTGCAAGAGGCCTAGGGGTAAACTGGCAGGTAAACTTGAATATTTAGCATTATCTCTCTGCTGCTGTGCTAATCCCTGGCTTTAGTCTGGTTCCTATAAGCTTCATTCAGTTACTGTTTCTTATGAGAGTGAGGCATCCTGTGACCCGTTTTGCTGAGTAGGGGTCTTTGGCTCAATT
Source organism: Bufotes viridis (assembly GCA_033119425.1). Lineage (NCBI taxonomy): Eukaryota > Metazoa > Chordata > Amphibia > Anura > Bufonidae > Bufotes > Bufotes viridis. The sequence goes on from CM065589.1 coordinate 139,098,067, forward strand.
TTGCTTACTAAGTCCTTTTATATATTAAGAGTGTCCTGATCTATGAGATACTTTCCCAAAGCTCCTGCAGCAGTGAGCGGAAACGCTACTTCACCACAACATGGTACTTTACTCTCTTGCTTCAACTCTCAACACCACCTTTCAACTTCTCCACTCTCGACTCAACTATATTTTCCGCCAATCGTAGGCACCGTATCAAAGGACCTGAAATTAAATACACAGATGACATTCTCTGCTAACCATTAGAGGCAGTGGCTATGTATAAGAATGGTAGTGCTCCCTCTGGGGTACTAAAATTGCAAACTGCTAGTCATAATAATAAAGGAATGGCACCACATAGAATTATAAGCATAGAAGATCCAGAAATGTTATTACATGGGAGATGTGACATGTCAGGAGAGGTGAAAGGTTCTCTTTAATGTGCATGATAACCTTTAGAGCCCATGCGCACATGGATATCACATCTCAGTATGGAGCTGTAATAAGATAGTCATAGACTTCTATAGGGTTCTACTATACCTCTGTATGCCTCTGAATTCATATGGATTTATATAGCGTTTTCTGTCAAATTCTCCAAAATAATGACACCATGCAGACCACAATACAGCAGCACAAAAAGCACCTACGGCTCCAGTAAATAGTTGCAGGTACTTAGTGAAGTTTAGGTACTAAAACAGTAAAATAGCATTCCCATTTCTGTTATATTGCTCTCTGCATAAACTAATATACAAATATTGCAGACAAATGAGTTATAAGAACACAGATCAAGTACATAACCTGCTGCTTCCTCATTCCTTAAATAATATCCTTTCTGTGCACTGCAGGTCTCTGAAGAGTGGAACTTGAAGATAAAAATGCTTTTTAGGTTTATTTTGCTCTGTTCTAAAGGAGAAACATTGTTCTCACCCCCTGTGGAGACCGAATGTGAAATAATGTGAAATCTTGGTGCCCACAGCTGCCAACAGCCATGAAAGTGTTTTTGTTGCTCCTAGCACTTTCTGGTAATGACAAGACTGACATCTAATTGTCACTCTGCTGTTTCAAAAGTAGATAAATAGCTCATTTTCCGAGCTTGCCATGTGGCAAATATGCAGATGCCATTATCAAATATCTAGCTACATGCTAAAACAAGAAATATCTAGGCAATTGTCACGATTTAACAATATTTGCATTCTTCTAGAACTCTCACAGCAAATTGTAGGTAAGCAGTCCCTTATGCCTCTGTGTCCTCTGGGAAAACCAGAATTTGAACAGAATTTATGTGTGGGAGAATATTTTAAAAATTTTCGGCCAAACATTTTGTGCATTTTTTTCCTTGAGTGGAATGGAACATGTGGTGCGTGGTCACTGCATGAGCAGGAAAAAACTATATGTCTGAGTGCTATAGATCTGTCATTATAATATATTGCCCTATATAGGGCGCAACAGTGGTATGTTGCAGATACAGGTCTATCCACCTAGTAGCAAGCATGGCATAAAAATTGTGCTATTCAGCTACTAGGAGAACTGGGCCCATAAATCTGCCATATTGCATCAGGGGGAGGGGAAAAGCTCTCAATGTATTGATAACTTTTTGACATTTTCACTACATTGGGTAACACCCCTTTGGGCAGCCCTTGGTAGGTGGCATAGTATGGCGGTTCTCATCTCACTATGGCGCAGTGCCTCAGGATGTATGGCGGTTCTTATCTTAGTATAGTGCAGTGCCTCCACCAAAATCTTGCCTGGGGCTCTATAGGATAGCAGAAGGGTCTTCCTCTTCTGCCAGGGTTGACTTGGGAAACCCCTGCCCAGCTCAGTACACACTTACTCCAGGAAGAAGTTAACTGATCAACAGGTTTATTTTGGAAAAGGAAAACAATGGTGAAGAACATAAAGATAATGCAATAAAATGAAGAGAAACCCCAGGGAAACCCCAGGTGAAGGGGCCAAGCTATCTGTAACAGTAAACAGAGATGGTGGTTACACATACTCTCCATCAACAGACAAATACAGTTTAATTTCCCAGCTATCTACTCCTAGGGCTCAGATTTCTCCTTACTCCTGTCTAAAAATTATCCCAGACTTACCGTTGGGGCCTGGTTGCAGAAACATTGGCACGCTACTGTTGGTGCACTTACAATTGTCATGTCCGGGAACCATCTGGGGGCTACAGCATTCAGAGGCTTGGATGGCTATGGAGTTTGTGGCAGGATCTTCCTGGGTTGCAGGGCAATACTTCACCTGGAATGCAGGCTGGATTGTGGAGATAACACAATAGCTGGACTCTCTACTTGCACACAAGATCCATAGGTGCTGTCTGGGCAGGATTGTACTGTCTTTCCTGAAGCAACACTCACATCTGTTTGTGGAGATCTCTTAGTCTCTCTATCTTCTGGCCATGCTGCTGCTCCACTTCCTTCTTTAGCTTTTCCCCCTGGTCCCCATGCTGTTGGCTGCAGGGAGGGGCAAGTGCCCATGGGATTTGTAGTACACTTTACCTCAGGAGAATCAGCGCTAATGCCTGCTGCTGTGAGTCTCTGCTTGTAATTGACAGCAGCAGTATCTGCTTTCTCAGCAACATTAGTGCCTGCTAATGTGAGTCCCTGCATGTGATTGACAGAATCAGTATCTGCCTTTTTTCTGTACAACTGTATGAAAAAATAATTAAAAAAAAGATGATGCACAGAGCATGTTTTTTTAATGGAACTCAGTAGTAGAAGTATGTAATGCATAGGCAAACAGTTATGTGCCAGAAATAATTGGTACACTGAGAGTGCACCTACCCTTATTTACATTATACCCTGAAACTAAAAGCCTATAAAAGCCTCATACCATAGATTATAGTAAACATTATGATTTGAGTAATGTCAGGTATGCACAGGCTTGCAGTTTCAAAAAGTAACATCTCATGGATGTGGCCCTTCTGTGGTGAAGGTGGCACTTTGGGTTTGTAGAAGCCAAGTCCATCTTCAGTTGAGAGCATTATTATGACCTTAAACCATACTATGGGACACACAAGTAGCTCTTCTGGGTTTCTAGGAAAAAGATATGCAAGTTAGCTTTTCTTCCTAAAAGAGAAGAAAATTATGGATAGATTTCTGTGCAAACTACATCTCTTGTTAAAATTAATAGAGACACTGAACTTCAGAAAATCTTCAACAAACCACTATTTACACTGAGGAAGGATAATTCCACAGTGGAACACAGTGCAGGGATTGAGAAGTTTCAGCCCCATGGAATAACATAGTGGAAGTTTTTATGTTGCGGCCAGGCCCTCTGCTGTGTTCTATCTCTCTCTCTATTCTACCCAATTCAGAACTGTTTCAAAAATTTGGGACATGTTTCGATTCTCTTTATTTTACTCACTTATATAACACTGACATATTACGCAGCGCTTTACAGACATTATCATCACTCACTGTCCCCAGTAGGGCTCACAGTGAGTCCTTATCAGTATGTCTTTGGGAGGGAAGAGAAGAATGTAAAGCAGAGGCAGAGCCTCGGATGCACTACTGCAATAAAATGCTGTTTCAACAGTAAGCTGAAAGTGTACTCACCTATTATTAGTGATGAGCGAGCATCTCTATGCGCATGGCGGTACTCGGCCGAGTACCGCATGTGCTCGAGCGAAATGCTTGAGTCTCCGCCCCGCATGTTTTGTGGGTTTTAAGCAGCCAATAACGGTGCAGGTAAGTACTGCCCTCACTGTAATGCCAGTAGCCATATCGGCTGCTGGAATTACAGTGATTGGCTGGCCAGAACGCGTCATCGGGTGCTATATAGCACCCGATGATGCATGTTCGTCTCAGATGTAGACAGGGAGAGCACCGGGTAGGAAGGGAAAGACAGAGCACGGAGCGAATTTCAGCGATTTTAGTTAGAGAAAGCTTTTGAAAGATCCAAAAGTCCTTTTAAGGACTACTGTGTGTGTCTGTTTTAGATCAACAATATATTTAACAGCAGTGTCAGGGACATCCGTGCTAAGGAATGGACAGAAATTTGCTGTATTTACTACTAAAAGCTTTTCAAAGAACCAAAAATCATTTTAAGGGCTACTCTGTATGTTTGACAGCAGCAAGATATTGTTATTTTATAACTATTAGTGACCTATACTGTACATCATCCGCAGACTGACTCTTTAATAATCTGGGTCAAATCTAGTGTCCATAATCTGTGGTGTTCTCTGTAACCAATACTGTCCTGCATCATAAAACACTGTCTGTATTACAAATTCCAATAATCTGGGCATAATATGGTGTCCAAAATCTGTGGTGTTCTACAACCAATACTGTCCTGCATCAGAAAACACTGTCAGTATTACAAATTCCAATAATCTGGTCCAAATATAGTGTCCGTAATCTGTGGTGTTCTATACCCAATACTGAACTGCATCTGAAAGCAGTGTGTATATTACAACTTCCATTAATCTGGGCCTAGTGTAGTGTCCAAAATCTGTTGGTTTTTGTATCCAATACTGAACTGCATCTAAAAACACTGTCTATATCACAACTTCCATTAATCTGGGCCTAGTATAGAGTCCAAAATATGTGGTGTTCTGTAACCAATACTGTCCTGCATCAGAAAACTGTGTCTTTAGCGGACAGTAAAACAATCTGCGCCACATCTACAGACAAAACTATTAATATCATATGAAGAAGGCGAGCACAAAGGAACAGGGAAGTGGGCGTGATGCTGATGGTGCAAGCAGAGGCTGTGGCCCTGGGTGCATTGAAACTGTGCCTGCTGCCAGTGCACCAGAAAAAACTAAAAAATCCACCTTACCCAGCTTCATGTCCAACTTAGCTGGGCTGCGCAGGACTACACTGTCTAAGTCAGACCAGTGTGAACAGGTGGTCGGTTGGATTGCAGAAGATAATGCTTCCAGTCGGTTAAGCACCACCCTCTCTTCCACTAAGTCCAGTCTCTGAAACCAAGTGTCTGGTCAACCGAATCCTCACTCTGATCCTCCTTCCTCCCACCATGTTGAGTCTGGCCAAACAAGTGATCCCACACTCAGATATTCATATGACCTCTTTTCATCGCCAGTACTTGGTTTGGCTCTCTCGCTAAGCACGCTTGAAGAGGTACCTGATATATTGTGCCCTGATTCCCAACCTCTTGAGCCTTCACAGTCTCAAGAAGATGACGGTGGTAAACGGAAATCATTCGTTCAGGAGGTGGATGATGATGAGACACAGTTGTCAATCACTGAGGTTGTGGTTAGGTCAAGTCAGGAGGATGAGCAGAGTGAGAAAGTGGAAGAGGAGATGGTGGACGGTGAGGTCACTGACCCAACAGGGGAAGGTGAAAAGCCGAGCGAGGACAGCAGTACAGAGGGGGAGGGATCCGCAGCAGTGCAACAGTCTGGAAGAGGCAGTGGGGTTGCAAAAGGGAGAAGTCGGCCCACACCAAAAAGGCCCGCAACCGTTACACGGAGCACCCCCATGGGTAAATCTACCTTGCCAAGGGGTAGGTGTTCTGCAGTATGGCGCTTTTTTGAGGAAAGTGCAGACGACAAAAGAGTGGTAGTTTGCAACCTGTGCCTTACCAAAATGAGTCAGGGCGTGAACACTAGCAACCTCACCACCACCAGCATGATCCGCCACATGGCATCCAAGCACCCTAATAAGTAGGCTGAACGCCTGGGTCCACACTCTGGGTCTGCGTGTCACACCACTGCCTCCTCTCCCCCTGTGTTACGCACTGCTGGCCAATCCCTGTCGAAGGTGCAGGCCCGGATGGCCCTCGTCCAGCAGCTGGACCTTCGCATGAACCATCAGCAACAACATCCACTTCCCTGTCCCAGCGCAGCGTCCAAATGTCGATAACACAGGCATTTAAACGCAAGCGCAAATACCCACCCACAGGCCTTAGCACTAAATTACTGGCCCTTGAAATGTTGCCATTTAGGCTTGTGGACAGTGAGGCCTTCCGCAGCCTAATGTCGGCGGCCGTCCCTTGGTACGCAGTCCCCAGCCGCCACTATTTTTCACGGTGTGCCGTGCCCGCATTACACCAGCATGTGTCCCAGAACATCACCCGTGCCCTGACCAACGCACTTACTGGGAAGGTCCACTTCACCACAGACACATGGACAAGTGCTGGTGGCAATGGACGCTACATTTCCCTGACCGCACACTGGATGAATGTTGTGGAGGGCGGGAGTCAGTCATACCCTGGGATGGCACAGGTGCTACCCACGCCCAGGATTGCGGGCCCTACGTCCATCAGGGTCTCTGCCAGCAGCTATGTTACTGGCTCCAACCTCCACTTCTCCTCCTCCGCCGCCTCCTCCTCCACTTCCACCTCCAACAGCAGTCAGCCTCAGTCGCCAGCTGGAAGCAGTGTAACACTGCTGTGGGTAAGCGTCAACAGGCAGTGCTGAAGCTGATCTGCTTAGGGGACAAAGAGCACACCGCCGCAGAGCTATGGCAGGGTATAAGGGACCAGACCGAGCTTTGGCTCTCCCACTCAACCTTTAACCAGACATGGTTGTGTCTGACAATGGCCGTAACTTGGTGGCGGCTTTGGAGCTTGGCAACCTGGCACACATCCCATGCCTAGCCCACATCTTAAACTTAGTGGACATTTTCATGACACCCCGCCAGCAACCTCACTCTGAAGTGCGGCCTAGTGGCACAAGGAGGGAAAACTTTTGGAAGATGGTGAAGGAATACATCGCAGACTGTGTCAGCGACCTAAATAATGCCTTAGTGCCTTACATATACTGGGTGTCCAAGCTGGACATGTGGAACGAACTTGCACTCTGCGATTTGGAGGTGCTGGCCTGCCCTGCCGCCAGCATTTTGTCTGAGCGTGTATTTAGTGCTTCTGGTGGCAATATAACTGATAAGCTTATCCGCTTGTCCACTGACAATGCTGACAGGTTGACTCAGATAAAAATGAACAAAGCCTGGATTGACCCTGACTTCTCAACTTCACCAGAGGAGAGCTGAGCTGATGATGAACATGAAGGCAACTTCAATGTATTGTTTATAATTTACTCAGTCTACTGTAGTGTATTCCCATGCACCTTTTCCACCACAAAAAAGTGCATATGGTTGAATCTTGTTTTCTCCTCCTCCTCTTCCTCATCCAGATTGTATATATTCCCTCAACTACAATTTTTAAAGAGGGTCCGCTCACCAGCAGGCCCTCAACCATAATATTTTAGAGGGTCAACTCATCAGCAGGCCCTCCCCCATAATGTTTTAGAGGGTCAGCTCACCAGCAGGCCCTCACCCATAATGTTTTAGAGGGTCAGCTCACCAGCAGGCCCTCTCCCATAATGTTTTAGAGGGTCAGCTCACCAGCAGGTCCTCAACCATAATGTTTTACAGGGTCAGTTCACCAGCAGGCCCTCAACCATAATGTTATAGAGGGTCAGCTTACCAGCAGGCCTTTAACCATAATGTTTTATAGGGTCATCTCACCAGCAGGGCCTCTATCAAAATGTTTTACAGGGATATCTCACCAGCAGGCCCTCAACTATAATGTTTTAGAGTGTCAGCTCACCAGCAGCCCCTCGCCTGTAATTTTTTAGAGGGTCACCAGCAAGCTCTTGCTCCAAATGTTTTTGAGGGTCACCAGCAGGCCACCAATCATAATTTTTCAAGGGTGTGTATGATGCCCTCCTTTATGTATAATAAAGGGTGTATTGTAGTGCCGGTCCCTTGTAATTTTTGGCAGCCCTTTCACTTAGTGCATAGGCTTTATGAATGTAGAAGTCCCGCTACCTGAACAATTGTACCACAATGTGAAGGTAATCCCTGATCATTTGCTGTTAGGCGCTCTGGTGATACTCATCTTGTCCTGAAGACGGTGATCACTGGGTTTGTTCCGGACAGTTCCTGAGAGATAGAAGGGAAGAAAAGATGCAGGACTCTTTTGGCGCTGCACATAGGACACAGAGATCCCTGGTTTTCCTGTATACTTCAAGTTTGTTTTATAAACTTAAAATATGCTTTGAAGGCAGAATAGCCTTCTTCATCCGGTAAAAGATACACGACATGCATTCACTAACTTAAATAGCACTTTTGGCATGCAGATTCAGTGGGTGGGGATAGAAGAGGATAAGTGACAGTTCTATGCAAATTCTCCCTGGTAAGAACAGCTAGAACATCAAGTATATTTTACCTGATGAAGAAGGCAATCCTGCCTTTAAAATATGTTTAAATAAACTTGAAGTATTCTATTTTTTTGGGGAAGAAACCCATGCAAACACTGGGAGAACATACAAACTCCAGGGAGATGTTGTCAGTGGTCAGATTTGAATCTACGTCTCCAGCGCTGCAAGGCACCAGTGCAAAATACTGAACCACCTTTCTTATCTCTAGTTTTAAGTTATTCCAATTCTCCCACATCCACCGAACACAGAAATTAGAGCAGAACTTGCTTCCTAACTTTCTCACACTCACAAAACATTGCAGAGAATTACTCACTTGTGCTGATGTAAATATAGTACCTGGGCTGAGACAAAACTGTCTATTTAGCTATGAAGTCTCCCTGGCTGTGTATGTCTCATTTCCTGCTTGTGCCTCTACCTCCTCTTTCCATAGACTTGTTTGGGATGATGTAATCTGATCCTTTAATGAGCAGCAGCCATCCAAAAGGGATTTCTCCTGATTGTCAAATACAAAATCATTTTGGAAATAAGGGAAAGCGACGGAACAGATGAACAACTCTAGAACAAAGCATTTTTCTCTGCTAAGATATATTACAAAAGTTAGTGACCATTTAATGTTGGAATAAATACTGTAGATAACAGTATGGTACCTGTTTCTGTGTTAACTAGATACTAAAATGCAAACAAATCACAATTGGAACCCAAAGCTACAGAGGTAACTGGTTGACCTAGGGCCAGCTTGTGCTTTAACAATAGTGCAATTGTAGAGATCCAGTTTTCTTTACAAGTTCTGACACACTACTCTCTTTTTTGTTGTAAGATGTCAGCTCATATCACATTGGACTTTAGGAATGCTGCCACAATGCGATGTAGGAGTGAGGCTTTCCAGCAGAATTCCTTCTTGCTAATTTGTTTTGTCACAACCTATAACAAAGATCCACATTTTCTCTGAATTTTAAAACAGATATGCCAGCAGCCAGGAAGACCAGCAAAGTAATCATCACTCAGTTAAGGATATTACTGTATATATGGATATGAAGTATTGATTATAGCAAGCAAAGTCTACAAAGTGTGTCATTTTCATAGGTAAGTACATTGTGCAAATTATCAAAAGTGGTCAAATAAAAATGAAAGGTTTCATCGAATGACCAAACTTATTTCATATTCAAAGTGCACTCCGCATGGTCATAATTCTAGGGCAGGGATGCTCAACCTGCTGCCCTCTCAGCATGCCCTAAAAGCTGTTGGCTGTCCAGGCATACTGGGAGTTGTAGTTTTGCAACAGCATGAGGGCCGCAGGTTGAGCATGCCTGCTCTAAGGGATTCAGAGGTAGCAGTCATACCTGGGCCTCGGTGCTGGAGACAGCACAAAGACCCCACTGCTACATAAGAAGATACCAGTATCATGAGTGACACATGGTAGATGGGTGTCTAGTGACAGATATGGCATTAGGGTTTTGGTGCACTGAAGAATATTTATTAATGGAAAATCAATCAATTGGCATCATATGATCACAGATCTAAGCTATTACACCAAACTGTTATGTATACAATAGCTACAGAAACTCGTTCTTTTCCCCTAAATCGAGATAACCCATTTCCAAATACCCTGTGATATTACACTATCAACCTTATTCTGTTTAAAGGGGTTGTCCAGTCTTTGGGACTTTGGCAGGGGCTTAACGACCGCGGTCACAGAGGGTGCGACCGCGATCGGGCCCAGCGGGGTGGGGGTCCCGTAGCACCGTAAGTTCTTTTTTTTTTAAATGCGGCAGACAGCAGTGCTTTTTTTAAGTGGGGCGGGGACTGGAGCAGGGCCCTCCCTCCCTATATTTTAAGTGCGGGCCTCCCCCTCTTGCGGGCTGGCTGCGCTGCTGAATGTAATAACTTGTCATGTTATCCCGCGAGACCCGGTCGTGACCTCCCACGGTGGGTCTCGCCGGATCACAACCGGAATGATGCGCAGAGAGATTGCGTGTGCGCACCAAACAGATTCCGGCAGCAAGTATGGAGCTGTACCAGCAGCCGAAGTGTATACTATAAGAAATAAAGTCCCTTCCTCCTTGGTGTTTTATTTATGATGGGAACAATCCAAAAGGCAGTCGGCACTCAAAAGGGGGAAGGAAGAAAACCACTGTGTGACGAAGAAATCCCAGTGAGTGCTTGCAGTCCTCAATTCATATATTCTTTATTTCATCAGCATATTGGCAATACATGAACTGCAAACACTCACTGGGATTTCTTCATCACACAGTTATTTATGATGGGGACATTATCCCACATGTGACAACTGCCACACTGTAAGTCCAGAGGCACATGTGAAATAGCCGGAACAGCCTGCCACTAATATGAAAGTACTCTAAGCTTGCAGGAGGTGTCGCGATCTCCCAGACTCTGATCTTGCTCCATCACCTCCAGCATGTGCCTGTCATTTATTGCTTTGAGGGTGTCCAGTTCTTCCTCAAACGTGTTGATGAGGAGCAGGTACTTATCAAACACATCCTGTGCATTGATGGGCCTGTCCAGGAGGCTTCCGAACATATCCAGTGGCTGGGGTGAAAACCAAAGCCATTAAACATTTAGAGTAATTCACTCCCCTATGTAGACTGACTATCAGGGGTGACTAGCTACCCAAAACGCATGCTGCAGGCTGTGGGTGTCATCCAACCCCCATGTAGAACACCGTCCCCAGCCTGCGGTCCATGCCTTCAACATTCAGATTGAAACCCGAGACATGGTCCTCAAATTCCTACAGACCAGAAACAAGAGACAAATTTGCAAAGCTAATTAATGCAGCCTGCAGTGTAAAGTATAGAGGTTTGCATTCTGGTAGGCATTCAGGGCCATGTATAGATTTCTATTGTAATCACATTTTGCATTGCTTGGATTAGCATTTTTAATAACGGAGGCTCGTGGGGGGCCTCAATTCAAAGTTTGCCCTGGGGCCCATAGAACTCTAGTTACGCCACTGGACTTTAGCTTTTGATGTCACTGCTGGGGACAGTTAAAACATTTCCAAAAGCTGGATAACCCCTTTAAGGTAAAAGAACTTGAACACATTTGATAGGGGAGTTCAGTCCTAATAACAACTGGGGTCGTTTTAAAGTAATAAATCTGATGAAAAGTTGAGTTATATGGTAATTAGAAAACTATAAAACAGCATAACAGAGCAATGGGTCATAGACTGAAGCACAGTTACCATAATGGTAACGATTGACTGAACTGGACGACCTCTGTACATATGCCCGTTTGTAATTTATGGATGGTCTTCTATGTGTTAAACTCCGGCCAATGTAGGGGGTTGTCTAGAAGTTACTTGCCATCTCACTGAGCTCTTCTAAAAAGAATTATTTCACGTACAATATGTACTAACTGTTGGGTAATGAACGCACATAGATGTAGCCATGTAAAATTTGTCACTGAGGTACGGTATAGTTCTGAATAAAATCACAAAATACAGTTTTGTGGCCAATTTTGTTAAATGACAAACTCTGCTACAACTGACAATAATTTATATATGCTGAGGTAGACCACTCAACTAATTACTAAGCTGCCTTTCTGCAAGTTCTCATCCAGTGGGGCTATGAAATCTCCAGCGGTGATGCATTCAGTGCCAAGTCACTGACGGAGAAGCATTTCCAGCAGCTCCGTACAACATGTCCCACGATTCTTTGTCTTTATTTTCACGTTAATAATTCAACGACAATGTGCAGTTTGTTCAGAACATTGGGATATATATCATTTCGCTTCACTTCTTCAGACGTGGTGAGCAGATAGCATCAAAGAAAGCGCAGTCAAGTGCTTCTGGGTAATGCGCCTTACATACAGACATGATTAATTGTCTTTATATTTACAGATTTCGAGTCCACAATCCATATATCACTATTTGGAACACAACGAATGTATACAGGGATTTATATTCATTAGTTGACTTGAAGGAGAGAGAGCAAAATCTATTCCAGTTAAAGCACCCAGACATGCTAGTCGCCAGGACTTCTGTGCCTGGACTGAGATGCTAGTTAATTAGATAAATCAGTCATTTCCGCCTGTCCCTATACACATTTTATCTTATTATTTCCATCACTATTTGCCCATCCTTTACCATACATCTGAAAATAGCATTCAACTACTGGGCTATTTTGAAGCTATATCTTCATTACTGTCCTCCCAATGATCAACTGGCATCAGCGAATCTATATGTTAATAATAGACGTAATTACCTTCATATGAATATGTATTGGTTATTGTGCTGTGTATGTATTAGGATTAGTATTATTCACTGTTATTCAATATGTTCATGTACAGATTGTACAAAAAATGGCCTATGGCTTCAATAAGTACTGTATTATGCAACGTTCTGTACAAACTGATGTTGGTGGTAAATTGAGGATTTAACTTATTAAGCTTTAAATGCATAATCCATAGTGCATGTCCTATAGGTCAGTTCACTACTGCATCTTATTTCTTGACTGCCACCAATATTGTATACTGCCAATAGGTTCAACAGAGAAAAAATAATTCTATTAACACATGTATTTCTGTTAGTCTTAAAGGGCATCTGTCAGCAGATTTGTGCCTATAAAACTGCCTGACCTGCTGCATGTGTGCTTGGCAGCTGAAGGCATCTGTATTGATAAGAAAAATGTAGGTTTAATATATGCAAATGAGCAATTTGGACTCTTTAGGGGCATTGCCGTTACACCTAGAGGCTCAGCTATCTCTGTAAATGCCACAACTTCTGCTCTTTAATTGACAGGAAAAGGCAGTGAAAATGTCATTACCCATGGCCCTGTCCCCCAAAGTGCAGAGGGCATGGCAGTTGCAGAGAGAACAGAGTCTCTAGGTGTAATGGCAACACCCCTGTTGCTCCTAAAGGATCATTTGATCATTTGCATATATTAAAGCATACTATTTCTCAGCAATGTGGGATCATATGAACATGGGACCAACATAGATGCCTTCACAAAACTACGACTCGTGGCTGTTCTCAGAACTCCATAGAAAGGAAGCATACTGGGAGTTGTAGTTTGACCACAGCTGGAGTGCTAGAGCTTAGTGTCACACTCCGGAGTGGTGTTACCACTCCTACACCATGCTACTACACGCATCTTTAATGGTCTAACATAAATGTCATTTGTGTATTTCTGTCCTGGTCCTCTACATCGTGCAATGATATAATCTTTCTACAAACCGGATTCCAAAAAAGTTGGGACACTATACAAATCGTGAATAAAAACTGAATGCAATGATGTGGAGGTGCCAACTTCCAATATTTTATTCAGAATAGAACATAAATCACAGAACAAAAGTTTAAACTGAGAAAATGTACCATTTTAAGGGAAAAATATGTTGATTCAGAATTTCATGGTGTCAACAAATCCCAAAAAAGTTGGGACAAGGCCATTTTCACCACTGTGTGGCATCTCCCCTTCTTCTTACAACACTCAACAGACGTCTGGGGACCGAGGAGACCAGTTTCTCAAGTTTAGAAATAGGAATGCTCTCCCATTCTTGTCTAATACAGGCCTCTAACTGTTCAATCGACCTTCTTTGTTGCACCTTCCTCTTTATGATGCGCCAAATGTTCTCTATAGGTGAAACATCTGGACTGCAGACTGGCCATTTCAGTACCCGGATCCTTCTCCTACGCAGCCATGATGTTGTGATTGATGCAGAATGTGGTCTGGCATTATCTTGTTGAAAAATGCAGGGTCTTCCCTGAAAGAGATGACGTCTGGATGGGAGCATATGTTGTTCTAGAACCTAGATATATTTTTCTGCATTGATGGTGCCTTTCCAGACATGCAAGCTGCCCATGCCACACGCACTCATGCAACCCCATACCATCAGAGATGCAGACTTCAGAACTGAGCGTTGATAACAACTTGGGTTGTCCTTGTCCTCTTTGGTCCAGATGACATGGCGTCCCAGATTTCCACTTCGAATCGTGACTCATCTGACCACAGAACAGTCTTCCATTTTGCCACACTCCATTTTAAATGATCCCTGGCTCAGTGAAAACGCCTGAGCTTGTGGATCTTGCTTAGAAATGGCTTCTTCTTTGCACTGTAGAGTTTCAGCTGGCACGGTGGATTGTGTTCACTGACAATGGTTTCTGGAAGTATTCCTGAGCCCATTCTGTGATTTCCTTTACAGTAGCATTCCTGTTTGTGGTACAGTGTCGTTTAAGGGCCCGGAGATTACGGGCATCCAGTATGGTTTTACGGCCTTGACCCTTACGCACAGAGATTGTTCCAGATTCTCTGAATCTTCGGATGATGTTATGCACAGTTGATGATGATAGATGCAAAGTCTTTGCAATTTTTCGCTGGGTAACACCTTTCTGATATTGCTCCACTATCTTTCTGCGCAACATTGTGGGAATTGGTGATCCTCTACCCATCTTGGATTCTGAGAGACACTGCCACTTTGAGAAGCTCTTTTTATACCCAATCATGTTGCCAATTGACCTAATTTGTGTTAATTGGTCTTCCAGCTCTTCGTTATGCTCAAATTTACTTTTTCCAGCCTCTTATTGCTACTTGTCCCAACTTTTTGGGGATTTGTTGACACCGTGAAATTTTGAATCAACATATTTTTCCTTTAAAATGATACATTTACTCGGATTAAATGTTTGATCTGTCATCTACGTTCTATTACAAATAAAAGATTGACATTTGCCATCTCCACATCATTGCATTCAGTTTTTATTCACAATTTGTTTAGTGTCCCAACTTTTTTGGAATCCGGTGTATTTAACTATTATTACATGTAATATGCCTGGTTCACCAGCAGGTGGCAGTGTAAATGGCAGAGCTATACCTAGAGAGAATGGAACTCACCATTCCATTATCCCCCCCTTTGGGTCAGATGTGGGCTAGTCCTGTTTCCCACCAGAAGGAAGGGTGGCAGTTCTAGTTTATTCCAATTTTAGACTCCATGTTGGAGCCGAGAAGACCTGACAGAAGTAGCAGTCAGAGGAAATTGTTTTTCGGCTGAAAATAAGTTATTTGATGAGTGTCAGAAGGGGAATAACAGCTAAATACACCTCATCCAAGGATAACAGAACAGACCTAAAGTACAGAAACCAGACTTAAGCAGAATTTAGTGCAGCACAGAGAAAGAAAGCAAAGTATTTAAGCAATCCTGTCAGTACAGCAGAGAAAAAGAGAGAAAGCAGAGTTATTGAGTTTGCCTGCCAGTTTATGCTAAAGCCTGCTGAAACCAAGACAAAGCCTGAAAATCGTTTGAATGAAAGTTTATTCAAGTAAAGCTGCAGTTGAATTTCACATTAAGGTCTAGACTTAAGTTATTTTATTTACATCACTCAAGTTTTTACATTCCCCTTTTTAATGCTATGGAGCCAAAGCCTGGGGTCTCGCTGTATCCAGGTAGGAGCAGCGTGACACATAAAAAGACATCTAGGCCACACTTCACCACTCAGCATTTCCAACTAAACCTGGGACGGATGGGGCCCTGGGGGATGGTGCGTTGCATTACCCATCACTGACCTATGCTCTAGATAGGTCATCAGTATCTGATCGGTGGGGGTCCTACACACTGGAACCAGGAGTTGGGGTGTGGTTTCTAGTGAAGCAAAGGGGGAGGAGTATACCCTATGTTGTAAAAAAGTTTTGTTTTTAGTGCACAATGTATAGTCTTGATGAAGGGTTCAATACTATAGCCCGAAACACGTCAGTCACATTTTGTCTCTCCATGTGATGTATGTCGGATCTTAAACATTGCAAGCCTAATAAAGAACCATCCATTTTTTACGCAAGAAGCTGGAATTGACCTTTTGTTTGTGGATAACTGCACCGCTTAATGACAAATAGGCCCTTATGTTTTTGCCACTAATAAATGCCAAAAAGGGCTGTAATTTTCTCACTTCACCACAAAACAGCCAATGCTTTTTTTTGTGCCACTAACACATGCCAAAAAGGGCTTTAGAACATATAACTGCACCACTGAACGACAAATAGGCCCTTGCTTTTTTCCACTTATACGCGCCACAAAAGGCTTTAGAACATATAACTGCACCATTGAGCGGCAAATAATATATATTTTTTTCCAATAATGCACGCCATAAAGGGCTTTAGAACATATAACTGCACAGCTGAATGGTAAATATTATATATTGTTTTGCCACTAATACTAGCCAAAAAGGGCTTTAGAACCTATAACTGCACTGCTGAACGGCAAATAATATATATTTTTGTGCCACCAATACACGCCAAAAAGGGCTTTAGAAAGTATAACTGCACCACTGAACGGCAAATAATATATATTTTTTCGCCACTAATACACACCAAAAAGGGCTGTAATTTTCTCACTTCACCACACAGCAGAGTAATAAGCCCTTTTTTTCCCTCTAATACAAGCCAAAAAATGCTTTAGAACATATAACTGCATAGCATAAGGGCAAATAAGACATATAAATATTTAATAAACCCTGTTAATGGCTGTATTAAACAGCATTTGCACCCCAATAACAAGAACTTTTTGCTGGAATTACAGAGCAGTATAATGGAAATTTGGATCCCCAGTCAATGCAGCAAGGTGTAATAGGATTGTTCCTATTACCCAGGCTGTAAACTCCCCTACTAAACTTTGTTCTGCTTCAATACTGTGGAATGATTCCTCCCTATCCTTTCCTGAACTTCTATACAGCAAAATACAAGGTTTAAAGTCTTTTCTACCACTGTCCCTAGCGCCTGCTGAAGTCTTTCCCTGCACTATGTACTCTGGAAAATAGTGGAATCCAAGATGGCTGAAGCTATTTATAGGGCTGTGACATCACAGAGCCAGCTGGCTGCTGATTGGCTGCATGCCTGGCATTGTGGGTGATCCCTTGTTCCCAGAGTTCTTTGCTCCATGTCCTAACGTGCAGCAGCCATTTTAGGAAAAAATTTTATTTGCTATTACAAACTTGAGTAAATTCGGATTCAGTGCAAATCAAATTTTTTCTGAAATTTGGATCGAATTCCACTTCGTCAACTTCGATTTGCTCATCTTTAGTATTTACTTTAAATGTAGATTTAATTTTTTAATAAATATTCCCTAGGGTAGCCATAAATTGAAGGCAGACACATCCTTCTGCTAGTGTTTTTATGGGCCGCCCTGCATGTTGTAACTAGCTACAATAAATGGGAGTACAGCTCCTCAGAAACCTGGGAACATCAAAGGAGATGTATACACCCTATTGTGCAAAATGTTGCTATTATGTCTAATCTAGTTTTTTAACTGGTCTATTTTGGGTCATTTGACCCTATTCACTATGTGGTATGATTGTCATGCTAACTTCATTCTGCAAGTTGATATATATATATATAAGAAAAAAATGGACTGCACTCCACAGAAGCTTCAGAAATACAAAAGTGTAGTTTTATTCACCCATAATGGCGGATAATAAAACTACACTTTTGTATTTCTGAAGCTTCTGTGGAGTGCAGTCCATTTTTTTCTTTATTTATATGGGGTAAGTGCCTAATCCCTGCGTGTGGACATTGCACCCAATCTCTCTTGTTTATTTTTGGATGGTGCTATCATCGTTTTTTAAGATATATATATATATATATATATATATTTTTTTTTTTTTACATTGGTCCCTAAAGGGGACTTTGACATATAAACTGTTTGTAATAGTATTCCAAATTTGGCAGAACTAGATTAGATTATTAGACATAAGCCTGCCATAGGAACTGATGGAATGCCGCAATCACATCATGGGTGTCCATGGAGTGACAGGGAGAGCCCATGCACTGCTACTGACCATGACATTTAAAGAGTTTAATGACTGGGTACAGAGCTAGCTCCTATCCAAGTCATTCCATCGAGAGCCCAGAGGTATATTACAAAATTCTCCTGCCTGCGTAGGCACAACTATTATGTGTATATGATGAGAAAAGTTAGTCCACACCTTAATGTACTGCTGTTAAGTATCCTGACTTGTTTCCTAGTCTACACAACAGAACTAAAAAGTTTGCTGCAGAAAAGAGCAAATGTTGCACTGTGTATTCCTATAAAACACAGTCACATAAAACACAGTGTCAAACAAATATGCTTATTTAAAAAAAAAATCTGTCTTAAAAAGGATCACTCACCATTACAAGTTTTAATTAACTATTTGCATTCCTCATGCAATAACGTATCTTTTCATATAACTCTACTTTGTTCCGTTCCTCAGTTATTGATATTAGATGTTTATTGATGATTTTCTAATTGGGTGTTACAGCATACATTGTAGGCATTTGTGAAAAAAATTGTCAGGAATTAATCAACTCTTTAAAGTGCACTCACTGACAGGCTGTAGCCTATCTGTGTACTCTAGCTCCTGTGCTCTGCAGTGCTGGCCACTTCCCTGTCCACTTGATTGGCAGGACCAGGAGTCAGTTGCATTCCTCATGTAATAATGTATCTTTTCATATAACTCTACTTTGTTCCGTTCCTCAGTTATTGATACTAGAAGTGTATTGATGATTTTGTAACTGGGTGTTACCAGTTTGTTTATGTCCCTGCACAGTGTTCACTGGTATCTCTGATTGGACAGTGTCAGATTGTGCAATAACATCCCCCACTGGTAACACTCAGTTGCTTACTCTATTCACTTCCTAAAGTTGTAAGCTCTCTCCGATAGTTCCATAGAAATGTATTTGCCTTGCCATAAATTAGTCACATCCTTTGGAACTGCAGGGGATATTGTAATACCCCAGAGTAAGGGCATTACTATTGTTGCACAATTTTTTTTTAATTTCACATAATTTTGATGTAATCATAATATGCAATGTAGTGGAAAGCAGGAAAAACATTCCAAATGGGGTGGAATGCTATGTGCCTGTTTTACCAACAGGTGGAATATGGCTGGCAGTGCTCTGAACCAGTAATGTAACTTACAATTCTTTCCCCCTTTGGTAGAAGTGGTTTAGCCTGATTTCCTGCCAAGGGTGGGGTGTCACGACCGCTATCCCAGCAGCAGTCGTGTCGCACCAGACGGAGGGGAAGGGGGACCCTTATCTACGGATGGGAAATAGAACGGCCACCCCTGACAAACCCTACGCTGGCATCTGTCTGCCCTGATACCCTAGACGGGGTGTGAACCCGTGCGGCGAGCAGGATGCCTAAACCCTGAGTGACCCTCAGAAGACTAGACTGGGGAAAGGCAGATGGGAGCACTAGTCACCATCACTCATGTCTAGGAGAACAACAGGGGAAGACAGTAACAAACAAACAAACAATCTCCAGCAGAGATAGACTTATCCAGTCATGAGCAGAGAAGATGATCCCAACAACGACAGTCCACGCCAGACACGAGCTCCACAGCAATACCGTCAAACAATCTCCTTCAAAGGTCAGAATAGCACTGGAAGTAAGGACTATATCTGGCAATGACTGCAAGTGAAACTGAAACTAATATAGTAGCTGGGAGTGGCAGACAGCACTCACCTGAGAAGAATGCCTTCAAACTCCCAGTCAGGACAAAAAGGTTCACAAGGCAAAACCTGGATGACATACCCTGAACCATGAAGCAAACTCACAAGCTATCGCGAGTAGAAAGTCGCTGCAACCTTCGCTTCCCAGACCTATCTGGATCAGTCACAGTCGTGACAGTACCCCCCTTTCTACGAGGGGCCACCGGACCCTCAAGACCAGGCCTCTCCGGGTGGGACCTATGAAAAGCCCGAATGAGTCTGTCCGCCTTTATCTCTGATGCTGGCACCCACATTCTCTCTTCGGAACCATAACCTTTCCAGTGCACCAGGTACTGAAGAGAGCGGCGAACATATCGTGAATCAACAATCTTTTCTACCTGAAACTCAAGACTGCCATCAACAACCACCGGTGGAGGCGGTAGTGGCAATGGTTCAGGAGGTTCTACATATCTCTTAAGCAGAGATCTGTGGAAGACATTATGGATCCTTAGAGTCTGAGGTAGCTCCAGACGAAAAGCCACCGGGTTAATGATCTTAATTACCCTATAGGGACCAATAAATCTCGGACCTAATTTCCATGAGGGAACCTTCAACTTGATATTTCTGGTAGACAACCACACCAAGTCATTCACCCCAAGGTCCGGACCTTCAGAGCGCTTCTTATCAGCCACACGTTTGTATCTGCCACCAATTCTCTTCAAACTTTCTTGCACACTCTGCCACACTGATGAAAGTGAAGACGCAAATCGTTCCTCCTCGGGAATCCCAGACGGCCCCCTCACTAAACGTACAAAACTGAGGATGGAAACCATACGCACCAAAAAATGGTGACTTATCGGTGGATTCTTGACGACGATTATTAATGGCAAACTCGGCTAACGGTAAATAAGATGACCATTCCTCCTGATTTTCGGAAACAAAGCATCTCAAATATGTCTCTAGGTTTTGATTGGTACGTTCAGTCTGACCGTTGGACTGTGGATGGAAAGATGAAGAAAACGACAGATGAACCCCTAAACGAGAACAAAAAGCTTTCCAAAATTTAGAAACAAATTGGGTACCACGATCCGAAACAATATCGGAAGGGACCCCGTGAAGCTTCATGATGTGGTCAATAAAAACCTGAGCCAGTGTGTTAGCATTAGGCAAAGCGGTCAGAGCAATAAAGTGCACCATTTTACTGAATCTGTCAACAACAACAACAATAACAGTCTTCCCCGCTGATACTGATAGATCAGTAATGAAATCCATTGATAGGTGCGTCCAAGGCCTGTTGGGGATGGCCAGAGGTAAAAGACGCCCTGCCGGACGAGTATGATCCACCTTAGAACGAGCACAGGTAGGACATGCAGACACAAAATTCAACACCTCCTGGCGCCACTTAGGCCACCAGAACCGACGAGACACTAATTCAGAGGTTGCCTTACTACCTGGGTGTCCTGCCAGTGCGGAGTTATGGTGTTCCTTTAGTATCTCCAGGCGTAAATTTTCTGACACAAACAGTTTATCCGAGGGGCAGGAGGCCGGGCGTCCCCTGAGCTTCCAACACCCTCCTCTAAACCTGAGTATAATGCAGAGACCACCACCCCCTTTTGCAAAATAGGCTCTGGAACATCATCATCACCCCCTCCAGGAAAACTTCGAGACAATGCATCCGCCTTAGTATTTTTTGCCCCCGGGCGATAGGTTATTACAAAATTAAACCTAGTAAAAAACAACGACCACCGAGCCTGTCTAGGGGTGAGACGTTTAGCAGACTCCAGATATACTAAGTTTTTGTGATCGGTAATCACTGTGACGGGATGAACCGCCCCCTCCAAAAAATGACGCCACTCCTCTAAGGCCAACTTAATAGCCAAAAGTTCCCTGTTGCCAATGTCATAGTTCCTTTCTGCAGAAGACAATTTCTTTGAAAAGAAAGCACACGGACGCCATTCACCAGGGAACGGGCCCTGAGATAGTACCGCTCCCACCCCCACCTCTGATGCGTCAACCTCTACAATAAAAGGAAGCGAGGCACCTGGCTGTACGAGAATAGGAGCCGAGGTGAATCTTTCCTTCAGAGATGTAAAGGCAGTTTTGGCTGCATGTGACCATTTGGAAAAATCGGATCCCTTTCGGGTCATGTTCGTCAGTGGTTTGACCACCAAGGAATAGTTCTTTATAAACTTCCTATAAAAATTGGCAAACCCCAGGAAGCGTTGCAATGCCTTCAGGTTCTCAGGCAGATCCCAGTCCATAATTGCCCGGACTTTCTCTGGATCCATGCGGAAACCTGAATCTGACAACACATACCCCAGAAATGGCAGTTCTTTTACGGCGAACACACATTTCTCTAATTTAGCAAACAATTTGTTGGCCCTTAATATCTGCAGCACTTGTCTCACATGGATCTTATGTGTATCCAGATCCGGAGAATAGACCAGGATGTCATCAAGATATATCACAACAAATCTCCCGATAAGGTGACTAAAAATATCGTTGACAAAATGTTGGAACACCGCAGGCGCATTAGTAAGACCAAATGGCATGACCAGATTTTCATAATGCCCTTCCGGAGTATTAAAAGCCGTCTTCCACTTATCCCCCTCTTTGATGCGAACCAGGTTATAGGCTCCTCTGAGATCCATTTTGGAGAACCATTTAGCACCAGCAACCTGATTAAAGAGGTCGGGAATGAGAGGAAGAGGATAGGGATCTCGGATAGTTATCCGGTTTAATTCCCGGAAATCCAGGCAAGGACGCAGGCCCCCATCTTTCTTTTTAACGAAAAAGAACCCTGCAGCCACAGGTGAAGAAGAGGGTCTGATGTGTCCCTTAGCCAAACTCTCCGAAATATAATCTTTCATAGCCTTCCTCTCCGGGCCAGAAAGATTGTATAACCGGGTTTTAGGTAGTTTTGCCCCAGGTAACAGATTAATTGGGCAATCATATGGACGATGAGGTGGTAACCCCTGACAACCCTTCTCAGAGAACACATCCATAAAATCTGACAGAAAGGAAGGTAGAGATGTTACAGAGAGTGTTGAGCACCTACTACTCAAGCAGTTGTCCTTACAATGTTCACTCCACTCCACAATCTCCCCGGCCTGCCAATCCACCACGGGATTGTGAGTCACCAGCCAGGAAGCCCCAAAACCATAGGAGCCGGAAGACCGTCCAGGACATAACAAGAGATATGCTCTTTATGGAGGTCCCCTACCTGCAGATGGATATTATGGACGATCTGAGTTAACTCTCTCTGAGTAAGAGGGGAGGAGTCGATGGCAAAAACAGGAATAGTTCTGCGTACCGGTTCCGGAGTAAAACCCAGAGCCTGAGCAAACCGTGAATCCACCAAGTTGACCCCCGCCCCACTGTCCAAAAAGACGGAACAGATCTCAGTCTTATTGCCCGCCACAACGGTAGCGGACAACAAAAACTGAGACATGCGTATGGAGAAAACGAATACGCCCAGACTGTTATCCTCCGCACAGTCTGGGGACTCTAGTTTTCCGGCGGCTCCTTAGTTTGTGATCTCTTGGGTTCTGAGGGACATACCTTTACAAAATGACCCCTCCCCCCACAACGAAAACAAACCTCTGACCTATGGCGGACCTTAGGAAGATTCACCCGTCTAGTGGCGCCCCCTATTTGCATTGGTTCGTCTGGATCACAACAAACCGATCCCTGCCCTATAGAGGCCTCTGTAGAATTTAATAGTCTTTCCCTGAGTCGTCTGTCGATTCTTATGGACAGAGACATAGCAGCCTCAAGAGACCCAGGGACCTCGTATACAGCCAGCGCGTCTTTTAATTTTTCAGACAACCCCTGGCAGAACTGACTCCTAAGGGCCGAGTTGTTCCATAATGTATCCGTAGCCCACCTACGGAATTCAGAACAATATAGTTCAGCTGACCGGTTCTCCTGCCGAAGTCTAAGTAGCTTAGACTCAGCCAGTGAGACCCTGTCCGGGTCATCATACACAAGACCCAAGGCTTCAAAAAACTCCTCCACTGATCGTAAGGCCGGAGAGTCAGATGGTAAAGAGAAAGCCCAAGCCTGCGGATCTCCTTGCAGGAGAGAAATTACAATGCCCACCCTTTGTTCCTCACCGCCGGAGGACCTAGGGCGTAACCTGAAGAACAATTTACAAGCTTCTCTGAAGGTTACAAATTGGTCTCTCCCTCCTGAGAACCTATCAGGAAAAGCCACTTTTGGCTCAGGAGTACCTTGGTCTCCCGTAGCAACGGTGGAACCCAAGGATTGCTGCTGCTGCTGCAGTACTGTTGCTTTTAATCCTGCCACTTCAAGGGATAACCCCTGTAATTGTTTCGCCAAAACCGTAACCGGATCCATAGTGGAACAGAAGAATACAAAGCAAAACAGCAGGCAAAAAAAAAAAAAAAGGAAATGTCACTTTTTTTTTTTTTAAAGGCCAGATATACTGTCACGACCGCTATCCCAGCAGCAGTCGTGTCGCACCAGACGGAGGGAAGGGGACCCTTATCTACGGATGGGAAATAGAACGGCCACCCCTGACAAACCCTACGCTGGCATCTGTCTGCCCTGATACCCTAGACGGGGTGTGAACCTGTGCGGCGAGCAGGATGCCTAAACCCTGAGTGACCCTCAGAAGACTACACTGGGGAAAGGCAGATGGGAGCACTAGTCACCATCACTCATGTCTAGGAGAACAACAGGGGAAGACAGTAACAAACAAACAAACAATCTCCAGCAGAGATAGACTTATCCAGTCACGAGCAGAGAAGATGATCCCAACAATGACAGTCCACGCCAGACACGAGCTCCACAGCAATACCGTCAAACGATCTCCTTGAAAGGTCAGAATAGCACTGGAAGTAAGGACTATATCTGGCAATGACTGCAAGTGAAACTGAAACTAATATAGTAGCTGGGAGTGGCAGACAGCACTCACCTGAGAAGAATGCCTACAAACTCCCAGTCAGGACAAAAAGGTTCACAAGGCAAAACCTGGATGACATACCCTAAACCATGAAGCAAACTCACAAGCTATCGCGAGTAGCAAGTCGCTGCGACTTTCGCTTCCCAGACCTATCTGGATCAGTCACAGTCGTGACATGGGGGCTGACATTGTTAGTCAGTTGAGAGGAGAATGGCCAGAGGAGTAGGGGAGCAGGGGAACTTGAATGGATCTGTGATCCATCAGCACCACAAAAAAATAAAACAAGTTCTATTTTTTTGCGGTGCGGAGGCATGGACAGAAACACCACACATCCGTGGGGTTCCGATCAGTGCTTCTCCGTATCTCTGTGATTGCGGACCTATTCACGTAGCACAATGTTCTTGTGCAAGATGCCTTAGCCAGAAAAACTAAATCTATTATGCCATTAGAATCAGTTTTGGTTGTTACTCTTTCATGAAATTAAAATCTAATATTTCTGTTGCTGAGTATACAGTTGAATTTTATGCGTCATTTACAAAACAATCTTCCATAGCAAATTATCCTAAAAATTCAGAAATTTAAACATTTTTGGCTAAATGTTAGCAACATTCATTTTTGTTTTGTTTTACATACTGTAAATATAATTTCATCCCTCAGGTGCAAGTCTGAGTCTATCCGAAGTACCGTACCACAGCTTTGCAAAAAAAACATATAAAAACGTATACATTTTTTTTACATTGCAGTAAATGGGAGACGGATGGAAGTGTAAGACAATATGTGGTTCCATCTGTTAAACATCCGTTTTTATCCAGATACTTCCTACTTCCTTTGATATATTTCAAGGCCTTATGTAAGAAAAGAAAGGTGTTACAAAAACGCATATGCTTTTGATTAAAAAAATGGACACATACATATTG
Source organism: Bufotes viridis (assembly GCA_033119425.1). Taxonomy (NCBI): domain Eukaryota; kingdom Metazoa; phylum Chordata; class Amphibia; order Anura; family Bufonidae; genus Bufotes; species Bufotes viridis. The sequence goes on from CM065589.1 coordinate 139,123,426, forward strand.
AAACGTATGCATATTCGTCAAGAATATGAGTTAAAAAAATGGATAACCACAAAAATGCATATGTTTGCATACTTTTTTTTTTACTGTATATCTAAAAGTATTCGCTTGACGTACAGCAAAAAATAGATGTGAACAGCCCCTTAACCATACAACCTCTTTAAATATTATTGTTAGAGATGAGCAAATCACTTAAAATTTAATTCAGGTGTGATTTAATTAAATTGATCAACTGATTTGATTCGGGTCTGAATCAGTTCTACAGTCGAAAGTGCTTCAAATGGCCTGAAAACTGTGCATGACATTCTAAGGTCTCCAAAAATATTTTTCTCTCTTGTTTCTCACTTTTTAAAATTACTTCCTTTTCTTTTCTCTCTTTCCAAAATTCACCCAAATCGAATCTCCAAAAATTCAGAATCGTGATCCCCATCAAATTTTTACAAAATTTGGCATAAATCCTCATTATGACGCATTATACCATATTCCTAAACTTCGGACTGAATTTCGCTTTGGATGCTTCGATTCACTCAACACTAATGGCTATATAGCCATCAATGAACACAGTAGACAGAATGACTTGAAAAAAGTTTTTAAAAAAAGTTTACAAAAAGTTTTTAAAATATAAAAAAATAAAAAAATATAAAAGTTCAAATCACCCCCTTTTCCCCAAAATAAAATTACTTAACCAATAAAAAATACACATCATTTTGTTATTTCAATATTCTGTATATTTTTTATAAATAGTGATCAAAAAGTCACACACTCTTGAAAATGATATCACTAAAAAGTACAGATTGCCCCGCAAAAATTAGCGCCCACACAGCTCTGTACGCATAACTAATCTTTTTTTAAAGGTTTTGCATTTTTTGTTCAGTATTAAAACGTAAGAAAAACTAAGTACGGTATTGTAATTGTTGTAATAATACTGACCTGGAGATTGAAGGTAACAGTTCAATTTTACTGCATAGTGAACGCTGTAAAAAAAAAATAATAATAACTGTGGCAGAATTGTTTTTTTTTAACAATTCCACCCCATTTGGAATGTTTTTCCTGCTTTCCACTACATCGTCTTCAACCACCAATGGTGCCATTAAAAAGTACAACTTGTCCCGCAAAAAATAAGCCCTCATTAGGCTGTATGAATGGAAATTTTTTAAAAAAAGTTATGACTTTTGGAAGACAGGGAGTGAAATAGAAAAATGCAAAAATGGAAAATCGTCCAGTTCTCTAAGGGTTAAAGAGCATCTGTCAGTAGGATCAACTCTTTTAAATCAGACATGTTGCCTAGTAGGTCTGATCCTGCTGATTAAATGCATATATTGCCTATAAATGCCTATAAACTGCATACGGTAGCACACTAAAGTAAAAGCATGGTTTTATGTCACCCCTGGAACATGGCCCTTGGCTGCCAGTTCACGGTCATTGTAAATATTGATATCCATATGAAATAAGATAGCGGCAGTAGCTTATGTGCTGCAACCTCTTTTCTGCAGGTGCTAGACCAGCTCAGCTACTGTCCAGCACCTGCACAGAACACAATGTAGCAGAGAAAGCTGATAGAGTGCTCACATGAGTGACCACTGCCATCTTACTTCTTGGTTCACATTCCCCATGAACTGGCAGCCTTCTGCCATGCTCTGAAGCCATCATTTGATAAAAATGAAAAACAAATCTTCTCCATAACAGAACAAAAGATCTTCTAAGCAAAGATCAGTATCAGCCCTACCAGTAAATATGCTTAGTTTAAGGCTACATGCCTTAAACTGTTTTTCTCAGCTTCCGTTTCAGTTTTTTACTTTTTTTTGCGGATAGGACAGGAACCCATTCATTTCAATGGGTCAGCAAAAAAATGCTGTCAGTTCATCCGTTTGTGTTCTGCGTCCGTTGTCCGTGTTTCCCTTCAGCAAAAAAGTAGTGCATGTCCTACTTTTCTCTCATTTGCGGACGAGGATAGGCATTTATGACAAACGATCTGTGAAAACAAAGGAATCCTCCCAAAAAAACTGATGGACCATCAGTTTTTTTTGCGGATCCCGATTTGCGGACAGCAAAAAACAACTGTCGTGTGCATGTAGCCTAAAGCTGTTGATCTTGCTGACAGACATTCTTTAAATCAGTTTACAGATATTAGATAGGCAGAATGGCTGATTTGGAAAATGATGTGATGATTGATGATACTTTTTTTGTGCCACAAAGAGGTAATAGATGCAGATAGAAGGCAAATATCAGTGGAAGAGGTAATTGCCTTGCTGTGTTTCTTCTGTTTCATGCAGTCATGCAACAGATGTGCATCCCATCAATAGAAGCTCAGATTAATGCAGATCAGTTTTAATTTATGGCACTGTCCTCCAGAAAGATAAGGGACCCAGACTGATGTGAACATCAAAGAAAAATGGTCATCTGAAATACACTAACATTCCTACCTAATGTATCTTGTAAACACCATATTGTGCCTTACTGTCTGTTGTATCTGATACAATGTAATCATGCTATGTGAAGCACTACTGAAATGCTTTACATAATAAAGTAAAAAAAGAGTAAGGCCAGCTATAGGTTTGAAAACTTTTTTTTTTACCATTGTGGAAAACCAGAGCAATCAACAATAAATTTTACTGAGAACTGTGTAGATTCTTGTTGCGTCTGGTAACATAGTAACATAGTATATAAGACCGAAAAAAGACATTTGTCCATCCAGTTCGGTCTGTTTCCTACAAGTTGATCAAGAGGAAAGCAAAAAAAGAATTTTCCCCACTTAAGGGAAAAAAATTCCTTACCGACTCCAATCAGGCAATCAGAATAACTCCCTGGATCAATGACCCATCTCTAGTAGCTATAACCTGTAATATATTATTACACTCCAGAAATACATACAGTCCCCACTTGAATTCCTTTATTGTACTCACCATCACCACCTCTTCAGGCAGACAGTTCCATAGTCTCACTACTCTTACCATGAAGAATCCTTTTCTACATTTGTGTACAAACCTTCTTTCCTCCAGACGCAGAGGATGTCCTCTCGTCACAGTCACAGTCCTGGGGATAAATAGATGATGGGAGAGATCTCTGTACTGACCCCTGATATATTTATACATAGTTTTTAGATCTCCCCTCAATCGTCTTTTTTTTTCTAAAATGAATAACCCTAATTTTGATAACCTTTCATGGTACTGTAGTTGCCCCATTCCAGTTATTACTTTAGTTGCCCTCCTCTGAACCCTCTCCAGCTCTGCTATGTCTGCCTTGTTCACAGGAGCCCAGAACTGTACACAGTACTCCATGTGCGGTCTGACTAGTGATTTGTAAAGTGGTAGGACTATGTTCTCATCACGGGCATCTATGCCACTTTTGATTCAACCCATTATATTATTGGCCTTGGCAGTAGCTGCCTGACACTGTTTTTTACAGCTTAGATTGCTGTTTATTAAAATTCCTAGATCCTTTTCCATGTCAGTGTTACCGAGTGTTTTACCATTTAGTATGTACGGGTGACTTGCATTATTCCTTCCCATGTGCATAACTTTACATTTGTCAGTGTTAAACCTCATCTGCCATTTCTCTGCCCAAGCCTCCAATCTATCCAGATCCCTCTGTAGCAGTATATTGTCCTCTTCAGTGTTAATTACTTTACACAGTTTATTGTCATCTACAAAAATTGATATTTTACTGTGCAAGCCTTCAACAAGATCATTAATAAATATATTGAAGAGAATAGGGCCCAATACTGACCCCTGAGGTACCCCACTAGTGACAGTGACCTAATCTGAGTATTAACTGTAAATGTAAGGGACAAAAAATTACTATGAATAACGATAATTAATCTTAATAATTAGGGGGTATTATTTCTTTATTATATAATATTCAGAAAACAAACCAATTCAAGGCATAGAATTACAGAGATCATAAATTATACTGCTAACGCCAACCACTCTAAGCATTAAAACAGGTTGCTCCACCATAAGAGCTTACCATCTATGCACTGAATAGGCTTTAAGTGTCTGGTAGTGGAGGTTTGAGTACTGGAATACCCACTAATTATGAGAGCAAGGTGCGTTAGCCCCAGAGGGAATTATGCATGCAAACCACTGCCCATAGTTCATTCATATCTATCGGATTGCTGGAGTTGCATGAATGACCACTGCTCCATTTACCACGAAGACTCAGGAACCCTATTCTTGTGATTATTGGGGTTCCTAGCAGTCAGCCCACCACCTATCAGCGATTTCTTAACTATCATGTGAATAAGTGATAAGCTCTTTATGGTGGGACAACCCCTTTAAATAAAAAAAATTGCACATGCTACATCTATCATTCATATCAACATAACTTATAGGCTTCTTGTAATGCCATCCGTACAGCTCTGCCTGTGTCCACCATGTTCTACTGCACACCCCTTTCCACTTTAGCGAAAATAAAAGCACAAAATAAGAGGGTGAAAAATAGAAAAATACACAACTTTTTTAGTTGTTGAAATAACGTGCCAAATGCAGCTGTAAAAATACAGTCCTCTGCTGGAAAATGCTAAATTGTTGCCACATCATAACGACATTTTAATTACATGCATGTGACTTCCTATTTTTATTTCATTAATCAAAGCTGGTTGTCTGGAGAAATAGTCAACCAGAAATACACGAAGTTGAGCGCTACTTGTAACGTCAAACCCTACTGCAAAGTGCTATGTATGAAATGCTATTCTATATGTGTACAGGTTTTCTGACTTCTAGTCACCCACAATTATTTCTGCCCATACTGCAATATGTAAAAATGTCTTTACAGAGCACAATTAAATTCAAAGCAGGACATTTCTTTATGAGATCTTTCCAGTTCACCAAGTTCCACACACCCAAAGCTATATTGTAATATAATAAAATATTTCAGTTTGAAGTAGAATGTAACAATCTTAAGTTATAAAGTGTGAAAATACTTTCTAGGCATAAATTGTAATACTCATTCACTCACTAAATAAAAAATCCCAGAGGTTCTTTCTAAAAGTCCCTTCAGCATCTTTAAAAATGTAGACACAAATATAGATACCTTATTTTATTGCTATGTTATGTATGACTGCATACTGCTATGTTATTGCTATGTTATGTATGACAGCATCAGACCTTTTATGAGAAGGACTTGTGTGTCTCCAGAGACGGAGCTAGGCTTTAATTTCATCAAAGGCAAAAATTCAGTATGTACAACAAACATATCCCTGTGGGCATGCATGGATTTGTAGATTAGCATCACAATCATTAGCCTGCCCTGCCCTGGCACTGTTTCTTCTACTGGATGCCAGACCTACTCTGCACCACCATGCAACAATGATGTATGCCTGTTCAAACTTTACTATTAACGTTTTGCCACAGGGTGACAATGACAATCTAATGTGAATAAAACAAAAAAAATCTTTAGGAAATTTAAAATTGTCTAAATGTAAGGCAAGGAAGCTGTCTTACATTTAGAACTGGCAACGGATGCGCCGAAGTTATGGAGAGGGCGGCGCCTCTTCATAACTTTCGGTGGATCCACTGCCAGCACAGGGCCTGTATTAAGACCAGCGTCTAAAACTCGGGTCTTAATTTCACCGGATTTTTCGGGAAACACTTGATTCGATCTGAATAAATTCACAGCAAATTACGTTAAAAAACGGTTTTCCTGGCTGCCGAGAGCCTTTATAGTGGTGTAGAACACTGTGCCTTGCAGTAACACGCATACTGAGTCTGCTTTGGTAGTAAAATAATACTGTGAGTCCGTATGACATGCAGATGACAGGCGTCACTCTTAGAATCACTGCATACTTAACTTATTTGGGCGGTCACGGGGCCAAAACTGACCAAATAACTCAAGTATCAACTCAGCCTTACAGGTAGATGTTAGCGTCAAGAAGAAGCGCACTCCTTTAACACCCTCGTCAGCTGATTCCACATAGATGTCTACAGAACCTGTTCTATTAAATGCTTTTACAAGTAGAGCCCCCCGACACAGTGGAGAGGGTGTCAGCAGTAAGTTTGTGTTGACGTCACTGATTAATTTTCCCCATTCTCTGATCCGTCAGAACAATTACCCAGAAAAACGGACTGTCTGCTGAGCAGACAGTTAGCATTTGCTCAATAATCCATCAGTATTGTTAAAGGCAAAAAAAAAAACAGAGTGGATCTAAAACAGAGATGACACGTGAATGGAATATTTGCATGCCTTCTGTGTTTTCTACCCACTCCTGCTTTTGGCTACCAAATAATAAGCCAATCCTGAATGGAACATACAGCCCTTAATGCTTTTACACTGACAGGATCCGTTGTGTGTCTCATTTTTTCTTCCTTCTGACAGATCAGAAGAAGTGTCAAATAAATGATGATGTCAGCCAGGCCGAAAGCCTGGACCAGTCATGAAGTGAGGGTGGGAGAGTGGGAAGGAGGGTGGGAAAAGCATGAGAAGTCCACAGAGTGGCCCTATGACATAGTGGTGAGGTGGAAGCAGCATGAGGAAACCACAGAGTGGCCCAATGACAGGGTCTGGAGTTGGCAGCAGTATGAGGAGGCCACCGAGTGGCACACTGACCAAGTCTGCAGGTGGCGGCAGCATAAGGAGACCACAGAATGGCACACTGACCAAGTCTGAAGGTGGCAGTAGCATGAGGAGACCACTGAGCGGCACAATGACATAGTCTGGAGGTGGCAGCATCAGGAGGCCACAGACTAGCAAGGTGACATACTGTGGAGGTGGGTGGCAATACCTGTACCCACTGAAGAGGGTGGGTTAAAGAAGGATCACTTGGGATCAGATGGTTGGCATCAGGCGAGTAACAGCAACAGAATAGTAGCTGAGGCAGGTAGCCAGAAGAAACTGGTATGTTTTGTCAAATTGTTTGTGTGGCACCATGGATGATCTAGTCTGATGCATCAGGCATTGGTGTGTGGAAATCCTGGCTGATCCATGCCTGATTAATTTTGATGCAGTGTCCCACTATGTGCTATATGTGGGCACTTTAAACTGTTGGACTGAAATGGGCCATTATACGCTTTCAACAGAAAAAACTGCAGAAGTGACCAGAGAATATATTTTTCTTGTTGGACTGAAATGCGCGCCTATACACTTTCACCAGAAATAACTGCAAAAGTGAACTCGGAATATATTTTTCTTGTAGTACTGAAATACTTCCCTATACACTTTCACCAGAAATAACTGCAGAAGTCACCTGAGAATATATTTTTATTGTTGGTCTGAAATAGGCCACTATATACTTTCAACAAAAAACTGTGAAGTGCGTATATATTTTTCTTGTAGTACTTAAATACGCCCCTATATGCTTTCACCAGATATAACTGCAACAGTGCAGTGCGTATATATTTTTCTTGTTGTACTGAAATATGCCCCTATATGCTTTCAACAGAAATAACTGCAGGGGTGAACTGAGAATATATTTTTCTTGTAGTACTGAATAATATACTAAGATATAAACCACTAAAGGCTTTTCAACATAACACTTGCAGCCCAATAACAAAACGCTGGAATGACAGAGCTGTCTTGGATCCCCAAATAATATTTCCCTGCACTTGTAAATTACTTTCCTATCATTGTCCCTAGTGCCTTCTGACATCTCTCCCTGCACTAAAAAGCTGTGAAATGATTCCTCCCTATCCTTTCCCTGCACTTAAATAGTTTTTTCTGTCTATTTTTTCCACAATCTTTTTTCCACTCGCAGTCCCTAGCGCCTTCACACGTCTGTCCCTGCACTCTGAATGCTGGAAAATGTCTGACTGTAAGACGGCCACCGTATTTATACGGCTGTGACTTCACAGGGCTGTGTTGCTGCTGATTGGCTGCATGCAGGCATGTCAATCTGAGTGATCCCGCCTTCCCAGAGTTCCTTGCCCCATGTCCTCAGTCCTCACATGTGTAGCCGCAATTTTATGAAAATTGCGATTCGTCACCACGATGCCCGAGGAAATTCGCATTCGTTGTGACTCAAATTTTTCCTGAAATTCTAAACAAATTCCACTTTGTCAGCTTCGATTCACTCATCTCTAGTCTTAATAAAATGTGCCCCTTTGTTTTAAGGCTGAAAAAAGAGATATGCCCATCCAGTTTATCCTGTTATCCTGCTAAGCTGATCCAGAAGAATGCAAAAAACCTCTCATGAGCATTTTTTTTTTAATTAAAAAATGATCAAAAAGTTACACATACCTCAAGCCCTGCAACAAATTGAGCTCAGCTCTGCTCAGCTCAAATAGATTTTTTTTATTTTTTCTAAGTATTAAAATGTAACAAACTATTAAAATTTGGAATTGCTGTACTGACTCTACCGTATGAAATATTAAATTATGCCATTAGAAAGTTTAACTCGGCCCACAAAAACACCTCATTACAGCTATGTGAGCAGAGAAAATGAAAACTAAAAAATGAAAACATAAAAAAAAAAAAATTATGATGCCAAGGGGTTAATGAGACAAAATATGACACTAACAATAGGACTTTAAAGGGCTTTACTGTACAATACCTCCATTCTGTACAGAGACATTCTTCTTGAGAAGAATAGCTATATACCGTACCTACGGCACCTGATGGAGACTGTATGTTAGGAAATGGAGGCCAGGTGGCTCCAAAAAGAAGCCATATAATCTCTGCACATTCCTGCATTTCTGTATATGGATGGATATGGATATATATATATATATATATATATATATATATACAGGAATGTGCAGAAATATATATATATATATATATATATATATATATATATATATATATATCTCTGCATCTATAGCTATATTCATTCTTTGGAATTAAATTTTCAAGCTGTCAAATACATTGGTGACCCATTACAATGTAAATTTTTTCCAGTTAAGCATAAAGGCATTAGTTGTGACAGGGGACATTACACACAGTAAAGCAATGAGATACACGCTGGTAAAGCTAGATTATACCACAATTGCAGATCTAACCTTTTCACGACCTCTGTCAGAAACTGTTTTTAAGACCCCGTTATGTAGCTATTGAACTATAGCATATAGCAAGATCAGTCACTGCCCCACAGAGCAGACCTGTAGCCTTGACTTGAGCTTAATTTATTTCTACATTTTTTTAAAATTTTCATGGCAAACAGGTGTGAGAACAGGTAATAGTAACTAGTACGATAAATGGCTTTACTGTAAAACAGAGAGAGCAAGAAATAAAATATACCGGTATTATTAAAAATAAAGAAAAAAATCCTAGGAAAATGCAGACAGGAATATGCAGATTTTCAGGCCAATTGGAACACTTTCAATCTCTAGTAAGTTTAAAGAAGAAAACTGGAAATGTTGACAGGACAGCTTGCTTTCTTTTTTAATCAGAAGACAGTGGTGAGTATTCTCTGCCCAGTCGTCTGCTTCTGGTGTTGTAAAATGCCCCATTATATTGCAATCCTGCAGTGGTTAAACTAAATGTTGGATTGTACATCTTTCTAGTCAGATGCCAAATTAAAGAGAGTTCATGGGAGTTCATTGTTCAATATACCACAGTCTGAAATGTGCAAGCTACAATTAAGTAAAAGCTGGTTTTACTCCTAAGGCTAGTTTAACACTAGCACTTTGACCTCTCTGCATTCCAGCATTGTGGAAGTTACAGCATCGCCGCCTGGCCCCATTGACTATAATGGGGACTGGCAGAGATGCGGCACAACCTGGCAAACATGGCAATTGTGGGCCGGACGAAAACCGCTGCGCAGCATGTTTGCCGAGTTGCGGCTAGATCTCCGCCGGTCCCCATCATAGTCAATGGGCTGGAGGTTGTCAGGTAAAGTCCAGCATTGCTAGAACCAGACATCTATGGCAGCTGCTCCTTGCCGAAACAGCCTGCCGTAAATGCCTAACGCTAGTATGAAAATAGCCTAAGGTACAATTTAGTTTAGAAGCATTATCTTGCATTGGGTATGGTTTACCAGAAATAATCTTATGTGTAAATTGATAATAAAAATTGTAACATTTTAAGGCTATATTCACAACATAGCTCAGTTGCAACAACAGGAGTTCCACCAGGTTTCAATATTATTTTCCGTTATAACATGGTTATATCAGAAAATAATAGCATTCTTAAGACATAATTCTAAATAAAATGGCCATTGAGAGGTTCAAAATAATAAAAAAACCTCACCTCATCCACTAGATCACGCAGCCGGTATCCTCTTCTTTCTTCAGGACCTGCAAAAGGACCTGCAATGATGTCACCACGTGGTGAGCGCGGTGACGTCATCGCTGGTCTTGCTAAATGAAGATAGAAGATCCTTTTAACCCGTCAATGGCCATTTTATTCAGCATTCTATCTTAAGAATGCCATTATTTTCCATTACAGCCTTGTTATAATGGAAAATAATAAAATCACCCGAACATCGAACCCGAACTTCAGTGAAAAAGAGCATGATTTTGCAGTTCAGGTTCGCTCAACACTATACAGGACGTCAGCCTAGGGACTGCAGATCCAGCTGGTAGACTTTAGAACTGCTCTTGACCATTGAGAGGTTAAAAATAATAAAAAAAACTCACCTCATCCACTTGATCGCGCAGCTGGTATCCTCTTCTTTCTTCAGGACCTGCAAAAGGACCTGCAATGATGTCACCGTGCTCACCTTGTGGTGAGCGTGGTGACGTAATTGCTGGTCCTGCTAAATGAAGATAGAAGATCCTTTTAACCCCTCAATGGCCATTTTATTTAGCATTCTGTCTTAAGAATGCTATTATTTTCCATTACAACCATGTTATAATGGAAAATAATAAAATCAACCAAACATCGAACCCGAACTTTAGTGAAAAAGAGCATGAAGTTTTGCAGTTCAGGTTCGCTCAACAATATACAGGACGTCAGCCTGTAAATTGTCTGGCAGAGATGCGGCCACAACCCGGCAAGCATGACAATTTTGGGCCGGACGAAAACTGCTGTGCAGCATGTTTGCCGGGTTGCGGCTAGATCTCCGCCGGTCCCCATCATAGTCAATGGGCTGGAGGATGTCAGGTAAAGTCCAGCAGTGCTAGATCCAGACATCTCTGGCAGCTGCTCCTTGCCGAAACTGCCTACCGTAAATGCCTAACGCTAGTATGAAACTAGCCTAAGGTACAATTTAGTTTAGAAGCATTATCTTGCACTGGTTATGGTTAACCAGAAATATTCTTATGTGTAAATTGATAATAAAAATGGTAACATTTTAAGGCTATATTCACAACATAGCTCAGTTGCAACAACAGGAGTTCCATAAGGTTTCTATAACGTTTGATGTACAATGCTATTTTTGCTGTTAAAAAGGTGGACACTTTGCCAAAATCCTAGTGGTGACACACTTGGCATTGTCCCAGCTCAAGCCTCCATGATAAATGGGAACAGAGTGTAAGTATTTTAAAAATATGCAGTACAGAGACATATATGTGAGGAGCTCCTCTCTATATCAGCTGAATTCCCTGCAATCCATTATCCTGCTACTATTTTGAGCCTCCATACCTTCTGGAACATCTCCTGGTATTGTTTAGATTTGATTAGAGGTGACATAGGCCTCTGGAAGCATGCTAAAAGGCTGCAACCTACTCTGAAACTAAAGCCTCTGCCTCGATTATGGTTGCAGCAGGCTAACGCGTGGCAGGGAACTGCAGGATTTTGGCTCTAGCTCCGGATATCAGCCAGGGCAACACCTCAGCTTTTACTGACATGGATCGGAGACAACCTGTGCTTTAAAACCTTACCAGCCAGTTGCGGCCTGAGCTATATCCGAGGCCTCCATCTCAATTAGGACTGGATCCAGAGCATTGGAGGTGATGGGGTGACACCAGACCTAAGCTCATTATGACCTGTCGGGGCCCTTGCTGAGTGATTAGAAGGGTGATAATGAGGCTAGCCAGTGGACACTGAAGTCCAGGGGTGGACAAATGGAGAGCAGCCATATTTTAAACACCAGCCAGCTTGTTTGCACACAGCACCTTCCATGTGTGTCTTATAAATCCATTCAGGACACTGTTGTTAGGCTTGTATATCATTCACCTACCTGTGTGCACCTTCATATCCCTATTATCTCTCAAACATCCAATTGCCTCAGTGGACTGCCTGCATAATCTTAAAGGGCCATTGACTCTCTTTTTAATGGTGGGCCACGCCAGCTTACAACTGTTTCAAACATTTAGCATTGTTTTTTGAGGGCCATTGACCCAAGTCTGCATATTTGCATATTTACTACAGCTGCCTAATGCGGTATTCTGCGTTCATATATAATGTATATAATGTAACTCCACTTCCATACCTATCAAGTATCTGTTCAATGATGGTGATGGACATCTAAGCCTCAGACTCCTCACACAGGGTACCGCCATCAGCTCGTGTACCAGATATTAAATCCATGGTGAAGATAAGGAGAGCAAGATAAGGTGCAACTTACTTGGATCCAAATGTTGCTACGGGCAACATGAATACGTTTTTACGCTTAGCCGAACAGACCAAAAAAGCTAACTCACACTTCTGCTGACCACAAAATGGCAGACTCAGACGAGGATAGTATTTCCAACACCGCATTTATGGGGTATAATTCTGATTCCACTTCCGTCACCAAATCCTTTCTCAAAAATACCTTGATGCAAGCACTTCAGACAGTTGTTAAAGAGCTAAGTGATCTCAAAGTGGATGTGCGCCAAATCGGGAATAGGATTGAAAATTTAGAAACAACCCAAGAAGATCTCTCTGATTATGTGAAACTCCTCAAAAATGCCGTACAAACTCCAGACTATCCATTTAAATAAATGCACTTCTTTTATTGATCAAGAGTAGAGATGAGCGAACACCTGGATGTTCGGGTTCGAGAGGTTCGGCCGAACTTTCCGGAAAATGTCCGGGTTCGTGATCCGAACTCAACCAACCAACTTTTGGGCACTAAAAAGGCTGTAAAAGACTCCTGGAAAGGGCTAGAGGGCTGCAAAAGGCAGCAAAATGTAGGTAAATCCCCTGCAAACAAATGTAGATAGGGAAATGAATTAAAATAAAATAAAATAAATAAAAATTAACCAATATCAATTGGAGAGAGGTCCCACAGCAAGGAATCATGCGGACTCATATCATCCACCACTGGAGAAGGCCACTCTCATTTATTTGGGACCAGCACCCAGACAGAGGATACAGGTCCCACAGCAAGTAATCATGCTTCATATCAACCACCACCGGAGAAGGCCACTCTCATGTATTTTGGACCAGCACCCAGACAGAGGATACAGGTCCCACAGCAAGGAATAAGGCATCATATCAACCACCACCGGAGAAGGCCACTCTCATTTATTTTGGACCAGCACCCAGACAGAGGATACAGGTCCCACATCAAGGAATCATGCGTCATATCAACCACCACCGGAGAAGGCCACTCTCATGTATTTTGGACCAGCACCCAGACAGAGGAGAGAGGTCCCACATCAAGGAATCATGCGTCATATCAACCACCACCGGAGAAGGCCACTCTCATTTATTTTTGACCAGCACCCAGACAGGGGATACAGGTCCCACAGCAAGGAATCATGCCTCATATCAACCACCACTGGAGAAGGCCACTCTCATTTATTTGGGACCAGCACCCAGACAGAGGATACATGTCCCACAGCAAGGAATCATGCGTCATATCAACCACCAACGGAGAAGGCCACTTTCATGTATTTTGGACCAGCACCCAGACAGAGGAGAGAGGTCCCACATCAAGGAATCATGCGTCATATCAACACCCACCGGAGAAGGCCACTCTCATTTATTTGGGACCAGCACCCAGACAGAGGATACAGGTCCCACAGCAAGGAATCATGCGTCATATCAACCACCACCGGAGAAGGCCACTTTCATGTATTTTGGACCAGCACCCAGACAGAGGAGAGAGGTCCCACATCAAGGAATCATACGTCATATCAACCCCCACCGGAGAAGGCCACTCTCATTTATTTTGGACCAGCACCCAGACAGAGGATACAGGTCCCACAGCAAGTAATCATGCGTCATATCAACCACCACCGGAGAAGGCCACTCTCATTTATTTTGTACCAGCACCCAGACAGAGGATACAGGTCCCACAGCAAGGAATCATGCGTCATATCAACCACCACCGGAGAAGGCCACTCTCATTTATTTTGTACCAGCACCCAGACAGAGGATACAGGTCCCACAGCAAGGAATCATGCGTCATATCAACCACCACCGGAGAAGGCCACTTCATTTATTTTGTACCAGCACCCAGACAGAGGATACAGGTCCCACAGCAAGGAATCATGCGTCATATCAACCACCACCGGAGAAGGCCACTCTCATGTATTTTGGACCAGCACCCAGACAGAGGAGAGAGGTCCCACATCAAGGAATCATGCGTCATATCAACCCCCACCGGAGAAGGCCACTCTCATTTATTTTGGACCAGCACCCAGACAGAGGATACAGGTCCCACAGCAAGGAATCATGCGTCATATCAACCACCACCGGAGAAGACCACTCTCATTTATTTCGGACCAGCACCCAGACAGAGGAGAGAGGTTTTCACAGCAGAGAATCAGGCATTTAGATCACCCACCACAGGAGTAGGCCATCATTTAATGGGACCCCGGCAACCATGTCAGATGGCACAAACATCAGTTTCACATCACCCAGCACAAGAGAAGGCCACTTTGAGAGACTTTGACCCCTGCACCCAGACGGAGGAGAGAGGTTTCACAGCAGAGAATCAGGCATTTAGATCACCCACCACAGGAGTAGGCCATCATTTAATGGGACCCTGGCAACCATGTCAGATGGCACAAACATCAGTTTCACATCACCCAGCACAAGAGAAGGCCACTTTGAGAGACTTTGACCCCTGCACCCAGACGGAGGAGAGAGGTTTTCACAGCAGAGAATCAGGCATTTAGATCACCCACCACAGGAGTAGGCCATCATTTATTGGGACCCTGGCAACCATGTCAGATGGCACAAACATCAGTTTCACATCACCCAGCACAAGAGAAGGCCACTTTGAGAGACTTTGACCCCTGCACCCAGACGGAGGAGAAAGGTTTCACAGCAGAGAATCAGGCATTTAGATCACCCACCACAGGAGTAGGCCACCATTTAGTTAATTTGACCCCTGCACCCATGTCAGATGGTACAAGCATCAGTTTTACATCACCCAGCACAAGAGAAGGCGACTTTGAGAGACTTTGACCCCTGCACCCAGACGGAGGAGAGAGGTTTTCACAGCAGAGAATCAGGCATTTAGATCACCCACCACAGGAATAGGCCACCATTTAATGGGACCCCGGCAACCATGTCAGATGGCACAAGCATCAGTTTCACATCACCCAGCACAAGAGAAGGCCACTTTGAGAGACTTTGACCCCTGCACCCAGACGGAGGTGAGAGGTCCCACAGCAGAGATTGAAGGCATTTATATCAGCCAGCACAGGAGAAGGCCGCTTTCAGTGACTTAGGCCTTAGCACCGACACCGAGGAGACAGGTCAGATAGCACAAGCATCAGTTTCACATCAACCACCACAGGAGAAGGGCACTTTTAGAGACTTTGACCCCTGCAGCCACACGGAGGAGAGAGGTCCCACAGCAGAGATTCAGGCATTTATATCAGCCAGCACAGGAGAAGGCCGCTTTCAGTGACTTAGGCCTTAGCACCGACACAGAGGAGACAGGTCAGATAGCACAAGCATCCGTTTTACATCAACCACCACAGGAGAAGGGCACTTTTAGAGACTTTGACCCCTGCAGCCACACGGAGGAGAGAGGTCCCACAGCAGAGATTCAGGCATTTATATCAGCCAGCACAGGAGAAGGCCGCTTCAGTGACTTAGGCCTTAGCACCGACACAGAGGAGACAGGTCAGATAGCACAAGCATCAGTTTTACATCAACCACCACAGGAGAAGGGCACTTTTAGAGACTTTGACCCTGCAGCCACACGGAGGAGAGAGGTCCCACAGCAGAGAATCAGGCATCATGTCAACCACCACAGGAGTAGGCCACCTTTGTTTCTTTGACCCCTGCACCCAGAAAGAGGAGAGAGGTCCCACAGCAGAGAATCAGGCATTTCGATCACCCACCACAGGAGAAGGCCGCTTCAGTGACTTTGGCCCCTGCACCCACACAAAGGAGACATGTCAGACAGCACAAGTATAACATTCATATCACCCAGCACAGGAGAAGGACACTTTCATGTACTTTGGCCCCGGCACCCAGACAGAGGGAAGGTTCATTCAACTCTGGGTTGCACCCCAAGATCCTACTTAATTTCAAAATTGATTTTTCAATGAAGAAGTGGCCAGGAGTACAAGACAACATGGTTTAAGGCAGTTATTAAGGACTACTCTGCACAAGGGAGGGTCAGGTCTTGTGGGATCCATGCCTGGTTCATTTTTATAAACGTCAGCTTGTCCACGTTGGCTGCGGACAGGCGGCTGCGCTTATCAGTAATGACGCCCCTGCCGTGCTGAATACACGTTCAGATAAAACGCTGGCCGCCGGGCAGGCCAGCACCTCCAAGGCATAACATGCTAATTCTGGCCACGTGGACAATTTGGAAACCCAGAAGTTGAATGGGGCCGAACCATCCGTCAGTACGTGGAGTTGTGTGCAGACGTACTGTTCAACCATGTTAGTGAAATGTTGCCTCCTGCTAACACGCTCCGTATCAGGTGGTGGGGCAGTTAGCTGTGGCGTGGAGACAAAACTTTTCCACATTTCTGCCATGCTAACCCTGCCCTCAGAGGAGCTGGCCGTGACACTGCTGCGTGGGCGACCTCTAGCTCCTCCTCTGCCTTGGCCTTGGCCTTCCACCTGTTCCCTGTGACAGTTGGGAATGCTCTCAGGAGCGCATCTACCAGTGTGCGCTTGTACTCGCAAGCATCTTCCTATCACGCTCCAGTGCAGGAAGTAAAGTGGGCACATTGTCTTTGTACCGTGGATCCAGCAGGGTGGCCACCCAGTAGTCAGCACACGTTAAAATGTGGGCAACTCTGCTGTCGCGCAGGCACTGCAGCATGTAATCGCTCATGTGTGCCAGGCTCCCAGAGGTAAGGACAAGCTGTCCTCTGTGGGAGGCGATCGTCATCATCCTCTGTATCCCCCAGCCACGCACCAGGGATGTGCCTGCGCTGTGCTGGGTGCCACCCCGCTGTGAACCTGCTTCATCCTCATCCTCCTCCACCTCCTCCTCATCCTCCTCGTCCTCCAGTAGTGGTCCCTGGCTGGCCACATTTGTACCTGCCCTCTGCTGTTGCAAAAACCTCCTCTGAGCCACTTCTAACAGACTGGCCTGAAAGTGCTAAAACGACCCGTCATCCTCCTCCTCCTCCTCCTGGCCCTGGCCCACCTCCTCTTCCATCATCGCCCTAAGCGTTTCTCTAGGAGACATAGAATTGGTATCGTCACGCTGATAACAGTGGCATCGCCACTGGCCATGTTGGTGGCGTACTCTAAACAGCGCAACAGGGCACACAGGTCTCGCATGGAGGCCCAATCATTGGTGGTGAAGTGGTGCTGTTCCGCAGTGCGACTGACCCGTGCATGCTGCAGCTGAAACTCCACTATGGCCTGCTGCTGCTCGCACAGTCTCTCCAGCATGTGCAAGGTGGAGTTCCACCGGTGGGCACGTCGCATATTAGGCGGTGAGCGGGAAGGCCGAGTTCCGCTGTAGCGCTGACAGGCGAGCAGCGGCAGGATGTGAACGCCGGAAGCGCGCACAGACGGCCCGCACTTTATGCAGCAGCTCTGACATGTCTGGGTAGTTGTGAATGAACTTTTGCACCACCAAATTCAGCACATGCGCCAGGCAAGGGATGTGCGCCAAACCGGCTAGTCCCAGAGCTGCCACGAGATTTCGCCCATTATCGCACACCACCAGGCCGGGCTTGAGGCCCACCGGCAGCAACCACTGGTCGGTCTGTTGTTCAATACCCCGCCACAACTCCTGCGCGGTGTGGGGCCTGTCCCCAAACATATGAGTTTCAGAATGGCCTGCTGACGTTACCCCGGGCTGTGCTGAAGTTGGTGGTGAAGGTGTGTGGCTGACTGGATGAGCTGGTGGAAGCAGAGGAGGAGGAGGAGGAAGCCGAGTAGGAGGAGGAGGCTACAGGAGGCAAAGAATGATGCCCTGTGATCCTTGGCGGCGGAAGGACGTGCGCCAAGGAACTCTCCGCCTGGGGCCCAGCCGCCACTACATTTACCCAGTGTGCAGTTAGGGAGATATAGCGTCCCTGGCCGTGCTTACTGGTCCACGTATCTGTGGTTAGGTGGACCTTGCCACAAATGGCATTGCGCAGTGCACACTTGATTTTATCGGACTCTTGCATGTGCAGGGAAGGCACGGCTGTCTTGGAGAAGTAGTGGCGGCTGGGAACCACATACTGGGGGACAGCCATGGCCATCAGCTGTTTGAAGCTGTCTAGTGTCCACCAGCCGGAATGACAGCATTTCAAAGGCCAGTAGTTTAGAAATGCTGGCATTCAGGCCAAGGGCTCGAGGGTGACTAGGTGGGAATTTGCGCTTCCTCTCAAAGGTTTGAGAGATGGAGAGCTGAACGCTGCTGTGTGAAATAGTGGAGACGCTAGGTGACTGTGTCGGTGGTGGTGGTGGTGTCGGTGGCACATCCTCTGTTTGCTGCTCGGCAGGTGGCAACATTCCTCTCGAGGCGGAAGCCGAGGCAGCAGCGGTAGAGGGAGCAGGGGGAGCCTGAGCGGGTTCCTTGTTTTTAAGGTGTGTACTCCACTGCAGTTCATGCTTTGCATGTAGATGCCTGATCATGCAGGTGGTGCTCAGGTTAAGAACGTTAATGCCTCGCCTCAGGGTCTGATGGCACAGCGTGCAAACCACTCTGGTCTTGTCGTCAGCACATTGTTTGAAGAAGTGCCATGCCAGGGAACTCCTTGAAGATGCCTTTGGGGTGCTGGGTCCCTGTTGGCGCTGGCCAATAGCAGGCGAACTCGCTGGATGGCGGCTGTTCTGCATTTGCCCCCTGCTCCCTCTTTGGCTTCGCTGTTGTCTCGGTCTCACCACTGCCTCTTCCTCTGAACTATTTAAGTCAGCGGCACGACCTTCAGTCCATGTGGGGTCTAAGACCTCATCGTCCTCTGCATCGTCTTCCACCCAGTCTTCCTCCCTGACTTATTCCTGTTCAGTCTGCACACTGCAATAAGACGCGGCAGTGGGCACCAGTGTTTTGTCATCATCAGAGACTCGGTCACTCTGCTGTGGTGGTATTCCCATGTCCTCATCATCTGGATACATAAGTGGTTGTGCGTCAGTGCATGGAATGTCTTCCACCGCTGGGGAAGGGCTAGGTGGACGCCCCAGGAAAACCGTGGGAGCAGAGTCTTCAAACAGAATAGGAGACTGCTGCATAACTTGAGGCTCAGCCAGTTTCCCTGATATGCATGGGGGTGATGTGACAGACTGATGAGCTTGGTTTTCAGGTGCCACCTGTGCGCTTTCCGCAGAAGACTGGGCGGAAGACAATGTGGTGAACGTGCTGGAAGCACTGTCGGCCACCCAATCGACTAATGCCTGTACCTGCTCAGGCCTTACCATCTTCATAACGGCATTGGGCCCCACCAAATATCGCTGTAAATTCTGCCGGCTACTTGAGGGAGTTGGTTCACTACTTTGTGCGCCTGAGGCCGAACGGCCACGTCATCTGCCAGCAACAGAGGCTCCACGGACACCACCACGACCGCATCCTCGTCCCTTAATAGAATGTTTCCTCATTGTTGCGATTCAACTCGCACCACAATAAAATATATTATTTTTTAGACCCAAAATTCCCACACTGGAAGATATAATTATTTTTTCCAGTATTAATTACAAGAAGACTGCTGCAAATTGGACACCAGAATTTTTAATATGCTAGTTTTGGTACATAGCTTCCCACACGGGGAGATATAATTCCTTTTTACAGGAGTGAAAACGTGAGGTCTACTGTTTCTGGTCTAACAAACACCAGATTGATTAAATTGGCCTTTTTTTTCACCAAAATTACAACACTGGACAATAATGCCTTTTTGCGGTATTAATTACAAGAAGACTGCTGCAAATTGTACATGTACACCCTGCGAATATCCGATCACCGCTGCGCACGTGGCGGTGATCGGAACCCAGTGCCTGCTAAAATCATTTAGCAGGCACCTTGGCACAATGCCCAGGGGGGTCCTGTGACCCACCCATGTCGGCGATCGCAGCAAACCACAGGTTAATTTAGACCTGCGGTTTGCTGAGCTTTCTGTAGTCTCTGATCCCTGCGGTCTGTGACCGCAGTGATCAGAGACTAAAAAAGTGCCCCAAACTTATAAATTTTAACCCCCCCTCCACCCCGCCTTATTAGTGTCCCGCGGTGCAGGGGGGTGGAATTGCGGGCGGCGCGGGAGGCAATTGCGATCACCCGCCTGCCTCCTTTAAAATTATTTCCCTGGTGTCTAGTGGGTATAGCAGGGGGTCAGTACATTGCTGACCCCCTGCTATAAACTGCTGACATCTGTGCTGCAGATGTCAGCAGTTTAACCCCTTCCATACTGCGGTCCGTACGGACCACGGTATGGAAATGGTTAACAGGAAGGGAGCTTCTGTGCCTTTGCAGCCCCCCGACAGGATGGGATAGCAGAGGGCGGGAGCTCCCCTCCCTTCCCATCACCCGCTACTCTGTTCTGGCAGCGGGTGATGGTTGCCATGGGAGCCAGACGCTTTCAGAAGCGTCTTGCTCTGTCCATGGCACTGAAACTCTGAATAGGCTTTTGCTAAAGGCAAAAGCCTATTCAGACTTTGTAAAGTAAAAAATACAGTAAGTACACTATATAGTGTACTTACTGTATTATAATAAACTCTTAACAGCAATATCAAAGATTAGTGTGGTTTAACCAAGAACACCTATCAAGTACAACTACTCCACACCATATCATTATAAAAATAAATTTTTATTATGGATACACAAAGTAACAATATAACATCACAATAGTGAAAGGTAACGAGAAGAAAAACACATAAGCCAGCATGTGCCCGGACAAAATACCCACAGATGATAAGATACAATTCAAAAACCCAGCTTAATGGTTGTTAAATACTTCCAGAGTGTACATAAATATAGATAAGATGTCACAGGACCTAATACAACACAACGCCTGGGCATGAGTGAAATATATGTAATGCTTACATCAAGTAATAGGGGTCTGGGATCACAGCAGGCAGCACACCCAACAGCCGTTTCGCACCCTCAATTCTTCCTGGGGCGTGATTCTAACCGGACTTCCCCCCCCTTTAAATACCCGCACAGCACCGCCCACAATTAACTCAACCACTCACATACATCACACTAGGTGAGGGCTACCTGTCACTCACCCACACTTCCTCATGCGTCATGTTCGTGTGTCGCACGTACGCTTCCTCAACCCGAGTTGTTCCGGTCACGTGATTCAAAGAGTGCCGCCCCTAAGAGTCACATGATCGGGGCGCACCGGAGACACACATACGATCTCATATATGTGCCAGCCCTAGCTAAAAACCACTTTAGGAGTGTAAGTTTTCCATTTAGCAATCCCGTATACAGTCCTATTATGTGCGCTTAAGGGATACCACTATGTAATAACATGATTACAATGGTATAATTAATTACATATACGCTATAACATGATTTCAATTAATACACCTAATCAATAAAAACTATAAATATAAAAATACAATCTCATTTACAATCATTTTCAATCATATAATATATAGTGCATAGTATCACATAACATATAATATATAAAAATAATATAACTTAATATATAACGTATTACAGTGAAATAGTCATATGATCATAAATATACCTATGGTGAATAAAATAATACGTGATGGTGAAAGTGCAAAAAGTGCAGGTGCCCGTGCAAAAAAGTGCATTAGTGCATAAAAGAAAAAACGTGCTCATAAAATACCAGTTTGTATATATATATAATAATATTCTACACCGGATTCACTACAATGGCGCGTATGTGCAAACAACAGTTCATTATAACGCATGAGGTCAGTGGGAACAATTATGAACATTATAAGAATGAGCGATTAGATATCGAAACCTTCGCGTTTCAGTCCTATATCAGATCCACCATAAAATAGAAAGAAACATGGTAGCAATAGCAAAACTAGTGTAATATTAAAATTCTGTATCCCCGATGGCTATGATGGATTCTCCATTGTTCTATACTCTCACCGCTATCACCGGAGGAGGGAGAACTATGATTGGGACAGCGGTTGATCTACTATTAGAAGACAATGCATTTGCAGAGAGGAGGGAACAAATATATTAAAATAATTATAAAAATTTTTTTAGAATACATACAACAATAACCTGTTAAAACCAACTACCCACAAGGGGTGTATACACATAGAGCCAGGTCCCTCTAATGCCAATTAACGTCATATCATCACTCAGAGGAATGGAGCAAACGTATTATAGTCATTAAGCCCATAAGGGGCAACAGTCTTCAGCACATGTATCCATCTAGTCTCCCGCTGGGCCAAGACCTTTTTCCAATTGCCACCTCTATTTGGAATTTTTACATGGTCAATCCCACGGAATCTCAATTTGTCCGCCTCACAATTATGCATCAGTTTGAAGTGTTTAGGGATAGTTGTCAGTATGTTGGTATCCTGTATTTCACGTGCTGCCTCAATTCCTAGTATATGTTCCCGGATGCGTTTTTTAAGGGGGCGTGAAGTCATTCCAATGTAAATCAATTTACATGGACAGCACGCCCAATAGACAACCCCCGTCGTATTACAATCAATCGCATGGGTGATCTTGAGTTCCCTCCTATAGGATGAATCCCAAAACACATCACATTGTCACGACCGCTATCCCAGCAGCAGTCGTGTCGCACCAGACGGAGGGGAAGGGGGACCCTTATCTACGGATGGGAAATAGAACGGCCACCCCTGACAAACCCTACGCTGGCATCTGTCTGCCCTGATACCCTAGACGGGGTGTGAACCAGTGCGGCGAGCAGGATGCCTAGCTCCACGAGCTCCACAGCAATACCGTCAAACGATCTCCTTCAAAGGTCAGAATAGCACTGGAAGTAAGGACTATATCTGGCAATGACTGCAAGTGAAACTGAAACTAATATAGTAGCTGGGAGTGGCAGACAGCACTCACCTGAGAAGAATGCCTACAAACTCCCAGTCAGGACAAAAAGGTTCACAAGGCAAAACCTGGATGACATACCCTGAACCATGAAGCAAACTCACAAGCTATCGCGAGTAGCAAGTCGCTGCGACCTTCTCTTCCCAGACCTATCTGGATCAGTCACAGTCGTGACAGTACCCCCCTTTCTACGAGGGGCCACCGGACCCTCAAGACCAGGCCTCTCCGGGTGGGACCTATGAAAAGCCCGAATGAGTCTGTCCGCCTTTATCTCTGATGCTGGCACCCACATTCTCTCTTCGGAACCATAACCTTTCCAGTGCACCAGGTACTGAAGAGAGCGGCGAACATATCGTGAATCAACAATCTTTTCTACCTGAAACTCAAGACTGCCATCAACAACCACCGGTGGAGGCGGTAGTGGCAATGGTTCAGGAGGTTCTACATATCTCTTAAGCTGAGATCTGTGGAAGACATTATGGATCCTTAGAGTCTGAGGTAGCTCCAGACGAAAGGCCACCGGGTTAATGATCTTAATTACCCTATAAGGACCAATAAATCTCGGACCTAATTTCCATGAGGGAACCTTCAACTTGATATTTCTGGTAGACAACCACACCAAGTCATTCACCCCAAGATCCGGACCTTCAGAGCGCTTCTTATCAGCCACACGTTTGTATCTGCCAGCAATTCTCTTCAAACTTTCTTGCACACTCTGCCACACTGATGAAAGTGAAGACGCAAATCGTTCCTCCTCGGGAATCCCAGACGGCCCCCCCTCACTAAACGTACAAAACTGAGGATGGAAACCATACGCACCAAAAAATGGTGACTTATCGGTGGATTCTTGACGACGATTATTAATGGCAAACTCGGCTAACGGTAAATAAGATGACCATTCCTCCTGATTTTCGGAAACAAAGCATCTCAAATATGTCTCTAGGTTTTGATTGGTACGTTCAGTCTGACCGTTGGACTGTGGATGGAAAGATGAAGAAAACGACAGATGAACCCCTAAACGAGAACAAAAAGCTTTCCAAAATTTAGAAACAAATTGGGTACCACGATCCGAAACAATATCGGAAGGGACCCCGTGAAGCTTCACGATGTGGTCAATAAAAACCTGAGCCAGTGTGTTAGCATTAGGCAAAGCGGTCAGAGCAATAAAGTGCACCATTATACTGAATCTGTCAACAACAACAACAATAACAGTCTTCCCCGCTGATACTGGTAGATCAGTAATGAAATCCATTGATAGGTGCGTCCAAGGCCTGTTGGGGATGGCCAGAGGTAAAAGACGCCCTGCCGGACGAGTATGATCCACCTTAGAACGAGCACAGGTAGGACATGCACACACAAAATTCAACACCTGCTGGCGCCACTTAGGCCTCCAGAACCGATGAGACACTAATTCAGAGGTTGCCTTACTACCTGGGTGTCCTGCCAGTGCGGAGTTATGGTGTTCCTTTAGTATCTCCAGGCGTAAATTTTCTGGCACAAACAGTTTATCCGAGGGGCAGGAGGCCGGGGCGTCCCCCTGAGCTTCCAACACCCTCCCCTCTAAACCTGAGTGTAATGCAGAGACCACCACCCCCTTTTGCAAAATAGGCTCTGGAACATCATCATCACCCCCTCCAGGAAAACTTCGAGACAATGTGAAGGGTTCTATTACTGATCAATTTTATATGGGTTTTTGAGTTACATCTATACATTTGTTTGCTTGGAGCTTGTGTGGAGTGGACTTTGGACTGTAGTGTAGCTGTAATGTGTTTATATTGCAGTCCAAGGTCTATATGCGTTAGGAGGCACATTGAGGGAGAAACTATTTTGCTGACACATAACTTTGACTCTTCAGATAAGATAACAAATGTGTAGCTAAGACTCGTGTCTCTCTATCATTGGATAAACTCAAAGATCATGTCATTGGATTACGACTATATATGTTTCATATAACCAATAAACGTCAGAGTGGCATTGTATACCAGAATCGTATCGTGTGTCAATGCTGCTCTCCTAGCGCTAGAAAAGAATCAAATCAAGCTGAATACCGAAGTCTAGTACCAGGGGTACCAACTACCAATAAGAGGGGAAGAAATGAATATTCCTAACAATCTGGGGGCTCTGTCCGGGATCGAGAAGGTCATCCTCGGGTCTGGTGAGAAGAGACACCAATTTTGTCCTCTGGCCGATCCGAGGGCACTGGCCACGTCTCGGAGTAAGTACAGAGTTTTTTGTATCCGGGATACATAGATAGGTACTCAGGGAGTACCCAGTATTGTGTCAGGGACACATACGATACAACTCAGGGAGTTGTAAACAGTTCAGGGAACTGTCAGATTAGGTACTCAGGGAGTACCCAGTATTGTGTCAGGGACACATACGATACAACTCAGGGAGTTGTAAACAGTTCAGGGAACTGTCAGATTAGGTACTCAGGGAGTACCCAGTATTGTGTCAGGGACACATACGATACAACTCAGGGAGTTGCACACAGTTCAGGGAACTGTCAAGTTAGGAATTTAGGGAAGTCCAGTAACAAGGAAAGCGTACTTCAGAGGGCTTGACTTCACAGAAGGTTTCACAGCTTGATTTGATTCTTAATAAGATAATTATAGAAGTTTTGAATGATAAGTTGTTTGATAATTGTAGAAGTTTTGCATGATAAGTTGTTTTGTGTAACATACTTATATAAGGGGAAGTGACAGGCTGGGTGGTAAGTGTACAGCTGTCGTCCCAAGACTAACATTCTGTTTTGCTATTGCTGTTTTGAATTCTGTTTGTAAGAAAATAAGTTTTGATAATAAGTAGTCAAAAATCTAAGACAGAATACCCTAAACTAGAACCAGGAGAATCATGTAAATAATATGTTGCCCGAGTCAGTCCTACAAATTATTATCTTGTTAACCCATGGGTAGATAATTTGGCAGGATGGACAGAGGCAATGGAAGCGGTAGACCCCTTTCCCAGGGAGGGAGACAATAGCATATATCACATGGACATGGTCAAGGGTCTATGCTTAGGCGACACTGCCGCCTGGCTGTATTTTGAACCTGACCCTTCATGGGATATGGATTATATGCAGAAAGGAGGAGAACAATGGCTAGAGATAGCTCCTCACTGGTATGACCCCAACATGTGACAAAAGGTTTAAAAAGATCAAAAGACGATAGAAAACTACATGAGATACAGACTAAGAATGAAAATGATAAAAAACATCAGCTGTATCCCCCACCTTCATATCTACATAAAATTAACTGTTTAGCGCTCAGGATTTAATAGCAGCCAGTCACATAATAGCAGGACACGCAGTTAATAAACAACCCCCACCCTCAATTGTATCAAGATATAATTTAAGGAACAAGGGTTAAGTGGAAAAGGATAGTGAGATAAGGGGATCTGAGACATCCATCACTTTTTTGACGGTTGGTAATCAACTGATGAAAAAGGCTTTGGACATAGATGACCTTAATAAAATTATTAAACACTGCCCCAAGCCTACTGTGGCTCCGTCTGGCACAGTGGCTTATTTAAAGAAAGCCTGTAAAGGGAGAAATATGCGAAAGACAGCAGGAAACTTTCATAGATCAAATGATAGAAGCCAAGACTTCCAAACCATGAATAACTGCTGTTATAACTGTGGACAGGAGGGACATTGGGCTAGACAGTGCACAACACCCAGGAGAGACACGCAGAATAGGGGAGCACACAGCCAACAACAGCCCATGACACAAAGGGGACAGAATACAGATAGACAGGGTACGCAGACTCAGCCCAGGTTCCCCATTGATTGGAATCATCAACAACCCTACTGACGGGGCCCGGAGGGAGTCACCCCAGCTTTCACACAGGTCACCACCCACTGGAAAGATACACTTATTATTTTGCTTAAAGTTGCAGGAAGGAAGGTAGGATTCATGGTAGACAGCGGCACCACCTCCAGTGTGTTTCACAAAGACATGTACAAGGGACCTGTTTGTGAAGTTGGACTTAGAAGTGACAGTAAAAAATGACGGACTAAGTATTCACTCAGTAACCATGCCCATAGTGACCCCGGCTATATGTACTTTTGTTAGTTTACAGGACCACCCTGAGCTAGGAGACATAAACCCTTCACTATGGTCACAGGGCGACTATGACACGGGCTAGATTGATTGCACACCTTATCAAGCCAATCTTAAACCCGGTGCCACACCGGTGTATCAAAAGCAATACCCACTGTCCAAGGAAAAGATTGAGGGTCTACGGCCAATGATAGAAGAATTTCTGAGGAGAAATCCTCGAGGAGGTGATTTCACCTTACTCCACCCCTATCAATCCTGTGACAAAGGCAGATGTTACTACCCGCTTTGTCCAGGATTTGAGGGCAATCAACAATCTCATTGTGCCCATAGCCTCAGTGGTTCCTGATGTCACAACTATCCTTTCCTCCATCCCCGCGGAAGCCGTTTGTTTAATAAGAGTACTATTTTGATTTTTCCTTTGAGGGACGTCAACTGACCTGGGGTAGAATGCCACAGGGGTATGCTGATTCACCAGTTGTGTACAGCATTGTCCTCCAAGCCACTTTGAAACCCTGGCACTCCCCAAGGTTCCACCCTGATACAGTATGTTGATAATCTACTGTTGTGCAGCATGTCAGTGGAGGCAAGTGTAAATGATGGTATATCATTGTTGAAATGGTTGTCAGAATGTGGTCATAAAGTGTCGTTAAAGAAACTGCAGTGGTGCAAAAGCAGGTTGAATACTTGGGCTTTGTCCTCACACAGGGGAAAGAAGAATCAGTCCCGGGAGAATCCAGTCTATTGTGGGTCTGGTCACCCCACACCAAAAAGGAAATGCTGTCCTTTCTTGGTATGATAAACTACTGTAGACAATGGATCCCCGACTGTTCTTATTACAGAAATATTTTGAGGCAAGCCACTCTGGAAGAATCCCCAGAGCTAATAAGATGGTCAAAAGGAATGTTGAATGCTTTCGATACTCTGAAATGTTCATTGATGTGTAGCCCAGGATTGGGCCTCCCTGATTATAACCTACCATTCCACATGTCTGCACAACAAAACTGTAAAACCATGGCGGGGTACGCACTCAAGAACACGGGGAAAGTTGCGTCCTTGTGCCTTTTTCTCAAAGGTAATGCCTGTCCCTGCACAAGGGATGCCGGCATGTCTACGTACTCTTGCGGCCTGTGCGATGATGGTGGAATTAGCCACACCTTTTACACTGGGACACTACACTGTCTTGCATACTATTCATTATGTAGTGGGACTACTCAGAGGTATTTGTACGCAGCACATGTCAGCACAAACATTGTCAGGTTATAAAGTCCTTTTACTCAGTGATCCATCGTTACAGATTAAATATGCCTCACATACGGCAGGACCAGCACCTATACTGAATGCATTACTAGGACTAAAAGGGACAGAAGACTTTTACCAGACAAACATGACTGTCTCAAGGTACTCGAATACGAAACCTCCCCAGACTAGACTTGTCAGCCACCCCCATACCGGACGCACCAGAAGTGTCAGTAGACGGTTCATGTTCACGTCCACTCGATACCGTCTACTGTGCAGCATATGCAGTAGTGATGCTGCCAGATATTATCCTTGAGTCACGACCCGTTCATGTGCAATCAGCCCAAGCTGCAGAACTAATAGCACTTACAAGGGCATGTCAAATACACAAACACAAACCTGTCACAATATACACAGACAGCAGATATGCACACGGGGTAGTGTGGGACCATGGGGTAATCTGGCAACGCAGGGGTTTCACCACAGCTGACGGTAAGAAAATATCTCATTCCCAGCTTATAGATGATCTGTTGGCCGTCCTCCAGCTTCCCTCACAAATAGCTGTTATACATTGCAAAGCACATACTCGAGGAAAAGACTGGGTTTATCCTGTTTTGCAGAAAAATCCACACACTGGATTGGTCTGCAAAGAGGGAAACCATGTATACCCCAGCACAGCGCTGCACTTTTCATAGCACATTTTTACGGAGTAGAGCACAACAGCATCAAAAATTTCTTGTAGAATGCATGAATCGAACAGTTAAAGACAAACTTAGCAAGGTACTTTTGAGAAATGGAAACAAACCCTACCTATTATATTGACAGAAATAAGAATGACTCCTAATAAGAGGTTAGGACTGTCACCCGTTGAAATTATCATAGGTAGGCCCTTTCCAACTCCTTGGGCAAATCACCCCTAGTGGTACAGGAAGGCGACATAGACCAGAATAGGGAAGAATATGTCACAAAACTGAAGAAAAAGTTGCTTGTAAGTTTCCTCTCTTCCACAGGAACCGACGCACTCGTTCCGAGCTGGAGACACGGTGGTGGTCAGGGTACTACGTAAAGGAAAAGATCTAAAGGAGCTGGCATTCGGACCCCCTACCACGGTGGTAGCAGTCACTAGAACGGCGATTCTCACAGAAGAGGCTCCGATCTGGATTCATGCTAGCAGAGTGAAAAGGATCCCTGAGGTTTCTTCTCCGGTGTCCAACAAAGACAAAGAGCGGAGCTCAGAAGAAGCCTTGCCACAGGCTGAAGATGAAGACCCCACAATATTCTGGGAGATTTGTGTCTGCTGCTGATTATTAATCTTTGTGTTTTCTTGCCAATCGGACTCATTACCACTTGTATTTATCATCCAGAGGAGATGAGTTTATTATGTGGTGCACCAAATAATCACACAGTCTCTAAAGGAGCACAGGAGCAAGATCCAGTTGTTCCTGGCCCTCTTATTCTGAACAGAATAGTATAACCAGGATAGTGAAGGCCCTAAATGCCCTAGATTAAAGATTTACAGAGTTCACGAGACCTTACACAAACATGTGTTGTTACTGTATCCAATGTATACCCTCATTAGTTAATACATTTATGAGATGTAGGCGAGTCCCAGATACACCACAAGCTGCATACATTCAGGTACCTCAAGAAACCCTGGGTCTCCAGAGGATTACCAACAATACTTACAGAAATATTTTGAAAGGAACAAAATGAAAAAACCAAAAATGAAATATGTAGATGGTTTTTAAGAGGGGATTGAAGGGTTCTATTACTGATCAATTTTATATGGGTTTTTGAGTTACATCTATACATTTGTTTGCTTGGAGCTTGTGTGGAGTGGACTTTGGACTGTAGTGTAGCTGTAATGTGTTTATATTGCAGTCCAAGGTCTATATGCGTTAGGAGGCACATTGAGGGAGAAACTATTTTGCTGACACATAACTTTGACTCTTCAGATAAGATAACAAATGTGTAGCTAAGACTCGTGTCTCTCTATCATTGGATAAACTCAAAGATCATGTCATTGGATTACGACTATATATGTTTCATATAACCAATAAACGTCAGAGTGGCATTGTATACCAGAATCGTATCGTGTGTCAATGCTGCTCTCCTAGCGCTAGAAAAGAATCAAATCAAGCTGAATACCGAAGTCTAGTACCAGGGGTACCAACTACCAATAAGAGGGGAAGAAATGAATATTCCTAACACAATGCATCCGCCTTTTTTTTTTTTTGCCCCCGGGCTATAGGTTATTACAAAATTAAATCTAGTAAAAAACAACGACCACCGAGCCTGTCTAGGGGTGAGACGTTTAGAAGACTCCAGATATACTAAGTTCTTGTGATCGGTAATCACTGTGACGGGATGAACCGCCCCCTCCAAAAAATGACGCCACTCCTCTAAGGCCAACTTAATTGCCAAAAGTTCCCTGTTGCCAATGTCATAGTTCCTTTCTGCAGTAGACAATTTCTTCGAAAAGAAAGCACACGGACGCCATTCACCAGGGGACGGGCCCTGAGATAGTACCGCTCCCACCCCCACCTCTGATGCGTCAACCTCTACAATAAAAGGAAGCGAGACATCTGGCTGTACGAGAATAGGAGCCGAGGTGAATCTTTCCTTCAGAGATGTAAAGGCAGTTTTGGCTGCATGTGACCATTTGGAAAAATCGGATCCCTTTCGGGTCATGTTCGTCAGTGGTTTGACCACCAAGGAATAGTTCTTTATAAACTTCCTATAAAAATTGGCAAACCCCAGGAAGCGTTGCAATGCCTTCAGGTTCTCAGGCAGATCCCAGTCCATAATTGCCCGGACTTTCTCTGGATCCATGCGAAAACCTGAATCTGACAACACATACCCCAGAAATGGCAGTTCTTTTACGGCGAACACACATTTCTCTAATTTAGCAAACAATTTGTTGGCCCTTAATATCTGCAGCACTTGTCTCACATGGATCTTATGTGTATCCAGATCCGGAGAATAGACCAGGATGTCATCAAGATATATCACAACAAATCTCCCGATAAGGTGACTAAAAATATCGTTGACAAAATGTTGGAACACATTAGGCAAAGCGGTCAGAGCAATAAAGTGCACCATTTTACTGAATCTGTCAACAACAACAACAATAACAGTCTTCCCCGCTGATACTGGTAGATCAGTAATGAAATCCATTGATAGGTGCGTCCAAGGCCTGTTGGGGATGGCCAGAGGTAAAAGACGCCCTGCCGGACGAGTATGATCCACCTTAGAACGAGCACAGGTAGGACATGCACACACAAAATTCAACACCTGCTGGCGCCACTTAGGCCTCCAGAACCGATGAGACACTAATTCAGAGGTTGCCTTACTACCTGGGTGTCCTGCCAGTGCGGAGTTATGGTGTTCCTTTAGTATCTCCAGGCGTAAATTTTCTGACACAAACAGTTTATCCGAGGGGCAGGAGGCCGGGGCGTCCCCCTGAGCTTCCAACACCCTCCCCTCTAAACCTGAGTGTAATGCAGAGACCACCACCCCCTTAATATCTGCAGCACTTGTCTCACATGGATCTTATGTGTATCCAGATCCGGAGAATAGACCAGGATGTCATCAAGATATATCACAACAAATCTCCCGATAAGGTGACTAAAAATATCGTTGACAAAATGTTGGAACACCGCAGGCGCATTAGTAAGACCAAATGGCATGACCAGATTTTCATAATGCCCTTCCGGAGTATTAAAAGCCGTCTTCCACTCATCCCCCTCTTTGATGCGAACCAGGTTATAGGCTCCTCTGAGATCCATTTTGGAGAACCATTTAGCACCAGCAACCTGATTAAAGAGGTCGGGAATGAGAGGAAGAGGATAGGGATCTTGGATAGTTATCCGGTTTAATTCCCGGAAATCCAGGCAAGGACGCAGGCCCCCATCTTTCTTTTTAACGAAAAAGAACCCTGCAGCCACGGGTGAAGAAGAGGGTATGATGTGTCCCTTAGCCAAACTTTCCGAAATATAATCTTTCATAGCCTTCCTCTCCGGGCCAGAAAGATTGTATAACCGGGTTTTAGGTAGTTTTGCTCCAGGTAACAGATTAATTGGGCAATCATATGGACGATGAGGTGGTAACCCCTGACAACCCTTCTCAGAGAACACATCCATAAAATCTGACAGAAAGGAAGGTAGAGATGTTACAGAGAGTGTTGAGCACCTACTACTCAAGCAGTTGTCCTTACAATGTTCACTCCACTCCACAATCTCCCCGGCCTGCCAATCCACCACGGGATTGTGAGTCACCAGCCAGGGAAGCCCCAAAACCATAGGAGCCGGAAGACCGTCCAGGACATAACAAGAGATATGCTCTTTATGGAGGTCCCCTACCTGCAGATGGATATTATGGACGATCTGAGTTAACTCTCTCTGAGTAAGAGGGGAGGAGTCGATGGCAAAAACAGGAATAGTTCTGCGTACCGGTTCCGGAGTAAAACCCAGAGCCTGAGCAAACCGTGAATCCACCAAATTGACCCCCGCCCCACTGTCCAAAAAGACGGAACAGATCTCAGTCTTATTGCCCGCCACAACGGTAGCGGACAACAAAAACTGAGACATGCGTATGGAGGAAACGAATACGCCCAGACTGTTATCCTCCGCACAGTCTGGGGACTCTAGTTTTCCGGCGGCTCCTTAGTTTGTGATCTCTTGGGTTCTGAGGGACATACCTTTACAAAATGACCCCTCCCCCACAACGAAAACAAACCTCTGACCTATGGCGGACCTTAGGAGGATTCACCCGTCTAGTGGCGCCCCTATTTGCATTGGTTCGACTGGATCACAACAAACCGATCCCTGCCCTATAGAGGCCTCTGTAGAATTTAATAGTCTCTCCCTGAGTCGTCTGTCGATTCTTATGGACAGAGACATAGCAGCCTCAAGAGACCCAGGGACCTCGTATACAGCCAGCGCGTCTTTTAATTTTTCAGACAACCCCTGGCAGAACTGACTCCTAAGGGCCGAGTCGTTCCATAATGTATCCGTAGCCCACCTACGGAATTCAGAACAATATAGTTCAGCTGACCGGTTCTCCTGCCGAAGTCTACGTAGCTTAGACTCAGCCAGTGAGACCCTGTCCGGGTCATCATACACGAGACCCAAGGCTTCAAAAAACTCCTCCACTGATCGTAAGGCCGGAGAGTCAGATGGTAAAGAGAAAGCCCAAGCCAGCGGATCTCCTTGCAGGAGAGAAATTACAATGCCCACCCGTTGTTCCTCACCGCCGGAGGATCTAGGGCGTAACCTGAAGAACAATTTACAAGCTTCTCTGAAGGTTACAAATTGGTCTCTCCCTCCTGAGAACCTATCAGGAAAAGCCACTTTTGGCTCAGGAGTACCTTGGTCTCCCATAGCAACGGCGGTGGAACCCAAGGATTGCTGCTGCTGCTGCTGCTGCAGTACTGTTGCTTTTAATCCTGCCACTTCAAGGGATAACCCCTGTAATTGTTTCGCCAAAACCGTAACCGGATCCATAGTGGAACAGAAGAATACAAAGCAAAACAGCAGGCAAAAAAAAAAAAAAAGGAAATGTCACTTTTTTTTTTTTAAAAGGCCAGATATACTGTCACGACCGCTATCCCAGCAGCAGTCGTGTCGCACCAGACGGAGGGGAAGGGGGACCCTTATCTACGGATGGGAAATAGAACGGCCACCCCTGACAAACCCTACACTGGCATCTGTCTGCCCTGATACCCTAGACGGGGTGTGAACCCGTGCGGCGAGCAGGATGCCTAAACCCTGAGTGACCCTCAGAAGACTAGACTGGGGAAAGGCAGATGGGAGCACTAGTCACCATCACTCATGTCTAGGAGAACAACAGGGGAAGACAGTAACAAACAAACAAACAATCTCCAGCAGAGATAGACTTATCCAGTCACGAGCAGAGAAGATGATCCCAACAACGACAGTCCACGCCAGACACGAGCTCCACAGCAATACCGTCAAACGATCTCCTTCAAAGGTCAGAATAGCACTGGAAGTAAGGACTATATCTGGCAATGACTGCAAGTGAAACTGAAACTAATATAGTAGCTGGGAGTGGCAGACAGCACTCACCTGAGAAGAATGCCTACAAACTCCCAGTCAGGACAAAAAGGTTCACATGGCAAAACCTGGATGACATACCCTGAACCATGAAGCAAACTCACAAGCTATCGCGAGTAGCAAGTCGCTGCGACCTTCTCTTCCCAGACCTATCTGGATCAGTCACAGTCGTGACACACATCTATCCATGTTAGTACATGCTACACAGCGGCTGCATGGCTTATTGCCCCACCGGGGACCTTTAGATGAGAATAATTGGGGGGTCTGTTTCATATATTCACTCTGTGTCAGCATATCCCTAAGGTTTTTTGACCTCCGGAAAGTGATGCTAGGTTGTTTTTAAGTGTACTGTCCAGAAATGGGTCCACCGTAAGAACACCCCAATATCTGGACAGGATCTTCCTTATCTCCTCACTGTGTTCACAGAATGTTGTAATAAACCTAGTCTCCTCATTTTCTTCATTTTTCTGTTTACCTCTTAACAATTCAGGTTGTCGTGCCATTCGGGCACGTCTGTAGGCCCTACTGACAGATCGTTCACTATAGCCCCTATCCCGAAATCTCCGATGCATATCCGCTGCCTGTCTTTCGAAATCCGCATCACTCGAGCATATACGTCTGGCCCGTAGGAACTGACCCACCGGTATATTGTCTATCAGTTGCCTCGGATGTGATGAATCTGCTGAGAGCACGCTGTTTACAGATGTTTCCTTCCTGTATAAATCTGTGCAGATCCCACCATCTGAATTCACCCGAAGTTTGACATCAAGAAAAGCCACTTCCCGCTTACTGACCATATAGGTCAGTCGGATATTTTGGTGTTCTGATTCAGATGTTTCATAAAAGTATGTATCTCATCCAGTGAGCCCTGCCATATAATCAGGATATCATCGATGTATCGCCCCCAGTATTGTACCCTGTCCGCTAGTTCAATAGCTTCCGTCTGGAGCACCTCTCTCTCCCACAGCCCCAGGAATAAATTTGCGTGCAGGCGCACAAGACGCCCCATCGCAGTACCCCGGAGCTGTAGGAGAAAGAGGCCCCCAAACAGGAAGAAGTTGTGCGTGAGCACAAACTCCAATAACAGGAGTAAAAAACGGCACTTACTGGGAGCGATACTCGAGTGCTGCAGAAAAAAACTGGCAGCTGACAGCCCATCCTCATGTCTGATGCATGTATACAGCGATTCAACATCGCATGTTATCAAAACCATATTGGATTCCAACTGTAAATCCTCCACTTTCCTTAGAACATCATTTGTGTCTTTAATATACGATGGTAGTTCCTCAACTAGTGGGTGCAGATGGTATTCAATGTACTTACAAATTTTGTCATTTAGGCTGTTCATTCCCGAAACAATCGGTCTTCCCGGAGGTTGATTGGCATTCTTGTGCACTTTGGGTAGAAAGTATATTGTCGGTGTCACTGGATGTTCACTCAGGAGATACTTCTTTTCTTTTTCGGTGATAATCCCTTCAGTAACACCCTGATTCAGGATGAGATCCAATTCATGTATAAATTTGCTGGTAGGATTAAACGTAAGTCTTTTATAACATTTTTGATCACTGAGTTGTCTCCAAGCCTCTTGTTCATACATTATTCGGGGCCAGATCACAATGTTTCCACCTTTATCAGCCCCTTTAATTATCACATCATCCCACGATTTGATCTCCTTAAGGGCTCTCCTTTCCCCCATAGTGCAATTGTCAATGTCAACAGCACTATTTAACTTATCCAGATCCCTGCATACAAGCTGCACAAACAGCTCCACATTAGGTGATAATGACAGAGGGGGAAACTTTGTGGACTTAGGTTTGAGATATTTTGGGAACTCACCCCTTGTATCCTCCTGTTCCTCCAATAATTCTGTAAGGATAGCAATAGTCTCCTGCTCCCTCCTTGTTGACAACCTCGGGTCTTGTTTCTGCTGGTGAATCTTCTTTAAAATCAATTTCCTCGCAAACAGATGTACATCTTTTACTGTAGAAAAAATATCTAATTTACTAGAGGGAACAAATGACAACCCTTTTTGTAGAATACTTAATTGATCTAAGGTCAGCACATGTGTCGATAAATTAATTACCTGAGGGGTATTTGTCGCCATTTCTGGCCGTCTCTTGTTGGTTTGCTCCTGAGTTTCGCCATTTTTCCGTTTCATAAAGCGTCGCGGGTATCTCTTCCCTCCTTGATGCCCAGTATCTTCATCTTCACTCCTAGAGGTCACTGATGACAACGACATTGATCTCTGTCTTGTTTGTACTTCTCCTGTCTTCCAACGATATACTTTGTCATTTTCAAAATCATTTCTGTCTCTCTGTAATTTCTTAATCTTTCTTGCTTTGATTTGATTGAACATGACGCATGAGGAAGTGTGGGTGAGTGACAGGTAGCCCTCACCTAGTGTGATGTATGTGAGTGGTTGAGTTAATTGTGGGCGGTGCTGTGCGGGTATTTAAAGGGGGGGGGGAGTCCGGTTAGAATCACGCCCCAGGAAGAAGCGAGGGTGCGAAACGGCTGTTGGGTGTGCTGCCTGCTGTGATCCCGGACCCCTATTACTTGATGGAAGCATTACATATATTTCACTCATGCCCAGGCGTTGTGTTGTATTAGGTCCTGTGACATTTTATCTATATTTATGTACACTCTGGACGTATTTAACAACCATTAAGCTGGGTTTTTGAATTGTATCTTATCATCTGTGGGTATTTTGTCCGGGCACATGCTGGCTTATGTGTTTTTCTTCTCGTTACCTTTCACTATTGTGATCTTATATTGTTACTATGTGTATCCATAATAAAAATTTATTTTTATAATGATATGGTGTGGAGTAGTTGTACTTGATAGGTGTTCTTACTTACTGTATTATATAGACACCAGATCCACTGGATCTACAAGAACCAAGTGGGTCTGGGTCCAAAAAAATGTAAAAAAAAAGTAAAAAAAAAGCAAAAATAGAAAAAATCACTGAATAAAAAAAAATAAAAATCAAATACACTACACATATTAGGTATCGCCGTGTCCGTAGAAATCTGCTTTATAAAAATATCACATGACCTGACCCCTCACGCAACTACCGTAAAAAAAAACTTAAAACAAATGGTGTAAAAAAGCCTTTTTTTGTCACCTTGCATCACAAAAAGTGTAATACCAAGTGATCAAAAAGGCGTATGCCTACCAAAATAGTAACAATAAAACCGCCATCTCATCCTGCAAAAAATGAGTCCTTACATAGGACAATCGCCCCAAAAAATAAAAAAATATGGCTCTCAGACTATGGAGACACTAAGGCCCCTTTCACACGGGCGAGTTTTCCGCGCGGGTGCAATGCGTGAGGAGGACGCATTGCACCCGCACTGAATCTGGACCCATTAATTTCTTTGGGGCTGTGCACATCAGCGGTGATTTTCACGCATCACTTCTGCGTTGCGTGAAAATCGCAGCATGCTCTATATTGTGCGTTTTTCACGCAACGCAGGCCCCATAGAAGTGAATGGGGCTGCGGGAAAATTGCAAGCATCCGCAAGCAAGTGCGGATGCAGTGCGATTTTACCGCATGGTTGCTTAGCAACGGGACCAGATCTTTATTATTTTCCCTTATAACATGGTTATTTGAGAAAATAATAGCATTCTTAATAAAGAATGCTTAGTAAAATGAAGATGAAGGGGTTAAAAATAATAAAACTTAACTTACCTTGGCCACTTGATCGCGTAGTTGCGATCTGTCTTCTGTCTTCAAGCTTCAGCTAACAGCTAAAGGACCTGTGATGACGTCACATCACATGGTCCAATCACATGGTCCATCTTACCATGTGATTGGACCATGTGATATGATGTCATCACAGGTCCTTTAGCTGTTAGCTGTAGCTTGAAGACAAAAGACAGATCGCAACTACGCGATTAAGTGGCTAAGGTAAGTTAAGTTTTATTATTTTTAACCCCTTCATCTTCATTTTACTAAGCATTCTTTATTAAGAATGCTAATATTTTTCTTTATAACCATGTTATAAGGGAAAATAATAAATTTGCCAGAATACTCTACCCGAAACCGGACTTCAGTGATGAAGTCCGGCTTCGGGTCTGGGTACCAAACATGGCGATTTTTCCCAAGCGCGTGCACAACGCATTACAAACGTTTGCACCCGCGCGGAAAAATCGCGCATATTCCCGCAATGCACCCGCCTCTTATCCGGCCGTCAAACCCGTGTGAAAGAGGCCTAAAACATAATTTTTTTTTTCTATTGCTATTATTGTGTTAAAGTAAAATAAATTTAAAAAAAGTATACATATTATGTATCGCCACATCTGTAAAAACCAGCTCTATAAAAATTTCACATGATCTAACCCCTATACCGTTAAATACCGTTAAAAAAATAAAATAAAAACAATGTAAAAAAAAAAAAAACATTTTTGTCACCTCACATCTCAAAAACCGTAATAGCAAGCAATCAAAAAGCTATATGCACCCAAAAATACTGCCAATCAAACCGTCATCTTATCCCGCAAAAAATGATACCCCACATAGGACAAAAAAATATGGCTCTCAGACTATGGAGACACTAAAACATGATTTGTTTTGTTTTCAAAAATGATATTGTGTAAACTTAAATAAATAAATAAATAAAAAGTATACATATTAGGTATTGGCGCGTCCATCACAACCTGCTCTATAAAAATAACACATGACCAAACCCCTCAGGTGAACACAACAAAAAAATAAAAATACGGTGTCAAAAGCCATTTTTGTCACCTTACATCACAAAAAGTGTAATAGCAAGCGACCAAAATGTCATATGCACCCCAAGATAGTACCAATCAAACCGACATCTCATCCTGCAAAAAATGAGCCCCTACATAAGACAGTCGCCCAAAAAAAAAAAAAAAATATGGCTTTCAGAAGGTGGAGACACTAAAAAAATCATTTTTTTCAAAAATGCTTTATTATGTAAAACTGAAACAAAACCCCCCAAAAAGTAACTATATTTGGTATTGCCACATCCGTAGCAACTTGCTCTATAGAAATAGCACACAATCTAACCTGTCAGTTCAACGATGTAAATAACAAAAAAAAAAGGTCCGGAAATGGCTATTTTTTTGCAAATTTTCCATTTTAATCAATTTTTCCAGTAACAAAGCAAGGGTTAACAGCCAAAAAAACTCAATATCTGTTGCCCTGATTCTCTAGTTTGCAGAAACACCCTATATGTGGTCGTAAACTGCTGTATGGCCAAACGGCAGGGCGTAGAAGGAAGGCAACGCCATATGGTTTTTTGAAGGCAGATTTTACTGGACTGTTTTTTTTACCCCATGTCCCATTTGAAGCCCCCCTGATGCACCCCTACAGTAGAAACTCCAAAAAAGTGACCCTATTTTGGAAACTATGGGATAAGGTGGCAGTTTTGTTTGTATCATTTTAGGGTAAATATGATTTTTGGTTGCTCTATATTACACTTTTTTTGAGGCAAGGTAACAAAAAAATAGAAATTCTGAAATTTCATCTCCATTTGCCAATAACTCTTGTAGAACACCTAAAGGGCTGACAAAGTTTGTAAAATAGGATTTGAATACCTTTAGGGGTGTAGTTTCTTAGATGGAGTAATTTTTTTGGAGTTTCTACTCAAGGGGTGCAGCGGGGGGCTTCAAATGGGACATGGTGTCAAAAATCCAGTCCAGCAAAATCAGCCTTCCAAAAACCATATGGCGTTACTTTCCTTCTACGCCCTGCCGTTTGGCCATACAGCAGTTTACGACCACATATAGGGTGTTTCTGCAAACTAGAAAATCGGGGCAATAAATATTGAGTTTTGTTTGGCTGTTAACCCTTGCTTTGTTACTGGAAAAAATTAATTAAAATGGAAAATTTTATTCGAAATTTTATCTCCATTTGCCATTAACACTTGTGGAAAACCTAAAGGGTTAGTGATGTTTGTAAAATCAGTTTTAAATACCTTGAGGGGTGTAGATTCTAGAATGGGGTCATTTTTGGGTGGTTTCTATTATGTAAGCCTCACAAAGTGACTTCAGAACTGAACTGGTCCCTAAAAATTGGGTTTTTGAAAATTTCAGAAACATTTCAAGATTTGCTTCTAAAATTCTAAGCCTTGTAACGTCTCCAAAAAATAAAATGGCATTCCCAAAATGATCGATACAAGAAGTAGATATATGAGGAATGTAAATCAATAACTTTTTTGGGGCGGTATTACTATGTATTATAGAAGTAGAGAAATTCAAACTTGGAAAATTGCTCATTTTTCCAAATTTTTGATAAATTTGGTATTTTTTTATAAATAAAAATGAAATTTTTCAACTTCATTTTACCACAGTCATGAATTACAATATGTGACGAAATAACTATCTCAAAATGGCCTGGATAAGAAAAAGCGTTTTAAAGTTATCACCACATAAAGTGACACTGGTCAGATTTGCAAAAAATGGCCAGGTCCTTAAGGTGAAATAGGGCCGAGTCCTTAAGGGGTTAAAGGAAAAATATCAACTTTAAAGGCATTCCAGGAATCCAGGACAGCTGAAACGTTTCCTAAAGTAGTGAGGCAGATTTTTTTCCACTGTGGAGGGAGATGAGAGGGGAGCTGGAATTGTCATTGAAAGAATTCATCAAGCCGTACGCCTCAAACCAGCTTCGTAGGATCCACAAGATGTAATTTATGGCATTCTCACCTATGTCGACACAGCTTTGATTCTACAGAAAGCAAGAGATTTTAAAGATCTGCGCTATGAAATACCTATGTAATGTATAAAATGCAGATGCTGCCCATTGAGCTCCCTCAGAGCTTCTTCCAATCAATTCGGAAGTCCTTTTCTAGATTTGTATGAAAAGGGAGTAGACCTTGTCAAACTCTTTCCATGCTGATTAGGAAAAAACTCTTAGTTAGTTTGGTTCTACCAGATGTTGAGACCTATTAAAAAGCTATACACTTGATCAGGTAGTTATCGTTGACACATCCCTCTACTCTCCAGTAAGTCCCTTCACTTGAAAGATCTTTACTAGGTAAGAGCATGACTTTTGCTCCCTGGATCCCGACTCCGATAGGTACATTAGACTCTATAATGGGTCTGTAACGACATCATGCTCACTGATGACTAATAACACCTTGTAGGGTGGATTGTTCTTAATTTGCTCCAGGTGTACTGTTTCTTTGTCTATTCTTTTGGGGGGACAGTCAGGGACATGAGTAGTGATGTCGTGAACATAAAATTTTCCGTTCGCGAACAGCGAACGCGAACATCCGCAAATGTTCGCGAACGGGTGAACCGGGTGAACCGCCATAGACTTCAATTGGCAGGCGAATTTTAAAACCCACAGGGACTCTTTCTGGCCACAATAGTGATGGGAAAGTTGTTTCAAGGGGTCTAACACCTGGACTGTGGCATGCCGGAGGGGGATCTATGGCAAAACTCCCATGGAAAATTACGTAGTGGACGCAGAGTCGGGTTTTAATCCATAAAGGGCATAAATCAACTAACATTCCTAAATTGTTTGGAATAACATGCTTTAAAACATCCAGTGTGTGTATACGATCAGGTATGATGTTGTATCGATCAGGTAGTGTAAGGGTTACGCCCACTTTACAGACATTGACAGGCCAAACTCCCCTTTTAAGGCACTGCAAACAACCGCAAACAGTTCATTTGCACAACGGCAAACTCCCCATTTGCACAAGGTTGGATACCAAGCTAGCCACGTCCCGGTGATGTCATTGAAGGTTTCTTCCTCCACCCAGCCACGTACAACACCAAGGGTCCCCGAAAGGTGAATTGAATTGATTTTTCAAACAGGGAGATGGTTAAAAAAACGCTGTCTCCCTCCCCTTTGTTTTTATCCACGGTCACTGCGTCTGCGCCATGCAATTTATTGTCACACCCGATATGAGTGGTATTTTCTGTAGTACTATTCTCATCAATTTAATCCCTCTAACGTCCCCAATCTGGGGGCCATTTATTGAATAGATTTTTCGAACGGGGAGATGGTTAAAAAAACGCTGGCTCCCTCCACTCTGTTTTAATCCACGGTGACTGCGTCTGCGCCGTGCAATTTACTGTCACACCCGATATGAGTGGTATTTTCTGTAGTACTATTCTCATCAGTTTAATCCCTGTTACATCCCATATCAGGGATTGCCTTTTGTGAAAAAAAATTTAGGCCGGGTACCTTCGACTGCCTTCACAGTGACAGACCAAACTCTCATACACCAAACTGAATTGATTTCAGGAACCGGGAGATGGAAAAAGCAGCTTGGTCAGTCCTCATACTCCCAAATTGGGGCACTGCGCGTGCACAGAGCAACATGCTGTGACACCCTATATGAGTGGTGTCTTAACTAGTACTATTCCTATCAGTTTAATTCCTGTTACGTACCCTATCCGGTCGAATTGATTAACCATTGTCGAATTAACGACATCATGAAATAATTTAGTTCTGAGCTCTGTACTTGCTTTGTATTGGAATTGATGGGGATTTTTTTAATTGTCTGCATCATTTCTAATAAACTATTAAGAGACTTTATTATGATTTTTTATTTTATGTATTAAAAACCAATACAACATATTAAAAAAAAAGGTAAATTAATGTATTTTCTATGAAATATTATCTAGCCGCCCGATCGCTTTTGGTCTGACCATAAAGAAGCAACGGCCTTATCATCTGGGATGTGGCAACATTGCCAACACACTCATAGAGGTGATGATTGCTTCATTGTGATACGCAAGCCCCTTCACCACAACAAGGTAACGATCACGAAGGGGAATTGACACTTGTATGTGACTTTTTTTTTTGGCTTGTTTTTGCAGCCACAGTGCTGCACCATAGGACAGAAAAATTAGGCATGTACACATGCCTGAAAAATAATGGCATTGTTGCAGCCGCTATTGTAGCAGCGGCCGGAAAAATTGATGTTTTCCAGGCAGAAAAGTGACTAAAACATTGCGGCTTGAACCCTAGTTGGTGGTGGAGAATTCACGGAAGTCATCCAGTATGCAGACATTAAATACAGCAGCGTGGGGACCATTTTGAGGCCAAGGCATGTAATCAGGCCTTTTGTTAGTCAAACGTATCCCCCACTGTCAGTCCCTTCGGGATCCATGCCTCATTCATCTTTATGAAGGTGAGGTAATCAAAACTTTTTTGACCGAGGCGACTTCTCTTGTCAGTGACAATGTCTCCTGCTGCACTGAAGGTCCTTTCTGACAGGACACTTGAAGCAGGGCAGGCCAGAAGTTCTATCGCGAACTGGGATAGCTCAGGCCACAGGTCAAGCCTGCACACCCAGTAGTGAAGGGGTTCACTGCTCCTCAGAGTGTCGATATCTGCTGTTATGGCGAGGTAGTCTGCTACCTGTCGATCGAGTCATTCTCTAAGGCTGGATCCCGAAGGGCTGTGGCGATGAGTAGGACTGAAAAAGCTCCGCATGTCC
Source organism: Bufotes viridis (assembly GCA_033119425.1). Classification (NCBI taxonomy): domain Eukaryota; kingdom Metazoa; phylum Chordata; class Amphibia; order Anura; family Bufonidae; genus Bufotes; species Bufotes viridis. The sequence goes on from CM065589.1 coordinate 139,167,323, forward strand.
TCCATCAACAACCCATCTGTAAAGCGTCCTGTCCTTGCCGCCGTGGTAGGAGGAGGATTACACTCACCTCTTCCCCTGTTAGATTCCCGTTGTGCTGTGACATCCCCCTTATACGCTGCGTAAAGCATATTTTTTAGTTTGGTTTTGAACTGCTGCATCCTTTCCGACTTTCGGTAATTTGGTAACATTTCTGCCACTTTCTGCTTATACCGGGGTACTAGTAGCGTGGCCACCCAGTACAGTTCGTTCTCCTTCATCCTTTTTATACGTGGGTCCCTCAACAGACATGACAGCATGAAAGACCCCATTTGAACAAGGTTGGATGCAGAGCTACTCATTTCCCGTTCCTCGTCCTCACTGATGTCATTGACGGTCTGTTCTTCCCCCCAGCCACGTACAACACCATGGGTCCCAGATAGGTGACAACAACGAGCACCCTGGGGTGCCTGCTGTGGTTGGTCTTCCTCCTCCTCAAAGCCGCCGCATTCCTCCTCTGACTCCTCTTCCTCATACTCCTCTTCCAGCGTTGCCGCAGGTCCGGCAAGCGATGATGACAAGGCTGTTTCTGGTGGTGATGGTGACCACAACTCTTCCTCTTCCTCTTCACGCTCATCTACAGCCTGATCCAGCACCCTTCACAGGGCACGCTCCAGGAAGAAAACAAATGGGATGAGGTCGCTGATGGTGCCTTCGGTGCGACTGACTAGGTTTGTCACCTCCTCAAAAGGACGCATGAGCCTACAGGCATTGCGCATGAGTGTCCAGTAAAGTGGCAAAAAAATTCCCAGCTCTGCAGAGGCTGTCCTAGCACCCCGTTCATACAAATACTCGTTGACGGCTTTTTCTTGTTGGAGCAGGCGGTCGAACATTAGGAGTGTTAAATTCCAACGTGTCGGGCTGTCGCATATCAAGCGCCTCACTGGCATGTTGTTTCGACGCTGAATATCGGAAAAGTGCGCCATGGCCGTGTAGGAACGCCTGAAATGGCCACACACCTTCCTGGCCTGCTTGAGGACGTCCTATAAGCCTGGGTACTTAGACACAAAACGTTGTACGATGAGATTCAACACATGTTCCATGCACGGCACATGTGACAACTTGCCCACAACAAATCTGTTCCATTGTCACACACCACTTTGCCGATCTCCAGTTGGTGCGGGGTCAGCCACTGATTTACCTGTGCGTTCAGGGCGGACAGGAGTGCTAGTCCTGTGTGGCTCTCTGCTTTCAGGCAAGTCAACCCCAAGACAGCGTGACACTGTCGTATCCGGCATGTGGAATAACCCCTGGGGAGCTGAGGGGATTCAGTTGATGTGCAGCCAGACACCGCAGAAGAAGAGGACTCAGCCGAGGAGGATATCGAAGAGGATGGAGTAGGAGTAGAGGAGGTGGCAGTAGGTCTGCCTGCAAGTCGTGGTGGTGTCACCAACTCCGCTGCGGAGCCACGCATTCCATGCTTGTCAGCCATCAGCAGGTTGACCCAATGCGCAGTGTACGTGATATACCTGCCCTGACCGTGCTTTGCAGACCAGGTATCAGTGGTCAGATGGACCCTTGCCCCAACACTGTATGCCAGAGATGCCATGACTTCCTTTTCAATGACATGGTAGAAGTTTGGGATTGCCTTTTTTGAAAAAAAATTTCGTCCGGGTACCTTCCACTGTGGTGTCCCAATAGCGACAAATTTTTTTGAAGGCCTCAGACTCCACCAGCTGGTATAGTAAAAGCTGGCGGGCTAAGAGTTCCGTCAAGCCAGCTGTCAGTCGCCGGGCAAGGGGGTGATTCTGTGACATTGGCTTTTTACGCTCAAACATGTCCTTGACAGACACCTGACTGTGGGCAGATGAGCAGGAACTGCTGAAGCTGAGAGGAGGAGTGGCGGTTGGTTGAGAGGGGACAGGGAGGACAGCAGTGGTTGACGTGGCTGAAGATGCTTGACCAGAAGGAGCAGGGTGGCTTTGAGTTTGTGTGCTGCTTGTACTCAAGTGTTGATCCCATAGGCGTTTGTGATGTGAGATCATGTGCCTTCACAAAGCAGTTGTACCAAGGTGGGTGTTGGACTTCCCACGACTCAGTTTCTTTTGGCACAAGTTGCAAATGGCATTGCTGTTATCAGAGGCAGACACACAAAAAAAATGCCACATTGCTGAGCTTTGCAATGACGGCATTCTGGTGGTGGCAACAGCATGCGTTGACTGGCGTGCTGTCTGGCTGACCCCAGGTGCCGATACATGCTGTCTGACTGTGCCACTAACTTCTTGCGACGACCTCCTCCTGCTTCCAACTCGTCTCCTCATTCTCTCTGTCTCCCCTTCTTAACTTTTCCCCTCTTCTTCTCTTCGAGCAGGCACCCACGTAGCATCCGTGGACACATCGTCATCATCAACCGCTTCACTTGTATCTGACACCTCAGCAAAGGAAGCAGCAGCGGGTACAATATCATCATCATCACACTGTACGTCCATGTGTGTAATCCTGCCTGACTGAGACATATCCCTGTAATCTACATCATCTGGCAATAATGGTTGCGCATCACTAATTGCATCCAACTGATGTGTAGATAACTCCTCTGATGGATCAAGTGAAGCGGCTGTGGTGGCTGTGGTGGTAGTGGTGGTGGTGGCGGCGGGCGGGCGCGTGGTAACTTGAGAGCAGGTGACCAAAGCTGAGCTGGAGGAGGATGGTGCGTCAAGGTTCTTAGCGGAAGCTGTTGAAGATTGGGTGTCCTGTCTAAGCCAGTCAACTATGTCCCCTGAATTTTTTGGGTTCAGGGTACATGGCCTCTGAACACTAGGCATTATTCCAGGGACAGTGGAAATCACAGCACCACGACCACGACGGCCCCTGCGGGGTGGCCTGCCTCTGCCTGTAATTTTTTTTAGATAAGTGGTACTACGCATGCTTGGTACTGTGCCACCCGGTATCAGTGGTGGGCACTGGCAGTGGGCACACTACAGTCTGTGGAAGTGGGCCTGACACACACTGGCAGCAAGCAAGCAACTGAATTTAGACTACTGTCTAAAAATTAAATGCCTTATTTATCGGCAAGCTACTGTGCCACCCGGTATCAGTGGTTGGCACTGGCAGTGGGCACACTACAGTCAGTGGAAGTGGGCCTGACACACACTGGCAGCAGGCAAGCAACTGAATTTAGACTACTGTCTAAAAATGAAATGCCTTATTTATCGGCAAGCTACTATGCCACCCGGTATCAGTGGTTGGCACTGGCAGTGGGCACACTACAGTCAGTGGAAGTGGGCCTGACACACACTGGCAGCAGGCAAGCAACTGAATTTAGACTACTGTCTAAAAATTAAATGCCTTATTTATCGGCAAGCTACTGTGCCACCCGGTATCAGTGGTTGGCACTGGCAGTGGGCACACTACAGTCAGTGGAAGTGGGCCTGACACACACTGGCAGCAGGCAAGCAACTGAATTTAGACTACTGTCTAAAAATTAAATGCCTTATTTATCGGCAAGCTACTGTGCCACCCGGTATCAGTGGTTGGCACTGGCAGTGGGCACACTACAGTCAGTGGAAGTGGACCTGACACACACTGGCAGCAGGCAAGCAACTGAATTTAGACTACTGTCTAAAAATTAAATGCCTTATTTATCGGCAAGCTACTGTGCCACCCGGTATCAGTGGTTGGCACTGGCAGTGGGCACACTACAGTCAGTGGAAGTGGGCCTGACACACACTGGCAGCAGGCAAGCAACTGAATTTAGACTACTGTCTAAAAATTAAATGCCTTATTTATCGGCAAGCTACTGTGCCACCCGGTATCAGTGGTTGGCACTGGCAGTGGGCACACTACAGTCAGTGAAAGTCGGCCTGACACACTAGCAGCAGGCAAGCAACTGAAATTACACTAAAGTGCAAAAATTAAATGCCTTTTTTTGATGCAAAGTCCTGTGCCACACGGGATGATAGGGGTTGGGCTCCGGCAGTGGGCACACTACAGTCAGTGGAAGTGGGCCTGACACACACTGGCAGCAGGCAAGCAACTGAAATTACACTAAAGTGTAAAAATTAAATGCCTTTTTTGATGCAAAGTCCTGTGCCACACGGGATGACAGGGGTGGGCACTGGCAGTGGGCACACTACAGTCAGTGGAAGTCGGCCTGACACACTAGCAGCAGGCAAGCAACTGAAATTACACTAAAGTGTAAAAATTAAATGCCTTTTTCTTATGCAAAGTCCTGTGCCAGCTGGTATGAGTGGTGGGCACTGGCAGTGGGCACAGTACAGTCAGTGGAAGTCAGCCTGACACACACTGGCAGGCCACTAACCTTAGATTGAAGTGTAAAAATTAAATGCCTTTTTTTGATGCAAAGTCCTGTGCCACATGGGATGACAGGGGTGGGCACTGGCAGTGGGCACACTACAGTCTGTGGGCCTGCAGCTCCTCACACACAGGCAGGCCAGGCAACTGCAATATGTATAGGGAGAAAAAAAAAAAAGCAGACTAATGTCTGCCCTAAAAAGGGCTTTTGGTGTGCTGTCAGGACGCTGTCCTTACAGCAGAGATCAGATGAGTCTTTCAGGACTGGAGTGGACACTGAATTCACTAGCCTAGCTATCGATTTCCCTATTAAATCAGCAGCAACTACACTCACCCTCCTCTCACTAAGACTGCAAATTCCGAATAAATCTAAAATGGATGCTGTTCAGGAGATGGGAGGGTCTGGGAGGGAGGGTATGCTGCTGATTGGCTGGAATGTGTCTGCTGACTGTGAGGTACAGGGTCAAAGTTTGCTCAATGATGATGTATAGGGGGCGGACCGAACATCGCATGTGTTCGCCCGCTGCGGCGAACGCGAACAAGCTATGTTCGCCGGGAACTGTTCGCCGGCGGATAGTTCGAGCCATCTCTAGACATGAGCTATTGCTTAATGTTTCTTTCCTGTAGCTGTCTGACTTATATGCAGTGCCTCTTGGTCTGACTAACAAGCCAGCAAATGTGTGGGAATGGACCTTCTAATTATATCACCTGTGGATTGCATTCGTCTCATTGATGTGTATTGGGAGCTATTCAGCCTGTCTGGCTGAAGTGGAAAAAACGATGTCATCAGAATGACATTGTGCAGTTGGATTGAACTGACAACCAATGATGGAACCGCCATGAATATCTCCCACCAATCCTATGGGGGCCAATGCACTGAAATGGTGTCTGAAGGAAATAAAAGGAGCCGAACTTGACCCGAACACCAAACCCAGACCCCATTAAAGTCAACGGGGACCCGAACTTCACTTTATTATTTTCCGTTATAACATAGTTATAACAGAAAATAATAGCATTCTTAAGACAGAATTCTAAATAAAATGGTCATTGAGAGGTTCAAAATAATAAAAAAAATTCACCTCATCCACTTGATCGCGCAGCCGGTATCCTCTTCTTTCTTCAGGACCTGCAAAAGGACCTGCAATGATGTCACCGCGCTCACCACGTGGTGAGCGAGGTGACGTCATTGCTGGTCCTGCTAAATGAAGATAGAAGATCCTTTTAACCCGTAACCCGTCAATTGCCATTTTATTTAGCATTCTATCATAAGAATGCTATTATTTTCCATTACAGCCTTGTTATAATGGAAAATAATAAAATCACCCGAACATCGAACCCGAACTTTAGTGAAAAAGTGCATGATTTTGCAGTTCAGGTTCGCTCAACACTATACAGGACGTCAGCCTAGGGACTGCAGATCCAGCTGTGGACTTCAGAACTGCTCTTGACAATTGAGAGGTTCAAAATAATAAAAAAAACTCACCTCATCCACTTGATCGTGCAGCCGATATCCTCTTCTTTCTTCAGGACCTGCAAAAGGACCTGCAATGATGTCACCGCGCTCACCCCGTGGTGAGCGCGGTGATGTCATTTCTGGTCCTGCTAAATGAAGATAGAAGATCCTTTTAACCCCTCAATGGCAATTTTATTTAACATTTTATCCTAAGAATGCTATTATTTTCCATTACAACAATGTTACAATGGAAAATAATAAAATCACCCGAACATCGAACCCAAACTTCAGTGAAAAAGAGCATGAAGCTTTGCAGTTCAGGTTCACTCAACACTATACAGGACATAAGCCTAGGGACTGCAGATCCAGCTGGTCTTCAGAACTGCTCTTATGCCCAACCTCGAGCCTATGGGTTCTGTAGGAGAGTCCAGGTTGGGATGATCAGTTCACCTGGGCACGTGCCTCACTGTGCACGGCTGGCTCCCTAAGCTTGCCGCTACCTCCTCTCTGTGGGTGCCCACCCAAAGTGGGGTGCTACTAGCTGGGGTAGTTGGTCCTGGGTTCCACCCTGTCCCTGCGTGGTCTTTATAAAGATAGCCAGGCCATCTGTTATGCCGGCATCGTTTATCACACATATTGTGTTGGGGCAGGAGAACCGCATCGGAGACTTGGAAATCCCTAGATAAGATTTTTTTGGGGTGAACTATTAAAAAGTGGTAAGGTACTTTCATCTGACTGATGGAGCTTACTAATGGAACGGGGCATGGCGGCCTGCATCTGCATCAAATTATCTTTCTGTGTGTAAAGGGGTTCTCCGGGAATTAAGAAAATGGAAATACTTAAAAATGACTTTATATATTGTAAGTATATTCCCAAATACCTTCCAATAGTTATAATAGCTTGTTTCATCTAGGGAGCAATCATTAGGAGAAATAAAATGGTTGTCATCCTATTAGTAGACACAAAACCTGTCCTAATCACACAGCAGGACAAGTTACTTCAGAACACTGAGCTAAAGAGGTGCTTAATTCCCCTGTATGCTCTGCTTGCCAGGGATTATGATCCTAAATACAGATCATAAAATCTTCATCTGAATCTCTGTAGGAATGGAGTTCATGAGGAGACATAAAGTACAGAGAGGATGGACAGGACAGACTGTGGTAATGTAGGGCTGTGGTAATGGAGACTGCATACAAGTGCTGCTGCTCATTAGCATCACCCCTACCCTCCTCTCTGAACTTCATGTTTCCTCATTAACTCCATTCCTTCAGAGATTCAGCTAAAGTTCTTATCAGCTGTAGTCAAGATCATAATCCCTGAGAACAGAGAGGGGGATGAGGCAGCTCTTTAGCTCGGTGTTGTGAGGTAACTTGTCCTATGTGACTAGGACCGATGTTGTGTGTACTAATAGGACAGCGAGTGTTTTATTTTTTCTAATAATTGTTCCCTAGGCAAAAATGATATCTAATGAAAGGCATTTGGGAATATATATATAATAAAGAAATATTTTAGTATTTTCATTTTCTTAATTCCTGGAGAACCCCTTTACATTCTTGCACCACTTTACAATATCCCAGGACCGTCCCTGGTTTGAACAATGTCTGCTTCATCCCTACCCTAGACCTAAATTGCTTTCCAGAATGTATGAGAATCTGTTAACTCCCATGGATAGTTGGAAACCTGTTTTTTTTGCTTTCGTGGGAAAGGGAATTGGCAATACAGCTGACTGACACTGAGAGTCGAAAATTCTTATACTTCTCTCACAGGACAGGTTTCTCGCTGCATTAAACTACAAGAGAACCATTATAAATTACTAACCAGATGGTAAAAGACATCGGAATTCCTGTACACTCATGGTTTGTCAGATACCCAAATTTGCTGGAGATTCCACCGTGCTACAGCCTACTTCTCTCACATTTGGTGGGAGTGTCCTATCCTAGTCGCTTTCTGGTCATCTATAGAACAAAAGATCAGGGACATTTGCTGGATTCTTCTGAAACTCACCCTGCCCACCATTGCTGTGGAGTGCAATACCCCAAATTATGACCCTTCAAAACAAGCTCTTTCAACCCATTTGATTTCAGCAGCTGAAGCATTGATTCCACTATGTTGGTTGCAGACAGCACCTCCCACTTTAGCAAGGCGAGTTAAATTTACAGAAGAAAGGAAGTATCTAGTTGGGGACTATGGACACACCAGAAATTACGGACATATGGTAAATGTGGGTGGGTCATGGGGGACACCTCCACTAGAGAAAGAAATACATTCCTTGTTACTAAGGATTAAAATGGGGATTGCAGTCAGCACAACCCAATACGCAGGTGCACGTTGCTATGGTGAAATACACATACAAACGTAAAAACAAAGGTGCAATGGCACACTGCAGCTAGAGCTCCGTCCTGCCACTATGCTGGATGTTAGATGAGGCATTAGTTTATATTTTGGCCAAATTATGTAAGCCACCCACCACTTCACGGTTGCCTCTCTGAGTGGTCCCTAACATTAATTCTTACCTTTTATGGGCCATATCAGCCACACAAAATCCTTGATCTGATGAACGCTGTATGGCACCAGACGGGGTTACAAGCAGAGTGTATCTGGCATGGATGCTGCACCTGCACTCCCTGGATTTTGTGTGGCTGATATGGCCCATAAAAGGTAAGAATTAGCAGAGAGGGCACAGGAAGTGAAAATGGAGCAGCTGAAACATTGACGCAGATTTACTAATTGTGTAGAATAATAATTGTGTCTAATATTTCGACAGTCTGCAGATGCGCCAAATTTATTAAAGAGTGTCATATTGGATTATAAATTTGGTGAATTACATTAGACACATTTGTCTAATGTAATACGGTACCACCTGGCGACTGGCTTAATTTGTGGCAAAACTTTGATGCTTTTTGGCACATTTTGGCATATTTTAACATATGCTCATTTAATAATAAGCCATTCCCTATTGTTGAAAAAGTGCCTAGAACACTATATGGGGGATTTATTAAGACTAACATTTCACACAGCAGTCTTAATTAGAATTGCACTGGAATACAATGCACTGAAGTTTGGCATATGTTCTGGCAGTCTGTGTGGCAGAATAGCAATCCTACACTAGGCGTTAATTTACATTATAATTAACAAATTTGATTGAGAACTATTTGCATTGGGTTTGAATATAAGTAACTGTCAAAAGAGACTTTAGTGTACTGCATCTATGTTGATAGGTCTTGTGCCACAGGAGGAAGCATTTATTTTTAGACAAGTTGCAGGCTTCTTCCAGCGGTCCATGTGCCTGACCAGGGTTGTGAACTATCCAGAAATTTCTGGACAGTCCGTAAAAATAGGCAACTTTTTCCTTTTTCTGTGAAAAAAAATAGGAGTTTTTTTTTCTTTTTAAACTGGTGGTACGTGATTAGATTATTTTGGTGGTAATTATTAGTGTTGAGCGCGAATATTCGAAAAGCGAATTTTTTTAGCGAATATCGGCACTTCGCTAATTCGCGAATATTTCGAATTTAGCGCTATAAATTCGCTATTTCGAATATTCGTTTTTTTTTTTTTTTTTTTTAGTTATATTTTTTTCTTTCCTACTTCCCAAAAGTAGTTCTTACCTGTCCTGAGGATTCCTGGCTTCCTGGCTGCTCTAGTCAGTGCCCGTTGCCGCTTCTGCCGACTTCCGTGCTCATGTGGAGCGTCCCCATCCATGGGAGAATCTCCATATACTAAAATGTACTGTCGGATTTGAGGAATTACGTTGAAATCGCAATGCGATTAATTCAAGTTATATTAATCGCATTGCGATTACAACTCAGCACTGCTATCTTACATAGGCTAGAATTAACGAATATGGAGTATAGCTATGCACTAGCAGTGCTAAGTTGAAATCGCAATGCGAATACTTTAAGTTAAATTAATCGCATTGCGATTACAACTTAGCACTGCTATCTTACATAGGCTAGAATTAACGAATATGGAGTATAGCTAATGCTATGCACTAGCAGTGCTAAGTTGAAATCGCAATGCGAATACTTTAAGTTAAATTAATCGCATTGCGATTTCAACTTAGCACTGCTGCTATATTCCATATTCGTTAACTTCGTTAATTCTAGCAAGCTGACCCATTATAAACCCAGCTCTAAGTTGAAATCGCAATGCGATTAATATAACTTGAATTAATCGCATTGCGATTTCAACGTAATTCCTCAAATCCGACAGTACATTTTAGTATATGGAGACGTTCCCATGGTGATGGGGACGCTCCATGAGCACAGAAGTTATGGTTGGCTTGGTAGAATTAGCGAATAGCGAATATGACGAATGTATTCGTCATATTCCTCAAAACGAAGATAACGAAGTATTCTACATCTTCGTTTTAGCTACCTATTCGTCTTGTCATCGTCAACTTCGCTATTCGCTAATTCTAGCAATCAAATAGGAAGGTTGACTTACCAGACAGCTGTGTTAAATTCGCTATGCGATTTTTTTTTTAATACAATAATTATATTACTTGATAAAATTATTATAAGTATTCTATTTATTAAAAATAAATAAAAAAATCGCATAGCGAATTTAACACAGCTGTCTCTATAGTCAACCTTCCTATTTGATTGCTAGAATTAGCGAAGTTGACGAATAGGTAGCTAAAACGAAGATGTAGAATACTTCGTTATCTTCGTTTTGAGGAATAGACGAATACATTCGTCATATTCGTCATCCTCGCTAATTCTAGATATGAAACAAATAGGAAAGTAGCCTTAAGTACAAATCGCAATATGCGATTATTTAAATCGCATGTTAATCGCGATAACTAGAAAAAATGACGAATATTCGATTTCGACGAATATGAAACGAATATTCATTCGAATATTCGCGAATTTCGTCGAAATCGAATATGGCACCTGCCGCTCATCACTAGTAATTATAATCATTTTACAGCTCACAATAAATACTGGAAATCAGTTCTTATTAGTATATTGAGCCATAGACATGCATTACTTATAATACTTATCATTCATTATAGTTTTCCAATTTGTCCATAAAAAATGTTGAATATCTGTGATTTTTGGATAAGTTGTCCAGAAAAAAAGAAAAATTCTGGTTGGCAACCCTGTGCCTGACTGAAATCTACTCCAGCTCGTACTTAACATAGATTGCAGTCATAAAAACAGCCCCCTGTGGGAGCATGACACACAGGCAGAGCTGATCAGGGTCTCCTTAGACCCTGCAGCTCTGCGCCTGCCCCTGTTCTAGGTCACGTGACTGCCGGGACTAACAGAGAAAGCTGCTCTGCTTCCTGCTTCTTCCCCCCTGCGCTCGTGTAGCACTGTCCTCCTGCCGGCACAGGAGAAGACAGAAGCGGTAATAAACTGCTCTTGTCTTCTCCTCAGGTTCCCCGCTGAGTCTGTCAGCCAGGACCCAACCTGCTCCTGCTAGATTGCAGGAGCTTTAATCTCAGCGCTGAAAATGTGCACGGTGCATGTAAATATAGCAAATATATAGCCGTATGGCAGTCGGGACGGGGTTAACTTTATTATTAGCAGTTATATTCATTGCTAGTATGCATTCTTGGATCAAGGTCTGTTTTTGAAGAAATGGAGACTAGCTTAGAGGAAAACAAGATCATGATGAAAAATACTGCTGAAATATTACAAACTATAGCGCAACCACAAAAATAATAAAAACTACCATAAATGGCACAAATAACTATCATGCAGTGTCCAAATAATATTACTGCATAATGCTCAAATAAAATAGCTGTATTAAAAAAGCACCCCCATAAAAATGTTATGCTCTGACCTGTTAGAAAGGTATGTACATGATGTAAATTGTAGTGAAGGTAATTTTCTTACCAGAAACTATATTTGTAAGTTATAACACCCCATCTTATGTGTGGGCAGGAAGCCATTTTCTCTATGTATTCCTATCGGAACCTTAATGTCGATGTCCAGATAACAGTGTTCATGTTTTAGGTTTTCAAGGAACACATGAAAGACTAGCACCAGCCTTATTATATTTGATCTTTTTGCCTTCTCTAGGTACTCAATTTAGTATGAGCCTTTCACAATGAAGTAATGATGTATTATAGAGAGAAATGGATATTTGCTGTAATTATAGACAGACTTGATGGACTTGTGTCTTTTTTCAACTGTATCTATTTGCTTATTATTTTTTCTTATTATCCAGTGCTTTGATTTTAATTGCTTACAGCATCACTCAGTGTTACTCAGTGGGAATCGAGCAGGACAACTTTTACATGAAGTTTATGCATTTGTGTGGTTTTCATTTGTGTACACCTCCCCAGGGGTGCACCTAACCTTTTTGCTGCCTGATGTGAAAACTGAAATGGCTCCCACTCCCCCAATGCCAATTTCTTAACCTAAACCCTTTGCCACAATAAAGCGCTTATTCCCCATGGCCCTTCCGCTACCCCCTCTTGCCCCTACCTGGTGCTGCCTGACGCAAACGCCTCATCTGGCCTCATTGGTGGTGCCCCCCTGTACCTCCAATACTCCAGATACCTAATTGTCCTTCTACAAAAGTAGCTTTAGTGTGCATGGTTTTGAGATGGGGCATTACATTTTCAGATTGAAGAGACAGGGAACAACGTGAGTGTTGACGATTTCTGTACAGTGCTGTGGTATATTTTGGTGATCTACCATATAAGGAACAGAAAAATACAATAGGTTGGATATTAGATTGGTATTTTTTAAATGGCATGGTGTTTTCTTATCTGGTTCATTTAAAGTTCATATGCTGCTGATGGTGTTTTTACTGCACTATATTAGTTTGTTTGTGAATTGTGATCCTACTGTGTCAAATCATACTCTGTATGTTTTAATAGAGGATATTAGCTACTGTCTTGGTAAGTATCTAGTACTGTTTGTAATCCAGCTTTAAGCACATTTTCTAATCCTTACAAATAACAAGACTTATTTTTGTCCATCTTCTTTTTGTTAAACAATGGACATCATCTTTGCTTTGTGAGTCATCCATGATTTTTATACAGATTTATTAAACCCATTTTCCTGCAGAAGGGCTAAGCAGTTTATATAAAGCCTCTATCATTAAGTTAATGATTCTCTGTAAATTATTCTGCACACAGCCCAGTTAATCCGGTAAATGGAACATTAATGTTGATGGATCAATCAACTTGCATTCTGGTGTAACCTAAGATAGCACTGAATTCTGAAGTTGTTGATCCCTAAAAAATATATATTTATTAGAATTAATTTCTTGTTTGTTATCATGTTAGACAATATGTTTCAAGTCTTAGCCATGACCTTTTTCTCCACACCTAAAATGCCATAATATTAGAATTATTGAATCATTAAAAAGAAAAAACAAAAACAAGTGGAGGTAATTAATGAGACCTGTCTAGTTGAATTTCAGATTGTTATCAGTCACTTTATTTCCCTGTTTATGGGAGTGCATGGCTAAAGTACATAGTATATTTAACTGTTTAAAAAAAAAACTGGAAAATGCATCTGCTGTCACTCTGAATATGAATCAATTCTTTCATTATTCTACAGCAAAAAAAATAACTAGGATATGCAGAGTAAAGACATGAGGGAGCCTTCTTGGTTATTTATCTGTGCATTGTCACACATGCTCTTTGTAGACAGTCAAAATGGCACAATGTAAGACAAATTTATCAAAAGTTGCACGTCGCTTGATAAATAAAGAGCACCTATGGAAAAGGCACCAACATCAAAATAAAAAATAAAATCATATCACTTCTCTGATTTACATTACCGGCAGAACTAGAGGAGGCAAAAGGTAATAATTAGGGATGAGCGAATCGACTTAGGCTGAAACATCCAAAGTGGCTTCGCATAAAACTTCGTTCTAATACTGTATGGAGCAGTAGTTATTGCTTAAGTTATTGCTTTGCAAAGTCTCTTGAGACTCTTGAGATGTTTCATCCGAAGTCGATTCGCTCATCTCTAGTAATAATGGTAAAGTCTGTTTCAGATTTGACAAGAACCCCCTGTTCCCAAGATTTCTGCTAATGGGGCTGAGC